>JARYHS010008074.1:130781108-130959816 GCA_031002005.1 Vandiemenella viatica
GCGTTGTTTTGAACGACCCTGTGTATTAGTATAAATTAGCAGAGGTACTGAATATGACAAACAAGAAGGACACGTTTGCAAGGGTGTACCGAATGGTTTAAAAGACGTTTTTAATTCACCCAATTTTTGTTTTTAAATGTAAAATTTATTTTCATTTGCCAAACTTCCAGTTACAGTTCCTTATTTGCTTATCGGCGATGATTGTACTAAATATTTTTCCCGCCTCTATGTTGCTCAACATATCGAGAACATCAAAGAATTTAGCAGTGGTTAAGGCAGAGATTGAAAGGATCGCATATTTAATCCTTGACCCTTTAAACTGATCTTCACCACTGTCAAAGCTTTGCTTCATTAAAGTACTTCGTGATTCAGATTTCACGTTAATCTTTACCTTCCCTATATTCGGTAAAATTACCGGGCTATGTTAGATGGACTGCGCAGCCGATTAGAAACTGTCAACAGCTCGTTTGCACCACATGTAATTATGACTGTGAAACCAAAACAGGTGAGTGGTTCGATGTACGCCAGGTAAAACTGAATTAATCTGTCAATATTATATTCGACTTTCTCTGACGTCAAGACCAGTTCCACCTTCTACCGGTGAAAAATAATATTAAACTAATGTCCTCTAGCACTTTACCTAGTGGCCGCTGACACAGTCTGTCCCTTATCCGGGCAAGCCATGTCCCGGCATGTTAACACTACCACTTGAACGCTGAAATGGTCTGATTACACGTGCTTCCGTTCCGTGTTGCGCAACACTCCTTAAACTGTCTGGACACAATAGACATTGGATTTCCGTGTTAGGGTCGTCCTCCAGAGATGAAGCTCAGCTGTTGAATATTAAAACATGGCTCATTCACTAGGTATCCGAAACCACCGTTGGAGGAAACATCAGTGTTTCTAGAGATCAGTATTCATACAAGTTCTATATTTCATGATTTCCTAGATAAGGCACGGAGAAATGTTTCCATTAAAGTTGCAGATATTACATCCCTAAATACAATGCACTTGTATGCTTACATGAGTACGTCTTCATCTTTCCTGATTTGGATAAAAACCACATGATGGGAGTTAGAAATTCATTTGCGTAACCGTCTAGAGTCTAGATCATAGGTGGCCAACCTTTTCAGCAGCCGGGCCAAATTTTAGAACTACAACACTCTACCGGGCTGCATGCATAATTTTCTTGGAAAAAATATTAATATTTTCTTGGAAAAATATTAATATTTCCATGAAGGAAAAAAAACACTTAAAATGAAATTAGATATTTAATGAAGTATTAAATATACACTTATTTTAATGCGACTTTTGACATTGTTTTACAGAACTAAGGGCATCAATGTTGATATCGAAAGAAGTTGTGGCTACACGCATAAAGTTCTCCAAATGAACATCGGTGATTCGTGTTCTGTTTTGAGACTTGATACTGTTCATCCGGCTGAAAAGCTGTTCACACACATAAGTGTTTCCAAATAGGGAAAAAATCCGCAAAGCATATTTATAAAATGAAGGATATTTCTCCTTGTTCACATATTTTCTGTAAAATTCTTCCAAACCAACCTGGTGGAATTTCTCCTTGAGTTGTGCGTCACACTGCAATTCACAATACTCCATTTGCAAATTTCCTGGTAATGAATTTATATAAACGGAGAATGGCGTCAAAAATGCAGATAAAATAATATGATGTTTTATGAAATCTTGAAATCGGTTTTCAAACTCAAGTTTTAAGTTTGATATCAATGAACTATACTTAATCGCCAACGCCTGTGTGACGTCTGCTACCAATGATAGCGTGGAAAAATGAGTGAAATTTTTATTTACAACTGTTGTTCCCAAAGCCCAAGTTTCATTTGAAACGCGGCAACAATATCAAACATATCATTAACCAATTGGTCTTTGCCTTGCAGACGAATGTTCAAGTTATTTAAAGGGTTAGTTACGTAGACTAGAAACGCGAAGTCACAAACCCAAGCCACGTCTTCAAACTCTGGGGTACTTTTCAACTTGCTTGCATAGAATGATTGTATATCTTCCTTCAAATCAAACACACTTTTTAACATTTTTGCACGGGACAACCATCTTACTTCAGTATAAAATGTAAGGTCATTATAGTCAGAATCCAAATGTTTGAGGAATTCTTGGAACTGACGGTGGTTTCACCCCTTCGATCTAATGAAGTTCACTATTTTGATAACCACGCTCATGACATGATCCATTTTTAAAGACTTGGCACATAAATTCTCTTGATGAATAATGCAATGAAAATTTAATAATGAGGTATTATCAAGTTTGCAAGCTTCATTTTCAATCAGTTTTACTAAACCTTCATGTTTTCCAACCATTGCAGGAGCTCCATCCGTCGTCACGCCAGATAAGTTGTGAAGTTTTAACGAAAAACGATTTAACGTTGCTGTAACTGACTAACAAATCGCGTGCAGTTGTAGTGTTCTTAAGTGGATATAGAGCCGCTAATTCTTCTGTTTTGTTTAAATTGATATCAACACCTCTTAAGAAAATCGCTACTTGTGCAGTATCTTTTAGATCTGTGCTTTCATCCAATGCTAGAGAATAATATACGAAATCAGGCGCTCTGCTTTTCAAATTATCTTCAAAATGTTTCCCAATGTCTTCCACACGCCTGGTAATAGTTTGACGAGAGAGGCTTATTTATGAAAATTACTTTTTCTTTTCTGGACACATAATTTCAACGATGCTCTCCAAATATTCCTTCACCATTTCACCATCTGGATACGGCTTCGATTTCTTGGCTAATATGGAAGATACTGCATAGCGCGCTTTTACGTGGCATGTTGACTCTACAGCAGTGCTAGTGAATATCTGTTGCTGTGCAGAAAGTTTTCTTCTTAAGTCATTTACCTGGTCTAATCGAAATTGTCCTTGGTACTCATCAAACTTATTTGCATGTTTAGTTTCATAATGCCGTTTCATGTTGTAGTCTTTCAATATAGAAACAGATTCTTTGCATATGGGCTTAGCTTTAAATTCTACACAAAAAATTGATTATTGTCCACTTATCAGGAAAACTTCTCAGTTCATCTGCAGCTTTTCGATTCTTTGATCCAACATCTTTGCTAGTTGAAGCCATTATTTAATTGAACTAGAAAGAGAAATGAATAAAAGTAACGTGCTTGTATTTTGCAGAAACTGCTACAATCGCAACGCTTAAAAATAATAACACCGGGAATATATTCGGTAAAGATGCAACAACACCAATATCACGTATTTTTAATACCAGTAATACTTGCATACACACGTATATAAAACAGAAACTAGTTCTTAAAAGTCGATTACGACAAAACGCCACAAATACTTCAGTACTACAGACACATGGAAATTAGACAATACAACAATCAAAGTGTGGCGGAGCTTGAAGTACGCCTCTTCGCCGACAGCTGGCGTTGCTGGTGGCTTGCGGGTGGTACCTCTCCTAGCTACCAGATGGCATCCACGTCGAGCCGACAGGAGCGGCAACTAAGGACAGGTGGGAGCTAGCATAACTACCAAGAGGCAGTCGTCAGTGAGACTACGTGCAGAGTGGAACTGTACAGACCACATGTTAATGCGAACTTAGTAAATGTGATGTTTGTATATTGTGTTTAATAAATAATGGTGTCAAGATGTGCCTCAGTGTTCATTTAGTGTTGTACCGAGTTTAGTTTCCCCACAACTGGTGACCCCGACGTGATGCGAGTGGATTCCGTCGCAGCACCGAACACGTGCCTCAGCTGCCGCGCGCCGATACCAAATCCTGTGCTTAGTGTTGAATTGTGTGGTGCCATGTTATAAGTGCTACGCCAATCCAGCGTTCCCCGTCGAGTAAATCGCCCGAACCGCGAGCTTCAGCGATGAACATGGCTGCAAACAAGGAGCCATTGTCTGAAACCGATGAACGTGACCAGTCAACGCCGCTGCAACTAACGGACGCTGCCCCGGCTGTGTTGTCAGTCGGCACCATGAAACTGCCGCCCTTCTGGAAGCACTGCCCTCAAATGTGGTTCATTCAGATCGAGGCTCAGTTTTATACGCACCGCATCACATCCGATGCTGCGAGATATAATCTTCTCGTGGGAGCGTTGGATTCTGAAATTATGATGGAGGTAGCAGATTTGCTGACTAATCCACCTAAGGAAAACAAATACGAGTGCCTAAAAACTGAGATCATCAGCCGGCTGACGGACTCAGCTGACCGCCAGCTCCACAAGGCCCTCACTGAGTTGGAGCTCGGGGACAGGAAGCCGACACAGCTCCTAAGGCAGATGACCACCCTGGCCGGCGGCAGAGCAACTCCAGACGTCATCAGGGTGCGCTGGCTTGCCTTGCTACCCCAATCAATCCAACGGTGCTTGAAGCTGGTGAAGGGCGTCTCCATTGAAGAACAGGCGAAGATCGCGGACGAGCTACACGAGATGCAGGCCTCTACATTCGTCATGGCCGCTGGCCACACGCGTTCCAAATCACGATCTCCGGAACGCCTGCCTGTTGATCCGCTCAAATCGCTCACCGAAGAGGTCTCTAACCTGAAGCTGGCCGTAGCCGAGCTGTGCAAGATCAACGCCTCGCTCATAACCAGTTGCAGTGAACGTGGCCGCGAGCGTGAGCGCAGCAGTGAGCGCAGCAGCTCTCGCTACCGTAGAAGCTCCCCATCAAGAGCCACAGTCTGCTTCTATCATCGCCGCTTCGGAGAAAATGCCAGGAGCTGCGAGCCGCCATGCTCGTACACATCCAGACAGCGGTCGGGAAACTAGAAGCGCTGTCGATTGTTCAGGCGGCCGGCGACAGCACCGCAAACGCCCGCCTCACCAGGGAACACCGATTACACCTCCACGACCGCACAACGAACATGAGGTTTTTGGTCGACTCCGGCTCGGTTATCTCTCTGGTACCTAAGGCCTCCATTCCCGGAACTTGCAAGAAGGATGACTTCCAGCTATACGCCGCCAATGGGACCGTCATTCATACCTACGGGCAGAAACTCCTGACGCTGGACCTTAACTTACGCCGAGCATTCAAGTGGTCCTTCATCATTGCAGATGTTAAGGTAGCCATCATCGGAGCGGATTTCCTAGTCCACCACTCTCTGCTCTTGGACCTGAAGGGAAGGCGCCTCATCGATCCACTTACATCGCTGACGACCACGGGCCAACTCTGTGAAGCCACCATCCATACGGTCTCCACCATCACCCAGACCGCCTGCAGGAGTGACCAGGACAAGATTTATGGCGATCTGCTCAGTCGCTACATAGACATCACGAGGCCTAATACTGTCCCTGTCACCCAGTCTGACAATGCTGTGGTTCACCACATTGAGACCACTGGCCCTCCTGTCTTTGATCGCCCTCGCAGACTTACTGGCGAGAAATTGAAGGCCGCCAAGGAGGACTTTGACCTGCTGCTGCATCACGGCGTGATACGACCCTCCGACAGCCAGTGGGCCAGCCCGATTCACATGGTGCCGAAGAAGCTCGGTGGTTGGCGAACTACTGGGGACTACAGGCGGCTTAACGGGATCACTGTCCCTGACCGCTATCCTGTACCCCACGGAGACAGCATCCTTCAGCGACTCCATGGCTGCTCAGTCTTCTCCACAATCGACTTGGTCCGTGCCTACCATCAGATTCCGGTTGCCAAGTCAGACGTTCCAAAGACCGCAGTGACGACGCCTTTTGGACTTTTTGAATTCGTTGGTATGCCGCCCGGCCTACGCAATGCTACCCAGACCTTCCAACGCCACATGGACAATCTGCTTCGAGGCCTGGACTTCGTTGGTTGTTTCATCGATGATTTGATCATCTTTTCCAAATCTCACGAGGAGCACCTGCAGCATCTCACCAAGGTGTTCGACATCCTCCGTGCGAACAAGCTAACAATCAATCCTAAGAAGTGCCAGCTCGGGAAGACAGAGGTCGTCTACCTGGGTTACACAGTGAATGCTTCTGGTTACAAGCCACCGCCGGAGAGAGTTGAAGCCATCGCGTCGTATGCGCGACCTCAGACCATCTCCGATCTCCGTCGGCTCCTGGGAATGGTGAACTACTACAGGAGGTGTATTCCTGGTGCTGCACAGATGCAGGCGCCACTCAATGACCTGCTGAAGGACTTTAAACACAATATACAAACATCACATTTACTAAGTTCGCATTAACATGTGGTCTGTACAGTTCCACTCTGCACGTAGTCTCACTGACGACTGCCTCTTGGTAGTTATGCTAGCTCCCACCTGTCCTTAGTTGCCGCTCCTGTCGGCTCGACGTGGATGCCATCTGGTAGCTAGGAGAGGTACCACCCGCAAGCCACCAGCAACGCCAGCTGTCGGCGAAGAGGCGTACTTCAAGCTCCGCCACAAAAGCAAAGAGTGTACTTCCATCTATGGGTGGAAACATTAACTGATAGGACATCAATAACCGACACAAGCGCTCTAAGAATCTGTCAGGCGAACCACTAACGCGCTGAAAGTTATAGGAACATTAGCCGTGATAATGCTCGGTTATACACCCGCAATTTCCATCCCTGCAAGATCAATCGAGCGATGACTTGGTTGAGTATCTGCTTAACTTAGTGTAGATATCACCATTGAAAGTCAAAGCTTACGTATATAATGAATTAATGATCCAGCTCCGCGGGCCACAAAATGACCTACCGCGGGACACAAGTGGCCCGCGGGCCGCGGGTTGGCCATCCCTGGTCTAGATGAATGTTGAAAGTAAATTGTTCTTTTTTTGGCCGAAGGGACATACGCTGTTTTGGTAATTTATCTTACAAAAATTCAACCTAAATATCGGTTGAAATCATTCATAATTGTTCAGTGTGTTACTTATTCCATTACAACTGACTGTTGTTTCATCAGCAAACAACACAGTCTCGCTATTAACATGAAACTTCCTCGTATCTCTCCCTTCTACATGAAGAGACTTTATGTATTATTCGCCATGTATCGAACACTCAAACGTAGAAATTCTGCGTATGGTGCTTTTACGAGCGCTCTGAACCATGATTTCGTCCTGAATAAGATGCAGATATTTTTTCCTGAGAAAGAAGTACCATGAGAACTGGGGAGTTTTCCGCTTTCACACGATATGTTGTAAACCTTTCAGAGCACTGTATGATCCAGGAGCCAACGATATTCTTACACAGCAGCAGAGATTACACCATTGCAGAACATGCAAAATTTGGTAATTATTGAAATGTGCGGCATTCTTCATTGACGTTTTTCACTCAGTTTCGCGAGTCATAAAAACAAAGCTATCATATAAGAAGGAAGAAAAAAATAGTTATAATACTAAAGAATTAAAAATAGATTACGTTTAAATAGGAATATACGCACTCTGTTTGGCTGTTCGTTTGTATTGCAAGCATTTTCTCAGCGCATTAAATAAGACTGTATGCGTAACATCATTGAAATATTTTATTTCCTGGTAACAGGACTGACTAATTTGTTAGCAGAATACACAATTAAAGGGCCTATAAAATGTTACACAGAAGTATAAACTGACCGATCATATATTTTTTTTTTTACTTCGGGTTTTATTCCTACGCCTCGTCGTCATCTAGGTTCTTAGAGGACGAATTGGATGGGAAAAAAGAAACTGCAAGATATTCGGTCATGGTTTTTGGATTAACTAATCCGGCATTTGCCTGAAACTATGAAAAACCGAAATCTAAATGACCGGACGGCGATTCAAACATGCGTCCTCTCTAATGCGAAGCGAGTGCGTTACCATTCTTCCAAGAAGGTCTCTAAAGTAGTATATCATTAGCGAAAACAAAATTTCTCAAAAGATAAATAGAAAATAAATCTTTCGGTTTCAAGCAGTGGGATACGTCTCAGAAAGAACTTTTTAAAAATGTATCTGTCGAGCACAGCAATTTATAAAAATGAAGCTTGAACTTCAACAATGCCACAAAGAAAGAAAACACTTAGAAGGCTGCAATGAAGTCTTCACGGGTGTACCGCCGGATTGTATTTTGAAAACACGATATTTCGACGATTAGTTCCGTCGTCTTCATCAGGTGACTGTCAGATACTGAGACAGCTCAGGTGTCGCACCTCCTTTTATAGCCGACGGCTCTCTCCGCGGGCAGCACCTGAGCTGTCTCATCTTCGTACGAAGGCTGTCCTGTGAAGCGTAATCTGCTGAAAACAACTGCCAAGAACCTGTTTCGCACTTGCGCCAAGACTGCTCAGGCATCGAAAGCTAGATCACTTCACCAACTGGGCCACCATGCAGACAGTACCTCAAGACGCTCACAGATACTGGTCGCCGTCAGACAGTGCACGTCAAGGACAAGCGCAATCGACAAGAAGCCACCAAGGAAACCAGCGCCACCACCAAGAGCAAGACAACTGCTGTGCGCGGTGCTCCAGCCAACCACTCCCAGACAATAGGGTCAGAAACCAAGATCAGCTGACCCTGGCCAGGATATTACAGCTGCTAACACAACTTATCTCGATCCTGATCTAATAAAAGGGTCAAAAGCAAAAATAAAATAAGGCAGGGGGATTGAAAGATATAAAATTAAAATAAAAAAAAAAACTTAGCTGTCTCAGAATCTGACGGTCAGCCGACCAGTGCAGATGTCTCCACACTTGATGAAGACGACGGAGCTAGTCGTTAAAATATCGTGTTTTCAAAGCGCATAGCAGCCGTACACCCGTGAATACTTCATTGCAAGCATAAGGCGGGAAAGTCTACGTTCTTACACATAGAAGGATGTTGAAAATTATCTGAAACAAACATGATTTGGAAAAGATAGTTGAGGATGGAAGTTTGTGGAACAGTCTCACAAGCAGAAGAGACGCGATGCCGGGTCACATTTAAAGACGTTGGTTAATTTGAAGAGCAGAGAATAATCCAAGAACTTTAGAGGAAAAAGATTAAAATCTGATAACTGAGATCTTAGTAGGTGATGAGCATGTGAAGAGGAATTTCAGTATAGGAAGAAATGGTGTATTAAATCAGTGGTTACCAAGAGGGTCGGTAGCGTCCACTGACAGGCGTTGAAAAGTTGAAAGGTGGCGTTTTTGGTCCAAGGAAAATTTAGGGAGCGTTTAGAATCGACCACTGCCCCCCTGCTCTCCCGCATTATATTTGGTTTTATGAGCTACATCAAAGAGTTTTTCATTCATCCCATGATCATTTGTTGCCAAATGAGAATTTAGGCTAGTCAGTGATTTATTTATACATACAAGTATAATAAGCAAGTCTGTCATGTATGACGTCGCCTTTCACGCCATGACGTCACTCTATGACGTCGCGCAATGACGTCACGCTTTACGTTATTTTTTTTGGTTATGCATGTTACTGAATAACATTTCTAAGCATCAGCGAATAAATTAACTGATAGAACATTGAAAAAAAAATGTATGTATTGCGTTTAAATCGTCATATAAATCATTAGATGCTTATATTTACGTATTATTCTTTTGATAAATAGTTCCATAAATTCTTTGTCCATAGATATGAAGGATAAAAGTTTTAATTTTCGGTCATCAATTTTAGCGAAAGCTTTGATTAGTTTGTTACTTAGCATGGGTCAGAATTACAACTGGCATTTGACGCTACAGCAGAGGGAATGAATATTTAAAAAAAAAAATAGTTTAAACTTTGCCCTATTATTGAAATTATTAAATCGTTTGAACGGAATTAGTTGCACACTGATCGCGAATTGTGCAGCCTCCACACAATTAAAACAAATATTATATGGCATAATGAAAGTTCATAAGATTTATTTTAATTTTCATTGCTTTCACTGAGTAATATTACTGAGGCTATTATTTCCGCAACATTCAAACGTTGTAATATCGGTCTGAATCACGGACAAGAAAAAAGAAAGGTGTAAAAACCCTTTAAGATATTTGATCAAATTTAGGTATTGCGCATTCACTGGGACTCATCAAGGAATTGTCGTTTTGGTCTGAAAACTGTTGCACACTTTCGTTGGGTGATATTATTTAATATATGTTTCTCTTAGTGTTGTAAAATATATCCATCCTTACAAACTTCGCTCGAAAGTGCCGTAATGTCAAGCAGCGAGTTACTGGGAGAAGGCATTTAGCGATGTATAATGAAATGATAACGCAAACGTTCCTTCGACTATATTATTTAGTAATATGTTTCTATTACACCCATCAAGATAGTATATAAAGCACAAACTTCAAGTAAAAAAAAAAAAAAAAAAAAAAAAAAAAAAAAAAAAAAGTTAAACGCTAAACCGCCATTTGTTATCATATGTGACCTCTAACGAGTAGCGATACTAATACCAGTATTACGTGCAACAAAATACATCAGTGACCTACAACTATGAAAATCAAACCAACTTAACTTTATAATAAAAACAAAGTCCATTAAGGTACAAAAGGGAGCGTCTATGTTCATTCTGGTCCAGGCTACATTCCAAACTATCCACAAGCGCTACTAATGATTCTGCTCGAAAATAATGATAATTAAAATGTTTAATAAATACAAATTTCTAGCATATTATGCTTTAACAACAAGGACCAAACGCTGTTTTGGTACAGGTTGCATTTCAACTATAAAAACTAAATTCTTTCGTTCGCTAACGGTTCAAAGTTGTTGCAGTTTTTTTGTGTGTAATTTGTTCCATATTTATGTTTTTGATGGCTGTGATAGCAACATATTCCCGAATAATATCGTTCAAAGAACGTGTGCAAGAACATTATACTTCGCTATATAGCTTCTCCCAGTCGCTCGCGTTACGGCACTTTTTGAGTGAAGTTTGTGAGGTATGTATATAGCTCTAAGAGCAACACATTAAACAATATAATCTATCCAACGTGTGTAACAATTTTCAGACAATTCCTTTAGAGTCCCAGTGATTACGCTAGAGCCCAAATTTATATAGCGCTGCATTATTGCCACTAAAATGCGATACAGTACATGTATTAATATGCGTGAGATTGAAGTATTGTTTTTCTGGCGGCAAGTTTAGAGTATGTGGTTAGATTGAAATGCAACCCGGACCCGGATAGATACGGAAACTTTGTTACAGCGCAAGGCACGAGGAATTACATTGAATTTTATTTTATAACAATTCTATTTAGTTAAGCAATTGCTAAGAAATTAATTGTCAGAACATAAAGAAAAGTATGTATTTCGTTTAAATTGGCATATTAATTATGTCTGTTTTTTTTTTTTTTTATTTTTTTTTACTGAACTCGTTACATGTTTTGAATGAAAGAAGTTCCAGATTGATCGCGATCTATGTGGCCTAATCCACAATTAAATATTACGTGGCACAGAATAAGTTGTTAAGATTTATTTTTAGCTTCATTCGTTTTCACTGGGGTCATTATTTCAGCCGATGTAAGCTGTGTCAGCCGTTAAAACATCGATCTTCATCACAGGTAATAAGAAAGAAAGGTGTAAGAACCTGTGAAGATTTGGGATCAATCGTGATGATGATGTCACTGACATGCGATATAGGGTATGTATTAATTTGCGTGTGATTGAAGCTTTGCTTTTCTAGCGCCAAGTTGGGGTTAGGGCTTAGGCTGAAATGCATCCTAGACCAAGTTGACAACTGAAGCATTTTGTCACAGCACAAGGGACGAGAAATTACAATGAAGTTTATTTTATAACAATTCTCTTTAGTTAAGCAACTGCAGAGAAATATATTACCATAACACTGTCGTTTTTGACAGACTTTGGGGCTAGTTAGTTAATAAAAGAAACATTGTCAGTAGTGGAAAGCGGTGATTTAAGATAACTGATGACAAATAAGGCATCAAGTATAGAAAAATTAGTGTCATAACACCGAGCTCTAATGAATATTATTTTGATACTATGTATCTGTTAATCCTACTGTGAATATCTTTTAATAAAGTAATTTTAGATATCTGCCCTTCTTTTTAATACATGATATTGTACACTTCACATAAGAATGGTATCATCGAATCATTGTTTCAAAAAATGGATTACGAGTAAGAAAAGTTGTAGCACTATGAGTTTCATTATGTGTTACAAGAAGAGGAGTTGGTATGTTTTTTTTTTCCTGGAAAGGGGGTGATGAGTA
Organism: Vandiemenella viatica; assembly: GCA_031002005.1. Taxonomy (NCBI): domain Eukaryota; kingdom Metazoa; phylum Arthropoda; class Insecta; order Orthoptera; family Morabidae; genus Vandiemenella; species Vandiemenella viatica. The sequence goes on from JARYHS010008074.1 coordinate 130,793,163, forward strand.
ACTTTTTTTTCGAAAAGTGGAAAAAAAAAGATTGGGAACCTATTCATTAAATCAATCCTGAAATTGTATCGGTACAATGATCTTGCGCATGTTTCATTTAATCCTATTTGGCAATTAAAACATGTACTTTTTCATCTTGCATATGTAATATTATTTTAGAAAAATCTAGTACAACCTAATAATTGTTTCAATTATTCATCTGAAGCATTATTGAGACATTTGTGTCTCTTGTGAGGGAAGTTTTTGTTTATTTGGTGGGGAGCGTTGCTGAGGTATCCACGATGGGTGGGGCCCCCACGGTGCAGACTAGTCCCCCTCTTTGCTGGATGACACCTCCTAAAAGATGATTTGTCAAAGGTAAACAAACTTATTCAGCAAGGCCTTCTAGGACGCACACATTCTGCTTGCCGACAAAGGAGTGTCTCATTAGTTGAATCGTCTCCAGAAACTGGGCGAATATGTCTTCAACCATATCTAAGATGATACATCTGATCTTTTTTTTTTTTTTTTTTTTTTTTTTTTTTTTTTTTTTTTTTGTAACTGCTTTACGTCTCTTTTTAACATCGAGGTCTTTAGAGACGGGAAAGGATGGGGGGCAAGGAATGGGAAGGAATTCGGCCATGGCCTTTTGAAGGAAGCATCCCGGCATTTGCCTGGAGTGATTTGGGGAAACCATGGAAAACCCAAATCTGGATGCCCGGACGGGGATTCGAACCGCCGTCCTCCCGAATGCGAGGCGAGAACGCTAACCGTTACACCGCCCCGCTCGGTGACATCTGATCTTACTAACAACCTCATTTACGAACAGTAACCAGTATGTACGTCATAGTATAACTAACTTTACGTTGACTCTCAACGTAGTGATCGATTTACTATTACTGCGAAAATACGAGTTTTCTAATCTGTCAAGCGTCATGTCCTCGAAACCCAAATTGTATTTGTTCTGTGATCTCGAATCACATGTTCAGCCAAGTAAAGGTGTAAATGGCGAATTTTTATCCAACCAAGCCTCAAACCTTAGTCCTAAGTTGAAAATAACCAAAAAACCATAGCCAGCAATCGAACCGGGACTTTTTGCGCCGGAAGCCTAGTCCACAGAGCATAAATCGCGACATTTCTTTGTTCTTCATAGCCGACACTCTTACTTGAGTTGTTACATGTTCGGACAATACAATTAAATTCCAGTTTTCAATTTTAATTTAATTTAATTTCTATGGAGCGCACGCATTGATGGCAACTTTCCTACGCACCCATTCCCCCCCCCCCCCCCCCCACCCATTCTATACCCGTCTACGTTTGCCCTCCACAAATTTCAGCTTTAAATTCTTTCAGTATTTTTGTTAAATTATTCACCATCTCACTTGGTAATTTATTCCAGTCCCTGATTCCTTTACCTACGAAGAAAATCTTCCCACTCCCTAATGCCTGAAATCGAGTGCCAGCTTGAGGTAGTGGTCATCTTTTCCCTTCCTTGCACTTCTCCTAATGTTTCTACCAATATCTTTCCACACAACTCATCACCGATAAACGCCTTGTACTCCCATGACTCTCTCCACTCTCCTCCCGTCTTCCAATGACTCCCATTCGAGCTCCTTTAACTTATCACTTACTGCCTGTGTCCTGCGTTAATATTCAGAGACAAATCCAGCAGCACTTCTTTGCACACCCTACAACTCCTGTATTTGATACGCAAATTATGGGTCCCATACTGCAGCACTATATTCAAGCAATGCTAACAGCCGTGATAACCCGGATTTTCAGTGTAAAAACTGGTAACATTACCTCGACCAGGCATCGAACCAGTGACCGTAACATAACTCTTGGGCACTCGAACTTTAATTATGGATGCTGTGGATACAGCTTTGTGTGTTATAGGCAGGGCCGGCGCTAGGAATTTCGGGCCCGGGGTAAAATGGCCAGGCTACAGTGGGCGTAAACTTGGCTTCATGGCCTGGGGGCCCCTATTGTCGGTGATCAGGCCCCCCATCAGCCCGCGGGGCCCGGCTACTTTTGACCCGCTTACCCCCCTCCCCCCACCCCCCCCAAACGCCGGCCCTGGTTATACGGTAGAGATATAAAAAAATTCATTAAAATTCTGTTCAAATTTTAGAAAACTAATTTTTCGAATACAGATTGTAGTTTTTGGGTGTAGATGTCGAAAATTAATTGAATTACCATTAGCAAGCATCAAACAGAGTGTAAAAACAGCGTCAAACATGGCGATAGTGATGTTGTGAATACAGTTTTGTGTGTTGTATGGAGTAAATGTGAAGATTCCATCAATATTGCGTCACCTAGCATCGAGCCCGTGATCCTACAAACAGTAATTCTGTTAGATGGTAAATTATTGTTGTTCTGGAGACTTTTGTGTGTTTTGTGGTGGATATGATGATATTTCATTCAAATTTGGCTAGAAACCATCGAGCTGGAGAAACTAAGCACGCAATAATATCGTTGGTTTTGGGGATGCTGATGTTACAGATACACCTTTGTGTGAAGTAAGAATGTTGATAATTCGTTGAAATTACGACACCAAGGATAGAATTAGTGCCCTGAGTGCACGATAATAAGGTCAAATTTAAGTTTATTAATATCCTGAATACAGATTTGTTAGTTTTAGGGTGTAAATGTAATAAATTGTTTGAAATATCATCACTGAGCATCAGTTCAGTGATCTGAAGCTCACGATAATAACATTGAATTTTGCGTTACTGATGTTTGGAATACCATCACCAAGCACTGAACCAGTGACTTGAAGAACGCGATTATAACGTTGAATTTTGGGTAAGCAGTGTCAAATTGGAGCCATGGCTGAATTTCGTTCTGTTCCTTGTCACCAATCCTCTCCCGCCTCTCATTACCTTGACATCAACGAGGAAAAATGGTGAAAACATAATAATAAAAAAAATAAACTGTCCGTTGATCAGTATATCTATTATCACACAGGCCACAATCACCTAAACAACCTACCTTAGTTTGTATGTTCACTGTATGTTCTTTATACTCAAATTGAGCTGTCAAAAAGCCGTTAAATCAAAATGGATGTATATTTCTGTCTATTGATGGAAGGAACCTCACAGGTAATTCAGATCTTGGGTCCAATGTACCAGACACCATTGAATGTCATACTGATCCACTTGATGTTGCTGACAGGTAATGGGCGTCCTGATGAGCTACCTGCTGGGTGGAGGTAGTAGCGACAGCACTGTTGACGATAACGACCCTGCGCTCGACATACCGGATGAGGCGCTCGGTCTGACACCTCGGGAGAAGAGGTTCATCACAGACTGCTGGGACATCGTCCGCCAGGACCTCAAGGGCAATGGATGTGAGCTGCTCATCCTGTGAGTATATTGCTGCTAGTTAATTAGTTTTATAAATAAAAAAATCTCATTTTTTGACCACCATTTAGAGGTCATTTATTACATTCTGGATTAAATTTAACAAAATTTAGAAAATAAATAAATTAGTAAAACATGGCCTCAATTCAGTTTAATGGGTACCCTTCTGACTGTGTAGGCATGTGGTTCTGTGTTCAAATCCAAGTGGAGTGTGAGTATTTGTTAGCAGCTTCTGTGGTTGTCACACTTGCCTCTTTCATTTCAAGGGCCGATGGGTTCAAGTATGGGTGTCATGTTCATTCTAAAATGGTCGAGTCTAAATCAGGTGAAGACAACACACAACCAGATGGTCACTAAATCACAAAAATGTATTTGCTTGCTGTATGACTTAACAATGCTGAATGCGTTCTATTAAAGACGTATATTGATTATCATTTGGAATGGTAGAGTGGAATTCAAAATATAACCTTCTGATATTATCAGAATTTTAAAGTGTTTCAGAGTATTTTTAATTTCTCAGATCACAGTATTCTATTCTAAAATACTTATTAGAGGAGAGTATGAATAATTTTAAAAAAGAATCCTTCTGTGTTATTTTTATGATTTGTGCACACTGATTTTACCAAGCAAGTGTAGATTACAGGCCATACCCATAGTGTCATCAAAATGAAAATTTTGCATCTTTGCCATTCAGTCAGTAGGTCTACAATCATATACAAGCTACACAACCAGGGAATGAAGAAATGGGAATTTGATATTCTGCTTCAACCATTCTTTTCTGGGTTTTCCCTGATTCTTGTTGATAGATGGATCCATTCCATAAGATCACAGTAAATTTTATTTTTCAAGTCATAGCAGCTGTAATTACTCTGAACATTTTTCGTATAAGGGGAAGGTAGAAGTATTAATATGATTGACACTAGAATGAATATGAATATAGTGGCAGTTACCTTAAAACTCTGACCAATTTGATTTATAGAAAAAGAAATCACTCTTACATAGCAATTCCTGTTTTGTACATCGTCTGATATTTTTTGTTAACAATTATTTTAAGAAGAATAAGAGATTTTCAGGATTTAGAAAAGATTCAGAATACTATTTTTACTAACATCAAATTTTGCCTTTAAAGTTTCCTTATGTGCTCTGCTAAGACACAGGTATCATAAGATTTTCAAATTGTTTCAGTTCATGACTGTAATAGCCTTAGGATGCACAGATAAAAATTAAACTACTTGGGAGTTGAGATTTTGGGACATCATAAACTGGTATCACTTTCAAAAAAATTCTTAACTGCTATCTGTTTGGCCAGAATAACTCATTTGCTTTTCCATACTTCTGAGGCAATACGAACACGGAATTTTTGCAACATCACAGCTGTGTTTTTAATTTGAGATTACTTGTGTTTATAGAACTGTTAAATTTTATGTTTTTCTCATGCAGGTTCTTCACGCACAATCCTGAGGCACAGAAGCGGTTTTCCAGCTTCCGGGACGTGCCACTGTCAGCACTGGCAAGCAACAAGAAGTTCCAAGCACATGCCAACAGTGTCATGTATGCACTTACCGCAGTCATTGATCATCTTGATGACTTCGAGGTGATGGTAGAAATGCTGCGCAAGCAGGGAGAAAATCATGGCAACCGGCACATCACAGAGGAGGAATTCCTGGTCAGTGTATTCAGAAGTCAATGATTTATTTAATTTGTATGAGAAGCAACATAATAAATGAAAGTAAAAAAATATCACTAACAATAAGTAGCAAAAACAAATGTGCGAATAAACATATGGTATCAAATTTCATAGCTAGGCTGCTTATCACATTCTAGTTGGGGTAATCGGATGGTACTAGCTGTTGTTGGTAATTTGTTTTGATTAAATTTTTCTGCAGAACTGCACCAGGGATCTCTTTGAAACAGAACAGATATTTATGAGGAAAAAGTCTCTCTCTTTCCATTTAACTATCCAGTTTGTTACTGTATTTGACAGCAACTACCACATGACCAACTGTCCAACAGCTTCTTCATATTACTCATCTGACTGATCTCTCTCATATAAATTTTGTGCTTACTGCAACTGCCTATTCTCTGTGACTGTCCCTGATACTCTGGAACTTGACTCTGACTCACAACTACATCTGCTCTGGACCTCCTTTCACTTCTGCTGCATAACTGTCTTGACTCTCATACTTGCTGCTTTGTGTTTGCTTTATGCTGCTTGTTCAACTCACAACCGACCCATATCTCCGTCAACAATGTTCCAGAATGTTCTCTAGGCTCGGATGACTTCCTCTTCTTAATAAGCTGCATTCATAAGATGCTGACCCCATCATGCATCAAACAAAACTTATTTTACCTAAGCTAACTAAAACCTTAGAACCTAACATGTTGAGCCACTGCACTGCCACTGACTTGGTGTCATGCATCTCCTCTTATCTTCCCAAGAAGTGTTGTGTAAAAATTGTTTGACTAAGTACAGTCCAATTGCATTTGAATGAGTCCACCAGTTTCTGTTTATACAACATTTCAAAACACCAACCATGACCAGTCCTGAAGTGGTTTAGTCTGCTCCACAGCTTTCGAGGAGCCAGGTAGCTGCTGGATTGGGTTTGCTATTGGAGTGTTGACGTTTTAGATATGGAGTATTATCTAAGTTATAAATTCATTTTCTTTTTTTCGAGGTTGAGAAAGAGTTTGAATAATTCATACGGGATTTTTTTTATCTAAGACAGATGGGTTATGTTTTCGATACTTCATTGAATGGGCAATTAAACCTCCTTTCTTACATTTATCCTCATTCATACTTGGCTGCATTAAGAATGTTTTTAAATTCTTGCTTCTGTACTAAATAGGGACACAGTATTTGTTGAAAAAATGCACCAATGTATCAGCTGTATCTTAAAGAATATTGCCTCTTACTTCCCATGAAGTTCCAGCAATTTTGTGCATTATATTGTATAAAGGGTTTTTTTTATTTTAAAAAGAAAGATGTTGATTAAAAATTGAAGTAAAAATTGATGTAATTCCTAGATAGGTTGATTAGTTTGGAAATTTCACTCAGAGAACTTGAAGTTCCTTACTACCAAGGTGTTTCGAGAAACAGAAGTGCAACACTTCAAATTTAGCTTGCAAGTTCCACTTTCTATAACATTTATGTTGTAACTTCACATGTGCCTAAAGTGAACTACTTTCTGTTTGTAGGTCTTTAAGTTCTAAGCCACCACCAAGTCATCGGCTTCTATAAACTTTACTGAGGTTAATTTTTGGAATATCATTTTTCGTAGATATTAAATAGTAGAGGGAATAACATAGAATATTGCGGAATTATTTTTTTTTCATTTTTGCTTCAACAATATTCTAATTGATTAAATAAATTTCAATTCTTTAGTTGTTTAGCATTTTTGTATTAGATGACCTACCTGCAAGGGACCATTTTCTGTAACTTATAGATCATTCCTTTCTTCCATATGGTATCACAGTCTGATAAAAACTCATTGAAACTGTTGTGCATTTAGTTCAGTTTAAAATCCACTATCTATACATGTGGTAAATGACAAAATTTAGTAATGGCAGCTACAATTAATCTGAAACCTACTTCTGGGAAATGATAGCTGTATCTATAATGAAATAGGTTATTTTATATAGAAGCCATTATAACAACTTTTAGCATTTTTTCAACATTGGCAGTGGGTGGTAGATTGAAGGATTATTTGCATGTTTCTGTGAGAGCTCAACATTATTAACTTTATTTAAAGTTGAATTCATTAAGCTAGGTGCAGGCCGAGCTGCTGACCACTCGCTGGTTGTTTTGCGGCTGTGGAATTTTTTGACACGAATTGGCAATTTCTGAACTCCGCTGTCGCATATCCAAGGTTGCGAGGCAGGTAGGCCCAATTCGTGAGCTCTCTTGGCTTGGAAACATCGTAGTATCCACATCGTCTCTCGAACGGTTCCTCCTGCTGCCTAACTTTACTTTTGTTGTCTGCCTGGTTAAATTTAAACTATTTGAAGGTGAAGTGGACCCGTTCCACGGCCATATCTTCTGTAAAATTGTGGCCAGTAAATGGAAGTTAAATGTTTGTGGTGCTAATTCTTTTTCGCAAGATTTTCACGCATTCCAACCAGTTCTACGACTAGTAGATTAAATTGCAGTGGTGTCAGGAAGTTTCTTAGTAACCACACGGCAGAAGAATCCCAAGAACGGTAGAGGACGATGTGATAATTATTCGCTGCATGTTGGTGCAACCCTTCCCCACACACCTAAGCCATTCGGCCTCCTTGATATTTCTCTGATTGGAAGATGGCTTAAAAGATTACATTTTCTAGCAGAGTTTGATACCACCTGTTACTAAACAGTTGGATAATAATGCTGCTAGCCATTGTCTACCTGACAGGCTGTGTTTTTTGAAAACTCCAGGACTGTAATGCCTAGATCAGATGTTGGTGCAATTTCGTTTTATTTACAGCATTTTTAAATTCCACTTCAATAAAGGGGTGTAACTGGTTGGATTTTTTTTTAGAGGTAATTTAAAGTTTTCCCTGACAAATTTATATATTTCTTCGGCAAATTTAGTCTAGAAAGGTATCATTTTCATTACACGTTGAATATAAATCACTATTTCATGGGGCTTGTTATTAAAAAATTTTTGATGGAGATGTCTTGTCTCGAAAGTGACCACCATTTCCTGCTAGATTTGGAAAAGTCTAAACCTATTCAAGGTTCTCTCATGCATTGCTTCTGGGCTTTACCTAGAAGCTGCTGTTTCAGGGTCTTCACTGGTTTTAGAATTTGAAAATATCTGCACCATTTCAGCTTTCCAGCAAGAAATGTAGTCCTTTCTAAGCATCCTGAGAATTACAAAAAAAAAAAAAAAAAATAATAAAAATAAAAAAAAAATGAATAATACATTTGAGAATATGGTACTCCTGAATATGTTCCAGTTAGCTTTATTAAATTTCCACTTTGGAACCTGTACTGTTTTTATGATTGGTCTCTGATTGCAAGTTTATTTATTTATTTATCATATGATATTTAACAAGGTACACAATAGGTTAGGACAAATGTACATATCACAAGCTTGTACAGTTTCATATGTCTAGATCTACTGTTTGTATGGAAAAGGAGAGTCAGAAAGTATTTGGGGACCTAGAAATTCTTGAAGTTGGATTGTCTGCTACAGCAAGTGAATGGGGCAGTTTTTGGAAGAAGGGCATGCATTTCAGGGAAGGAACATAGAAAATCATGACCACAATAAAGAATCTGGTTAATGAGCTCAATTTCAGTAGAGATCTGGGTAATGAATATAGGACTACAGCCAGCTTTAGAGTGTGCAAAATGGAAGTTGTGTGGAAACGAGGTGGTAGCTTGAGAGATTTGTTTTGATACAAGATCAGGAGGGTAGCAGCACTAATGAGGGTATGTGTTGGGTTTTGGGAACATGTGGAAGGTGGTTCATGATTGGAACAGATATGTCTGCCATGGATTTCAAGGCTATAATAAAGAGAAAATTTGGTGTGCCAGGGACGGCTACTATTAGAATGTGCAAGAGGCCTTCTCTTCTGCCCCTAATCTCAAGAACATCTTGGTCCACTAATTGTCACCTTCTGACCCTTCTTGACTTCCCATACAATAGATTTTGCTGCAAAGCTTGCAGTGTGCGTCCAGCTACTACTAAACATTCTAACATACCACTTACACAACTACAGACCTCATTTACCATCTTACCTGCCTTTACTGCATAGTGCCTTGTATAGGCCTCACCACTAACCATCATGATAAATGGCCACAGGCAAAAAGTTTATACTGTCAACCTAGACCATCCAGTGGCAGTGTATGCCAGTTTGCACAACTCTAACAATCTCAAAAAATTGTTTAACATTGAGAACTGTCAGAATTTTTCCTGATCCTACTACCCCTTTGGAACTCCATGGGTGAACATTAGCATAGCAACCATGAAAAAAAAAAAAAAGGATGGCAATGCTAGTGGGAGAGAGTGAGTTGTTAACCAACAGTAATTAAAGAAAAGTATGACTGATGTCAAGGATATGTTTTGTTTTTACGGTTCCGCCATTAAAATGGAATGCTTATATCATCATCATTTTGGTCTATCTGACTGTGCCCCACAACTGCATAATTCCACCGGCTTTGCCAAAAAATATATTATATATTAGGTACCCCATTGTATAAGATGCATAGAATGTATACCATTTCTTGCAAAGATGCTACGCTACAAACCACACTCCAAGAGCAGATAAACTCTCCACTAAGAATATATACTTCATAACATGATTCAAATATTATCACCACCGTATGTAGGGATAATTCATATGAAAGTTTAAGCAAGAAAGTGGCATAATTAGTAGCACTTTATACTGCACTACACTTGAAACAACTGAAATAATGACTTCACTTTATACTTTAATATTAATTATAATTCTTGTCCAGGTTGGATAGGTCATAACTCATGTGGAGCTACTTCATCAGCACAAAGTGAAGATGTCCTGACTTAGCACTCTTGAAAGCAACTTATATTATTATTAAAAACGAAATTCATGATTAATTGACTTTCGGGTTATGTCGCGTTGTTTATTTCATTACCTGAGCTTTCGGCTGGTATCCTCCAGCCTTCGTCAGAGATACTGTTTATGTTGACATAGCAACGAGCGCCAAGCTTCGCAGAGTAAAAGGCCGCTATCTTCCTTGATGTTGTTGGTATTTTTTAAAATTTCTGCTGCCTCTTTCACACGTCGGGGCCACCACTGGGCTGACGAAGGCTGGAGGATACCAGCCGAAAGCTCAGGTAATGAAATAAACAATGTGGCATAACCCGAAAGTCAATTAATCATGAACAAAGATGGCCGTGGAAGTCTGAGGAATCAAAAAATGAAATTGTTATACTGTAATACAAAATATCAGTTATAATTTTGATCCAGGCTGCATTCCAACCTAACCATAAGCTCTGCAAATATTGCTGATCCAAAATCCAAACATTTATCACACCTTCTTTAGTACATTCACTGTCTTACAATTTAAAGTTGACCCACTTGCTTCATCACCTGTAATGAGCCTTACTGTATTCTGAGCTCATTCTGTTCCTATTATGATATACTATTGCTCTCTTTATCTAAGTCTGGGAAGTATTACACTTGCAGAATGAACTAATTTTTGAGAAATGCATATTACATGATGATGAAGTAGTAGTTTTGAAATGTGATAGTAGTTAAAAAAAATAGCTTCATGTCTCCCAAACCTGTGTGAGTAACTTGTTCTGTTTACTACAGATGATATACAGTAGAAGGTGTCCTTTAAAAGTGGTGAGAGTATAATCTTTCTAAAATTTTAAATATCATAGGGGTCAAGCACTGGAGTTGGTATGGGTGGCAAAGAAGGGAAGCTAGATATTTCTATGGAAATTATTGTAGGATCCACTCATTCTCTTAAATGATAATGGGGTTGGGCAAAAGCCATTCGAACATAGAATAATCTTTTAGAAAATGATGGGCAAAAGTACTGCATATGTTGATTCTAAACCGTGGGGAAATATTGGGGTAAAATATAGTAGCAGCATGTGGAAGGGAAGAGAAGAGCATGACTAGAAATTAGAGCCTAATTTCAGGCAAAAGGGAGTAGGGAAGTTTTCATTAGTAGGTAGGGGAAGTCAAATTAGCTCGGAAGATGATGAACTATTTGGAACAGACTGTAACGGGTTTTTAAAGTAAAAATAAACATGAATCACAAATAGCAAAGTACAGAAATTGGCTCTGATGTTTAAGATCCATCACAATAAATTGTTATTATTGATAAAAATTAATGTTTTACAGGTATATAATTAGAATAAAGTGGGAAAAACTAACTATACATCTCTGTACATGAACAAAGTGTAGTGTGATAAATATGTCTTGGTCTAAGTTTATGGTTAAATATAGCGCCATAATGTGTCAATTTAAGAAACTTTCTGCTGGACAGAGTGGAAAATGTTGCCTATTAACTTGATGACAAACTGTATTCCAAAGCCACAGATTGCTTTGCAGATTGACTCAATATTATCTTTATTTTGTGAATGAACCACTATTTCTGGAATAACCATAAGTTCTTTAAAATATAACTTTATTATACAGGCAATTTTAAGGAATATTTCAGAGAATATGTAGTAAATGGAAGGAAGGCAAATGTACAGGAGAGGTAAGGGGAAAGTTTATTCTAAAACAGAAAATAAAGAGAAGCAGAGAACCTGTGTATTACAATAGGGAGGTCAGGAGTTAAAAAAGATAGTAAGGAGAGAACATAACAGAGTTAAGAGACAGCAGGGTATTAGGGAATGTTTAAAACAACTAAACAAGGACTTAATAACAGCAAAGAAAGTGGCTAAAGATGGGTTTATGAAGAGTATTGTCAGTGCAAGAGGACCATTGACTGATGCATCTAGGAATTTCTGTGGCTATATCAGGAAACTGAGGTGAAGGGAGGGTGTAGAGACACTTATAGATAAGGATGGAGAAGAAGTTACTGAGGATTTGAAAAAGGCAGAGATTTTAAGTAACTGGTTTAGTGAAAGCATTAGGGACAATGAATCAGAAACGGGAGGGTCTAATTCGGAGAACGAGCTTAACAAAACCATTAGAAATGAAGATAGTAAAAAATTTGAAATTCATCCTGAGGAAATAATGAAGGAAATAAGAAAGCTGAAAAAACATAAAGGGGCTGGTGTAGATAATATTACTACAGATATCTTAAAGATAGCCGCATGTGACATTGTACCTTATCTTGAAATATTATTTAAATTGAGTCTGGATACTTGCTGCTTACCACAGGACTGGAAAAGTGCAATAGTAGTACCGGTACATAATGGTGGGGTGAGAAATAGAGTTAACAATTACAGGCCAATTAGTTTGACATCAGTGGTAGGTAAATTAATGGACAGATTGATATACAACCACATCAGAAATATATCTGAGGAGCGTAAGTGGTTTTCAAGTAGCAACATGGCTTTAGGCAAAGATATTCATGTTGTGGGATATATGCTAAATATTTCATATGAAATGGAAAAGGGAGGCCAAATTGATAGTGTAGCACTAGATCTGTCAATGGCTTTTGACAGAGTGAGCCATAAAATGGTAGTAAATAAGGTAGAAACCATTGGAGTGGATGAGAAGTGATTTGCTGGGTAGAATTTTTAAAAGGTAGAAAACAGAAAGTTAGTGTAGGAGATGTAGTATCAAAAGAAGTGAGAATAGAAACGGGAGTGCCACAGGGTAGCATATTGGAACCATTGCTATTCTAACTGTGTTGATTGTTTATTATCAGAAATTAGATTGTTTGCTGATGACATAATGCTGAAAGGATCAGAATGGTAGAGGACTGTAAACAGTTGCAGGTTGATCTGGGCAGGATATCTAGTTGGGTTGATAAACATGGGATCAAGACAATTGTAAAGAAGTGTCAGCTTATTTGATACACAGATGAAAAACTAAAGGTTGTTTATGATTATAAGGTGGAGAGAGAATTGCTTGTTGATGACTTGAAATGTAAATATCTTGACATTACATTTGATAACAAACTTAACTGGGCAGAACACATTGGACTGGTAGTAGGTAAAGGTTTTAAAATTCTGCACTTGTAGGAGAGAGTGATGAGAGAACGTAGGAGAGAAGTAAAGGAATTACAAAACTTTGGTCAGACCATTGCTTGAATATGGTAGTGTAGTATGGGACCCACATTTTGAGTATCAAATACAGGAGTTGGAGAGGGTGCTAGATTTGTTTCTAGAAATTACCACAGAATGGAATCAGTTACAGATATGATAAAAGTGCTGGAATGGGATTAATTGCAAGACAGGAGAAGAATGAAGAGGGTCATGGGAGTATACAAGGCACATATTGGTGACAAGGCATGGAAAGATATTGGTGTAAGAATGAAAAGTAATTCATGGAAGTGAAAAGAGGACCTTGACCACAAGCTGGTACACAATTTCAGGCACTAGGGTACAGGAAGATTCTCTTTTTTAGGTAAGGATGTCAGGTATTAGAATAAGTTATCAAGGGAAATGATGAAAATTTATCAAAAATGTAGCTAGAATTTAAAGTTAAAATTTGTAGAGTGCAAATGTAGGTGGGTGCAGGAATGGAGGATGATGGGTGTGTATGGAAGTTGCCACCGGAGTGTGCGCTCCATTGCAATTTAATTAAATATTATTAATATTAATGATTCAAGATGTAAACAACTATCAAGGTTTTCACTGTTACAGTGCACTTAGGAAGTTCATAGAGTAGTTGTTAGCTGGCTATTTTATTTGAGTGTATGTTCAGAAATGGCACAACATAAGAAACTTCAGCAAATGAGTAATGTGTTGTTCTTGGAGCTTCCACATATCAAACATTCCAGCTGACAAAGTGTTCAAGAATACTTCTACCTTATACTTTTTCTGTATTTACAAATAGATTTGTGCTGTGACTATTTTGAAAGGAAATGTAACATCTTATAATAGTTTACATAGCTGTTAACTACAGTCCTTTTTTTTTTTTTTACTTATGGCTTTATGCCTCGTCAAGGTCATTAGAGATGGGACTGGATTGGGGACATGGAATGGGAAGGAATTCAGCTATGGCCTTTTTAAGGAAGGATCCCAGCATTTGCGTGGAGTGATTTGGGGAAACCAAGTAAAACCCAAATCTGGATGCCCGGACATGGATTCGAACCGGGGTCCTCCCAAATGTGAGGCCAGAGCATTAATCACTCACCCACCATGCTCAGTGTTAACTACAGCATAGGAAATAAACAAGAAAGCTATTATAATAATACAGTTTTTGCCCTACTGCAGGTTACCCAGTAATCTGTAAGTGATGTAATTGGGAAATGGAAATACGAAGTTTATTAAAACAATAATAAATAGGTGACTAGCTCTATATGCTGTGTAACCGCTAAGTGCTGAAGACAGTTACATGTCCTCAGGTGAAACTGTCTTGAATCTCGCAGTATGTTTAGAAACAAAGTCAGCATCAGAACTACTGGACGAAAATATAAAATAGATTTCCATCACCAAGAAACTTGGTATAAGCAAATGTTACAGATGTTAATTGGAAGTGCTGTAAAAGAAGACGTTCCTGGATCTTAAAGAAATGTATAAAGGTTCTTTGCAGTGATAAAACATGTTACATGTAGTAGTCTGGCCAGGGCCGGTGCTATGATTCTTGGGCCCCATGTAAGATATCTTATGTTTCCCCCCACCCCCCAACCCTAACCCCATCCCCTGACTTTTTATTTTACTTTCATTTTTTTTTATACAGTCAGAAAATTTTAATGCAAATAATCAAATAACGCCTTTTTTGAGAAATATTATTAATATTTGATTTCTATTTAGTTAGGCACCCCTTTGGGGGCTCGAGCTTGGAGTACTTTTGACCCGCTTACCTCCCCTCTAATGCCGGCCCTGAATCTGGTAAAAAAAACTATCTCGAGGCATTTGTTGAACATTACCTGCCTGAATGTATTGTATTAACTATGGAATCTGGTGGAGGACACATCAGAAATTATTTTTGTATTTTAATCGTATTAGTCGTCCCAGTTCCTATGATTGTTGTGCAACATAAGGCATATAAAAGATTTTTTGTCAATGCTAATCTTCTATACCTACCAATCTGGCTGTGTCCAACACTAGATCGGGGAGGTACAATGAGCCCAGGTACAAATCAAAGCCCTGCATACCATCTGTCCTGATAAACGTTTTCTGTGATCATCTGGGCAAATACTGGGATGATCCCGAACATTCTCTGCACAAACAAAATACACTAATCACACAAAACATGAGCTACATGTTTCAGAGACATGTGGCAGCTCATAAACATCTTCATATCAAAACTGCAACAGGCCTAGCCAAATGATCAGCAAAAGAGGGAATGTTCTGAAGATAATGATGATGATTACTCTTCCATAGTTGTGACATTTCTGTTTCAAAATTACGATACTTTTTTTCATAAAAAGACACCACTGTCAGAGTGATGTGATCAAATTAGTGTTAAAGAAAAGTAGATTGTATTTTGAATTTCAACTACATCTTAGTGCTCAAAATTTTTGAAGTGAAAACTTCTATAGTTCATTGGTTGCCTGGGGGTAAATCTATGCGTTTACAAGAATCTACCTGTTGCGCTTGTCAGCCTCATGGCCACCTGTCGCACATGTGATATTTGAGCAGGCGCTTTTCGCAAAATCTTTATACAAACACACATTTTTTATCCGATTTTGATGGAATATGTATAATTTAAAACAAATAGATAAATACTGTTGACATTTGATTTACAAAAACCTAAACCCTCTCCTTTCTCCTCTCGCCTCAATTTCTGTCACCGTTGTTAATACAAAACCACAGTTTTTATCTGATTTTGATAGTAGCTAGCATACATATGCTTCAAAACAAGGCAGTCTGGGAGCTCAGTGGTTAAGGTGCTTACTTCTGCAGTTCTCTTTCTGGGCGGCAGATTCAAATCCCGTGCTGAGTAGGAATTTTTAGTTGTTTTATTTGATTATATGAGCTATTTCGGAACGTTCCGTGGATCTGATTCCACCTTAAACTGCAGACCACTGAAGAAAAGAATTAGCCTTCTTGCCTCTGACACAATAGCTTGGTATATTTCCTTCAGGAAGATTCGATGAACTGTCGGGTTGTGAACTAAGTTAGATTTTTAGTTTTGAAGTGAAAACTTCTTATACATATTGGGCAATTTTTGAATGGGTAAAATCTTATGAGTTTGCATTACCGACAGGCTAAAGTTAATAGTATATCTGTTGCAGTCTGGTGGCTCAGTGGTTTAGGCGTCTACCTGGTGAACAAAGGTTCCTGGCAGAAATCTCTCTCTCGACGGGGATTCTCATACACCGTTAACCTGACCTTCACATTTGGCGTAGCTTACTGTGAAATGTAAAATATGCCAGAATGCTTCCATGGCTCGGATTCCACTTTAAACTGTAGGTACCTTGTACCTGGTAGCACTGTCAGGTTAAGTTAAGGCAGCTAAGACAGGGGCAGAAAGCACAGCCAGTAGAAATCCTGTCACCAGGTCTTATAAGTATGACATGTTGTGCATTTCATATTAGTGGTTTTAAGTTTTCACTTCTGTCAGCAGTCCCTGATGACTGCCATGATTTTTTAGTTGTACCTGATACATGATGTAGTGAAACAATGAAATAAATAAACATACACAAAAGTAATCCAAACTGTGTCTTTTTTTAAAGGAATGCACCATAATTTCTTTTATCCATGTGGTCAAGTAATAACTTTGCTTTTAGATCAGCTTATTCCTTCTATGTTAAGTTGGCAAACCCTTAGTGAAGGTCCAAGCGTTCTTGCCTTTTGGTTCTGATAAGAACCATTAGGTGACATGTGGATTACTGTGCTCTGGTTGCCATGAGATCCTAGAGTATTATCTGGCAGGCCGACTGTGTATACTATTTAACCGTGCAAGCATGTTGCCCAGGGTGTACCACGAGGAGGCTAGTCTATGTTACACCCCTTTATCTATGTGAATAACAACAAAATGTTTTGGTTGTTCTTATTGTATCTTTCCTTTCTCAAAATTAATATTCAAATTTGTGTATATTTTACAGGCTCTGAAGGCAGACACCTTTGAGTTTTTGGGGAAGAAGCTAGGTGAGAAACTGACACCCCCCTGTCTTGTTGCTTGGCAGAAAGTTGCTGATGCTGCATTTGGCACTATGATTGGCTCACTACATGAAGTTGAGAAGAGTAAACATGTCATTTCTTGAGCAATGGATGAAGACACATTAGTGAATAACCAGTGTGCTATTTCTTCTGAGTACGTTGACAACAAAAAAAATCTAAACATTCTTGACCCTATATTTTATTGAACTGGACAGATGTTTTAATGTGACAGGATTTTATATTTAATCAGTTTACAATTTCACGTTATATGCCTGCTTGGGATATGTGTTCAATGGAACAACTATAGCAACTACTAATCAATGTGTGGTATGTGACAAAATAAATTATTAACAATTTCTAAGTTCCCTGGAACTTATGAACAAGGATTGGTTCATTGTTATAATTGCAGTAACATATTGCAAAACCAAGAGACTTGCAGTTAAATTGCAATTTTTACTAACTATGAAAATAATTGATGGCACACTATTGTGAACTGGGGGAAAGATGGACTTAATAAAGTCTTTTATTCTGTGTTAAAAGTTTTTTTTATGTATCATAGGAAATAAACTTGTAAATGATTTTATCAATTATAATTGACATAATAATTTGTATATACATAATTTCTCATAAAACAACATTCTTCATAAAATATTAAGAGAAGAAAAGTGATCCCTCAACAACCTACTATTGTGTGCATGGATATGGAATTAGAGATTATACACATAAACAGACAATTTTACCTCCAAGATGGACGCTTATGAATATGCATATGAGAATGAGCTGGAGACCATAAATATCTCGTGGTCTCATAAGTATACTTTATCTGTAAAAATTAAATCTGTGGATCTAATAGCAGTAACATTTTTAAAATGTATTTGAATTTTTATCATAAACATATGGATGCTATTAAAGATTTGTAAGAAAATCTCCTGTATTCATAGTGTTTATTGTGTATTTTATTTTTAATCTGTTAAATTAAAATAAAAGTTATGACAGTTAAGCATTTGTAAACATGTTACACATGATGTTTAGAAAGCTGTATATCCTTGAATCCTGAAATATGTTATCAACTACTTTTACATTAATGTAAAATGTAAGCAAAACATTAAATAAACATTTCTTATATTTTCTAAAAAATTTATAAAACTTTATATTTGATAGTGAATTATACTTATTAGCATGCATGGAACATTAATATGTGTGTGATAACATGTCAAAACTGGAATTAGCATATGTGTCCAACAACTGATATTCTGTTATAAGTGTCTAATGTAACTGATCAGGTCCTAGTTTTTGTCACATTTGGTGTGTTCTTGTATGGTATAATTTTTCCTATGCTAAGATTTAGCCGGAAACAAAGGACAGTGAATTAGCAATTAGCAAACACAAATAAGAATGGATATAGGAATTACTACTTTCCACAGCGGATGGTTGCATGAAACATAAACGCACTGTCATGAACTATCACTTGTAAAAACCCTTCATAACAGAAGAACTTTATTTGCAAATGGGAACATATTTGTGATTACTTCCTGTGAGCTGCAAGATGATTGTTAACTGAATGATTAGGAGGTGGTTAAAATCATTAACAGCAATGGATGTGTGATTAATAATTGAAAGGACTGAATTTAATTGTATTTTTAATTATGATGGAGCACATGCTCCATCGGCAGTTTCCCTAGTCATCTAATTACCCCTTTCTCATATTTTTTTTATTATTATTGTATATACTTGTATATAGTGCTAAATTTCTCCACCCATCTACTTTTGCTATTTACGAATTTTAATTTCAAATCCCTTCAACGTTTCTAGTAAATTATTCATCACTTGGTAATTCATTCCAATCCCTGTCACTCTTACCCCAAAAGAAAATTTCGCTACCCCCCTATGCATGAAATCAGGTGCCAGGATATAACCAAGCTATGTAACAAATAAGCAAAATAAAAATGACAAATGGAAGAAATGAAATAAATAAATATAAAGTAAAAGTAAAAAAACATACTTAATTGAGTACCTGTAACTGTTGTAAAAATAGTCAAAAATCATTATAACCTAAACGCAGTAAGAGTTGGTTTCTGTTGAGGCAAAGGGAAAAGAAAACTGATTATCAGTAAAGGATGGTATAAAGATATTTTATATCAATTGATTGAACTCTTATGTGCATTGTTTTTGCAAAGCATCCTCTGTATCGTTATGAATGATTAATTCAGTCTTATGTGATACTTAGGAAGTTTCTGTAATGCATACCTTATCATTACAGCAATTCTATAGAAGTTTGTGTAAAATTTAAATGTCAAATGTAGTTCTTGAACAGTTCTGTTTGCAGGAAACATAAAAAAAAAATAACTTTTTTTATCGCTTGGGTTTAAGGTGCAGATAAGAAATAATTATTCTTATACCTCAATTCATGTGCAGTGTATTTCATGTTAGGAATGGAGAAGGCAACATTTGCTCACCAAAGTATATAATGGGGCAGCAAAGAAATATATCTTAACTGAGCTGATGAAATTAAAACATCAGAAGAATATTATGTTTTTGTTGTGTGGTGCCAGAAGTATAAATGCTAGGTAAGGGCAATATATATATAAATATAAAAAAACAAGGAAAGTTTTCTCAAAATGGGAGATGTAAATGGAAAGTCAGACATAGAGAAGGAAAGAATATATATATACCGGTATATATATATATATATAATGCAGTTAGGAAAGAGGAAGTATAAAGATGTGTGTTTGCAAAGGACTAGGAAGTATATTTTCTTATTAATTGAACAGATACTAGCGCAATAAATAATAAAAAAATAAAAAAATTAGGGTAGGGGGAAATAACAGCACTTGCCATGGTAACAAACCACAACTAAAATACAAGCACCAAAAAGATACTGAGATTTTTATGAGTAAACTCTTCATCAGCATGGACTGAGTGGGCAGCTCAAAAGAAAGAGAAGTACATACTACAATAGTGAGGCGAGTGAGTTAAAGAGGTTAGTGAGAACACAACAGAGTTAAGAGACATCAAGGCAGCAGTTAAAACTTGAAAAAACTAAATAAGCAATTAATAACAGCAAAGAGGGAAGCTAAAGATGGGTTGATGAAGAATGATAGTGATGTGGAGGACTACTGAATGATGAATCTGGAAATTTCTATGACTACGTTAGAAAACTGAGGGGGAAAAAGGAAGGAGGGTGTTGAGACAATTATAGGATGGAGACGAAATTTCTGAGGATTTGAAAATGACAGAGATATTAAGTAATAGGACCATTAGGGACTTTCATACTGGGATGGAAGGGATTCAGAAGAGTGTCTCTGTATAAGTATAAATGAGCAAAGTAAATTGAAATAAAATTTGAAATAGATCCTAAGGAAATTATGAAGGAACAAAAAATGCCAAAAGGGGCCAGGGTAGATAATATTACTTCATATGTATTAGAAATAGTGGGATATGATATTGCATGTTACCTCAGAATATTATTTACAATGAGTGTGGAGTTTTGCTGCTTAGCAGAGGGCTGGAAAAGAGTGATAATAATACCAGTTTATAAAGGACTGGACAAATAGGGTTGAAAATCATGGGCTACAGTTTAAGATCAGTGGTAGGCAAAATATTGGAGATAACAATATGCAACTACATCATGTATTGTAGAGTAATAAAACATGTTACACAAAATAATATCCTCACTAAATCCCAATTTGGGTTCCAAAAAGGATCATCTATAGAAATGGCTATATATTCATTTTTAAATAACACATTTGAGGAACTTAATAATAAAATGAGCCCTGTAGGAATATTTTGTGATCTTGCAAAAGCATTTGACTGTGTAAATCATGAACTACTTTTGAAAAAAATGGAATACTATGGTATTTATGGAATCGCAGGTAAATGGTTTAGATCATACATGGAAAGTCGAATGCAAAAAGTGTCCATTTTTGATACTAAAATAAACAAAGATGCTTCATCAGACTGGGAAAAATTAAAACATGGAATTCCACAAGGTTCTGTCCTAGGACCCCTCCTCTTTTTGTTGTATATCAATGACCTTCCTGGAAACTTATCTGACAAAGTTAAGAGTGTTTTATTTGCAGATGACACTAACCTGACTGTGAGAAAAACACCAAACAGCAATCTAGAATTTAATGTAAATGAAGTACTTAGTGAAGTAGCAAATTGGTTTAAGGCAAATTCATTAAAACTAAATTTTGAAAAAACACATTATATTAGGTTTAAAACAAAAAAATTATGCACAGCCAGATTTACAAGTAAGATATAAAAATAACATAATATTAGAAACAAAGAGTATAAAATTCCTTGGTATTAAAATAGATGAGAAACTCTGTTGGCATGAACATATCACTTCACTACTGAAGAAGTTAAGTAGTGCCACCTTTGCAATACGAACACTTTCTCTAACAGCAGATCTAGAATTAACGAAACAGGTTTATTCCTTATATTTTCATTCAGTAATGTCATATGGCATAATTTTTTGTGGAAACTCTTCACAAAGTAAAAAAGTTTTCATAACACAGAAAAGAGCTATTAGGATGTTTTGTAGCGTAAAACCAAGAACTTCTTGCAGACAACTTTTTAAAAAACTCAGTGTTCTTACAATGAGTTCTCAGTATATATATTCTCTCATGTGCTTTGTCATAGATCATTGTAACCTGTTTACTTCTAATTCACAGGTACACAATCTCAATACAAGAAGCAGAAATAACTTGCACAAACCACAAACATCTCTGTCATTAGTACAAAGAGGAGTTAATTATTCTGGTATACATCTGTTTAATAAACTTCCCAAGGGTATAAAACAATTTGCAGAAAATAAAGATATATTTAAAGAAAAACTGAGAGATTATCTTATTGGCAACTCCTTCTACTCCATTCAAGAATTTGAACAAAACAATTAATTGTATTCAATATGACTTTTGCAAATCATAGTTGTAAAAATTTATGTTTATTTTATTGTCTTTATTTTTTCTTTGTAACATATAATTGTTTTTATTAAAACACGTCCGTTTCACGGTTAAGCAAGAATGCAACAGCACATCTTCTGTTTTATTCACCACAGAGAATATACAATATCCATAGACAGCATAGATACTTAGACTAAGACAATTTTATTTCGATATCATATTATAACACCCCCACTATATCGAAATAAGCGACAGCCTCACAAAACATTACAATTTATTACTTAATAATCCTATTTTCTCCATACGTTTGTAATGTTTGGGGCACACAGAGCTTTTGTGAGCAAGTCAGCAGGCATTTCAGCAGTTTGCATGTATTCAAGCTTAATAGGCCTACATTTTTTTAATACAGCATCGCGGACAAAAAAACTAACGAACATCAATATGTTTAGACCTCTGTGCATTTGCTGACTACTTGTAAGCTTCAATGCACTCTGACTGTCACTAAAAATAGTAATCATACACAAATTGCCCGTGATTTCAAATAACAGATTTCTTAAATATACTGCCTCTCTAGAAGCATCTGACAAAGCCATATATTCTGCTTCAGTGCTTGAGAGAGCTACAGTTTTTTGTTTTGTTTTCTACTTTCCCATGAAATAGCAGAACCAGACATTACAAAACATAAACCTGTATAAGACCATCTGTCTATAGTGTTAGCTGCCCAGTCAGCATCTACAAATCCTAGTAATTCTACCTTTTCAGTTTCAAAACATGCTGTCACAATTACGTACTTTGTAACCCTCAGGTAAATGCATGTAAATATCTTTTAAATCCTAGATACCTAACCATAATTGTGCACCAATTGCAAATAAAGGTCACAATGTAAAGTGTCTAACCACCAATTAAAAGGTTTCAAGATAATCTACACCTGCTATTTGGCAAAAAACATTGACACACTGACCTAGCACGGTATCACACTTTCAACCTTTCTTATTCAAACACCCACTTGTACTGCACTTGCTGTTGAAGCCATCAGCCTTGCCTCCAGGGCTTGGATGCGATTCTCCTGTCTGACCATAACTGCCTTCATCTTCTGCATCACTTGCTGGAATTCTCTGATGATATCATCTGGAACACAGCTGCCTTCTTCTTTACAGGATACACTTAATAAAGTTGTACCATATCTCTGAGGCGGTTTCCTTATTCTTTTAGGCAATGTCTTAATTTCCACACTCTCAGCTGCAGTACTTTCTTCCAAGTTATCTTCACCTTCTACTTCAGCATAGTCTGATTGAGATGATTTCAGTAATTCTGGTTTGCCTGTTCCTGTCAACTGTTCTTCTTGAGCAGACTCCCCCACTGAAACTGATTTCAGTAATTCTGGTTTGTCTGTTACTGTCAATTGTCCTTCTTGACCAGACTCCCCCACTGAAACACTTATTTCTTCATATTTATTATCTTTTCTACTCTCCATAATAACCACATCCTTGCATATTAATATATTCTTCTTCTTGTAGTCATAAATTCTATAACCTTTTATATTTTCTGAATATCCAACAAGAATGTGTTTTTGTGACTTTTTGTCCCACTTCAAACTTTTTTCCTTGGAAACATGGACCATTACATCACTGCCAAATATACGAATATGGCTTACATCAGGTTTCTTGCCATACCACAATTCATATGGTGTCTTGTCTTGAGTTCCTGATGCAATTGATCTGTTTTTTAAGTACACGGCTGTGTTTGCTGCTTCTCCCCAAAATCTTTTATCTAGCTTTGCATCAAACAACATACATCTTGCTTTCTCAACTATTGAGCGATTCAGTCTTTCACACAGACCATTTTGTTCTGGGGTGTAAGGGTTACTTTTCTGATGAATAATACCTTCTTTCTTCAGAAAATCTGTAAACTCATTATTACAAAATTCAAAGCCATTATCAGTGCGAAATATTTTAATTTTCTTATTCTTTTGGTTTTCTACCAAGGCTTTAAATTCTTTAAATCTGCTAAATACTTCACTTTTAGCTTTCAAGAAGTAAATAAATGCCATGCGACTGAAGTCATCCACCAGCAATAAAAAATATCGTGCACCACCTAAGGATTTATGTTCCATTGGGCCACACACATCAGCATGTATAATCTGCAATGTCTCTGTACTTCTTTCTCCAATATTTTTGAACGGAAGTCTTGACTGTTTTCCCTCACAGCACACAATACAACTGTTTTTTCCCGTTTGAAAATTATCAGGATAACTAAGTCCATCAACCACACCAGACTTCATTTTATTCATATCTGCACTATTTATATGACCGAGTCTTCGGTGCCACATATAACACTCAGTTAACACAGGAGCAGCCAATAAACTGTGCTCACTTTTCGTTTTTTGTTTTACCTTCAACTTGTAAACACCACAAATAAGTTCTCCTATAGCCACCAATTCACCGTTCATATTATGTATGAAACAATTCTGTGAATCGAAATGAACTTTATTACCGTTCTTTATGAGTTCACTCACTGATAAGAGGTTAGTCGTCAGACTTGGCACACACAATGCATTTTTCACAGTAATATCATAACCACAATCTGAAGTTATTTCTACATCGCCGGTACACAGCACAGGTACTTTTGTTTTGTCAGCGATAATAACTTCTGGTTCACTTGACGAATACAATGCATTTTTTATCCAATGTTCATTCGGCGTCATATGAGAACTTGCGCCGGAGTCAATATACCAATCTTGTTTACCAAACTTGCCGGATAGAAAAACAACATTAAACACATTGGATTGTTTAGGTTCATCTGATTTCACCAGCAAAGGACATTGATTCCTGAAATGCCCACCTCGTTTACACCTGTAACAAGTGATGGATTTAACTCCTGTCATTTTGACATTTGACTTTTCCGCGACGTAGTTTCCGCTTTTGTTTTGTCTGTTAGCAGTCTTGCTTCTATGGTTGTGCCAACCTTTGGAAGCGAAAGCGGTTTTTGTCTCTGATTCATTCGAATCTGACATCTCCATATCGATCAATTTTGTCCAGATAACATCCGC
Organism: Vandiemenella viatica; assembly: GCA_031002005.1. Lineage (NCBI taxonomy): Eukaryota > Metazoa > Arthropoda > Insecta > Orthoptera > Morabidae > Vandiemenella > Vandiemenella viatica. The sequence goes on from JARYHS010008074.1 coordinate 130,818,106, forward strand.
CGTAATAGGAATCCCGGAATGTTCAATCGCCATGATCATTGGTGAAAATCGTTCTGGTAAACCTGCCAGTAACAACGAGCCAATCCATTCGTCGTTTATATCAAATCCAGTTCCACTTAATCTTTGCGATGTCTCAATAATATCTGTCACATACGACGTCATTGAATCACAATTATCAAGCCTGATTGATATAAGATGACGAAGTAAGGTTATTCTTCGTGTAAACACGGAATCGTCAAACATAGTTTTAAGCTGCGCCCATAGCTCCTTCGTTGTTTTAGCTTGCTTTATATGCACATACAACGCTGGATCAATTGTAAGAATCAGCTTCGCTTTCGCCTTTGCATCATCTGCAGCTGCAGTGCTAGTACTTCCTTCTTCCTTTATTAAGTCGGACATGCCTTCTAACACCAACATATTCTCCGCTGCAAAAGCCCATACATCGTAGTTGTCTCTGCCTTTAAGCTTAGGCACGTTAACTACAAAATTCGAAGCCATCTTCAAGCGCGTAACTAATTATTTATAAGATAACGACTTTTCCGTATTCTGTTTACTAGAATAGCGAAGAAAATAACTCTGGGTCACAGTCTGGGCCCATAACCTATTAAAACACGTCCGTTTCACGGTTAAGCAAGAATGCAACAGCACATCTTCTGTTTTATTCACCACAGAGAATATACAATATCCATAGACAGCATAGATACTTAGACTAAGACAATTTTATTTCGATATCATATTATAACAGTTTTTTACTATGATTATGACTCATATTGTATGTATGTGTATTAACCATGACATGTTTCACATCCCAGAGGTGCTGCCTCAGCAGGGATCCATGAAACAAGATTGTTAAATAAATAAATCAGAAATGTCTGTGAGGAAAGAAACTAGTTTGCAAACCAACAACATGTCTTTTTGTAAGGATATTCATGGGAATCACAGTTGATAGGCTATGTGCAAGATATTTTGGCTGAATTGTGAAAGAGGAGCCTAGTTAGTGTAGCATTAGATCAGTCTAAGGCATTTGACAGTACTGCATAAAATGGTACTAAAACAGGTGAAAACAATTGGAGTTGATGAAAAAGTGATTTGATAGGTTCAGGAATTCTTAAATAGTAGAAAGAAAAGCTTTAGCGTAGGAAATTCAAAAAAGGTGAATGTGGGTGTGTCAGAGGGTAGTATATTGGGATCACTGCTAATAATTATTCGGACAAATGGCTGTGTTAATGGTTTACAGTCAGGAGTTTGGTTGTATGCAGATGACATAATGGTATATAATAGGATCAAAACTGGAGAAAACTTTGAACAGCTGCAGGGCCAGAATATCTAATTGAGTACCATAGATCAACATGTAATGAAGGTAAATGCCAAAAAGAGTCAGTTTATTAGATACACAGATAAAAAAATTAAATGTTGATTACAGGGTGGTTAAGAATTGCTTATTGAAGTCTAAATATCTTGGCATAACATTTGGCAATAAACTGGGCAGGTCACATTGAGCAGGTGGTAGAATTTTTTTTATAAAATCCTTCATTTACTGAAGAGGGTGATGAGAGGATTGTCCAGAGAAAAGGTACAGAACTTTGGTCAAACCATTGCTTGAATATAGGGGTGTGGTTGGGATCCAAATTTTGGCTATCAATTACCGGAGTTGGAGGATGTGCAAAGGAGAACAACTAGATTTGTTTGTGGAAATTACTGCAGGATCCAATCAGTAACTGATATGATAAATGAGATGGACTGGGAGTCACTGGAAGACAGGAGGAGGATGAAGAGAATGTTGAGGGAGTACAAAAGGTTTTTTTTATGTATATATAAATAATGGAGCCATTGAAACTGCCGTTAAGCACTGAAAATAATATAGGATAGGGAAAATTACCCATCGCTTACCACATAGAAAAGGTAGGAGGGCTAGATGAACACAATAAACAGACTTCACAATATTTTGTTTTTTAACTTTAATTATATTGGATTTGAGACATAGGGCAGGGAGAAGATGTGTACACATTGTGACCTATCATATGAATTCATATGATAGCTTCTGCCTGTCACATACAGGAGACTGTCAGCTTTGTAGTCAATCTGCACCTAAGTAAAACTGCTGGAAGTGATCGTATTGAAATCATCTGCCTGAGGAATGTGTTGCCAGCAGCCGCAGATTTTCTAGCTGCTCTATTTAACATAGTCATTCAAACTCAAAGATTTCCTAGATGTTGCATACAAACAGAGGTGGTTGCTGTACATAAAAGTGGGAAGAACTCTTTTTTGCAACAAAACTACTGACCTATTTGTCTGTTACCATTAGGTATATGTTTGAACCCTTCTCACTCAGGGTTTGAATCATTAAATTGAGAGGTTCAGCATTCTTCCTCACCACCAGCTGGGCTTTTGTCATGGACACTCAAGCACCCAACATCCGACGCGGATGGCCACGTGTGTTTTCAAATATATGGAATATTGTGGTGCTCTTAGACATTTACCGAATATTTAATTCTGTTTGGCACTCTTGGCTCCTTTTTAAAATCTACAAACAGGACTCCTGGGTAATTCATCAAGTTGTTTAGGTGTAATGGCGTACCTTCTGTGTACGTGTAGGAACTGCCATCTCATCCCAGTGAGATATCAAAGTTAGTTTACCTTGTGATAGTTCTAGGTTTCAAGCACTGTATTGTTTACTACACAGGGATAGTAATCTTTCTGCCTCCGCAGTCTGTTAGAAGTACTTGTTCTGATGCAAACAATATCCGTGGTATTGTCCTTATTTATAAGACAGCGTTGCACAGGAAAGCAACTTTCTAACGGTAAAGATCAGGAACGGTATTCTGTAGAGTGCGGATTTAAATACCCTTTTGATTTTCCATGGCTTTACATAATCATTGCGGGCAAATGGCCATGATAGAATTCATTCCCGTCCCTTATCCCCTTTCCTCTCCTGCCTCGAATGGCCGCAACGTCAATACAATGTGGCTAAAAATATTTTTAATTCAACTTTTGTGCAACTTGTGATGTAAGAACAGAGACTTGTGACATTTGGGCAATCTCTAAAATTAATAATTGATGTGTCATTTATTACTCGCTAAATCTTAGCTGAAACCGTCACTAGATCATATCGACCTGCTGGTAGCTAATAATTGGTCATCGTTGCTAGAATGTTCATTTATAGATGAGATGGCTTGATTGTTTTAAAAAAAAAAAAAAAAAAAAAAAAAAAATTGAGAGGCCTAGGAAAACTAGCTTTTGCTGAATAGCCATTACTTATTATTTAACTGGAAAAATTTTACTACCTGACGCTATGAACTGGCTAATGATTCCAACAGGGGTTCACAGGAGAAAATACTAAGCAATACTACATTAAAATTACTAATAAGACAATGTTAACAACGTTTCCCTGAAAAATAAAAGCAAGAGTCCAAATTTCTAGAGAGTACTCTGTGTACAGAAGGAATTTGTATGAGTGATATCAGAGAGTATACAATTTATTAGTAAATTGCAGGAGTATAATGAATAAAGTTTTATAGTTGGTAGGTTATTGGAAATACATACAAGTAGTTATAGTCCTTGAATCTTGCTTAAAAGAAGGAGTTCTAGAGAATGAAGTTTTCCTGAGGAATGCAGAATAGACAGTATAGTATAATGGTGGAGGAGTAATTCTAGTGGCCATTGACGATTATTACAGTTTATGCGTATTCACCAGATGATGAGAATGAATTGCTCTATATAGAGTACTTGAGAGGAAAGAAAGGAAAATATGGGAGTTGTGTGAACGGAGATTTTTCCGACGTGTCATTGCAATGTAGCCTTCGTGGTTTTACAGTCTGACCATGCTATAAAAAAGACAACTTTTCGCAGAAGCTCTCTGTCATCTTTATCGGATATCTGCTGTTCGAGAAATCCAAAAGTATACTGTCGGTCAGTTTTTTGTAATATATATATAACTTACTCAATCCCTCAAGCATGGCGGCCATTTTTTTATTGCTGCTCGACTCTGCACATGGAATTCTAGGGGGTTCGCGACAAGATTTACGTTATGGTGACTGTCTGTATCGAATTTCCATCACGCACAATCGTGAATTGAGTCTCAACATGAGCAAAATGCTCCTAAAATTGACTCAACCTGCTGGAAGAAACAAGTCCATCAATTAATAACATTGAGCTCTTTGTCACTATATTACTTTTGTAAAATAAAAATACTTATTTAAAATAAATAAACAGCCAGCTTTTTAAAAAGGGTTCAGCATTACCTACGAAATTTTACTGGGGGCACGCGGAGCTAAAAGTCTGAGAAGCCCTGATGTAATCCTGGTGTCCACCCGTTTACATGGGTCCATCGGATACAGATAGATGACTCGATTGAAGGAAGAGACAAGGGCGGAAGGGAAAATGTCCTAATGTTTTACCCTTACGAACAAAACATATCAGCCATACATGAGGAAATACGGGCGGATGGCTGAGTTACTGCCAGTATTACTACAGATTTGATACCATGAGACTAGGATGATGGAAGTATATTTGTTTGTTAGGAAATTATATCATGCAAACAACTTACAGCTAACTCCATGCAACTTCGCCGTCGTTGAAGTTGGACATGAAACGTGCCAATTTTGTCGTAATTTTGTAACAAATATGTGCTCGTACATTCGGTTATAATGTTGCCGTACTGTTTACTGTACTAATGCTCTTTGTGGGAGACTATTCTAGTTATGCATGGCTGCCTCCTGTATCTGTTATCTTAGACCAGTTTGCAAACTGATTAGGAAATGGGATCTTAACCCTAGTGATGTAGGCGACAGATTTCTTACTTATCTGTTGAGCAATATTTTCGATCGTGGGTGTTTAAATCTGTGGTTGTGATCGTAGCTGCCTACACTGCATATCAAGGTATTTTGCGACTTATGGTCTTTCCACTACATGTTTCTGGCAATCTTCATAATTACTTGTTGTATTATCTCTAATCGGGAATCTTGGTGTAAATTGGTTGTTCCTTTCCCGGAGGAGCAATTGCTATGGTCCTGAGAACTTTTTTTTTTGTTGAATTTTGTAGTCTTCGAATTTAAGTTTTACGGCATATTCCAAAACCGAAGCTGTATACATTATAAATGGCTTCTGGGCTTCATCCCTCTGTAGTGTGCTTTCCCTAGCATACTTTTACTGCCAATTGTAGCGTGTCCGGACAAAACCGCGAAGTGACAAAACCGCGAGGACAAAACCGCGCAGACAGAACCGCGAACGGACAAAACCGCGAACGGACAAAACAGCGAACGGACAAAACCGTGAAACGGACAAATCTACGAGTTATCCCCTCACTGTTTGATCTCTTATGCTCCCAAATATTATCCTAACGCAGTTCTCTGTTTGTCCACTTATTTTCAGCCAGCTTTATACTATTCACGGATTTAAAGAAGATGCCTCACTACCATCGATTTTCGCTTTACTTCCAAACAAAAGGGAGGAGACATATAGAAGACTTATAAGAATTTTACAAGAAATAGAGCCGCAAATTGGATCGAATCTGCAAATAATAATGCTGGATTTCAAAAAAGCTGCAATTAACGCTTTCGCAGAAGCTTTTCCTGGAGTAAAACTTACTGGATGTTTCTTCCATTTTAAACAGTGCATTTGGCGAAAAATTCAGGAAATACCGGGATTTCAAGAAAAGTACAATGACAAAGAAGACATCACGTTTCAAACAAAGATAAAGAAACTTGCAGCATTGCCTTTCTTCCTGTTTCAGAAGTCATCTCTGTTTATGAAGAACTCTGTGATAGGGAGTTTGCAGACGAGGAATTCTCTCCACTTTTGGATTACATTGATGATACATGGATTGGACGTATTCTTCGAGGAAATCGACGACGAGAACCACTATTTCCAATCGAAATTTGGAACCAAAACCAGAATGTTAAAAATTCGTTAGAGAGAACCAACAACTCCGTCGTAGGTTGGCACAATGCTTTTCGGTTATCACTTGGATCAAGCCATCCTACAATTTGGAAACTCATAGAAGCTTTCAAGAAGCAGAAAAATCTGACGGAGGTTAAATTGGTGCAATATGGAAGGGGAGATAGAAAAATGCAGAAAATGACATATGCGAGAGTCACCAAGTCGATTTTCAATTTAGTTAGTGAATATGACTGTAGCGATGCACAGAAATTTCTTTCTGGTATAGTTCATAATTTCGATTATTAGATAGTGTGATTGTGTATTTTGTTACAATTTATATTAACTTATTAATGGTTTATTGATGTATATTTCGTATAATCCATCTATATTGTATTTTTATTTTCCATAATGTTCATGCTTTTGTGTAATTTTTTTAAATAAAAAAAATAATGGGGTGTTACGTAGATCACCTTGTCGTGGTGCACCCTGGGTAACGCTAAGAATCTACGAACTCTTGTGGTTTTATGTATTCCTGGTTTTTCGGTATTCGCGGTTTTGTCCTTTCGCGGTTTTGTCCGTTCGCTGTTTTGTCCGTTCGCGGTTTTGTCCTTCGCGGTTTTGTCCTTCGCGGTTTTGTCCGTCGCGGTTTTGTCCGTCGCGGTTTTGCCCTAGAACCCAATTGTAGGGTATAGTTCTTTGAGTCTATTGTTAGCTTTATTAACCATATGGTGTATGTGGAGCTTCCATGTTAACTTCGTATCAAATCGGGCTCACAGATATTTAACGTCATTTCGGAAGTGTATCCGTGTGAATAGGAATGCCTCGCATTTAGGGGCCATCCACAAATTACGTCACACGAATTTCATGATTTTTTATACCCCTCCCCCCCATGTCACAGGTTGTCACATTTGTGGGACCCCCCTCCCCTGGTGTGACGTCACATATTTTGAAATTTATAAATTAAAACAGCACTTCCAAAATGATTTATGTATTTCTAGTTAAAAAATCATATCAACAATAAATCAAACATTCAAGAAAATATAAAAAACATAAAAAATGGAATTAATGATTCAAAATTCAGTCATCATGTGTCCATGGATTTTGAACCCATTCCTTGATACTGTTTATTACTGGCATAATAGTCACTTCATTCTGGATTTAGACAATGTTGGGAATATTCGATGTGTACAGTACAGCTCTCTTTGAATCTCTGAGCGTCATCGCATTTGAAGCAAGTTCCGTACGATTGCTATTGCCCCAGTGTCGAGTCATACTTATTTAAACGATCATGTGGGATCTGTGGAATATATTTTTCAGCGACCATGAAATCATGATCCGGTAATTTTACACGGTAGTCAAGGTGCATTAATATTGGTGCTTGAGCATTTGCTGCTGTAATACCTAATGGCACACGTGCTTTGTCATCCATTGATAAAAAGAATACTTGACCAGGGCCCAAAATTGAAGCAAAAGATTCAAGGTTTCTTATGGTAGCTGTACAGAATTTGCCATCTTTATGCTTTACATGTAGCGTAGAGTCTGGTTTGCACAGTTTAACAGGGACAGTTGCAACGTGTTTTTTTCCTTCCTCTGTTTTGACTCGTCTGGGAAGGAGTCTTAAGTATAACCCTGATCGACTGATAGTATAGCCTTGTTTACATAGTTCGGATTGTAAGTCGTCCAATGTTTTGCAGCATCTTATAATTTCAGTTTGACATCGATCATCAGCCGCGCCACCATAAACTGCAATCTCCTTTATGGCCTCAAGTAAACCAGGTTGATTTTCTTTTGCTCTTGGCCGACCAACAGTATCTCGAATTTTAAAAGCTGCTGCTAAGTGTAATTCAGCTGAATGTTATAGAATTTAGTTGATGTTAGCTTGCTGGGACTGTTAAAAATCAATAAAACCTTGAACGTACATTTCTCATGTATTTCCTGTTGATGGAAAAATAAATTTAGAACACACGTTTCTTGGATATTTATTTAGTGTTAGAAAAATTCGTACATTTATATGAAGGTATTATTATTATGTATTAAGAATTTCCTGTACGTATATTAATTTAACTGTATTCTTTATAAATAGAAGATAAAATTTCCAATGCAGATAGTTGGCTTTCTCAGATTGGTCAATAGTCAAATAATCGGCGAACTATAGAATTTAAAAATACATTCAGCCATTTATTTTGAACATCAAAATCGCACCATCTATGTACTTGAAATCTCTCGTATTTGAGATTGTTTAGCAATCTAGTACCGTCGGAACGAAATTTTAAAATTGCCAATTTTTTATATTTGATGTTATTCTTATACAAATGCTCAGTCTTTTATTAATATCCAGTTAAAAGTTTCAAACTAGTGGCCGCACGTAGGAACAACAGAGGCCATAGTCATCAGAAAAATCCCGGACATGCTTTATTATTTAAAATTCTGTCCGGTTTCCAGAAGCGAAGTTCACTTTTGCGATACTGTGGAAAGATACCTGTACTATCTTTGGAGGAAAATATAATAAACCTACATTTATGGCAATTATACTATTAAAGTTCTGTTAATATAATGGTGAGAATGTTCAACACATTGTTACAGTTTACTCACTTGTTTGTTGTGCACGCCACAGTATACAATGTTTGGATCTATTGAGAAATTGGAAAACTCGTTAATCCAACGCGAAGACTATTTTGGGAGCGATACCTTGCGCATACTGCTGGATAACGAGAGAACACGCGGCTCACTGTCTCTGTAGGACGCGCATTCAAATCCCCGTCCGGTCATTCATATTTGGATTTTCCATGGTTTCTCCAAATCACGCCAGACTACTATCAGGATGGTTCCTACAACAAGGCAATGTCAGAATTCCTTCCCGTACATTGCACCACTCCTTTCCCGCATCTAATTACCTCGAGGTCGACCATAAGCAAAAAGAAACAGGTGGTTCACTGCAGAGCCTCTGTGCGACTAATAGCAAAACGGACGCCAGCCATAATGAACTCGTACACATTCACTTTAATAAAATAAACACTTGGCAAATTATTTGTTTTTTTTTCTTAGCTAAAAACACTTTTGTTGATATTATAAAGAAAATTTAGTTAAATAGGCAGAAACTGGTCGTAACGACAATTTAGGCATTTTTACACAATAAAACCACAAACAACGGTCATAAATTGTGTGAACATAACGTTATTTTCCTGTATTTCAGTCAGAAACAAAGTAGGTTTTTGCCTAAAATCCGAGGTCTAATTGTAAGTAGTGAATAAAAACGTAACTAAACCGGTTGGGTTGTTCCCTTTTTCAATCTGTCACGGAATACTAAATATGTTTTAAGCGAGGGAGACGAAATATTAAAATGATATAAAACTTGAACTTACACTCATGGGCTCCAGTTGTTCTGATGGTTTTGATAACGGAGGATTTTTTGAAAAAAAATTCTATAAGTGTCACTTTCTTCTTCAGCAATTTCACTTGCAACCTCTGATTTTCGAATTCACTTCACCTTCAACATTATCATTACTTTTCAAACTTCGCCATAAGGTGTTAACCTCATCCTATATATTCTGTTTATTTTTTCTATAAGCATAAGCTGCACTGAATGCTTCATATAGTTTGCGGTAAAGAATACCCAAATCAACTTTACTCATTATAAATTTGTTAGATAAACTGAAAATCAGAAAATAATAAAACTACGAGAAACACATCCATCACTCAGCGAAAGGCAAGTGTTGACTGAATGATTTAAACAATTGAACATACACGAAATCACGGCGACAGTGGCCATTGTTAATGCCTCAGTGGAGGTATTGGCCTTTCGGCTTATGTCAAAGGGAGCCGAAGCTAGACACTGCAGTTACAGCGAGTGTGAACTCGCGCGGCCGCCACGAGCCAGAAGCGATACAAATTATGCATGTGATGTCACAAAGTTTATGACACGTGCCCCCCCCCCCCTTGTCACATGATGTCACACTTTGTTGGCCCCCTCCCCCCCCCCCTAAAGGTGTGACATAATTTTTGGATGGCCTCTTATATATGTTGACCAGCATTCGCCAACGTATAGGTCAAGGATCGACTAGGTAGAGTGTTTTCTATAATCTACTGTTTATGTGAGATAGTTGCTGTTACTATTCACGGATGGCGATGTCAGCGTAAATAGCAGCAACTGTTTTATCTGTGGTCGGGATATCGCTGATGTATAAATTGAAGAGCAGAGGACTTATGGTACAAGCTTAAGGTACTCATGCATGTATCCCGTAAAGTGCGGAATTTTTGTTATTTACATTGGAGTGGAATGTTCGATTAGTAAGAGTTAATGAGACGCACCAGTTGGTCTGGTAAATTCGCCGTCACTGAGCTTAGGAAGGAGCCAATTGAGCCATCAACGATCTAACGCCTTCTCGGTGTCTAGGAAAACAGCCCCAGTATACCGAGACAAGTTACATCCCCTTGTTAGGTGCTCAAAAACACACAATGCCGGCCTCGGTAGCGTAGGGGCTAGAGTGTTAGTTCCGCGTGCCGAAGGTCGCCGGTTCGAGTCCGGCCGCGGGTATGGGTGTTAACTGTTGTGTGTCTGTGTGAATGTCATGTCCGTCCTGTGGTGTGTCTAATTGTCTGGAAAAATTCATCATGCTGGCTGTGTGGCCTAAGATGCCGAAAGCCTTTAAAAAAAAAAAAAAAAAAAAAAAAAAAAAAAAAACCACACACAACACTTGTTCTGTTGTCTAGCGGTGCTTTCTGAAATCAAACTGCTCCGCTTAGAGCATATATGGGCAACCCCCGGTCCCCGGACCGGATCCGGCCCTCCACCAACTTCAGTCCGGCCCGCGAGAGATTCAGAAATTTCAAATAACGCTTCAGACTCAAGTCTCCCATTAATTTTCATTCAGGGGCGTAGCTACTATGGGGCTAGGCGGTGCAGTGCACCGGGGCCCTCACGCTCAGGGGGCCCCCAAGCATACCTCTGGGGGGCCCCACGAGCCTTCACGGCAAACTGGCGACCTTTTTTTTTTTTTTTAGCTCTACCGTCGCCTAAGGGGCCCCTGAGAGTACAAGAGCCCCTCACTAAGGGCCCTCGCTGTGCTCAGGGGGACCCCAACCACTGCTCAGGGGCCCCTTAAGAATAATTCAAGGGCCCTCATCCTCAGTTCAGGGGGCCCCTACCAGCACACAAAGCAAAAAAAAGGTCGCCCGTCTGGCCTGAGGGCCCAAAATAAATTTTTTGCACTGGGGCCCTTGTTGACCTAGCTACGCCACTGTTTTCATTTGATTTTTCTATCTGTTTTTGTAAATTTGCTTTTTGTATGTTTGATTATCCTATTGTAATTCTAGTAAATAAAAAATGTGTGACTTTTTATTGCCTTTTTATTCACTACTATCTACTTCTTTCTTACCTACGGCCCGCGACCTGATTAAGTCCTGAAATTACGCCCTCAGCTAAGCAAAGGTTGCCCATACCTGGCTTAGAGGGTATAACTTTCCGCGCTCCTCTATGAGGATTGAAAACGCGGATTTCCACGTGTCACTCAGATACTATTTATCTCTGTCAATGGTTGTCTTCAGTTAATCTCGATAGCTTCTTTCATGAAAGATTCCCAAAATTAAGGTATTTGGGCCTTCACATTTTAAAAATACATCTTATGACCACTATCATTGACATGTTCTACAACCGCGTATTTCTCTGCTTGTAACAGGTGAAGGTTGCGCTTATGCTCAGCGCAGCCGGTCTCAGTGCTGTGGGTGGTCTGCCTGATATAATATTTTCCACATTCACAGCATATGCTATAAACCCCCGTTCTCCTTAAACTCAGATAAAACCAATCCTGAATTTTTGCAGGAAGGCGGAAGGTACTCTCGATACCTTGGTGTCAATATTCTACCTACCTTAACAGAACAATCTCCCGCATATGGGACCAAAGACAGAGCCTTTGATGGATCTCCTTGCTCCAAAGTTGTATTCTTGCCTTCTTCCGAAGCGCCCTTTGTATCTGATGTTAAGAGTAACCACTCTGCCTGAATTTATGTAGGAGATGGAGCTTTCTGCACTGCAAATTTCTCTTGGCCTTTGTATCAAAGAGAACATGATACTTTTATAAGCGAGATGGTGGTAGCTGGTAACATCCAAGTCGTGATCAATGTGTGTTGACTTGTGGTACTCAGTATGTGCTAAAGTTTAATTTGTCCTTTCCATAAAAACGATATCGGAGAAAGGAAAGCACCCATTTTCCTTAAAATCCACAGTGAAACGAATGTTTGGCTGAACTTTTCGAACGTTAAGGTTTTCCAGGAATTCATGTAATGAACCTTCAAGGTGTAGCCTCACAATGAATATATCATTTACGTAACGGTAAAAACACATTTTATTGCCATACCTTCAAGTGCCCGTTCCTCGAAGTTCACAATGTTAGTTGGCCACTGCTGGGAGAAAAGGCAACCCTATCGCCTCAGTCTGTTCATAGATTCTCTCACCTTATGCATAATGCTTAGGGATAAGATCATGTAGAAAGAAAGTTACAAACAATGATTTCAAAATGGGATGCAAAAGATGAGACCATTTAAGAGGAACCCTTGTGAACAATGATACAACATCGAAATTAACTTGATGTTGTAGTAGGTGGCTTTTGTGAGGGGGGGGGGATTTTTAATTTTATTTAAATTATTTATCATAATTAAAAATCTTTGATTGGCAAGAATCTTCCAACATCGGTCAGGTCTTAAAAGAACTGACATTGAATTTTTTTATTTAATTACTATGGCTTCTACATCGCTAGGCCACTTTACATTTACCGTTAACATCACTCAAACAAGCAAACAACAAGCCTAGACGTTACAATTCGCCGTTATTCCAAGCAAACAATATTAGAATTTATTTTTTATGGTAAGTCATGAATCATCTACTGCAAATTTAAATATCAAAATTAACAAATGATATTAAATATGAACAATGTTAACAATTGTAACATGAAATATTTACAACATTGAATCTCGGGTGCCTTTAATAGTTTAATAGTCACAAGAAAATTCGTGCTATCACGTTTCACAAATCTTTGCCAGCTAACTCAGGGTTTTGTAATAGAGCAAGTCTCGTAATCTCAGGACGCTTACGGAATTCAACAGTCTCGTGAACTCGTCATGCCTGGCGGAGTACTTTACCAATTTGCTGACAGCGACTCTGCAAGTTGTGCCACAGCCTATCTGCGTGATATGGCAGTGTATCGTCACTCCAGGATCGCCAGTCTGCGATATTATAAGACGACTACCAGTACGACATCAGCTCTGTCGAACCGTCCTCGTCCTCTCCACTTCCGGAGAAAAAGTCGACCGTTCCTCTCCACTGTCGGAGAAAGAGTCCCTTCTTCCTCTCCGTAGTCACATGTGGACAGAAAGAAACATATCAAAAACCCGAATATCACTTCTCATTGGAGGAAATGGGCTTCTTGAAATCACGTGTTCCACCTCGCGCATTCAGATACGTGGGTTCGTGCTCACGCGTCTCTTGGCGTGGCGGGAGAAAACTCGCCGACCTTCGCCATTGCAACCCCCCAGCGTCAGGGCAACGTCCGCTGGCCTGGAAGGCGACAACTAGGCGGCCTTCGTAACGGGACCGTTTCCGCCCCAGGATACGGAGTCTTAGCTGTCCGCTCCTTGCCAGAAATCAATTCTCGCTTATTTTCCGTACACTCCCTGAATAACTTGGCATTCATTACACCACATATAGTCTTTGGCTGGCCCCGAGATTAAAGAATTAAATCAATATACAGATCTGATTATATAAAACAATTAATTAAGAAAAATGAGAAAAAAATATTAATTATTAAAATTGTAGTAGACGTAATAACGTCTTGCTACAATTATGCTACGTGGTACGGAAAAATAAAATTATTAAATAATTTTATTTTAAGCCACTCAAACAGGACAATACTGTGACTCTTGCCAAGCTGAACTGCGAATTCACGTCCATGACCTTTTGACTATTACAATAATGGGTGATTTCTTGCCCACTTCCTTATAGTAATTTACAAATAATAGAACCTAATATTAAAATAAATATACAACATAGAATGATGTTTACAATGACAAATACAATAGATAAGTACATACATGAATTAAATAATTATATACACTCTCATTGCCAGTTCTGCTCACGCATGGGCAAAATTTACCGCTTGTAAAGCTACAAGAACTTGAACAAAAACTACCGCGTATGTTAGAGTAACCAGTTGCATTAGCTGAATAGATCGTACCCTTTTGTATATTTGGGAATGCGCTAATAGGAGCTCATCAACGACTCCACATACAATATACAAGATGAAAGAAAAAGAGAGGAAAAGAAAAAGAAAGCAACCGCCGTTAACTTTTGTAAATGGCGTGCAAATTATCTCACCCGAAATATTTCTTATTGATTCCGTACTCGGCCCATATGCCACCCCATATAATGGTGAACTTGGAATACGTGTCTCTTGCCGCATGCGTCAATTCTACACAATGCAAAGCGTCAGTAAGTGATTTCTATACATATCCCTTTTTTGTAAGTCGTTTAGCTGCAATTTGAAAGGTTTTGTGACGGTAATTCTGGTGATGTACAAGCCCATCGGTGGGAACCTTATAGGAAAATTTTATCTCCCATTGCCGAAATGGTGCAATCATACATCTAACTTGTGTCCTGACCTATTATGATAGTGACAGCGACAAATTAAATATCCGCCTCCCTTTCGCAAACCAACAGCAATCCGAGACTGCACGTTGAGGAATATATCTCTTTCACTCTTCATTTTTCCGACGCCACATCATTTCAAAACAAAATTTTAAATCCTTCTTGCTTCTGGTGTTTTCAGACAAATATTTCTCGTCCACATTACACCGTTATAATCCAGTGGGACCGGGCATTGAAACACTTTCGCTCTTATCTGTTCTTGCGGCGGGCTCCCTTCTATCTGAGTTCAGATAAGAATCTACTCAGAAACTTAGACACAGGCACTCAGCTGTGGTAACTGTTTAGCGGTCGTTATACGTAGACTAATGTCAACAACACTTGCTCTCCACAAGGCTTCTTACAAAATAAATCCCACTTCCCTAATTCGTATTTACATCCAACAAAACAAAACAAAAAATTATTTAATCCTAACAGACTTATGCAGAATGGTAGGGTTTGAGGCTCCGTGCATTATAGGGGCCGTGGTCCGAGCTTCCATCCGTGACAAGGTAACAGTTTTTTGAAATAATCTGAGATACCGTGAAAGGTCCCGTGTACAGCCAAAAAAAACTTGGAGATAAGTTTCTTCTCCGCATTCGACTGGTGATTAGCCTTCACCAAGACCTGCTGCCCTACGCTGAATGTCTGGGTCTGCTGCTTGTCTTGTTGAATTTGTCTCTTGCTAGCTTTCTCCAGTAGAAATTCATATGCCTTTTTCACGTCACCCTTTCGGTCGCGCGGCACTCCTGATGTTGGGTGCTTGATAATTTTCTCTACTAGTGGCATACTCGTTTTCTCAAATTGTAAGTCCACCGGCCGGAACGACGTGGAGCAATTCACCGTCGTGTTAAAGTATTCCTCGATCTTTTCAATATGCTTAACCCACGAGGAATGTTTCAGACCCACCATAGTCCGCATGTATACGCTCAGTTGTCTCATAAATCGTTCCGCCATGTTTGTTTCCGGCGAGCGAATAGATGAAAAAATTACCTTTATCCCCGCTGCTTCCAATGCTTTCCTCCATTTGGGACTCGTGAAGCACGAACCATGATCCGACAATACAGCACGTGGTCGTCCACAGAGAGGCACATATTTCTCTAGAATTATCTTTATAGAGCCGTGCGTGTTCAACCGTGCGACCGGGTACAGTTTCACGAATTTTGTGAAAGCGTCCAGAACTAAGAAAATGTGTTTAAATCCATACCTTCCGGTCGGTAGAGCGCCATAGTGATCAACACATATTAATTGATTTGGCCCATCCGGAACTATGGGCACATAAGGTCCCGCAGTCCTCATGTTCGCATGTTTTACCTTCTGGCACACATCACAAGTTCGAGTGTAATGGGCTATAGCTTTACGGAGCGCACTGGTGTGGTATTCCAGCCTCAAGGTTTGATATAATCGTTCCGTGCCTGGGTGGCCGCATTGCAAATGATATATCTTTGCTACTTCCAAATTTAGCTTTTCTGGCAACCATACTTTCCAACGGGCATTTCCGTCTTGTCTGCGGAAGCAGATATCGCTTTCCAGAGTGCACAACATTGCTGTGTTTCGCACATGCGGTTCATCGCCGTATTTCCCTAGACGGAGGTAGTCACGGACCCTCTGTATATCCATTTGTTCCTTTTGCGCAGCGACAATAAGTTTCTTTAACTCTATGGATGTCGTGCCATCTGCTAGGGTAATGGCTGCGATGAGAATCTCATCTGGCCGTGCATGTTTAAACTCGTCTGAGTCACGTCCCTCAGGATGACGACTTAACCAGTCAGCCAGAACGTTCTCCGAGCCTTTGCAGTATTCGACATGAATGTCGAACTGCTGAAGGAACATGGCCCAGCGGGCTATCCGGTTGCTAGTGAATTTTGCATTGCGTAAAAATGTGAGGGCTTGGTGATCGGTCCTCAAGTACGTTGTGTTTCCCCACAAGTACATTCTGAATTTCTGAACCGCGAAGTGGATTCCCAACATCTCCAATTCAGTAATGTAAAATTTAGTTTCCGCCGGCTTCAATGTACGACTGGCTGTGGCTACTATTTTAAAATTCCCGTTTTCATCATTTTGTAATAGGCACGCGCCCAAACCGTAGATACTGGCGTCTGTGTACAGGTAGTACGGTTTATTGGGGTCGGGGTGAGTTAAACAGATTTCCTCAAGAAAGATACTTTTTATCGTCGAAAACGCTGTTTGCTGCGACTCTCCCCATTCCCATTTCCGTCCTCCTTTGAGTAGTTCATACAAGGGATGCAAGGTCTTCGCGAAGTTGGGAATATTGCCTCTGTAGTACGCACATATACCCAAGAAGCTTCGTAATTCCTTTAGCTTTGTGGGAGGGGGCATTTCGCTTATTTCCCTAACTTTGTTTTTAGATGGGGAAATTCCTTCCGGCGTTACGGTAAATCCCAAGTACTCCACCTGGTGTGTGCACAGCGTGGCCTTATCGGGGCGCAACGTCAACCCGTTCTTTACGATGACTTCAAGCAGCGACCTCATGTGAAACATATGTTGTTCAAAAGTATCCGATGCTATCAGTAAATCATCGATATATGCCGTGCAAAATTCCTTCACTTCCGGTGGCAGGATGTGATTCATGGCCCGTACAAAGCCGCTCGACGCATCTTTAATTCCGAAAGGCAATCTTTTGAAACAGAATTGTCGTCCTTCGAAAATGAAAGCTGTGTACTGTTGACAACTTTCCTCTAGCTCCACCTGGTTGAACCCGGAGGTAACGTCGAGAGTAGATAACCAACGTTTTCCGTGGAATCTTGTCATCAGTTCAGGAATCTTCTCTGACCTTTCGCCGTCGGCCTCTATCCTTTGATTGAGCGCGCGAGCATCGAGGCATATGCGGATGGATCCGTCCCGTTTCGTCACAAAGGTCACGGAATTTAGGTGCTTAGAAGCTCGCGGAACAATTATACCATTACGTTCAAGTTCAGCAATTGCCTCTCGCGCTGCCTGTCTCAATTTCTGCGGGACTCCGTAAACATGTCCTCTTAGCGGTGTCGCATCCGTCACCCGAAATTTATGTTCAAATCCCTTTATTTTTCCGGGCCGATACGAAAATGCTTGTAAATTTTCTTCCAATAATTTCTGTAGTACACCCTTCTGCCCGTCCGTCAAACTCTCATTCTTTATTACCTTTTCACGTAGAATATCCGTGATAATCTGTGTTTCGTCAAGCAGTGCGCAAATACTGCTGTTTCCGCTACGCGAAGGTTCATCTATCGATATCTCCTGGTCGCTCGTTTTGTTTTGCGTCTCTTTCCTGGGAGCCACGTCATGCCTCCATTGCACGGTGTCTGGTACCAGATTCTTAATGGAACCGTCTCCCCAATCCATTATTACCCGCTGTTTTTCTAGAACGTCGCAGCCGATAATTACGTCTTTTACTAAACCGGGAATTACTACGGCAGACATCATAAAGACGTTCCTCGTGATTTTTACCGGCATCAGGATTTGTTGGGTAACTTTCCTTTCCCTAGCGCCAAAGGCTGGAATAAGGGTTATTCCGTGAGCAGGAATTATCTCTAATTCCGGGTTTCGCGCACTTAGCTGCAGCATAAGTTTTTGAGACACGGCTGTAATCGGCGAGCCAGAGTCGATAAGCATAGAGGTATCCATTCCGTATATCTTAGCCTTTATGTGGGGACACCTTGCTCTCGGTGGGGCTCCGTCGTTCCTACCAATATCTTTATCATCGGTACAACTTCAGGGCCTTCACAACGCCAGTAGCTAAGGTTGTTAACGCATATTTCGTTAACTGCCTCGGCGTCCCCCGACAATCCTCACTGCTGCGAGGGCTCCGCACTCTGTCCTTGAGGCGGTACCGGGTGGTCCTCAAGTTGCTCCCCCTCGTTCTGATTTCCAAGTACTATCGCATTTGTGGTATGCTTTCCTCCTTGATACGCCCCTTTTTTCTCATTACGACTCTCGTCCTTCCATTGGTTTCCACTTTCATTTCGGAATTGTGGTTTGTAGTTATTATAATAACTGGAATTGTTATTATTATACACAGACGGAAAAAAAAAATCCCAACACCAAGAAAAAATTATTGTAGAGTAATGAAATTTGGACAATGCATTTGTCAAGTTAACATGTTTAATTGATTAAATTTTCAAGATCACAGGTTAATTTAAGCTCAAGAAAATGCATTTCAAATGTGAAATACTGTTAAATTAATAGCCGGTGTAACCTCCAGAATTTTGAATGCAAGCCTGCAAACGTGAATGCATTGTGTCATACAGGTTTCGAATGTCACTTTGTGGTATGGAGTTCCATGCTTGTTGTACTTGTGCTGTCAATACTGGGACGGTCAGTGCTGGCTGTGGATGATGCTGGAGTTGTCGTCCAATGATATCCCATACGTGTTCAATTGGAGACAGATCTGGTGATCTCGCAGGCCAAGGTAACATGTCGACACTCTGTAGAGCACGTTGCGAGACAACAGCGGTATGAGGGCGAGCGTTATCCTGTTGAAAAACTCCCCCTTGAATGCTGTTCATGAATGGCAGCACTACAGGTTGAATTACCAGACTGACGTACAAATTTGCAGTCAGTGTGTTTGGTATAACCACAAGAGTGCTCCTGCTGTCATAGGAAATTGCTCCCCAGACCATGACTCCAGGTGTAGGTCCAGTGTGTCTAGGCCGCAGACAGTTAGGTTGCAGGCGTTCCCCTGGCCTCCTTCTGACCAACACTCGGCCATCACTGGCACCAAGGCAGAACCTGCTTTCATCAGAAAACACAACAGATCTCCACTCCGTCCTCCAATGAGCTCTGGCTTGACACCACTGGAGTCGCAAACGGCGATGGCTTGTAGTCAGTGGAATGCACGCTACAGGGCGCCTGGCTCGGAGCTGTCCTTGAAGTAACCGATTTCTAACAGTTCGTTGTGTCACTGTGGTACCAACTGCAGCTCGAATTTCTGCCGCAGACGCAGTACGATGCGCCACAGCTGTACGCCGAATACGGCGGTCTTCCCTCTCAGTAGTGCCACGTGGCCTCTCGGAACCCGGTCTTCTTGAGGCAGTACCATCCCTTGACCACTGCACCCAACAATCATGCACAGTGGATACATTCCGGCCAAGTCTTTCTGCAATATCGCGAAAAGAAAATCCACCTTCTCGTAGCCCTATTACACGACCTCGTTCAAACTCGGTGAGCTGTTGATAATGGCTTCTTCGTCTTCTTAAAGGCATTCTTGGCTAACATCAACTCACTATGTCAAATCTCAGCGGTAAATAACGTTCACAAACTTTACAGCGCGTATTTAAAGCAAACCTGATTTGCAAGCTCTGAGTAGCGCTACTAGCGCCACACTTATGCGCGAAGCGCGAAATTTGAATCGATGTCATCTTTCAGATGTATAAACACGCCTACCAAATTTCGTTTATCTAACACAAGTCTTTCTTGGTGTTGGGATTTTTTTTTCCGTCTGTGTAGTTTCCCCAATTACCACGTTCTTTCCCATCTTGTTGGCCTTTTATCTGGCCACTACCTTCCCCCTTTGACTTCTGTTCTTGACTCGCTTTATGTCCTATTGAGTCAAGATTCTTCAGAGTCTCCAAAAACTGCGAGATAGTGGTTATGACAACCGGATTAATGTGTGCCTGCACTTGCGGGGAAAAATGCGTCGTTACGGCCGTAATAAACTCCGTTTCTGACATGGGTTGGTCTAAGTACCGTGACAAAACAACCAATCTTTCCACATAAGCCCCCATGGAATCATTTGTTTTTGGTTCGTAACGGCCTTGGTATATTTTCATGCGAGTTTGACTTTGGTGTTTGTGGGACCAGAATGTTCTGAGAAACAACCCTTTAAAATCCGCGTAGGACATATCTAGGTTGCAAGAAACATCATACCAATAACGATCAGGTTCAAGCATAGCTTGCCGGATAATCAATAATTTTAGATTTTCTGGCACTGCTTTGATCATAAAATAGGTTTCCAATTCTGACAAAAATGCTTTGGGGTTAATGTCTTTGTATGAACAAAACTTAGGAAGTTTTAAATCAATGTGTATTTGAGTAGCTTGTCCAGACAGTACAGTGTGAGTCTGTTGCGTTGCAGGGATATTCTTCAACGTGTTCACGTCACCCTCCACTTGTTGATATTTCAACAGCAGTTCCTCCCGAAGTTTTTCTTGAGCTCCCTTTAACTGATTATTGTCTTCTTTCAAATTGGTAACAGAGGTAGCAACTTTGTCAACTTTCGCACTGATCTGAGATACTTTCCCTTCTATTTGATCATGTACCTCATGCACAAAATTAGACAATTGTCCATTTGTTTCCCTAGTTACAATTTCCAAATGCTCTACTGCTGATTTTACAGTGGTAATGTTTGTATTTGTGACTTCACTCTCCTTTTCCAATCGGTTGCACACAGCTATTGCTCGCTCCGATTTTTCTGACAAATCGACGATTTCAGTCCTGATCCTAGTCTGGAACTCTGCCATCTCCCCACTGATTTTTGTGTCTAAACTGGAAAGTTTTTGTTCTAGGCTTTTACACATTACGTCCTGCCGCGTTTCCATCGCTGCTATCCGGTTGTGGGTAGAATCTAATTTCCTAGATAAGTCATCATGGATCCTTTTATTTTCTGCCTTTAAATCTCCTTGTCCCTTATTGAAATCTGCCTGTCCCTTCTTTAACTCTGCCATAATTACTTGGACCCAGGGAGGTATTTCTGGTTGGCTTTGCATTACAATGGGATTTTGTATGGCGGGTAAGGCTTCAGTTAATGGGGGTGTACAGCTTCCTGGTGGTGTTACTATCACGGCGTCACTCTGTAGGAGGGAATTTTCCAATGCAACATCGGCAATAATTACAGTAGAATTAGAACCGCATTCCGATCTATCATCAGCGTTTAGATCTTCAATGACATTGTCCACAATTCTAGTATCATCCCTCGCTCCAGTTTCCGTTAGACTCGCTCCCGCACTTGCTGTCGGCTCCCTAGAATTTTCAAATTTTCCGCAATCATCGGTCACCCCGGTAGTTGAATTGCTACCTTCCATGTTGAATTTTAGCTTCCGTCCGGACCTCAAAAGCATAGGATTACAGTACAAAAGGAACTTCTATTCACGGCCAAAGATTATTTATCACGCGACGGAAACTTACGAACACCACGAAACGTAATTTTAACCAGAAAGTTTTGAATTTACCCAAATCATCGGCACAAATCCCATCAAAATCGAATTACAACCCATTCAAAAAAAAATGCAACTCCAGAAAGCAACGCTGAATCATGCATAACCAACTCACATGAACAGAACATGCGCAGATAAATTATTAATTGCTAACATGCAAAGAAAAAATAATACTGGCTCGACATTATGAGACTTTAAATTGAACATTGCATGTCAGAAAAAAGAGCAAACATTTCTCTGCAATCACTGATCAATCATGAAACAGAATTAATTTAAAAAATTTATGATTTGCAAAAGAATTAAATGACATCCCATTGAATTTTGACAAACAATGAAAAAAAAAATAACTTTACTTTCTATACTAGAAAATAAATGCCGTAGGTCATGAACTGAGTTCTTTGAGACTTTTTTTGAAAAAAAACTTTCATTTTTGATTAATTAATCGAGCCCCAGCGTTGTGCGCGCCAATTGTAGTAGGTGGCTATTTGTGAGGGGGGGGGGGATTTTAATTTTTATTATAAATTATTTATCATAATAAAAAATCTTTGATTGGCAAGAATCTTCCAACATCGGTCAGGTCTTAAAAGAACTGACATTGATTTCTTTTATTTAATTACTATGGCTTCTACATCGCTAGGCCACTTTACATTTACCGTTAACATCACTCAAACAAGCAAACAACAAGCCTAGACGTTACAATTCGCCGTTATTCCAAGCAAACAATATTAGAATTTATTTTTTATGGTAAGTCATGAATCATCTACTACAAATTTAAATATCAAAATTAACAAATGATATTAAATATGAAAATGAACAATTGTAACATGAAATATTTACAACATTGAATCTCGGGTGCCTTTAATAGTTTAATAGTCACAAGAAAATTTGTGCTATCACGTTTCACAAATCTTTGCCAGCTAACTCAGGGTTTTGTAATAGAGCAAGTCTCGTAATCTCAGGACGCTTACGGAATTCAACAGTCTCGTGAACTCGTCATGCCTGGCGGAGTACTTTACCAATTTGCTGACAGCGACTCTGCAAGTTGTGCCACAGCCTATCTGCGTGATATGGCAGTGTATCGTCACTCCAGGATCGCCAGTCTGCGATATTATAAGACGACTACCAGTACGACATCAGCTCTGTCGAACCGTCCTCGTCCTCTCCACTTCCGGAGAAAAAGTCGACCGTTCCTCTCCACTGTCGGAGAAAGAGTCCCTTCTTCCTCTCCGTAGTCACATGTGGACAGAAAGAAACATATCAAAAAACCCGAATACCACTTCTCATTGGAGGAAATGGGCTTCTTGAAATCACGTGTTCCACCTCGCGCATTCAGATACGTGGGTTCGTGCTCACGCGTCTCTTGGCGTGGCGGGAGAAAACTCGCCGACCTTCGCCGCCATTGCTACCCCCAGCGTCAGGGCAACGTCCGCTGGCCTGAGGCGACAACTAGGCGGCCTTCGTAACGGGACCATTTCCGCCCCAGGATACGGAGTCTTAGCTGTCCGCTCCTTGCCAGAAATCAATTCTCGCTTATTTTCCGTACACTCCCTGAATAACTTGGCATTCATTACACCACATATAGTCTTTGGCTGGCCCCGAGATTAAAGAATTAAATCAATATACAGATCTGATTATATAAAACAATTAATTAAGAAAAATGAGAAAAAAAATATTAATTATTAAAATTGTAGTAGACGTAATAACGTCTTGCTACAATGTCACTGTCAGATAACCACGAATGCTGCAGCGTTTTAAACCAACTGAAACGAGTTCTTCACTTGACGAGAACAATGACCGACATCAGGATCCAACATACCTGTAAGCTACTTGACCACGTTGTAATTGGGCGTCGTATTTATTGAGCACACAATAGGGTGCAATTGTACGTGTTCTTTATGGATTTTTGGCGAGCCATAAAGTCTGGGTGGTCTGGTAGCATGAGGTCGAAGGACCTTCTGCAAAGAGCAGACGTCTTTCTCTCAATCCTGGTAGTCGGTAGGAGGAATCATCAAACAGGTTCTTAGTTTTGATATTATAGAGACTAGCTAGAAGAAGAACTGTAGCATTTCCTTTGTTGGCCGGTAACACGACAACTTCTTCATTCTTACGCAAGGCACGATGAACAAGAAGTTCCGCTTTTGTAATGTTACCCTTCGGGGACTTAACTTTCCCCAGAAACCTACAGGTTTCTGTACGTTCCTCTTCCATCGTTTAAAAAGTTTCCGTGTGAATTGTTCGACCGCGCTGATGGTGTCTATCGTAGGAGCTGCACTCGGCGCAGGGGCAAAATTCATACCATTGGTCAAGATGGATATTGTAGCTTCGTCGAGCTGCATTTCAGTGAGGTTATCTGGTATCCAAATTCTGCTTAGGCTGCTGCGTTTTTGTCAGACGGCTGAATTTGGAAATATGGGTGGCTGCTGTTCTTTCATACTCCGAGTTTCCCTATGCCGTCTAATAGCGTCCACCCAAGTCCAGAATACCGGAGACAAGATGGCTGTCAGTTGTAAATAACAGAATCATTGGTTATGTGCATTGTTGTCCAACTCAAAACGAGTGTAACGGACACGTTCCTGAATAATCGCTATACTGGCACTAGGTAGTATTCATTTGGCATTAATGCTCTCGTAGTGGTGAGATACTGTATAGGTGCTGGTCACAATTCCAGAATCCTGCCATCTCAGAAGGAATGTTAAGGAGCCAAAAAACCTTCTTACGTAATTGCTCGAAATGCCTTACTTTTTGGAACATTTCCTCCTTGTAGAGATAAGTGACGTGTGAAAAGTAGTTATCCGATGAAGATGACAAAGAACGTCGACTGAAAGTTGTCTTTTAATGACACTATCCGGCTGCAAACCCGCGTAATCTACACTGCAGAGTCATAGCTGCTTCCCGAAGAGGGAGGATGAATGAATAAAATTAGACCTGGGGGGGGGGGGGGGGAGAGAGTTAATTGTATATTCAGATTTTAGAAGTGGTAATAAGGTGGTAATAATTGGTGGGGATCTAAACATACCCGGTGTTAATAGGAAGCTGAATGGGTTTAGTAACACGATGGAGAATAGGAATGCATAGACTTTAGTCAGGGAAGGAGGGTTATGCAAAACACTAAGGAACACAATATGCATGGTGTTTTCTTAATAGCGTGACGGAGGGTATAAGTGATCACCAGTTAGCTGTGATGGACATTAGAGGATTGAGGAAATCAATATCCAACGAAGACAAAAGATACAGATATCATTATAACAAGGTGAGGGTTTCAAAACTTTGATGTCACTGTAGGGAATGGTTCAATGTGTGGAAGGAAGTCACTGAAATAGTAAAAAGTAAGTCGAAAGTAGTAAGAACAGGGGAAGAAATATTGGCCCCACAAAATAAGGAGGAGTACAGAAACAGCATACTTCAATAGGAATATGAAAAAACTGAAGAGGTTGGTGAGGGAGTGAACTTATAATTTGAAGGAGCAGCAGAAGAATAGAGAATACATGAAACAACTAAACGGTGAAATAATAGCAGCAGAGAGAAAAGCTAAGGCCAAATTCCAATAACCATTTCTAACGTAAATAGCAACGCCTCCTGTCTCCAAGTTAGTTCTACAGTAAAGAGAAGCGAAAAAACAGTTGGTTACGTATAACATATCTATTCCTGTAGCTGCGTAGTGTTCAAACAAAAATAAAACATTAATTCTATTGAAAACATTCAACTCGTTTATTTCAGTGATGTTTGTTTCTGGATTTCTGTATCCCTTGTTGCGTGTGTTTCCTCCATAGTGTGAAGTGCTATCAACCAAACTGTAATTTTTTTTAAAAATCACTATGTTTTGTTTGCTAAATTAGTTTAAAAACTTTAAATTACCGACTAAGTTGTTAGGATTATTGCTAGCGAGAAGAATTGTTCAAATTTACGTTTAAAAACAATACTTTTGTATTCGCCTTATTGTTGCTAGATATTTCATCGCATGTTTTTGTTTACTTACAAATAACTGAAAATTTAAAAACGAAAAAGATTATTAATAAATAATTGAAAGGCTGCTACTCACAATAGGGCCACATAATATCGATCACTTAATTTTCATTGTAGTTTTTATATTGAAATTCATGAATGTTAAAGTTATTTTTAGAGGCTTTTATTTTATTTTATTTCATTCAGTCCACTAAGGAGCGTGCGGTACCATTAATTCGCAATGTCCTTCTTATGTAGTTTTTTACATACAGTAAATTAATTGAGGAAAAATAGTCAACATTATATTAAATTTAAAAAGTTAAATACATCGTAAAATTTTTATTAGACTACCCTCTCAATCAAATTTAGGATCATTTTTAATCCTTAATATTCTTTTAGAAAGTGCTAGATGGTTTTAGAAAAAATCATGAATAGAAAGTGTGGCGCCTTTTGCAGGGTTGTGTATTACAGTTAGTGTTAGAAATGATTTTACCGGGGGAAATGTACTGGAGAGAAAAACGGAAACTCTCCCGGTTTGACCACTTTGTTTTAGGTATAGGGAATTTTCGGAATAGAAAGAAAAGATCGGGGACAAGAGTGGAATGATCAGGGAGTTGGGCGAAACGATTAGGGCCCTTCGGGTTCAGCCTATAGAAACGGAATGGAAAGATGGTGGGTGTAGTGCGGAGGACGAAATGGTTTGTCGGAAGCTGTCAACATGCTACCAGATGTTAAGGGGAAGAGTCTCATGTAACGATAATAGCAGAGAAGGTGTAGCATGGCCCTTAGGAATAGAAGGGTGGAAGGAAAATTTGGAAGAAAAAGATTCTTCTGCTTGGTAGTATCATACATAGGAAAGGTGTAGGTTCTCTTCTGATCATGAGTTAAGCACAGGATACCATAAAGTGGGAGTGGTGTAGGCTCTCTTTCATGATCAGTTTGGCACAAGCTTTTTCAAACCTAATGCAACATTAAGGAAGATAATAAAGGATAATTTTGTAGCTGTGTCACTAAGGGTAATATAGTAGTGATAGTGGAAATTGCGGGGAATAATATTGATAGAATCACGAATTATAGTATAGAAAGTGATATGAAATAGGTGGTACAGGAGAGGCATCATATCAGAGTTCGGCCAGCTCATGCAAGTCCTGAGCCGCCATGATCGGCCACAGTTGATCCTCGATTTAAGGCGGACCCTCGATTTAAGGCGGACCCTCGATTTAAGACGGATAAATTTGGAGAAGGTATTAGTTTTGTCGGGGGGAGTCTGTTGTTGAGGGGATAAAAACGGATGTGCAAATGGATACAGAATGTGGATGCATGTTAAGAAAAGTCATAACTACTAAAGAGATAGACATAGCTGATAAAGACGAGCTTGCCAAATTGAGGGTGAGGAGTCATGCTGAAAACATAACAAGGCCAGTTATAATACTGTCACTGGTACTCGAATGTACTGGTCTGTTACTGGTATGTAGGAGTAAATTAACAAAGGAAAATATACACAAACAACAAGTATATGTGAGTGGGGACTTTCCGAGCGTATTGTTGCAATGCAATCTTCACGGGCGTCCATCCAGATAGTGTGGAGAAAATTAAACTTATCGACAGCTCGCTAAGTTGTCTTCATCACTTATACTCGTGTAAGTGGAAGCTTGACACGAAGCAGGTCAGTTGAGCAGTTGAGCCAGTAACAGCAGGTTTACAACCACCGGAAGCCATGCGACACCTGATTAAGATAGCAGAACCAACTGTCAAAACCTTGTGTTTTCACGACACCTCGGGTTGGGTAGCTGTAGCAGTTATGTGACAAAGTCTTGATTATAGAAAGGAGTTCTAGACAGTGAGGTTTTCCCCGCGGAGATATGGAAATAATTGCTGAAGAAGTATGGTTAGAACAGACTACTAAAGTTAATTGGTGCTCATAGATCATTTTGGTAGATTTCTAGGACGATGAAAAAGGAAAAAAAGATAGTGTGCTGCTTGCTTACCACGGTGGAAAAATGAATGGTGAAGATGCGGCTCCTCGGGGGAAATTAAGTTCGTATTCGAGACCAGCTGTGTGCGTAGAATGGTCATTTTTGGTAGGGGTTTAGATCTATAGGTGTCAACTGTGAAGCAAATAAGATTAATAAGGCAAGGGAACAGAGGTTTTCAAATAAATTAATAAGAGAAGGAGGCTTTACACAAATGATATATCAGAGTACAAGGGAACCAGACATATTGTATACTTTCATAATAAAGCCTGATGATAACCTTATGGGTCACAGACAACTGAAGAAAAAAATTATCCGGAAATAGTTCTGTTGGTTTAGTAAACCTCTTACCCAAATTGAAGGTGGTAATAGGTGCATACTTCAGAACTAAAAAGACATTCCATGGGAAGAATCAATATAAGGAACGGTAAGATCAAGTACAGTGAGACTGAAGTAGAAATGGTTTAAGGATATGATAAGAATGGTAGATGAAATGTTTATTGAAAACAGAATACAAAGATAAGTACGAAATCTACGTGCTGTAACAGGGAGACGAGGAGATTGAATATATTGACGAAAAGAGAACGCAACTGAGTTAAGAGACGGCAAGACAACTGATTGATGCATATAGACATTTGTACCTATGCTAAAAAAAATGAAGGGAAAGATGAGGATGAAGAAGAAGTTACCGAGGATTTCAGAAAGGCAGAAAGTCGTTATGGAGATGTATCACGGTATTTTCCTACAATCTTCTCCACTCTTGAAGCAACGTAGATTATCTCCGCAGGTGTGGTGGAGGAAGTATTGGCATTTTGAATACTGGGGCAGACCTAATGACGCACTCACCTTTCTCACAGCGGTGTTGAGCTGTCAACTTTGGCAGTATGAGCACTACCGATCTAGGTACAACAACGATATTCTGCGGAGAAGACCAGTCCGTTGACAGTTCCTTGAAAACTTGGCGCCCTTGCGTCCCGCGTCGTAACAACCAGTTTCTTTATGAGGTTCTGTAACGAGAGTGTTTGAGAGCGAAGAATCGACAAACTATTTTGGAACAGGAACCAAACAGGTAGAGAATACGTTAGCTAGCGAGAGAAGGAGTGGAGTGGACAGGATGTACTGGGGAATGGTCTCTGGTATAAAATGTGACAAAGAAACACATGATAGGCCAATAGGGTCATGTGATGACAAAACGAGTTATGGTTGGCTGCAAGGGCAAGAAGCACAGTGTGTGTCTAGAGTCTGGAGTGATATTATACAAGTAGTGGTGGTGCTTAACGTGTCGGTCGCTCTTTGCGCGCTTGTGTGTGTGTTGTGTGTGTGTGCGCGCGCGCTCGCGCCATGTGCCGAGTTCTGCTGTGTCGTAAAGTGGCGATAACTGCCGAGTTCGTTCTGTAGTCAATTAACAACATGCGCTGTTAAGAATGTTATTCCTCTAACTGCTAACCTGCGGTCTTGAATTGCCGTATGATGCCTTTCTTTATCTTGTAATGCGGGACTGGTGCTGGCCTGGAATCGTGTGTTTCAAACAAACAGTTCAAAATTAACCTTCAGCATATTAACAAACTTTCTTTAGAAGTATCTAGCCAGGGACATGTATTTTCACTAGCAATCCTGATTATCTTCCCGAATCCCGGATGGCGACTGTTTCTTGACTAACGAATCTCTGAAATCATTCACAGAGCCAAGAAGTGTCCAGTTCCTACTCAACACGGTCCAAATTACATCCATCAACCCTTATAAATTCCGTAACCCATATTAAGTCACTGAATAGTGCTGTCAGAAAAGCTGAAGAGGAGTAGCGACAAGTAGGCTATATGGGCTGGCCACAAGCAGCAGTGTATATATCATGCCAGTCCGCACACCTACAAACATTAAGTCGTTACGGTTCATATGGGTTGTCAAACAACTTTAAAGACTGTGTAGATTTTAATAGTGACTGGATTTTCGTCGTTTTACTTTTACAATTCAATGTTCACACTACAGCCTCTTGTCAGATACAGAACTTTCTTATTCATCTACAATCACCTTTTTTCCCCTTAAAATTTAGTGACATAGGTTTTAATTTATAATAAGTTGAAAAAATCCTCTCATTTATTTCTTTTTGTTACCAAGTTTGGAATAATGCTGGTTCACTTACAGAGAAAGAAAGCTCCTTCCGTCACTACGCGCAGTCTGATCGCTAAGCTACAGTAATGTACTGTATATGCTTAAGCTAGCATCAGCAGCCTGTTAGAATAACAGCATTACTGTTGTCCGCCGACCTCCATAAACTCATCTCTATGCCGCCAACCAACTGCCCACCTTTCAAACTCTTGACACCTCTTCTGTGTCCACCTTAAGTAACGCGTACACCACGGCAGCTGACTGCCTCTCCAAGCACAGCACACGCGCGTCTATTAGGACTTCTTCTTTCAAAATAAACCTATCGGCCGCTGAGGTGGGACGTGGGAGAGCCAGGAGCATTGTCGACCTCACTAAGATTACTGTTTCAAATATCCGGTCTGATTCAAGGGTCGCCTGCTCTGACCACGGCTGAAAACAATTCCTTTGTATCATATAAAAACCCTTAAATCGTTTACATTATATCAAGGTCTTGATTTTTCTGCGTTGGAGTGGAAGACAAAATGACTTGCTGTGTAGAGAATTTCTAAACGGCAGAAAGCGGAGATTCGGGTACGGAATGCAGTATCTGTGATAATGCTATGAAGTAATGTATTAGTACTGTGGTGTTATTACCACCCTATATTATTAATTAAATAACTGATACAGCCAGTGCTACGAAATGTTCACTACATAATAATTCGCGTAAAATTTACACAGTATGGGGGAACTAACACGGTCGAATTCGGGTCGACGATCTCGTTTGTAGAGGGAGGAAGCAGAGGCTACGTGGAAGTGGATTAAGGCGAGTGACCACTCACCTTTCATGGAACAATAGATTAATGAATGTATTGACACCGCAGGTAGGCTTCTAAAGGGGGTCGTCCATTAATTACGTGAGATGTTTTTCCGGTATTCCTACCCCCCCCCCTCTGGTGAGACTTCGTGAGATTTGGTTGGACCCCCCCCCCCTCTGTAAAATGACGTGAGATTTTGACGGAACCGCCCCTCCCCTACGAATGGACCTCGTAACTTTTTGAGGCTTTTTTTAGGTCTCATCCTGCCAAGGGCGGTTATACCCCCTCCATAAAGTCTGTTTTTACCCCCCTAAAATCGACTTTCGCGTCAAGATTTTGTTTTTTAGCTCTACCATTCTACAAGAATTTCAACGTGAGATTTCCGTTGACACCCCCCCCCTCTCCCCCTTGGTGAGATTTCGTAAGATTTAGCCGGAACCCCCCCCCCCTATTTCACCTCACGTAATTCAAGGACGCCCACAAAGGGTACTGTATCTGAAGTACGAGGGCTATTCAGGAAGTAGGGATCGTTTTCGCCTGACGCCGCTAGGCGCCCGCCGATCACGTATATTTTGGTATATGCCGTGTTCCGCACTTCAGTTGGCATCCAGCCGTAACAACGTGAGCGTCTCCGCGCTGCCTGTTTTTTTGATATTCAAATTTGAAATATGCGCTGCAATAGAAAATCCCGCCAGTTGTGAGGTGCGGTCAGTTAATACTTTTTTTTGTAAAAAACCTAAAACCGATAAAAATTTATCGTCAACTGTGTGAAGTGTATGGAAACAAACGTAATGAATGAAAGTTCCGTGCGGAAATGGTGGCATTCAGATTAAAAATGGCCGAACGAACGTTCATGATGAAGAGAAGAGTGGACGCCCGAGCATTGTTACCGACGATCTTATCACTAAAGTTCATGAAAAGATTCGTGAAAACCGCCGTTTCGCTATAACTGAGCTTTCGCTTTGTTTTCCACAAGTTCACGGACTTTGTTGTTTCAAATTGTCACTGAAAAGCTTGGCTATCACAAATTTTGTGCAAGGTGGGTGCCAAAAATCCTTACAGACCACCACAGAAGTCAGCGAATGGGGCAGCTTTGACATTTCTGGACGCCTTTCACAGACATGGTGATTCATTACTCGATCGAATCGTAACTGGTGACGAGACTTGGGTGAAACCCGTCAATTGCGAGACAAAATTACAGTCTATGGAGGGGGGCACACAAGTTCCCCCAAAAGACCAAGAAAATGTTTGCAAACAATGTCAGCAAGGAAGATAATGGCAACGGTGTTTTGGGATAGGCAAGGTGTGATTTTTATTGATTTTCTCGCACCACGTGCAACAATAAACTTTGAGCGGTACTGTCAAACTTTGCGCAACCTTAGGAGAGCCATTAAAAACAAGCGCCGAGGAAAGTTGACGTCCAAAATTCTGTTTTTTCATGACAATGCCCGACCTCACACGGCAAACCGCACTCAGCAACTCCTTAATTCATTCAAATGGGAGGTTTTCCCTAATCCACCCTACAGTCCAGACCTTGCACCAAGCGATTTTCACCTGTTTTCAAGAATGAAGACCTGGCTAGCAACACAGCGCTTTGATGACGAGGAGGAGCTCCGGGTGAGTGTCACTGACTGACTGAAATCACAGACGACAGATTTCTACGACGAAGGAATTTCAAAGTTTTTCCACAGCTATGATAAGTGCTTCAAATTTTTGGTGACTATGTAGAAAAATAGTATTTTAGTCGGTCTTTTAGATGTATATAATATTTTTTTTCCTTGTGCTTATTTTTCTTTCTAATCCAAAACGTTCCCTACTTCCTGAATAGCCCTCGTACATGTATAATAAAAAATCGTGCTTTTAACAAGATTCGTAGAATTAGCTTTTTTTTCGCACATATTGTGTTAGAAAGAGACAGAGGTATCAGAGTGAGAGGGAAACTTACACTCGAGCTTCAATAGCAATAACCGGAATGCTACGAATTGGTCAATCACCCTGCAAAGCAGAAGCACGTGATTCCCTGAATGCCTGGGCACAAAAATATTTATTTAGTAGGCAGTGGTGTAGCTAGGTCAACAAGGGCCCCGGTGCAAAAAAATTATTTTGGGCCCTCAGGCGACCTTTTTTTTTGTTTTGTGATGCTGGTAGTGGCCCCCTGAGCTGAGGCTGGGGGCCCCCTAAGCAGTAGTTGGGACCCCTAAGCAGTGAGGGCCCTTATCGAGGGGCTCCCTGTATCTGGAGAGTCCCTTAGGGCTTAGACGACGGTAGAGCTAAAAAAAATCGCCAGTTTGCCGTGGGCCCTCTGAATTGCGCTTGGGGGCCCCCAGAGGTCCGCTTAGGGGCCCCTTAAGTTATGCTTGGTGGCCCCATGAGCGTAGGGGCCCCGGTGCACTGCACCGCCTAGCCCCATAGTAGCTACGCCCCTGCCAGTAGGAATTCTTTTAGTATTTAGTTCCTATCTGTTTTAATTTCGTTCATTTACGGAGCCTATCAAGAGATCTTCCAAACGGAATCAGCCGCGGATTGGATGATGAGAAAGAATCAATACGAACCTGGAAGGCGTGGCGAGCAGATTTGGATAGTAAGGAGCGCTGAAGCGAGGATTGAAGATTAGAAGACACTGGGACACGATTCGAATATTCAACTGTCATCTCGTACCAATACCCATCACTGAATTTAATAAGCGTTTAAATCATGTTTAGATTTAGTTATTTTACCTGACAACAATAGCTGGAATATTTAGGCGATGTTGCATTTGAGGGCACCAAATGCTGTGTGTTAGCAAATACTTCGATGGCCGACATTGCGTTAAACACTTCATTAGATTTGATAGTAAAAATATATTGCGAAAATATATAATTATACTAAGACTAACCCGCCAGTGTGGCTCAGTACGCTGAGGCGCCGTACATTAGTTCGGGGTGACAAAAAGAGCCTACGCATGAACCCAGGCCACCGCGTACATGCCCTGCTGACTACGGTTTTCTGTTTGGCGATTTTCCGCAGCCTCTAAAGCAAATGCCGAGATGCTTGCCAATCTACGTCTCATAAACAAAACATTTCACAAATAAAAAATTCACTTATCACACACAGAACATAGTTACACTTTTCGCAGAAATATGGCAACACTTCACCTTCTCCAGTAGTACGACCTGGCGGTAGGTACAAAACTCTTGTGTTAGCAACGCACGCGGCTGTAAAACCAAAGCAACAATTTTTTTTTTGCCTGACGTCTCGTTAACGACGAGGTCATTTGCGGCCGGAAAGGACTGGCGACAAAGACCGGGAAGGAATTTGGAGATGGCCTGGATTGATTTGGGGAAACAATCTAGATGCCCGGACGGGGATTCAAACGGGCGTCCTCGTGAATGCGAGGCCAGAGCGTTAATCGCGCATCCACCACGCTAGGTACAGAGCTCCAAATTTTACCATGCGGATGATGAGTAAAACTCATTAAAGGCTACCAACCTCTAATGTTGGGAAAAGGGTGAAGAAGATTTCTGCTATTTTATTTCTGTGCTCGTATGGTATCTTCTGCAAAGAAGGACATAATTTTCACCTTATTGACTATGCAAGTGGAGTATCACTGAAAATGATAAAAATTAATACTGGGGACAAGAAGAAGATTTGAGAAAGTTTAAGTGCAAGTTATGGACCAGTAACTGATATGTGTTTTCTGTCGTTCAAATGTGAGGAAGGCTTTTTTGTGCCAACGATTGAGTTCGTGGCCAGAGGATTTCTGCCTGCCGATAGCCAACTCTGGTGTTGGTCTTGTATATCTGCACTGTATGCTGGTCTATTCATCGCTCGTCCACTCTGCTCACCGGTGGAGATCAGCCGCACTATACACGTGAATCGGCTACATGGGTGGCAAGGGCCGTGTGGAGTGCATCGGAGGATTTTTTAGGCTGAGGGAGGAAGACTTGAAACTATTATAGTTACGGGCAGACAATTAAATTCGGCACTATATTGTAGGAGTAGCGTAAATCACTCTCGATCGTTAAAAGTACTCGTTATTAACTGTAATAAGCAACATGGGTGGGAAAGCATTATTAGTAGCACAGAAACAGGTATTGTATTAGGTACTGAAAGCTGGTTAAAACCAGATATATGATCAGCAGAAATTTTTGACAATAGTCTGGTGTCCCGGCCCGACACCTTCACATGCCCAGAAGAAGACATGGAAGTAGACAACCTATAGACGGCACTAGCAGCGGGCTAACTAGTGCCACCACGTAGCATAGTTTTCACCGCGGCCAATCAGAGGCGACCGGCCTCGTATAAATACAGCAAGCGCGATCCCACTTAACACGAATCCCGGTAAGAATGGCAGTTTCCCGCAGAACTACCGTCCAATAAGCCTTCTGCCGGCGCTAAGTAAAGTCTTCTAAAGACTCTTACTGAAAAGACTAAATCAGCTTATTCAGGAAGAAGGTCTAATACCAGAATTTCAATTTGGATTCCAAAAAGGGCATTCGACGACCCAGCAAAACATGCTGATTGTTGAGAGAGCAACTACAGCCTTCAACTATCGTGCGTACTGTCCACTCGTCTTGTTAGACGTTGCGAGAGTCTTCGATGCCGTCTGGCATAAAGGAATACTCTATAAACTTTACCAACAAGGAATCCCTGGACTGCTCGTCAAACTACTGCGCAGCTACCTATGTGGAAGGACATTCCGGGTGAAAGTGGGAGATGCCCTCTCAACTCGACGACCCATAAATGCAGGCGTCCCGCAAGGTTCAGTGCTGGGAGCAGTGCTGTACAATTTATACACAGCAGATATTCCAGCACCAGCATCAGTACGGGCCGGCCTCGGTAGCGTAGGGGCTAGAGTGCTAGCTCCACGTGCCGAAGGCCGCCGGTTCGAATCCAGCCGCGGGCATGGATGTTAAGTGTTGTGTGTCTGTGTGAATGTCTTGTCCGTCCTGTGGCGTCCATACATTGGAAAAAATACACATTGAGCTGGCTGTATGGCCTCCGTTGCCGAATGCCATTAAAAAAAAATGAAATGAATGAATGAAGCATCAGTACGAACAGCACTTTATGCAGATGATACTGCCTTCATCATCGCCCACAGGTCTAAAGCAGCCGCAATTCGCAGGCTTCAGGAAGTTCTCCAGCAAACCCTAGTATGGGCGATAAGATGGAGAATTATATCAAATGCATCAAAAACCCAAGCAATCATGTTGACGAGGCGCACGGGGAAACGCCCTCCTCGACGAGATCCTACACCAACACTCAAACTAAATGGGGAAGAAATTGAATGGTCACCCACGGTAAAATACCTAGGGGTGACGTTGAACAAGCGACTCACATGGTCTCGGCATATCGAAGATCTCCGATGTCGAGTAGCAGCTCGTCTCCAGCAATTATACCTTGTTCTCAACAGGGAGAGCCCGTTGGCTCCCAATGTTGGCGTAAACATCTTCTGCAGTCTGGTCAGACCAGTTATTGAGTATGCATGCCCGGTGTGGGGGTACGCCTCCAAAACCTTCCTGGCCAGACTGCAAAAAATGCAAAACAGGGTGTTACGGAGGGCTCTCCATGTACCAACCCTGTTCCCTACAGTAGACCTGCACGCAGCTGCAGGCATCCTACTACTCGCTGAAAGCATAAAGAACATCACCGAAAAGTTCTACAGAACAGCAGCGAAGTCAACAAACCCCCTCACCGCTAGTCTTGGTAAATATAATACAGCTTATGACAAACACAAAAGACCATTAGCAATCCTAGAAGCAACATAAAATAAATAAGGAGCAAACATAAAGGCAAACCTGAAGCAAAGACACAATACACTAACAAATAGGAGGAAATGTCGATAGGCAACAACCTCCACAACAACTGCTTGATAAAAGTACAAGCAGAAAATGCTCTGGCTGCTGTGCCACTTAACACACTACTGTATTCACTGCTCTTCAGTCTCGTCATCATCTTCCAGTGCATCACTTCTCGGACTCTGACAGTGTGCGTCTAGGATTACGTTTGGTATTCTCCTTGGACTCTGTGAATCGCATATCGGACTCTGATAGTGCGCGTCTTGGCTTAAGTTCGGCATTCTTCTTAGACCTTACTTCGGTTCGCTCGTGATCGTCTCCGGGTGACCACCCGTCCGCTCGTCCGCCGTGTGACATTTCGGCCACCGTGCGGACATAGCAATTGGCGACGAGGAAAAGGTTAACAGCAGTCATCATGGACGTCGTGACTCGCCTTCTGGAACAACAACAGCAGCAGAACGCGGTGCTACAGCAAACGCTCCAGTTAATAATGGATAAACTGTTAGCACAGGAGGCTAAGTCAGTCCAGGCCTCGGAAAAGTCGCACATTCGGCCTCCACCTTTTCCACCATTTAACGACCCCAAGGAAGACTGGGACACGTATTTACATCGTCTTAAACAGCATTTCTCGGCGTTCCAAGTAACGTACGATGCCTTACAGCGCTCGCTGTTTCTGTCGTGGGCATCACCCGACACGTTCTTCCTCCTGCGGTAATTTGCCCCATTATCGGATCCAGTCGCCCTCACATTCAAAGAAATGTGCAAACTTTTAACAAGTTACTACTCTCAAAGATACCACGTGGTGCCCTCCAGCATTAAGTTCCATCAGTATCATAAACAACCAGGAAAATCTTACCGGTCATGGTTGACGGATCTCCAAGGTCACAGCCGCAAATGCCACTTCGCTTGCTCAAACGCAGAGTGCAAGGCTTTATATGCAGACTCCCTGATTCGCAACGTCGTAGTACAGCTAGCTCCAGACCCAGAGGTACGCACAGTGGCACTGAAGCTGGATAAGCCATCACTAGAGGACATTCTACACATAGCTCACTCTTATGAAATTGCGCAGGCTTCGAACGAGTGCCTCATGGCACGCCCACAAGTAGTGGTGGTCAAAGCGACACAACGCAACTCCCGCCTACAAGGCACACCGATGGTGCACTCCAGATGCCAACAAAGCAGGACGCCATCGCTGTCCGACGTATCTATGAGGTCTAAACCCCGAACCCCACCCGGCCGACGGATCCAGAGGCCCCTGCCGTCTTGTCCACAGTGCTTCACTTCGCACTCGTGGGCGGATTGTACCGACCGCTGGGCACATTGCACACGCTGTGGTAAAGAGGGGCACTTGCGGTCAGTCTGCCGAAACCGAGCACTTCGCCCCAGTCCAGTAGCCCGCATGCATCAAGAAACGGTCAATACACCACAGACCACAGCTCATACTGGCGACTCGCTCACACAGAAACTATTCTTAACTCTTAGAGTTGCCAACCAGGATATCCGTTTTCAGGTGGACACGGGGGCAACCGTCTCGCTGATAAACCAAGCCACCTACGTCCGACTAGGCTCACCACCGTTGTCTAGACCTTCACGATGTTTAGTATCGTACGGGGATAGAGACACCCCCCTGCGGGGTCAGTTCTCCATCACGGCCGCCTACAAACAAGTCACCAGACCAATCATCTTTTTTGTGGTGGACCAGCCCTCGGCTACTAATATTTTTGGGTTAGACGCATTTAACATATTCGGATTCTCAATCGTGGACGAAGTCCAGGTCTATCGGACTCGGTTCCATTCCAGGACCTGGATGATCTCTGTATTCAGTTTGCACCCATCTTTACATCAGACTTAGGGTGCGCCTCAGATTTCGAGGCTCACGTCACTCTTCGGCCAGGTGCAGTACCTCACTTTTGCCGTGCCAGATCTATTCCAGTCACCCTACGTGCAGCAGTAAAACAGGAGCTTGACCAACTTCAGAAGATTGGAGTAATTGAACCTGTCAAATCCAGTGCGTGGGCTACACCACTTGTCATCATCTGGAAACCCAATGGCAACCTCCGGTTATGTGGAGACTTTAAGGCTACAATCAACGCCCAGTCTCAAATCGAAATGTATCCAATCCCACGACAAGAAGATCTTCTCACTAAACTTGCGGGCGGCGAATACTTCTCGAAGATTGACATCGCAGATGCATATTTGCAGCTTGCATTAGATGAGGAATCGCAAAACATCGTCGTCATCAACACACCTTTTGGACTCTACAAATACAAGCGCCTCCCATTTGGCATCACTTCTACGCCGGCAATCTTCCAAAGATACTTGGAACAGCTGTTGCGACACATCCCGGCATGCGCAAACTACTTGGACGATATCATTGTCACAGGAACCTCTCGTCAGGAGCATCTACAAAACCTTCGCACTCTATTTTCATCCTTACAGGAGTCAGAGCTGCTGTGTCGCCTCGAGAAGTGTCGTTTTTTTTCAGGAGGAAGTGGAGTATCTTGGCCATTGGCTCAACAAAGATGGAATTGGGCCAACAGACCGCAACGTAGCCACCATAGACTCCCTACCCCGCCCAAAGAACCTGCCGAAACTACTAGCCTTTCTCGGAAAAATAAACTACTACACAAAGTTTTTGCCACAAGTGGCACATATGTCGCAACCCCTCAATCAGCTCCGAAAGAAGGACGTTCCCTACAACTGGACCCCGTCTTGTAAACGAGCCTTCGACCGGTTGAAACGCATGCTAAGGTCTGCTCCTGGTCTAACGCCGTTTTCCCCTACACGGCCCCTAGTCGTGGCAGCCGACGCCTCAGCATATGGAATCGGGGCGGTACTCGCGCATAGAAATGAAGATGGTTCTTTACAACCGATAGCTTATGCCTCGAAGACATTGACTCCAGCACAATGCAACTACTCGCAGATCGAGAAAGAAGCATTGGCAATAGTCTTCGCTATCAAGAAATATCATGTGTATGTATTTGGAACCAAGTTTTCCCTTATCACGGACCACAAACCGTTGGTGGCAATATTCGGACCTCGCTCCAGCTTCCCAGAACGAACGGCGCAAAGCCTCTAATGATGGGCGATGTTTCTGAGTGCTTATAACTACACACAAAACCCTA
This sequence comes from Vandiemenella viatica, assembly GCA_031002005.1. Taxonomy (NCBI): domain Eukaryota; kingdom Metazoa; phylum Arthropoda; class Insecta; order Orthoptera; family Morabidae; genus Vandiemenella; species Vandiemenella viatica. The sequence continues at coordinate 130,857,522 of JARYHS010008074.1, forward strand.
AAAATAGGATCGAATGCAATTGGATAAGTAAGTGAATTCTCTTATTTGGGAAGCAAAATTACAACCGAAGCAGGAATGATGTTAAAACCAGAATAGCACTAGCAAAAAGAGCTTTCATGAAAAAGAGAAATCTTTTGGTCTCAAATATTGATCTAGGAATTAGAAAAAAAAACTTATTAAAACTCTATGTGTGGAGAAACAGCACTTTACGGTAGCGAAACATGGACTTAAGGAATACCGGAAAGAATGAAAATTGAAGGATTTGAGATGTGGTGCTACAGAAGAATGCTGGAAATTAAGTGTTCAAACAAAGTAAGAAATGAACGAGTTTTGGAAATGATGGGTGAGGAAAGAAGTTTATGGAAGAAGCTTACAGAAAGACGAGACAGGCTGGTAGATCATATTTTGAGACATTCTGGATTAGTTAATTTGCTGATGGAGGGAACAGTCGAAGGTAAGAACTGTAGAGGAAGACAGAGATTAGAATATATGAAGCAGATAACTGAAAACTTGTGTTGTAAGGGATATGTAGAGATGAAGAGGTTAGCACAAGATAGGAAAGGATGGAAGATTGTATCAAGCCAATCGAAAGACTGATGACAGCAAAAAAAAACTACACAGTCCAATATAAGCCAACAGCATAACACTCCAATGCGGACGCCCTATCACGCCTGCCTGCTGGCCCCGATCCGGAATTCTACCAATAAGAAGTTCTGTGTTTTCATATCGACACAAAGAGGAAGCAAGCAGTGGACGGGTTCACCATTACAGCAACCCGAATCGCCTCCGCACCCACCGGGATCCAATCTTGCGGCAGGTCCTGCGCTATATCATCCATGGGTGGCCAACATATCTCACACGCAGAATGGACAACGAACTGAAGACATGGCACCACATATTCCACAGACTATCGGTCACGGACGACGTCATTCTTTTCGACGCAGAAAACGAGACACATTGCGTGTCATCCCAGCGAATTGCGCTCACAAATCTTAAAGCTCCTGCATCGAGGACATTGGGGCATGTCCCGCATGAAGAATCTCGCAAGAAGACATGCTTATTGACCAGGAATCAATCGAGAAATTGAGAAGATGGTACGCAGCTGCAAAGCCTGCGCCCAACATCAGGCACCACCACCACAAGCTTTTGCACCCTGGCCCACTCTCCTACAACCGTGGGACCGCATTCACCTTGACATTGCTGGCCCATTTTTGGGAAACATGTGGTTACTCATCATCGATGCCTACTCAAAGTACCCATATGTGGTTCGCATGGCATCCACCATAACGGAAGCCACGCTAAATGCATTAAGCCAGGTTTTTTGCCATCGAATAGTTACCAAGCACCCTCGTCTCTGACAATGGGCCCCAATTTACAGCAACCACATACAAGGAAATCTGCGTGGAAAACGGCATCAAACACATCTTCAGTCCTTCCATTCCATCCCGCCTCAAATGGCGAAGAAGAACGCCTGGTAAGGACGTTCAAACAACAAATGCTGAAAGAGGTACAGTCAGCTACGACGTCTTCCGCCCTCACTCTCTTTCTCAGCACGTATCGGACAGCACCACCCAATGGTCGTATCCCAGCGGAACTGCTCCATGGACGACAACCATGGACGTTGCAGCACATCCTGGCACCATCACCGGCGGAGCCCCGATCCAGACCTTCCCATCGTTACACGCCAGGCAGCGCGGTCTGGGCACGCGCCTACGGAGGAAACACCACTTGGATGCCAGCAACGGTAGTGGAGAAACACGGACGGCGCGTCATCTAAGTGCAAACTCCACACAGAAAAGTACGCCGTCATCAAAACCAGGTGTGACCTCGCAGCACAAAAGGCCCATCATCATCACAACAACACCGTGAATAAAACATCATACCACCACCAGCGGCATTAGAGGAGGGGGGGGGGGTCGCACAGCCACTCTCCTTACAACGACGATACCACTTGCGCTCAAGAAAACCAGCAGTACTCGCAGTATCGGCCTATAGGGACGTCGATATGGACACACCCAACGATCGATCCTCCACCACCCACATCGTCACCCACGTCACCACGTCCTCAACCCTTGAGTACGCCCGCACAATGCGAGAGAGATCCGGCTGGGATACCACTGCTATTCCACCCTCATCATCCCAAGCATCGTCGAGGGTGCTTCCGTCCTTACGCACCCACTTCAGGGTGGAGGGATCTGGTATCCCGGCCCGACACCTTCACATACCAGAAGAAGACATGGAAGTAGACAACCTATAGTCGGCCCTAGCAGCGGGCCTAACTAGCACCACCGCGTAGCAGATGTTTCCGCCGGGGCCGATCAGAGGCAACCTGCCTCGTATAAATACAGCTGGCGCGATCCCACTTAACACAGTGCTGTGTTCGCTGCTCTGCAGTCTCGTATCGTCCTTCCAGTGCATCACTTCTCGGACTTTTGACAGTGCGCTTCTCGGCTTACGTTTGGTATTCTCCTTGGACTCTGTGAATCGCATATCTGACTCTGACAGTGCGCGTCTTGGCTTACGTTTTGGCATTCTCCTTGGACTCTGTGAATCGCATATCGGACACTGACAGTGCGCGTCTTGGCTTACGTTCGGCATTCTCCTTGGACCTTGCTTCGGTTCGCTCGTGATCGTCTACGGGTGACCACCCGTCCACCGTGCGACATTTCGGCCGCCGTGCGGACATAGCAATCAGCATGAATGTTTTCCGTAAGGAGAGGCTGCATTCAAATGGAGGTGGTGTATTTATAGCTGTTAAGTAAACATCTATCGTGTAACGAAATTAATATCGATACGGACTGTGAAATCCAATTGATTAGACTAAACGTAGCTATGACAAACTTGTAATAGGATCTTTCTCTTGTCCACCAGGTGCAGATGTAGCTATTGCTGAGTCCGTAAGAACTAATGTAAGTAATACAAGCTCGTCAATTTCCAGATCATACAATGATACTAGGAGGTGACTTCAACTTTCTGTATATCGACTGGACATAATTACGTCCACGTTACTGGTGGCAGGGATAAAACATCTTGAGAAATTATTCTTGACCTTTTCTCAGATCTTAATCTTGAGCAGCTCGTAACTGAACCAACGCGGTGCCACAACGATAACGAAAACATTTTCGATATCCTCGTTACGAATAGTCCTGAATTATTCATGGACATTTCTACCACCATGGGAATAAGTGATCACAAAGTTGTAATTACTACAGTATAATTAACAGCCGCTAGCAAAAAGAAAAAGAAACGATCGTTTACAGGTTCGAAAAGGCCCCAAAGGAGAGTTTAAGAATGTGTTTGAGGGATAATTACATACATTTACAGAAGGAAGAGGCTCGGTGGAAGAGATGTGGGTTCGATTCATGCATATAGTCAGGGAAGGTATGGACTTACATATACCGAAACGGACAATCAGGGATGGGAAAGATCCCCCGTGGTATACACGTGAAGTTAAAAGGTCGCTTAAAAAGCAAAGGAAGATACATGCACGCTCAAGAAGGACGATGTATAGGAGTGATTAGAAACGTTAGCTGAGCCAAGAGGACATGTTAAGAATGCGATGCGTCAGGTCTTTAATGAGTTTCGATGCAACTCACTTTCCAAGAGCCTCAACGACCCAAAGAAGTTTTGGTCGAATGTAAAAAAACGTTATAGGTAGTGACAACAATATGCCAGTTCTACCGCAAGACGGTCGGAAGTTGATGACAGATGCAAGACTACCGTAATATCAACACGAATTTAAAAAATTCGTTCACTGACGGAAACATGGAAAAACATTCCCGCTTTTCCACGGCGTGCAGAATTTGAGATGGATCCAGTAAATTGATAGTGTAGGTATCATAAAGCAATTAAAGCTCCTGAAGTGGAAAGCGCCGGGTCCGATGGTATTCCAGTAAGAGTATTTTCGGAATACGCGGAAGTAAAAGAGCCATTTCTGTCAGGTATATTTCGTAAATCTTTAGAAGAAAGAAAGGTACCTTCTGACTGGAAAATAGCGCAGGTGATTCCCGTTTTAAGAAAGGAGATCGGAAGATCCTAGGAATTATCGACCCATATCTCTAACATCTGTTTGCAGTAGAATTCTGGAGCATGTCATATGCTCTAACGTTATGAAGTTTCTAGATGAAAACGAGTTTCTTACAGCAAACCAACACGGATTTCGGAAGAACCGATCGTGTGAAACACAACTGGCTCTATTTTCGTGACGTAATGAAAGTTATTGATGCAGGATCACAAGTTGAGGCTATTTTCTTGGATTTTCAGAAAGCTTTTGACTCTGCCACACAACTGACTTTTAGCGACGATTCGAGCGTACAGTATATCTGTTCAGATTTGCGAATGGATACGCGATTTTATAACTTATCGATCACAGTATGTCGTTGTTGACGGGGAAGCCTTTATAAACGATCTCGGTGACAACGTTAATTGCAGGATGCGATTGTTTGCTGATGATGCACTTATTTATAGGGAAGTGAGGTGCTCTGACGATTGCTTAGAAATTCAGTGTGTTCTGGATGTTATTTCGGAATGGTGCCGTAAATGGCAGCTTACATTAAGGTGCAAGAAGTGCAAGTCAATGCAAATAAGTAATAAAAAGACCCCGTCTGCTCACGAGTACAAAGTTAACAATTCAGTTGTTGTCATGGTTGATTCCCTGAAGTATCTAGGCGTATTCTAAACTACGATTTATAGGTCGTATTTTGAGTCGTTGTAATGCCCATACAAAGGAAATAGCGTACAAAACACTAGTGCGTCCCCATTTGGAATACAGTTGTGGAATTAGGGATCCGTATTGCAAGTGATTGATTGACACGTTAGAGAAAGTTCAGAGGAGCGCCGCTAGACTCGTGACTGCTAGTTACAGTCCTTACATAAGTATCACAGTGCTGATATGTGGATTGAGCTGGGATTGTTTGGCGGACAGACCGACGTCGTTTTCGTTTGAATTTGTTGGAGAATATGCGGAAATCTTTAAATATATGAGTGCACCGAAATACTTCTACCGCCACCTATTTAGGTCGCAATGACAGGAGGGATAAGATTCGAGAAATAGATGCCATACTGATACATTTATGTATTCTTTCTTTCCTCGCTCTGCTCGGGACTGGAATGCACTGAATTAGGATTGGTGCTTAGCACCCTCTGTCACCCACAGTATTTGTGAATTGCAGAGTATAGATGTAGATGTAGATGTCGGGTAATGTGTTCCTCCTTCCGACGTAGATACATTGTACATCTCAAAAGTCCGCAGAACCACCCTGAGGCTCATCCCCTCATAATAGAGCTTCTCAATAGTAACTCTGGGGGCTTACCATACATCTACTATGTATTTGTGATATTTAAATGACAAGCATTTCAACTTTATAAATAAATTAAAATTTATTTTGTTGTGAACTTTTGCTTTTATGTAATCCCCTGAGAATTACCATGTGGAGAATCTAGTATTAATCATATTGAATCAAAGCAAATAAACTATGATAGTTTTTGTGAGCTGGCACGGAACATCAATTCAAACTACAGTAATATTACACACGTAAAAATCATTATAATGTAAATAATATATTGAATGTTTTCTCTATTGACCAAATATATGTGCCAGACTTTATTTTATTTTATTAATCATAAGTAAAAATCAAGTTCGAACCTTTCACCTGTGTCATATAAATCAAAGAAAGAGAATGACACTTGGAGCCATTTTGCGAGATAATTTGATTCTGATAGCAGCCGCAGTAGCAGTTGTAACAAACAATCATCTTTCCCTCTAGACCGTGTTCATCTATCGAATTCTTATCATGATTTAGGGATTTTCTTTCGTGTTTAGTTTCAACAATTTTGTTGACATGAAATCTCATATAGCTTTTAACGTCTTTTAACAATTTACTAACGCTTTAGCATCGATTACTTTCATGGTTCAACAGTACAAAAAAACCTGTTGTCGTGGCTATTAGGTAGTGCAACTGATGTTGGTTCGAAATTTGTCTCTGTGGGGTACCGACTGTAAGTTTTACAGTTTTTTTTCGAGTATTAGGTAAACGGAGGTAGAAAATATTTTAAATTTACAGTGAGAATTGTAGATTCACATAAATCAGAGAAAATTTGGGTAGCCTGAATCAAAGTTGTTTTTTTTTTAGTTTTTTTTTAAAAAAAAAAGAATAAAAAGTGAAATTTTTTCTCCTACAGCTGATACTTACTGATATTATCGACTGGTTGATGTGTGTGAGTCGATCGAACGATTCTGTTTGCTTTCACCACGAGCGCTAGTATCGTTGTCTGCTAGTTGTGTGGAAAAATGAGTTTTATATTTTTTTGGATCTTCTATAGTTAATAAATCACAAATCAAAACTCATTAGGTATTAGCACAAATAAACATTGTTAATGAATGTGATTACGTGTTTTCAAATGGTGATGTCTTCTTTTTAATGAAGGTTGTGCGTACAAAATGAGTGCCGGTTATACTTCTGAAGTCTGTCGTTTGTGTACGATGGGAAGTGGGCTTAGAATGCATATATTCGATAAGGAAGGAGAACAGAGACAACTTCTGTTTAAAATTAAATCCTGTCTTCCGATTATGGTGAGTATCGATTAATTTTTTAATTTAGTCGAACAATAAGTTGCTTCAGCTGACAGATCCCTCATAGTCAAGACCATTTGATTCTTTTGAAGTTTTGTATCCTGAGAAGGCCTTATGCTTTGTTCATGTTTTCTAGTTTTTCTTTTCAATTCATCTTGATCGAGATCTTGCCAAAAATCTAGCAATCCTGGTAGGTTTGTTCCCTGCACCCAATATTTGTAGTCAGAAGCGCTTTATTAAATTCTGTTTTGGCAAAGAAAGTTGTGTTTGTAACGGTCTGTTACCTTATCATCAGTCTTTCTACTGTCTTTATGAGATATGCTACTGAGAACCAGGGGTAACATGAGGAAAATATGCGAAAAATTGCACAGGGGAAGTGGGATGCTTAACTTTCTGTGAGTTATAGGAGATGGTTCCAATTGGCATTTTGGGGAGGTAGGTTTTAAACTTATCCCTAAGATACCACTAGGACTACAGGGGAAAAATTTTTCTTCTTCCCCATGCCTGAAATAAATTACTAATTTCTTCTGGCTGATTCTAGATTTTCCATCAACATTTATCCAGTCCTCATCAACAGGATATTCCTTGAACCCACCTTCTATCCTACAATAAAAATGTTTTATCACTTCAGTTACTGAATGCATCCTTTGCATATTCCCACAGACGTATCAAACTGCTTTCCTATGCACCCTCTTCTGAAGCTAGTATTTGATACTCATAATGTGGGTCCCATATCATCACATAATTCTCTACCAATCTCTCTTTTTTTTTTTGTACAGCGTCTCATAAAGTTGCAGTATTCTGAAACCTTTGTTGGGTCTACTGGAGACTGCAATTCCACTACAACTACATTCTCCTATGCTGCTTAATGATGTCATAATATTGCTGTAGTCAGCTGCAAGACATTTTATTTTCGGTTTAATTCGACTTGGCGATTCCGGCCGCCTGGAAACTGTGAACGTGACGTCATGGACACGTGACGATCTCGTACAGTCAACCGCGTATAAAAATATGTCACTAACGGGACTGCACGGGAAGTAGGGGTTTTTTTTGGGCGGGGACAAATTGCAGGAAAATATTGCGCGGGAGGGAGGGAAAAATTATCTTTTCAAATGCAAAATGTGGTATCGCTTTCTCGAATATATCCCATCCGCGTAATTCTATTTCAAGATACCGATCCGTGATTTCCCGCTTTATCGAATATATCCCACCCGCGTAAAATATTGCGAGGGAGGGAGGAAAAAATAAACTTCTCATATGCGAAATGTGGTATCGCTTTCTCGAATATATCCCATCCGCGTAATTCTATTTAACGATACCGATGCGTGAATTCAATGTGGTATCGCTTTCTCGAACAAATCCCGCAGGAAAGTATTGAAAAATCTTGTGAGGGAGGGAGGATAAAATAATCTTCTTAAATGCGAAATGTGGTATCGCTTTCTCGAATATATCCCATCCGCGTAAAATATCACTAACCGGACTGCACGGGAAGCAGGGGTTTTTGGGCGGGGACAAATTGCAGGAAAATATTGCGAGGGAGGGAGGGAACAATTATCTTCTCAAATGCGAAATGTGGTATCGCTTTCTCGAATATATCCCGCAGGAAAGTATTGGAAAATCTTGCGAGGGAGGGAGTGAAAAATTATCTACTCAAATGCGAAATGTGGTATCGCTTTCTCGAATATATCCCATCCGCTGAATTCTATTTCACGATACCGATGCGTGAATTCAATGTAGTATCGCTTTCTCGAATATATCCCATCCGCGTAAAATATCACTAACCGGACTGCACGGGAAGCAGGGGTTTTTGGGTGGGGACAAATATTGCGAGGGAGGGAAGGAACAATTATATTCTCAAATGCGAAATGTGGTATCGCTTTCTCGAAATGTGGTATTGCTTTCTCGAATATATCCCGCTGGAAAATATTGGAAAATCTTGCGAGAGAGGGAGGGAAAAATTATCTACTCAAATGCGAAATGTGGTATCGCTTTCTCGAATATATCCCATCCGCGTAATTCTATTTCACGATACCGATGCGTGAATTCCCCCGTGTAACTGTGTTAGTTAATAATACGAACTCCACAAAAAATTCCTGCAAATACCTATCCGGGATTTATAGTTAATGCTGCAAAACAGTTGTGTCCCCAGCGGCAGAAATTATAGTTGCACGGGGTACGTAGTGTTATCACGTTAAGTTGGAAGTTAACCATGACTATCTCCTGGTCCAGGGTGCATTTCAAAGTGATTACAAATGCGAAGGAAGCAAAGTTTTAAGCAACGTTCATATGATCCCAGTATCGTCAATGTTCATGGCGAGAAGTATTGAAGCGGTATCGCAATATAGAATTAAACCCCGCGTAAATCGAATTTGCGATACCACAGCATAAGTATGGCTTTCAGGAAATGTGCCTCCCTTCAATTTCTTAACAGTTGAACGTTATTGATATTTTGTTTGCCATTTCTTAACAGTGTATGCCATTCGTTTCTTTTCGTAATTTTTTTTTTTTGAATTTTCGTAATTAATTTAGTAACTTCCTTTAAATCCCATCATGTCTTGTTCACTGATAAGTTATATTCGAGAAAGCGATACCACATTTCGCATTCCTAGCAATATTTTGCTAAAATTTGTCCCCGCAGAAAAAAAACCCTACTTTCACGGTGTTGATATCATATAACACAATTACGCGGGGAGAAATTTCGGATCAGTATCGTGAAACAGAATTACGCGGATGGGATATATTCGAAAAAGCGATACCACAATTCGCTCCCTCGCAATATTTTCCAATATTTGTCCCCGCCCAAAAACCCATACTTCCCGTGCAGTCCCGTTAGTGATATTTTACGCGAATGGTATATATTTGAGAAAGCGATACCACATTTCGCATTTGAGTAGATAATTTTTCCCTCCCTCCCTCGCAAGATTTTCCAATATTTTCCTGCGGGATATATTCCAGAAAGCGATACCACATTTCGAGAAAGCGATACCACATTTTGCATTTGAGAATATAATTGTTCCCTCCCTCCCTCGCAATATTTTCCTGCAATTTGTCCCCGCCCAAAAACCCCTGCTTCCCGTGCAGTCCCGTTAGTGACATATTTTTATACGCGGTTGACTGTACCTGAACGTCACCATGACGTCACGTTCACAGTCGCCAGGCAGCCGGAATCGCCAAGTCGAATTAAACCTATCCACTACAACTACATTCTCCTATGCTGCTTAATGATGTCATAATATTGCTGTAGTCAGCTGCAAGACATTTTATTTTCAAGCAGCAGTTAGGTTGTAATACGACCTGTGCCAGCACGACATCACTAAAACTACTTCGGAAGTATTTCTAGTGGTGTCTTGCATTTGACTACTGCAGTATTGTGATGTCAATTCCTAGCAGACTCACAATCTCTACAACCTTTCCAATCTGCTCTGTCCAGTTTAGCTGATATTACCAGGTATTTACTTTTTATTGCTTCAACAGTTCTTCCACTAAATGATAATACAAAACCTTTATTTTTGTATATGTGTTCCTAATAAGTTAACTTTTGTGGCATTTATCTTCATTCAATGCCTAACCCCCTGATTAGATATGTAGACTTCTTTTTCGTATTCTCACAGTCCTCTCTTGATGTAATCTTGTTATACAGTATAATGTCACCATCAAACAGCTTAATCTCTGACTATAGATAAAAAAAACAGTGTCATTCATTAGAATAATGATCAGTAATGATCATAATAGACTACCATGTAGCATAACTGTTCTTATTTCCATTTCACTTGATATTTCAGTACCCAGTTTGACAATATGTTTCCTTCCTACCTCTTAAGAATTCCCCCACACTGCATGATATATCTTGGTTTATCCCAGTGGTCTTAACCTTATTCACAACCATTATTTGGCTATTTCAAATACCTTAGAAAGCTCCACACTATATACATGGTCTCTCTTGCCCATTTCATTTTATAAAACAACAAATGAGGAGGATATAGTGGATAATTAAAATAAAAAAAAAAAAAAACTGAATGCACAAAGTGAAGGTTGATTTTTTTTATATGTAAGAAGTCACTGGTTGTCAAATTCCAGAGATGTTTGAGGCAAAATCTCATTTAATGGATAAAGGGTAAATGATTTCGAAAACAAGTTAAATAGAGAGCAATATAATAGTAAGGAAATACCAGGGCAATAGAAGAGTGCATGGGCTAGTAGCATCAGAATGCTTAGTATGAGTTGTAGAATATTGTGTTTGGAGATTGAATGAAGTAAATAAAAATTAATATAGTTATTTTAGGAAGCTGATCGAATGTTCGACATTTATATAGTTGTCTCTGGCCTCACATTCAGGAGCATGAAGGTTTGAATCTCCATCTGGCCATCCAGATTTGTGTGTTCTGTGGTTTCCCCAAATCATTCCAGGTTATTGCTAGGATGATACCTTCAAAAAGGCCGTGGCTGAAATCCTTGCCGATCCTTGCACCCAGTCCTTGTCTAATGACTACGATGTCGACAAGGCATAAAGCCAGAAAGTTGTGAATGTACTTAGGGAGGGAATGATGGATGATATGAGACTGTTAGAAATAATTTTCACATGGTTTTGGGGATTTTTAAGGAATGTAACTCAGTAGTGGTGGAAATTCCATCATAAAAGTTGACACCATCAAATTAATAATAAAAGGGCGATGACATGGTAGATCTGTCATACAATAAGGATCAAAAATCGCATAGGAACAGAGGGTCGCAAACGCTTGTAGAGGGCGCTAGAGCCACAAGAGGGCGTTGTAAACATTGTAAATTATAACATAGAACAAACGTAGTTACATGTATAAGCACCCAACAGACAGAACTGCTGAAGATACTTCAGAGAATGAAGTGAAATGCGTTCGAGAAATAAAACAACAAGTTCAATTGCATTGGCTTGACAATTATTCATAAAAATTGAAACAGACAAAAATTCCAAATTTTGAGGTTTTGGCATGTTTACCATAAGTATACTGTAATTACTTTTTTAAAATAACTTTAATGTACAGAAACAACTTATCGAAAATTTTATTATGAGGATTAGAATATCATCTATATTCCAATCCTCATAATAAAATGGCCTGGATGGATATTGGATGTTGAAAAGGAGAATGACTATAACCAAAAACTAGCCCTCAGTATTCGGTCCTAAGAGAATAGAATTTTTTATTTAGTATTGAAGGGAGCCAGGGACTAGAATAAATTTCTGAGGGATATGCCTAACAGTTTATCTTGTGTATTTAAAGCAAAAATTTGAGAAATACAATGGCATATACTAGGGATATTGCCACTGGGTCATATGCTCCATTGCTGTTAATCAGTAATCTTTTAATTAAATCAATTTAGAATTAATGCTTGAGTCAGATGTTTCTCAATTATTAACTATAAAAAGTTAATAATATATTTAACATTTTTTATCATAGTTATTACAAAATGTATGATATGTTCCTCATCACATCTTTTTCATATTTCATAGTTATGCTGAAGCATTTTAAACACTTCATTTCAGATATCAAAAGAAGATACACTTCCAAAAAAAATTTGTTACCGGTGTGCTTACAAGTTGGACATGTTTTATGAATTTAGACTGAGCTGCCTGAACTCAGAAACTATGTTGAAAAATGTGTCTGAGAAACAAATGAACACAGAAAATGACCAAAAAGATCAGGTAGGAGCCACTGATGCAATATGATATTACTCATTTGGCTGGCTAAAATTGAACTCTTTGAATACTTGCTTTGCTTACAGAAGCTTTTATTTGAGTTTCATACAGAGACTGGGTCTACCGGGGATCGCGATTCTGCTACAACAAAATTCACTCATGACGTCATACTGTCACAAGACGTATTGTTTTCAAGCAGTAATTCGGTCGTAATACACCCTGAACCGTTATTTTGAAGTAGGAATTAGGTTGTAATACAACCAGGACCAGCATGAAACTGCTAAATGTACTTCAGAAAGTGTTTCTATTGGTGTCTTCCATTTTACTACTGCAGTATTATGATGCCAATTCCTCGCAGAATCATGATCTCCAGTAATTCCCCAGAGATTGTATTATGTCTTGGATTATCTTCACAGTACATGTATTATTATTTTTTAAAGAAAGAATTATACATTAAATTCGCTTTTCTTTGTTTAAAAAGTTCTAGGATAGTAGAAGTTGTGCAACTGCACCTATAGAAGTATACAATACCCGAGGAAACACTTTATGCCATGTTAGGTAATGAAATCTTGCAACATCTGTAGTCTACTTTTTGAAATGATTCTAGCATTGATCTGCCAGCCCAGAGTGTCTTCCAACCTAACATGATTGGAAATAAAACATTTCACCATTGACAGATGCAGCAGTGTAAAATCATTACCTTGTGTGGTATAAGTAGTTCCCCTGGTATAATATATACCCGTAAATCCATGTAAGCATGGAACTGGGAACTGCTTTTAAGTTCAGAGGATTTTGCAGACTCTAGGGTATTTTTTACCACAACTATACTTTTTCTGTACTGTTGTGTGTATTTTATTATGCATTTAATACCAGGATGCTTCATCATACCAGTAGCATGAAAAATTGTATTTGCTTTTGTAAATGGTACCATTGGTGTCATTTCACGGTGATTAATGAGCTTCAAAATTTGATCAAGTGAGATAAAGACTTTGTTTCTCTGTAATTTGTTCGAACAGCATTTGTTAATAGTTTTAAATTAATATCAAAGACATCAATAACATGTTAATATGCCACATTAAAATACACTGCTACAGTGTATAGAGTTAGAATTGGTTGCTTCTCTGTCCTGAAGTATCATGGAATATCTCTGTATACACCATAATCATGACTAGAGGGCTATGTATGGCAAGGGGATTGGATGTGAGCAGAGATTCATCACATGACTCAAATGGAGAGTCTTGGTTTGTACACATTTAAGCCCTTTTGCCAAACACCCTCCTTTAGTGATGATTAAGCTTTATAATGATATATTGTAACAAGTGTAGCCTACTGCATACAATATTTAAATTACTTCAAAAGTGTTTGCTCTGTTTGCTGGAAATCTAATAGAAAGAAGTTAATTTCTGTGTGTGTGTTTGTATACATAAAAGGAAGGATAGGGAAATATGACCAAACACTTACCACAGATGAAGGCGGCTGGGAACGACGAACACAAAAACGTTTGTGGGAACTGCAATGGTTTGCCACTGGATGGGCCTCATTGTTAGTATACACTGTGGCCTTTCATTCATTCATTCTGATAGCAAGTGGGTTAGTAGTGAGGCCTATATATGCTGGAGCAATGTAGGTATGTAAGTTGATGTATGAGGTGTGTTGTAATGCAAGTAGCATGATCAATGATGGGAAATGTTTCACCTTAGGTAGGATTGGAGTAAATACAGGCAGACAGTGTATACTAACAATGAAGTCCGTACAGTGGCAAAACATGCCAATTTCCACAAACTGAATAATTTTAACAACTGTTTCTCAGTTAGGGCGATTAGAGTTTTCCCTGATAACCCAACCTCCTCTGAACTATATAGATGGGAACTAGCCTATCAAAATATCCTGAACACCAGACATCCTCCAGCCCTTAATCTCCAATAAATCCCTCCCACCAGACCCAGCACATATTATCACTACTATTTATATTGCTTATATTTTATTTTTTGCACTTAAAGGTTTTCAAAATATGATTTATATGTATATCGTTATTCAGTTATTATGTTGATCTACCACTTTCAATGATAATATACCTTCAGCATTATCGATCTAGTATTTGCACTTCCCCCCCACCTCCCACTCTCCTATACTACCATCTATGCCGGCCATGTCATTCACCAGACGACCATCGTAGTGTACACGTCTGACTCCGCCTGGTGTCTCACTTTTGAAAGAATAAGGCTATACACCGAAATATTGCACATTTCTTGTGTTTGTTGTATTTACCTGTCCTTCCTTAGTTTTACTATCTTAAATCATTTTCATGCTCATTGTTGTTATATATATATATATATATATATATATATATACTCAGGAAACAAAATGTTAAAACTGTGGTATTTCTGTCATATCTATGAAAAGTTTCTGATTATTCTTGAGAGAGCATGCTGACTGACATTGATTGCAGGATTGTATTGCTATAATGTTATGAAAGTAATTTAGTATAGAGCAGCATTTTTAAAGAAAAATATCACAATGAATTGTCTGTCTAATCAAATCAAAATGTTGTATCTCCCATATTCATTTGATTCTTATTGTGTGCAGCTGCTTGGAAGCATGGCTTGACAAATAAACTAAAGTAATTCTTGAACATTTCATTCCCTCGATATGTTAATTTTCAAGGTGATGGCAAATCATAATAAAGTTCATTGGTGAAAAAAAAAGCTTTCTAATTTATGAAGAAAGTTATGAAGTTTTAAAACTGAGTCATATGTTTTGATTCTTAATTTAAATTTGTGGAAATGAGTAATTTATTTTTGTTGTAAATAATTATATAAGTTCAGACAAAATTGAGGTTCTCTTGCTCCAGAATAGACACTAAAATAGTGATGTGTTTTCACTGCGGTGCTTTTCTTGTACATGTTGCAGACAGATATTTTGGTAAGATCGCTATGAGAAGAATATATTTGCATCCCCCCTTTTTTTTTTAAATTTGAGGACTAACTTGTTTAAAATATTTTTCAACTCATTTTTTAAATTCTTTATGTGTATTTTATTGTTTTAAGTGTTTGCTACGAAACTGCGAGTTTTGTGTCACGTGTATTTTCAGTCTCCAGCAATTCACAGTTGTCTGCTGGAAATAGGCCTACTTTTC
Source organism: Vandiemenella viatica (assembly GCA_031002005.1). Taxonomy (NCBI): domain Eukaryota; kingdom Metazoa; phylum Arthropoda; class Insecta; order Orthoptera; family Morabidae; genus Vandiemenella; species Vandiemenella viatica. Next base: position 130,872,900 of record JARYHS010008074.1, read on the forward strand.
GTCTGAAACACGTAATTGAGAGTGAAAGTTAACAGTGAAAGTGAAGTATTTCACTAATGGAGGTATCGAATTCTTCTGATCTCGATACCTCGATGTCTTTCGGAATGTCCATTGGTCGAAGTGTTATTGATCCGATGTAAGAACGTTGTTGAAGTCGTTAAGGGTTAAGAATTAAAATGCAGTAAGTTGCTTTTGTTGAGAACGTTAATTAATTTTGCGCCTTTGCAGCCACTGTTCTAAAAGATTTTAAATACATTTATGTATCTCATTTAAAATGGAGAACTAACATTTGTAGAGCTATGCTTGTCCGGAACCGGCAAAATTTTTCTGGTTGCAGTTGCGCCATGTTTAATTTTTTATGTTGGATTCGTCTTTGAAGAAAACTTTTTTTTTTACTCTATAGGTACAAGTGAAATCGGAAAAAATGGATGGGACGCAGAAGACGATATACACTGAAGCAATGCAGCCACATATGAGTCAAATAAATACAATGCATTGCAAGCCACAGCAAGAAGATAAATCTTCCGGCAGAAGCAGCAGTCAGAAAAATCCAATCAACTGTCAGAATGGCGCGCGATTACCCGAATATCCGACGACGCTGAAAGTCCCACAAGTTTCCCAACCTAATGCTGATATATACGGTAGCAAACAGCCTTCTGAATCAACATTCGTGATTCCTGATGACGGAATGGGGTTCGATGACGGCGTAAGGGTTTTGAGAGCACTAGGCACTTGGTAAGTGTAATCAACCCACCAAACCTTTATTCGTATTTTCAGTTTTGTTCAAGAGAAAGGGATAGATTAATTATTTTAAAATACTTACGGTCCATAGATAGAATTAAAAAAATTAAACTAGTAATACATTTGAAAATAATTACTTAAAAATGAATTTAAAAAATCGGTCCTTGATTAATTTATGAAACTCGGGTGTCTGTAAAATAAGAACAAGGAAAGAAGGAATTGGGTTCTTTGCTTGAAATTTATCACACACTTACCTTAGCTGTGATGCACATGAAAATTACAATACGGTACAGTATTAATATTCTGGTATAGGCAGCATTTCAGATTCTATCTTTGGTGTGAATAATGTGATCAGAAATGGTGGTTATCTGTACTGTTAATGATGATCCACGTCATTAATTTCATGTGGCATCAAGTCTAAGATACATTTTATTTCGCTTTAATGTACAATTTTTCTCAAATCTAGTGTGTGTATGAAAAATTTCAAGCGATAGCAAAATTCCTTGGTAGCACATTCTTATCTATGCAATTTATGATATATTTTTATCTAAGGGGTAATCTGTTGACAGATTTTTTTCTAGTTTCAGTGTCATGCTTTCTTGAGTTTTCTGGCTAGTTCCTCAAAGTTGCATCTGAACAGAGATGGAAAATAGCTCAGGTAGTGCAAAATATATCTCTGTGAAATATTCTTGTTTGTCATAATATATAATTACTGATGCAGTGGAATAACATACAAAGTTATCAGTTCTGTCACTACATAGTATGATACAAATTTACTAAACAGTGAGGGCTATCATTAATAAACGGTTAATGATAGAAATAAAGGAGGTTGGGACACATAGAACACTGTCAGTAAATGGCACTATTCTCTTGTAATTTGGTTTCACTACTTCAAAATTATGTTTTCACATTCTTCTCTCACAGTTTACATAAAAGATCAAATGCTGAAATATGGCATGACTACCAGCTCCAAAATGCTGCCAGCACAGCAAAATTGTATTTTCAGTATGGGGATCAATCATATCAATGTTTAAAGTTTGTTGTCTTCCAAGCAGTTGTGGTTAGAGTGAAATGCAATTGGGAACTGCACCACTTTTGGTACCTGCCAGAAACTGGTATTAACCTGTTGAAATTTACATCAGTCACTTCGTCAACGTGTCCTCTTCACGTTTTGCGATCATACATTGCGGAAAAGTCACCAGGAATTTAATTAAAAATGCCGAAATATGAATGGTTGAGCAACTGCTAAATGCTTTCAGCACTGCTAAAATAACATAAAAATTATAGGTACAGGGATCATTTCAACCTAAGCAGTTTAGTTTTGTCATAGAAATCGTGGTTAGTTTGAAATATGGCCTGGACCAAGTGATAAAAAATTACGAAATTTTGGCTATGCAAATGTAAAGGCGTATTTGTTTACAATGGAAGCAATTGATTCTCTCTGGTTGCTCGTTGCTACGTAAGATGGCGGTCATCACCGTATTACAACTCGGATAAATATTGTGTGTTTGTCAATTTTGTGTGACTTTTTACAAAGGAGTAGAGCTGCAAAGGCATGAAAACATTACAACAAAGGATTAAATCAACATTTTAACAGACTGTCACTGATTTTTCAACGTTAGCAGCATGTAACTGCTGTACGTCATGTCATATTTTGGCATTTTTAATTAAATTCCTGCCCACTTTCTGCAATGTATGATCGCAAAATGTGAAGAGGACATGTTGACAAAGCGACTGATGTAAATTTCAACAGTTTCTGGCAGGTACCAAAAATGGTGCAGTTCCCTGCAATCTGTATCAGAAGTAAAAAATTTTCATGTCAAGACAAATTTCCTTCAGTAACCTCCATTTTGAAATGGTGTATTTGTGGATTTTAATGCATGTTTGATTAAAATTTTGAATTTCTGATGGCAATATTGCCATATTTCACAGTTATTATTATTAATTTAATTGCTATTGAGCACCGGCTCCAGTGGCATCTCCCTTAGTCATCTAATTAACTTTTTTTTTTTTTTTAAATATTATCTTATATGATCTGAGTGTTAAATTCCTTCCCCATCTACTTTTGTGATTGCAATTATAATTTTAAATTCCTTCAATGTTTTTGGTAAATTATTCATCACTTCCCTTAGTAAATTGTTACATTCACTGACACCCTGACCTACAATAGAAAATTTTCCCACACCCTTATGCATAAATTTGAGTGCTAGTTTCCCCCTCCATGTACTATTCCTAATTTTTTGATATCCCTCTAAACCTCATCAGCAAAATATGCCTTGTACATTTACAGCACTCTCTTCACCCTCCTCCTGTCCTCCAGTGATTGCAAATCCAACTCCTTTATCAATCAGATACTGAGTGAGTCCTGCGATAATTTCCACAAACAAATCAACTGCTCTTCTTTGCATGCCCTCCATCCAACTCCTGTATTTGATACCCAACATGTGGGTCACAAACTACACCACCATATTCAACCAATGGTCTGACCAAAGTTTTGTAACCCGATTCCCTAACTTATCTGGTACATCCTCTCATCATCCTCTGCTAGGTTGAAAGGCAGCCTGGACCAGAGTTGCAACTAAAACTTCTTGTTATAGTATAAGCAAGAGGAATTTAGTTTTTATTAGTAACTTAAGCTGCTTTTATGAGCATCATGCTAGTGATGTTATGTATCAAAATGTAAACAGCTTCCACAATTTGTTAGCCAATGATAAATGGTGCAAATATAATCACTTCAAAAATACCAAATGAGGTATCAAACATGGATATATCAAAATTGAGCCTGTACAGATAAAATTCATTGAGTGTTTACATTAGGGAAAGTGTCATTCATACAATACATTTTTGCTAAGCTCTTTGTTGACAGTTGAAACTGGTTAATTTTTCTGTGTGCTTAGCCAGCTAATTAACCTGTGACATGGATACTGCACCAGCTCGTACCATTTGTAGGCATTCTTAAATTAACAGCACATTTAGTTGTGCTGCATAAAATAGTTGTATGTTTTGTATGACATTACTAATTTTATTAATTATCTGAACATTTCTATGCACTGAAATTATTATGAAATACTAATCCTGTGTGAAATTTGTAGAAATTTTAATAAGCAGTACTATCTACAGTAGGCCTATTAAACTTTCTCCAGGTGCCTTTATTTGACTCTTTGATGTTCTTTCCTTTTCTGCCAGTACTCCTTAATTTTTGTGTCTTATATATGTAGTAAGTAATTTTTTTAACAAGTATTGTAAAGTAGGTTGTGGGGACTGAAAAACTTTCTCCACCTACCAAAAATGGTACAAATCTGTTGCAACTTGGATTAACAGCTGCGATATAAAGTACACTTTACTCTCATATTATGGAACCAACCTAAACAGTTTCATTTTGTAATTGTGGTTATGGTTAGATTTAAATGCATCCTCGACCAATAGAAAAAACTTTTCATTCTGCAGCATCCATCTTGTAAATGCTGTATTTGTTTGCAACAGAAGCAATTGATTATCTCTGACTGTGTGTACTGATATAACAAGGCAGGTGTTGCTCAAATAGGGCACGGGCATTAGTTTTCTGTCATAAATTTCTTGTGACATTTTACAAGGGAGAGTGCTGGTAGCACCTGTCAGTTGTGCATCTTTCTCATGCTTTGGTATTTTTAATTTGTGGCAACATTAATGTAAAAATGAGAGTAAGGAAAGTTGAGAGGGTATTATATCAAAGCAGTTAATCCATGTTTCAACAGTTCAGTACCATTTTTTGGTAGGTGGCGAAAGTCGTGCAGTCCCTCAGGTTGTTAATTACCGATTTCACTCTTTTTTGTTTTGTTTTTTCTTTCTTCAAGAAATTACACATTATGTTTTTAACAGCTCCCAGGGGTAGGATAATTGATCCACCATTTTCAAAATTTCCGTTTATACTGATAAAAGCAACTGGATAATCCTCCCTCACCACACCCCTGTTTTGAAATTGGTTCCTCCCCCCCAGAAGTATTTATTTAATGAGATTCATCATCCCCCCAATAAGTGCAGTTTCTTCCCTCTATATCATTGTATTTTTATATGTATAATCATTTTCTGTCATTCCAAGCAAGTGTGGTTTATAATATCACTAGTTCTACTTTATTTTACAACATGTCATGTAATTGATGGTGTGGTTTATAATATCACTAGTTCTACTTTATTTTACAACATGTCACGTAATTGATGGTATAACTGATTTGAAAAATATGTGTTGTTTGGAAATGATAATTGTTTGGTATGGTATGGTTAGACTGGTGCAGTGTCTTATGTATCTCAATTAGTCTTAGTGTATTAAAGATGAGATAATTGCTGAGAATTGGCTGATACAGTGATCTGAATGAGCCGAGGGCCCAAAGAAGTGTTAAATCATTTTAATAGAGATATTTCATTTATATACACATGTTAAAAGTAGGTTTATTCCACTTAACAATCATTGGTATGTAATTAACTGTTTTTGTTAAGCTTGACTGAAGTTTGGATCAAAAATTTCATTTTTAATCACTACCACAGTCCTGAAAAAAACAAAAAAAATGAGTATCTTGAACAAAATCTACTTTTGAGGTTCGCGATATTGGTGATATTATTTTCTTAAGCAGACATGCTGATATAAGAAACAAAAAGTACATGCTGTTAATTCATTGAACAAATTTTAAATAAAGAAAAAAAGTGATATCACAGACAGCGTTGCAGTATTTAATCATGAAGATGTAATTAATGCCATATTTGTAGCATCTTTATATATAGGTACATTATTGGTCGTGATGTACGATTACCACATTGTTTGCAAAAAAAACTTTGATGTGGAAGAAAGTAATTCTGGCACTATCATATTGTTCAGCTTTGGTACACGATAGTTGTAATTTCTCTGTCATTTCCGTATTATTAAAAGTTGCTCTATGGTAGAGGTTCCCAAAGTTTTTCTTGTCATGCCGCCCCCTTTCCGTCAAAATAAAAGTCCCCTCCCTGCCACAATTTCATTAATGAAATAATTGTTTAAAAAACATAAAACCGCCTTCAAAACAAAACAAAAAGCAATTTTAAAATAATTTTATACCTTGCTTAGAAGAAAGTAAATCTAAATGGACAATATTTTACATTACTGTTACTGAAATTTTTATATTAATTAATTATTTTTGGAGTCTGTGCTAGCTTTCACATCGCGAAGATCGAATTACTGAACTTTATTTGGTGTTCGAAGCAAAATGGGGAGTACGAACAAAAATTCTTTACATTTTACAGCATGAGATGAGGCACATATTGGTATTGCAGTAGGCAGTTTAGGGAAACAAATTAGACAGTATTTTAATCTGTGGCTTGGCCGTGTTGGTCATCCAGACATATCTCTGGCACTACAGTGACAGTTGGTAGTCTGCATCATGCTGTAAACGCTTTTCAGTTAGTATAATATCGGCGTATCATCTGTATGTTTCAGTTTTGTTGAAACATGTTTCTAATATTAATTTTAGGTAAGTAGTAACATATTTATGTATTATTGTAATTCATTATTGCTTTTATCTTTTTGTTTTTCTTGCTTTGGATGGCACCGACTCCAAAAATAACTAATTAATGTAAAAATTTCAATAACAGAAATGTAAAATATTGTCCATCTAGATTTACTTTCTAAGCAAGGTATAAAGTTATTTTAAAATTTTTAGTGTGCTTTTTTTTTTTAGGGCAGTTTTTATGTGTTTTAAACAATTATTTTATTTTTAAATTTTTAGTGATATTACTGTTTTGTATTTTAAACATGCTGCAGCAGTTCTCATTTTGTGAACTTCCTGGTATCTTAGTGGTTAAAGTGCTGACTTAAAAAAAAAAAAATCTGTCTTTACATACCCGAACAACTATCAGTACGTGGTGAATTGGATGCTGATTTAAGGAATGTCAGGTTACGGTTTGGTCCAGGCTGTGTTCTGACTTAATCATAACGTCAGTGTAAGCTGCCACTCGATAATCGAAACAAGTAACATCTGGGCATTAATACATACCACATACATAAATCTGCCTCTGGGATATACCTGTTTGTTCCGGCATCACAACGTTAAAGCTTGGGGTCCAAGTTGAAATCTGAGATACATGTTGAGACATTAGGACACATTTATTTTAGGAATATTCTGCCATGACTTAAAAATAGCTTAATTGATTTTGATGGGATTTAAAACTGAATTTTTGTAAAGAACATTGGAAATTTAAAGAGGTGGGCGTAAAGGGAAAAGGGATTGGGTTATTTGTATACCAAATATAGATGGTGTTTTCTGATTGATTTAAAGTGTACGTGTGTAAATTTCGATTGATATCAGATAAAAACAGTAGGTATGTATCAAAAACAATTAAGGTGTGTAGAGGTGAAGAGTAGTTTGGTTTTTGTAAAGCTAGTGTGGACAGTATTTTTCTCTTTATTTTAAAGTATACATGTGCAAAGTTCCACCGAAACCAGATAAAAACTGTAGCTTTGTGTATAAAACATTTGCAAAAATTAAATGGGGCAAGGGAGTGATTTTTTAGATATTGTAAACAGAATGTAGACACTAAGTTTCCCATTGTTTTTAAGTACACATGTTCAGTGTGCCATCGAAATATGATAAAGAACATTGGATATTGGGAGAGGTGCAGGTAGAAGGGAAGAGGAGTTGGGATTCTGCAGCAAAATTTAAACACAATTGTTCTGTATATTTTAAAATATACGTTTGCAAATGTCCTTCAGAATTGGATAGAAATTATAGCTTTGTGTAGATTATAACAGGATGGAAAGGGGGAGAGGGGATTGGCTTTTCTAAACCAAATGTAGACAGTATTTTACTGTTTGTTTTGAAATATACATGTGCATACTTCCTTCAAAATCAGGTAAAAACTGTAGCTTTATATAAAGAACATTGACAATAATTAAAGTGTTAGAAAGGGAGATAGGGTTTGTGTTTTTGTGAAAGTAATGTGGACAGTATTTCTTTTTTCTCTCTGTTTTAAAGTATACGCATGCGAAGTTACACCCAAATCGGATTATAATGTAGGTTTGTACAAAAATTAGGGGTGTAAAAGGGGAGTTAGGGTAGTTTTTGGATTGTTTGGTCAGAAATGTTCTCTATAAAAAATACATATATGTGCCAACTTTCATGAAGATCGGTTAAGTGATGTGGACTGTAGCTTTTTAAAAAGAAAATTGACAAAAATCAATAGGGTGGAAATGGGGAGAGGGGTTCAGTTTTTTCAAACCAAAATTTAAAATATTTTATCTTTGTTTTATAGTAAACGTGTGCTAAGTTCTATCTAAACCAGATAAAAACTGTAGGTTTGTATAAAAATTAAGCAATTTAATGGGGAGAGGGAGTGATTTTTGGATTTTTTCGTCAGAAACCTTGTTTGTGAAAAAATACATATAAGCGCCAACTTTCATAGTAATCGGTCAAACGGTATCGACTGTAGCTTTTTATAAAGAACCTTGACAAAAATTACGAGTGTGGGAGGAGGGAGAGGGGTTGAGCTTTGGCAGACCAAATGCTGACAGGATTTTTCTCTTTATTTTAAAGTATTCATGTGCAAAGTTCAATCAAAATCAGATCAGAAATGTAGGTTTGTATAAAATTAAAGAGTGTAAAGGAGGAAATGGGGTGGTTTTTTTATTTTAGGCCAGAAATCTTCTCCATGAAAAATTACATGTAATTGCCAACTTTAATGGAGATCAGGTAAGTGGTGTCGACTGTAACTTTGTATAAAGAACATTGACAAAAATTAAGATGGTGGATAAGGGAAGAGGGGTTCAGTTTTTTCAAACCAAAAGTTGTCAGTATTTTTTTCTTTATTTGACTATACATGTCCAAAGTTCCATCGAAATCGGATAAAAAATGTGGGTTTATATAAAAATTAAGGGGTGTTAAGGTGTAGAAGGGGTGGTGTTTCTCAATGAAATTCATATGGGACCACTTTGGAGGTATACGCTATCCACTAAAACAAATTTCATTTAAATCGGGTCAAAATTGGCAAGGATATCGCTGAACATACATAAAAAAACAGACGAATTGAGAACCTCTTCCTTTGTTTTTTGAAGTCTGTTAAAAAAATGCCTACTTCTCAGCAATGACACCTCACAGGAATCTCACTAACAAGGAAAGGACTTTGATGTGGAAATCATGATCTGGTAAATAGTACAGCACCTCAGGTTTCTCACTTTAAAGCAGTTCACTCTGGTGGGCCTCTGTTAAAGAAATTGGTGATTAAAAATTGTTTGTTAGTGATGGGAAAGACTATCAGTGTCGATTTAGTCATCGTTAAGGTAGTTCATTCAAGTTAGGGCAGTCCCAGGTTCAATCCCATTATCCACGAATTTTTTTGTATTTATATTTTCTCTCATTGCTGTTCCCTTTTGTATCATTACAAATTTGTTTTGAAACAGTTTTACCAAATTATTTATTTTCCTTTGAGGAGTATGCAAATGTTTGGATGGCACAAACATTTGAAACAAATTACGTGCACACTAGGAGCAGTTGATAAATAACCTTCAAACGCTACATATAATTTTTATTATTGAAGTAGGAAACAAATTTTATTTACGTTTGTAAATTCTGATCTGTCCTTCATTAATTTCGAACCATACCAGGCATATTTTATCATGCCATAAAATACAAACACTCCCAAAATGTTTATCGTGTCATAAAATACAGCCACTCCCAAAATGTGGTGAATAATTAAATGTATCTAAACAACATCGTTACGAGAAGATATTTCATAATTCTCTTACAACAGTTCGAACATGCTTGAGATTTTCGTACAAAGATATCGTCCAAATTTCTGACTTGTTGATTTTCCAAAAAATTTCTTTCATTCAAACCTTATCCTGACAGTTATGAACAAAATAATAATCGAAATCAGTCGAACCATTCTGAAGTGATGATCTTTCATATATGCGGCAATTGATTTTTATTTATATAGTTTGCAGTGTAACTTAGGCCTAGGGGAAATTTCTGTACTTTTGCATTAGGCAATTTTTACTTTAAATTGTGCTTGTTCTACCAGCTGAAACCCACACTTGTGAATTACAAACTTGACATTGAGAGTGACTATCATTCTGTTGAGACCGCACATTCTTTTCCATCTTGACTACTTAGCTATTTGTGGTTTTCTCTGTGATGGCTTCACTATAAGTCAGGAAATCTGGAAGAATTACAAGCTCACAAACTCCATATAGACCAGACACTGTCACTTTCTCTGCGGAAGGAACAGCGTTTTGGAGATGACCAACTGCCTTGTTTTTGAGCCGACATCTCATTCACTGTTACAGAAGGTTTAAACATCTACTGGATTGGTTTTAAATAGGGCTGGCTTCTTCTGCAGACTTCAGAAAAATTTTCTGCAAATGACTGAAGAATGATATGCAGTTTTTACAACTTTGTAATATTTTATTTTCCTATTTAGGCCATCAATTAGTAAGCCAACCCTAGAATGCAAGAAATATTGTGCCCTTATATTCCATGTTTTTGCCAAATGTCCTCAATGTTCTCATGTTTCTGCTGAATAAAAATCGTGTTCCTGATATTAATAAAATCGGGTTAGCTGTTGAAATTGTCCAAAGGTCCAGAGAGTATGGGTACCATGGAAACTGTTTGAATCATTGCTATCTTTTTCAGCCGTACTGTTCTTTTACTAAAAACAAAGGCATCAGAATTGAATTAAACATCACTTTTACATGCTAAGTATAAACTGAGATTTTACTGGAAAGGGTCTGTTAATTTTTGTCTTTATTATTCAATATGCTATCTTTATCATTTGGAAATAGTAATATTTTAACATTGCAGTTTTGTCCTGTTTTCATTCCTTCAGTTCATGATATAATCCAGCTACTCAAAAATTTCATCCATGTAAAAATACTAAATATGACATCCAACGTTTTTTTTGATGAAGGGTAGATTATCATGCATTTAGCTTTCGAGTATAACTTCAATTTTATTTTTGGTAACAATGGAAAGAAAGAAAGAACTGCTGCAAGGCAATATTTATATGGAAAGGACAAAAAAAAAAAAAAAAAAAAAAAAAACAAATACACCCAACACTCACGAAAGTTGAAGGGAGGAGGGCAGCAGCAACACGTAATAGTACACAACACAAGAAAACACAATGTTTTGGGGTTATATTTTGGGATTGCTTAGTTTTTTAAATCATCATTGGATGTTTCTACATTTCGTTTGTGGCTCATTAGGCACATACTCTTCTCTGGACTGTGCTTATTTGAAAACAATGCTCAGTCTGCTACTGGCGTGCTAGTTCTGTGGTAGTTTTGACGGGGAAGCAGATGTTGCCATCTATTTGATCACTTGTGTTCTGTCTCTTAAGTGTGTTTTTGTTTGTGTATAGTTCATAAGGTGAAGATTAGGGGCTATTCAAGCATTTGCCTAGGTGATTGTGGGACACTACCTAAAATTCACAATCTGGATGGCCAGAACATCATGCCCAGGATTTGAATCTATTCCTGTCACCCCTCTCCAATCCTTTACACACACAGCCAAACTGGTGGGTACTCTCTTATTTTTGCCCTTTGCAGATTATTTATTCCTTCAGAATATATTTTTGATAAACCAATACCAATGACGTTGTTGCTGTCTCTTTTTTTCTAGCTCTGATGAAAAATACTGATGTCCCATTTCCAGTTGGTTTGTAATTGCTCCCATAATATATTAATAAAATGTAAAAGATTGTGCTTGAAGAGAATTCTTCAATATTTTATCTTATCTAATTTATTCTATCAAGTAGCCTTCCTATTTTAACAGAATTTTAGTATATACTGTTTCTTTGAATTTCTAATAACACATATGTGTACTGTGTTCTCCTATATATTTTGACTGTTTTTTATCTTTCATTGTTGCAATGTTGTTGTTTTTTTTTTTACTTTTTGGAAGTTGTTTTTAAATATTGTTCTTGAATGTTCAGCTCCTTTTCCATCTTCACCAACACACTGTATTTGCTTACTTCATATTTTCAACATATATTTTCAGCTATGCTTCTGTTTTATTTTCCAGTTCTGCTTTGACTGCTGTGTTTTCCTTGAATTTATTTCCATTTTCCAACTTATCAGACATTAGTAATCATATGTATTAGCTTACTCTTAGGGGAATGGTGGGATGATCCCCAATCTCTGCCTCATAAACTACAGATTTTAAAAACAACAACCTATACTCATCATATAGTTGTACATTTCACATACAAATGGGAACATATATGCTTCCCCATCAAAACTATGAAGGCTCAGTAAGATGGTGGTACATGAAATCTTCTTCGAAAAAGGTGCTGCCTCTGAAATGGGATGCACTGAACAATTTGTGAAAGTGAAAACTTTCAAAAGATGATTTGTTTATTCTGTTTTGATATATTTTTGAGAAGTCAGTTTTTAATGTTGGGATAATTCTAGTCCATGTAAAATTTTGTGCTTCTATTAATTTCTTATGATTTTTGTTGACAGTGTTATAATTTGAAAGGAGTTTGTTTCCAATGTTTTTTTAAATATCAGTTTCTACATGAAAAAATATTTGTTGTTTTTAATTTGCTGAAAATCTGATAAGTTGGTGCCCTTTATTTTGTATAGTTGGTTCACCCCACTGCTGACTGCTGGTCAGGTTGATTGTTTTCCTAGTCTATGATTAAGATTTCCAATTAAGATGATGATATCCTTTTTTTTAGTTGAATCTAATAATATTTTTAATATATTGGTAGGATATCTGTTTACTTCTCCTTATCCTCCTGTGGTGCTTATTTTTCATAAATTGTTGAATGCCCCCTGCTCTCTGTAGCTAATCTTTGATAATTCATCCATTTATGTTTTCATGACATTCTATTTATTTATTAGATTGTCAGAAATCAATGATGGTACTCCTGCTGAGTCGTTTATTTCAGTTTGCTCTATGGTATGTAGCGTCCCATGTTGCTGGTAAGATTGTTAGAAGTTTTATCTCACTAGATGACGCATACGAAAATTTCTCGAATAAAATAAGATGAATAGTGGGGTTGTAATACAGTGAAAAGTAGAACTGCCTCTTTTGTAGCAAATATTTATTTGCTTACTGTGATAGGTACACATCAGAATACTAACAGCATATTATGAAACAGGAAAATTTAAATCGCCCTGTATGTACGACAATCTGTCACTGACCTTAACAGAATACAACCAACCTGAACAAAATGCACAAATCATATCAACATCTCTGTGATATATGTTGCTGTTATCATAGCAAGAGAGAGTTTTTCACTAATAAAATGTTTACATTGGAATTGTATAGCAAAACATAAATGTTTCCATAACAGAAAAAAATATCCGAAAGCTACTTATTGTATAAAAAACAGGGTATTGACATCTCTGTGATATCTGCTGCTGCAATTTATGGACTTGGCTCTGAAATGTCTCATACGCACAGCTTCTTTAAAAATCACATTCTGAAATACTCTTAACTTCCGATTTTACCTAATTGGAGACCTTAATCTTTAGAAAGGTATGGAGTAAGGATGTCCTACAAAAGACCAAAGAGGCAATCTATAAAACATATTTTGTGCCAATTTTAACATAGGGGTCAGAAACATGGGTGATGAAGGAGAGAGACAAAGGGAGAGTACAATCTGTTAAAATGAAATTTCAGAGGAGTAGACTAGGAGTAACAATAAGAGACAGAATAAGAAATGAGAGAATCAGGGAGTTGATAAAGGAAGAACCACTACAAAAGAGAATTGAAAAAATCTAGGTTACAATGGTATGGGCATGTAAAGAGGATGTGAGAGGAGAAGTTACCAAGGAAGATGCTGGACATGGAGCTGAAAGGGAAGAGGCCTAGAGGAAGACCAAGGGACAGATGGATTAAAGGTGTTAGAAATGTGTGGAGGAAAGAGGAGGAAATTAGGCGACAGTGGAAGAAGAGAGATGGTGGTTGGATAAGAAGTGATGGCGAGGCTTTTGTTCCCAGCAGACCTGGCCAGAGGATGGAGGCTGCCCTAGATGATGATGATGTTGACTCTTTAGAAAGATATGTCATTTATCGATTTCGGTAAGGTATCAAAGGAGATAAATGGCTCATAATAAAAAAATTAAAAAACTTGTTGTAGAAATAATATTGATATTTTTGCCCCTTAAGGGTTGAATTTGGAAAAAGTTCTTTATTAAAATATGATGTGACTAAAGAGGATACATTCATTTTTAAAACGATATCTCATTTATCAGTTAGGTATCGAGGGAGATAAATGGCTCGTGATAGAAAAACACGTTGTAGAAATATTAACGCTTTTGCTCTTTAAGGGTTGAATTTTGAAAAATTCCTTTCTTAAAATATGGTGTGATGAAACCGAAGACCTTAGACTTTAAAATGATACCTCGTTTATCAATTTTGTTCAAGTATCAAGGGAGATAAATGACTCAAGACACAAAAGATGCATTTTAGAAATACTAATATTTTTTCCCTTTAAAGGTTAAATTAAAAAAAAAAAAAATCCATTCTTAAAACATGATGTGACCACAGCGGAGACCTTAATCTTTAGAATGATACCTCATTTATCTACTTCTGTTAGATATTAATGGAGATAAATGGCTTGTGAGACAAAAATTCGTTTAAGAACCATTGATACTTTTTACCTTTAAGGGTTTAATTCCAAAATAATATATAATGCCACCAAAGCGGAGACATTACTCTTCATAATCCAACTTTGTTTATTGATTTTGGTTAGATATCCAGGGAGGTAAATAGCTTAAGACACAAAAAACGCATTTTAGAAATATTGACATGTTTGTCCTGTAATGGGTTGAATTTGGAAAAATTATAGTTTCTTAAAATATAATGTCCCAAAACCGGATATCTTAAGTTTTATAATGATACCTCATTTATCGATTTCGTTACGGTATGAAAGGAGATAATGGTTTGTAACAAGAAACACCTTATACAAATAATATATATGATTATTATTTAATAACTATAAATGTAATTATAAGTTGGATGTAATGGGTTTATTGCCATATTACATGGGAACTAATAATCATTTACAAAATATACATTAATGCTATATAATGGAAGGAGTGAACTGGGTTATTGTTATTGTAAAGAATCAAACCCCAATGAATTCTCAAACAGAATTATCTCACAATATAATTTAAACTCTTCCAAGCAAAATTCAAATGAATATTTATTTAAAATTATGATAATGTTTAAACAATTAAACATTACCTTAGCACTCCATAAATGTTTGTAAAGCTAGAGCAGTGATACTGACCTAAGCCAATCAGAGAGCTGCACGTCTAACTCTGTCTTGAACATGTATTCTGGCAGTGGACAGTGGAATTCGATGTTAAATGTCATATTCCTACAAAGTTCTTTCACAACACACTCGCTTCTGTTTGGTTTGCAAGTTTTAGGCCCCGTTCTCACTTTCTGTGAAAGGAGTTACAATCGTCAGAATCACCTTCACATATGGGTATGTGGAGTTTTCAATAAACTGCTTTTGTAACCAGGTTCTACGGATATATCATTGTCAACAATAAGCGTGTCAACTTCATGAATTGGACATGAATTTCTGCTGCAATCAGACAACTCTTGTCATACTATGAGCTGTTTGCCTTTTAGAAGTGGTGCATCTGACAGAAGGTGGCACCCACCTGCTGTGAGAAGTTCTAAGGACTATTGCTTCGAACAAGAATGTGGTCCAGTAGTGTCTGCTCTTATGAAATACACACAATAACACTTTTAATTTAATTTAATGTTGTTTATAGTAAATTAGTGAAGATCCTGACATATTACAGTTATAACATGAACCTATGTTGCTTTTTTTTTGCAGTTAATTCTGATTTTAGTTCTTTTTTTTCCCCTACCATTATGTCCTGGCATTTTAACTAGTGATTTTCCAGCTTTATTGTAGTTTATAGATACTTTTCCTTACTCCCCAGACTTTTCTTTGTATTTGTTTGTTTTGCCTCGATTTGGTCCAGCCTGTCAAAGGTTTTTCAAAGGCGTTTGAGTATGATTGCTTCATCGTGGTAAAGGGCCAGCCTAATGAGGAGTGATCTCCCTCCCCTTCCTCTCTTTCCACAGTAGGTTACCAATGCCATGTCAGGTAGTTGGATGGTATGCCTGCTGCCTCATCCCAACATACCTGGTTTTCTGTTGTTCACTGGAATTTATAAGCAACAGAAAAATGCTTTTTATCCTCTTCCATCTTTTACACTCCAAGAGGAAAGGATTATCTAGTGGCCAGTTCATAGATGGCCACACATCAATTGATGGTAACTGACACTCTGGGCAGTCTTCAACGACAAAAATGCTGGATAATATTGAATGTGATCTAATTGCGATCAATGAAGATAGACAATTGACTGTGTAAGAACGAGAATGTGATCTTGGAATACTGAAAACTAGTGTCTGGAAGTTTTTAATTGAAAATTTGCAAATGGTTCACACATGTGCAAAATTAATTCTGAAATTGTTAACAGTGGAGCAGAAAAACCTTCATCTTGAAATCACTTGGGTAAATTTAGAAATGGTCAATAAGGATGAAAATCTGCTAAAAAGATTATAACTGGTGATGAATCATGAATTTATGGTTATGGTGCAGAAACAAAACGACAGTCTTTGCAGTGGAAGCCTTCGTTGGAACCATGACTGTAAAAGGCACACCAAAGTCGGAGCATTGTCAGGTCGTTGCCGAGAGTTTTTTGATTATGATGTTGTTGTACACCATGAATATGCTCTTAAGGTCAGATGATCAGCAAAGAATATTATCTTGAAGTTATGAAAACAATTGCGTGATACAAATTGTTAGAAAACAGCATCAGCTTTGGTTCAGGGTCCAACACCATTTTCATCAATCTTTAATATTTTCTTCAGTTAAGATGGTATGATGCACCCACTGCCCTTTTAAGATGACTGTTTTCTTTATAATGATTTGAATCTAGTATTGGTTGCTATTTTTTTTGCATTTCATAATTAAATCCAGTATTGACTTTTCAGTACCTCTTTGGGGTTTTTAAGTTTTTCTTCTGTAAATCCATCTGGTGTTCAGATGTCACAGCAGTAAGCATGGGAGAGTGCACTTGTGTTAAACTTTTTCTCCAGGTGTATGGGCTTATTCAGTTGGCAGGCTGTAAATGTTTCCTGTAATCTATTCATACCAGCTTGATCAAACAAAAATTTCTGATCTTATGTTGCCAAGATAATGTACTAGGTGACATTTTCCAGTTATGGGATTGTATTTTGCCTAATATACGGATTGGAATAAATATGACATCTGGAATATCAAACTGACAGTTAAAAGTAGTTTTTTGAAACAGTAGAACAGGCACATGACTGGATCATTTTTAAATATTTAATTATCCTCATGAAGTTATTCAGTAATCTGAATGTAATTTGATTAGAAGGATCATTGATACTCACCAAGCATGGTGGGTGAGTGGTTAACTCTCAGGCCAGAAGGACGCTGGTTCGAATCCCCGTCCGGGAATCCAGTTTTGGGTTTTTCGTGGTTTCGCCAAATCACTCCATGTGAATGCCAGTATGCTTCCTTCAAAAAGGCCATTGCTGATTCCTTCCTGTTTCTTGTCCCCAATCCCATCCCACCTCTAATGACCTCTACAGCGATGAGGTGTAAAGCCATAAGTAAAGAAAAACGTTGACATTCATACTCACAAGTTAGGTATAGTTAGCTATAATTTGCGCCATGTTCATAAGAATCAGTGACTACTCTGTCTCGTTACATTTATACAGATTGATAACTTTGTAATGATAATTATAACTTATCATTCCTACTATGAACTGGACATTATTACTCACAACAGAAATATTACATGCACATCTCTATTTCTGAAAGTGCCATCTAGAGAAACAAATTTCAAAACAAGTTGATGTTGTTCTATGATAATATTATAAATAATTCCGTGTCGTTGTAATGACCTAGTGACAGGGTTCCTATTGACTGCGCATTCCGTCATATAATACATTAAACACACTTTATTATAAAGTCAGCTTCTATCCATTGTTCATCTATTTTTTGTCAATAAATAATATAAAGCAGCAATTAATTATTTTAAATCTGCTTTTAAATGTCTTAAGGAGACAGTACTTAATAATGAATCACAATTTTACTGGAGCATCCATAAGCTACATGGCTCAATATTGGGCTCATTTGAACCGTCTCTCACCCTTATATACCCTGACCCCCCCATGTTGCATGTTGCTTTTTTTCTCCCTGTTAATTCCAGATAATGTTTTGTGCTATTTTCTCTTTCCAGAATATCATTAAAATCATTGCATATGTAATGACCCCGACCAATATTTGCTTTTTATATTCTTCTATAATCCCCTTATATAAAACGCTAAGTCTGGATTCTGCATACGTCGTCTATAGCTACTACAGCTATTGGCTAGAGAACGGTCACATGCCAGCCTTCACGCGCCAATCAACAGCCACCATATTACATTTGTTCCATCATCTTGCTTTTCGTTTATTTACAACTAGACGCAGAAATTCATGTAAGGAAAAGGGGATTCAATATTTATACTATTTTATCTGTATCAGTTAGATGCAGAAATTCATGTAAGGAGAAGGGGATTTAGTATTTACGCTATTTTATCTGCATCAGTTATAAGGATTAGGTTAAACCATAACCTAAATTTTTTTTTGGCAGACGATAAGAAACAATGAACTCTGAGAAATGTAATGCGAAATGTATTATTCAAATAAATAAGTTATCCATTTTCGAAATTATAGTCTCCGTCATCTAAAGTAAAATACATTTATTTATGTAAAATCCTAAGCATATACTCTGATCATCTAACCAGAGTAACGTATTCATATAACGAAAGATATTAATAATGACTTATTCGTTTCTCCTTATAAGCTTGTCCATTATAAATTCCTACTACCATTATATATGATACCCTTAGTTTTTGATACATGTGTTAGCTATTAAATGAGATTTAAGATAACTTTTTTATTAGATTTAAATCATCAAGTATATAACTATTTATTATATAAGTGATGTGACACTCGCAATTCAATAACAATATTATTGCCGCAAAGTAGCAGTGAGCAGAGATATCAGGAAATGCGGTATCAAAGGAAGTGGAAGTAAAAATGGGAGTGCTGCAGGGTAGCGTATTGGGACCATTGCTATTCATTATTCTAATGAATAATTGTGATGATTGTTTACTACCTGAAATTAGATTGTTTGCCGATGACATAATGCTGTATAAAAGGATCGAAACGATAGAGGACTGTAAACAGTTGCAGGGTGATCTGGACAGGATATCTAGTTGGGTTGGTAAACATGAGATGAAGATAAATGCAAAGAAGAGTCAGCTAATTAGATACACAAATAAAATACAAAAGGTTGATTATGAATATAAGGTGGGGAAAGAATTGCTTGCTGAAGACTTGAAATGTAAATAAATATCTTGGCATTACATTTTATAACAAGCTTAACTGGGCAGGACATATTGGACAGGTGGTAGGAAAAGGTTTCAAAATCCTGCACTTGTTGGAGAGAGTGATGAGGGGATGCACGAGAGAAGTAAAGGAATTGGGTTACAAAACTTTGGTCAGACCATTGCTCGGATATGGTAGTGTAGTATGGGACCCACATTTTGAGTATCAAATACAGGAGTTGGAGAAGGTGCAAAGAAGGGCTGCTAGATTTGTTTCTGGAAATTATCGCAGAATGCAATCAGTGGCAGATATGATAAAGGAGCTGGAATGGGATTCATTGCAAGACAGGAGGAGGATGAGGAGGGTCATGGGAGTGTACAGGGCGTATACTGGCGATGAGGCATGGAAGAATATTGCAGTAGGTATGAAAAGTAGTTCATGGAAGGGAAAAGATGACCATGACCACAAGCTGGCACTCGATTTCAGGCACAAGGGTGTGGGAAGATTCTCTTTTTTAGGTAAGGGTGTCTGGGATTGGAATGAGTTACCAAGGGGAATGATGAATAACTTACCGAAAACGTTAAAAGAATTTAAAATTAAAATTTGTAGAGGGCAAATGTAGGTGGGTGTGCAGGGAAATTGCCACCGGAGCCTGTGCTCCATTGCAATTAAATAAATTAAATTAAATACAGAGAGTGGGGGAAAAAAATTAATGCGAGGCAATTATATGTCGCAAAGTTACAATTAATATGTTCGTTTAAATTTACACATTGCTTTTTATTTATCTGCGACAAACAGATGCAAAAATTCATGTGGGTGAAGGGTATTCTTTGTTTACGTGATATTACCTGTATCAGTTATAAGTACTAGGTTATAAAAAACCTAAGAATTTTTTTGGCTGTAGATAAGAAACAATAAAGTTTATTAAAAACTCAGAGAAAGTTTACACAAAATGTATGAATTGCGAAATATATAATTCAAATAAAGGACAATTATCCGTTTTTGATATTATACTTTTCGTCCTTTAAAGTAAAGTAATTAAATCGGAATTACTGGAGATCCCGATTCTGCCAGGAATTGCATTGGTAAAACACAAGAATCCTCTAGAAATATTTTCCGAAGTACATTTAACTGTATTATGCCGGTCCAGGATGTATTACAACCTAATTTCTGCTTGAAAATAATATGTCTTGCGATTCGCTACAGCAGTATAATGACGTCATTACTGAATGTTATTTTGGCGGAATCACTATCTCCAGTAGACCCGATTGTTATGCATTTTTCCTTACAAGGTTTCCTGAATAAATTCCTACCACCACCACAGGTGATTCCTGTTGTTATTCGTATGAGGGTAATAGAAGCTATATAAGCCGGCCTCGGTAGCGTAGGGGCTAGAGTGTTAGCTCCGCGTGCCGAAGGTCGCCGGTTCGAGTCCGGCCGCGGGCATGGGTGTTTAACTGTTGTGTCTGTGAATGTCATGTCCGTCCTGTGGTGTGTCTAATTATCTGAAAAAATTCATCAGGCTGGCTGTGTGGCCTAAGATGCCAAAAGTCATTTAAAAAAAAAAAAAAAAAAAAATAGAAGCTATGATTTTCGAAAGTAATATTAGTGGAGGTTGTCGTTAAGTTGATCAGAATCCCCACTGACACATTTTGTTACAGCATAATTCTGCTGAAATGAGTTTTACAAACCAATTAAACTTCTTCCATAAGCAGTGCTGCCAGACACTTAGCTTTGAATATCCGTAGATGGCCGCTAAAATATCCATAGATTGGGTACAAAAATCCGGAGACTCACTAACTGAAAGACTGAAACAATAATTATCGAAGAGAGAGTCAAAATTAAGAAACTTTTTATTTCCAGGTCTTTGAAACTACAAAAGTAATATTCTACATTGAAATTAAGAAATATCCCTGAACATGTTTTATACATCGTCACTTTTATCACCGCTGCTGCTGACCTACTCTCTCTCTCTTTTATCGATCATACATTTTTTTTGACATTAAGTTTATCAATCTTTTGTAATAGGAAATGTTAAAAACTGTGACCCCTTTAATTCTCAGATATTGGTCAAGCCTTCTCCGAAGCCACTTCTCTGTAAGCCGTGCCAGTGAGCATGTCACCGAGTTTAAAGATTACGTCAGTAGTTTTGTATTGCAGTCTTTTAATATCATAAAATCTTTAACCAAAGAAAATATGAGTTTTATTTCAATAGTTGGTTCACGTGAGCAGTTGCAAGGAAATGATCACACTTATTGACAATTCTGTAATACAGTAACACTATACGCTCAAAGTTTAAAAACACACCAATATAAGGAAATATCGACAAATGATAAAAGTATAAAAAATCCGTAGATATTTTAACAAAATCCGAAAATCCTAACTTTTCATAAAAATCCGTAGATCTACGGATTTATGGCAGCGCTGTCCATAAGTGCCATGTTACTGAAGGTATTAACTAATGCAGGTGAAAGTAGTTCCATATGTATCGTTCTGAATTGTGCCTGGACCAGGAATAAAACTGATATTAAATGGATAGCAAAAGTTTTCAGGATTCCTAATTTGTTTTTAATTTTATTGGTTCTATCCGTCGTCATTAATTCAGTAGAAGTTACTGCTGTATTGCTATGTGAACAGCAAATCAAATGTGTAGAACATTACAAAATCAAGGCCATTAGCATTATGTAATAACAATTCCATATAATTAACCAGCTGCAAAAAAAAAAAAAAAAAAAAAAAATATCAACTGCCAGAATATGGCATTCAAACCATTATTTTTGACGGGCTCGAAGCTAGTTATAAATATTCTGAATGAAATGGTGTCACTAGCCACTCCTCCAAATGATCAGTTATTGGGAAAACATCTTTCTCGGGTTCAGTCAGGGATCCTTTTTTTCTTGAGGTGTTACCAGAACCATTCATCATTGTTTATTAATTAATAAAATAGAACAGACTATAGGCCTACCTGCTGCCTAAAAAAAATATAATTGAGAAGAGCTGCATCTGTTGTTTCCTTTTGCTACAGTTCTGTTCTATCTTCTTTATCAGGTAATGATTTATTGTGCTGCTTAAAAGATTTCCATAGTTTATTGACATCATTTTGGATGCTGAAAACTTGTTGGGAAATCATTTCCACTAAGGCTCTTAAAGTTTATTGTGCAGCACCATTGCACACCACAACTTGAACTAGAAATAATACTTCAGCGAGACTATAATTAAGGATGCACTGAAATTTACTTGATGGAACAAAATTATTTTATCTACGAGCTTTGATATGAATCAAAACAGCTCTTTTTAAAAATCATACGAATTGTGTTGAAAATCCTGTGTGACATCTGCAAGTGAATTCAGTCTGGGTACTGTGTGCCTAATGGTTTTTGCACTGTTGTGTGTCGGTTAGTTCTGATGCTCAGGTCCTGTGAGACCTAAGCACTACGGCTTCAAATGGCATGCATTCGTGGTGCTGTCACTAAATAGGATATCTAAAGTATGGAGATATGGAGAAATGAATATTCACATACTGTTGTATATTCTGTACCCTATTTTAACTGTGATGAATAAAATAAATGAAAAGCTAAATCGCATGGCTTAGAACCCTCCTTCCCCCAACTGAGTCACATAGTTTATAGACACTCCTGTTATGTTTTATTTTTACAACTTTATCAGTTTCTTGATTTTGATAGCAATAAATAATAAAAAAGAAAACATGAAATTAATCTCCAGGTCTCCTGATTACACCAACAACTTGGGTCGTCCTGGAATGCTGCCTGTGCCTGAACAACATTATGGTGAAGTACCTAATGGTATCAGCAGTGCAAATTATGGCAACCAGAGAAAAATGGTTTCAACTGTCAACAGAGGTCGTGGAACTTTGAAGACAGATGGTGGTGCCAATGCTTCCAGCAAGAGCTTTGCTTGCACAGTTTGTGGAAAGGGATTAGCTCGTAAAGACAAGTTAGTTATACATATGCGTATTCATACGGGAGAAAAACCGTACATATGTGAAGTGTGCAACAAAGCATTTGCACGTCGTGATAAGCTGGTAATACATATGAACAAGATGAAACATCGAACACCGACAAATGTAGCACCCTTAGGCAAACGTACAATAGTACCAGATAAAAATGGCATGTTGGTGCAGCAGCAACAGCAGCAGCAACAACAACAACAGCAGCAGCAGCAGCAACAACCCCAACAGTCACAACAGCATCAACATCAACAGCAGCACCAGCAGCAACAGCAGCAGCAGCACCAACAACAACAACAACAACAACAACAACAGCAGCAGCAGCAGCAGCAGCAGCAAACCTTACCTCAAGATAAGAAATTAGTAGTGAAATGTGAGGAAGATGAGTGCCAAGGGGACCTCCGCTTCCACCACAGCAACAGAATATTAGTTGGAGCTGTGAACTTTGTGGTCGTATGTTCTCAACACGAGATGACTGGATGATACATGCTAAAAGTCATTTAGATGACAAAATGATAGGTAATATGCATCATCCGCAGCAGCACCTAAGCAATACAAATCCTTGCTCTAGCAGTGTTGTTCCTACTTCTGTTCCTGCCCCCACCAGCTGCTTACTTTTCTCCACATATGACACATCATGTTCATTATGGAGCTGGTGGAATGGGTGATAGACCATTTTGCCCTGTTTGTCGGCAAGACTTCACCAACAAGACTGATTTCATGTTCCACGTGCGCACTCATTTTGTTGAAGGTAAGCATCCTGATTTTGATATGCTAACCAAGGGAAATCTTATTGATAACTCTGGTTTGTGCACGTAAGTCTCACGGGAAACACCCCTGTGTACAATTTTAAAATACTAGGTTTGTATTATTTGCAAGTGTGTAGTGCAATGTATGCTGTCTTTGTGAAGAATACTCATTTATATTTTGTGAAATATGTATACTGAATGACACCAGTTTCTTTGTAGTGTATAAAATGTGTATTGTGGAAATAATTGCAACAGCAGAATTGCATGTACTTTTTCATGTTTTTTCCAGGAGGAATTTTTTACTGTGTCAAATATGTGGAACTATTTTATTTTTGTATATCTCATTCAGTCATGGTTCCTACTACTGCTTCCCAAAGTAACTGTTGGATTTCATTATATTCTATAATTTAATAAGAATGCTTCAAAACTGAGAGGATATTATTTAATATTACTCATTTACCAATTAGATAATGGTGACAATGAAACTGCTGTTAGGCAATGAAAAAATCCTATCTTAATTTCATTTGCCAATTAACAGCGTATCCATTTAGTAGTTTGTATTGGTATCTGTTTTCAGTACTACAGTTTCAGATACTTTAAAGAAAATGAAAACAACAGGTCTGGTCTGTTTCATTGTGCAATAATAGTTCATTTAATGATGTTGCAAGAAATACTTGCCATACTGTCTAATGTCTATGTTATATAGGCATATTGATGGATCTTGGAATGACTTGCTACTTAATTTCTTCAGTACAAAGCTTATTGCTTCATCTATGTATAAATAAAACCCAAGGTCTGGTAGTTTGTTTCATATAAAATCCACACAATTTCACTGATTTTAACCAAATTTCGCACAGTTAATCTTTTTAACTAGACATTCCCACCTGACAGTTTTATTCTATTCATCTAGTTCTATCCCTCTCAAATATCTGCAGTGAGGCTTTTTCTATTAAAGTTGAAGAAAGATCAGACAAGTACACTGTGATTTAATTGAAAGTAAATACTGCATAGAGTGTGCAAAATTCTACTGGTTGACCATCAT
Source organism: Vandiemenella viatica (assembly GCA_031002005.1). Classification (NCBI taxonomy): domain Eukaryota; kingdom Metazoa; phylum Arthropoda; class Insecta; order Orthoptera; family Morabidae; genus Vandiemenella; species Vandiemenella viatica. Next base: position 130,897,780 of record JARYHS010008074.1, read on the forward strand.
ATATGACCGGAATAAAACACAGGGGCAAGATGATCTAGAAATTGGTAGGTGAAGCAGTGTGTAGTAGATATTTTCAAAATAAACTACAATGCTAGATGCATAGTAGTTGGTTATGGTCTGTGGTGCATGAGCATTCGATATCCACCATTTTTTTATGGATGTCATACAGAGAGCTAGAGTTTATGGAAGTGGTCAGATGGACAGTTACATAAAAAACCATGCTAGGCACATAAATCTTAAAAAGAGGCACACCGAACTCTCATGATGAACATTCTTGCCTCAATATCAAGAGGAAGCAAACAGATCAGGTACAAGAAAACTAAAGATCTTACAAAAAGAATTTTCAACCACATTTACAAGAGTAGATCCACGGAATAAAGAAAGATGACGGGTTGGAATGGCAGAAGATATAATACCCAAGAAAGAATAACTTTCAGAAGACTGATACAAAATTTGAAGGGTTCAAGGAGGAAGAGAAGAACAAAGGTAACAACATCTGAACCCAAGAAAAGAGAAAAGAAGTGAAAGAATTATGTTACTTGAAGTCAAGAAAAGAAGCATTGAGATGAATACATGGGATTACTTTTCGTGGTCCTCGTATAGCCAGAATAAATGAATAGAAGTTTTGTTATTAGTACTTTATAAAATATTATATCTATCAGATCGAGACAAAATGCTAATCAGACTTAATTCACCCAAAAGATGCATTTCCAGTAAGAAGACTAATTCAGTTCACATTGTTTTTGTTGACACATTCACAAAATAAAACTCGCATACAATCATTAATGATTAAGCACATCCAAAACATGATGCAAATGAAACTTAGCATCAGTCTGTGCAAAGCTACATAGTTCTTTTTATTATTGAAGCTATAGAATGACAGATCTGCATATTTCTTAATTAAACTGAGCACTTATCATAGTCAACTGCTGAACAGGCTAGCAAATCGTGCACCTCTGAATGTTCAATAAACAAATTATAAGTAACTGGTTGGACTCGACCTCAAAATAGGCTATGTAGTATATTTGTCAATAGAATTGCTTCAACCACACATTAAAAGTACTGACTTCTACTTAAGTTGGTTCCCATCAGACTCGAGTGAAAAAAAAAAACAGAATAAATATTAAAATTCAGGAAATAATGAAAGTATCTTATCAATAAAAAAAAACTATCCCATTTAAACAATGACTATTGGATATATAGATTAAAGTCTAATAGACTATTCTGCTTTAACCCCTCTTGTTTTAACTTAATATTTCAGCTTCAAATGCCTAAACAGCAATGATAAATCACTGAAAATTAACACTAAGAAACACATATACACAAAACTATAAATGTCTCTTGCAATAACAATAATGTTTTCAAAATATATTATTTGTTGAAAATGCATTTTGAAAGTATGAAAAGACAGTGTTCATATCAAGTGTCCATATAAAGGATAAATGCCCTTTGGTAAAAATTGGAAGTGTCTTTAATAGAAAAAGTCCATTATTAAGATTCTATAAAGCGTTTTAAAGTAGAAATGTATTTGAATCTTAAGTTGGTATATTACCCCTGGGGCAAGAGTCCATTCACAATAGTAATAATACTACATCTTTTATATATATAGTAAACAAGAAGCACATAAATTGTTTCAACAAATTTCAAGACCAGCTCTATGCATCGATCAAGAGAAACTGATTTGGGTCACTTCAGAAGTATGTTCAAAGGAAAAGCTCATGTGACAACTAACCTACTGTCTTGTCATTTTTCATGAGTGTGCAGCTAAAGTAGATAGTCGTATTTTCATGCTCTTGTGGCATTGGTCTATGGGTGTTACTCGGCCACCATTAAAGATTTAGGAAGGACAGTAAATGGCTGATTCATTCTTACAGGGATATTTAAGACAGCTTACTACAACTATCATAATCTCTATTTAGATTCTGAGAATGCATATCTGACAAACAAAATATACTGCAAACAAGTATAAATAAGAAACTTACCTTGTCTCGTTGGTGACTTTTACTCCATCCTTTATTTTTTGTATTTCTCACTGTATCATTAACTGAACTATTACTAAAATGTATATTCCAGTTTTATTATGAGTACCTGTTCCTTTCACCTTTGTTCATTATTTGTTGTATATTTGTTAGCTTTATTTTGTTCCTGAACAAATGCTATCAGCAGTAATGATTACTTCTGCGGATCATTATCATTTCCAGTTGAGAATCCTGTCAGCAAACTACTCATTCTATTTGTACCAACCTGTGTATTTATGGTACTGTTTGTCTAAGGATAAGATCTTAAAGTTTCTTCTTTTTTTGAAATATCATTACATTTAAAAGAAGTGCTTGAGGTGCTCAAGATGTTAGGTGATCAGTTATAAATGATTCATGTTGCAAGTTCCTAATTTTTTTGTCAATTTTAATCTCCTACTTTTCTCATAGATTCCTATGCCATGTGGTGTGCAGTAACTTGTTCCCAGTACAAATGTTTATAGTGTTTGAAGTTTTGATTACAATTATTTCTCATTTGTTCTAGTTCTTGTAGATAAATGTAATTTTATACTGTTTCTGTTTTGTATGTATCATTCTTGGCTTTATTTTAATATACTTTTCTTACTTTTCGATATATTTAAATTACTTCTGTTACAGTGTCAACTTCTGGTTATGTACTAAGGGTACTTGAAAATCCAGTTGCTATTACCAGTAAGTGTAAATGACAAGTCTCAACATAATTGGTTTTTGCAAGTATCATTATAATAGAAATCATCTTTCATTAAAATTGATTAGCTACTGAGTTGATAGTCAGAAATATTAAAGATGCCAACCTATTCCACCTCCAAAGTACTTATGGTAGATGCGTTGTAAAATGATAAATTGAAATTGTAATCAAAAGGAAAAGAACTTTAATTGGACTTTGTATGTGATACAGTAATTGTATTTTGGAAAGTGCCATTTTGTTTTCCCACTGATGTGGATTAAAATCAGATGTAAGCTTTAGTCCTATTAGATGTGCCATGAAAGTTTTTATGCATTTTTGTCCAGTTTTCCATTGTTCATTGTTTGTCATCTTATTGTTAAGAATGAACTTTACAGAATTTGTTGCTGGGTAATGATTCTCTTCTCTGCAGTTGCTCATTGTTAGTAATCACTCCATTATGATACATATCTCACATCACTAAAGTACTGTATATTAAAATTCCCAAAAATTTTGATCCAAGATCCAGTTTATTTGTATTTTTGCTCTTAAAACTTAATAGATTTATCCATTCTCTTGTACCAGCAGCTTTTTTTACTTTGAAATACGAAGAATCTTTTGTTTCTTATGCTCATTACTAACTCAGTTTTGCTATTTCAGTTGGCACTCAGTGCATCATGGCAAAACTATTATTATTATTTTACTTTTTGATACATTATACATGAACAATATTGAACTTCATTAGTATTGACTTTATGCTGATGTAAAAAATTAAATAATAATAATTCCTTGTGGTCTTAAGGACTTCAGAATTCAGTACTGACTAATAAGTCTGCTTGTCATAGGTGCCTAATATAGTGTGCTACTCTCACTGTGCATAGTGAGCCCTTTTGTTAATACGGTACTGTACTCTTGAAGTATTCTTTTTACTTATACAAAAGCAACTTTGGTAAGAGATGACAAATGGGTTAAGGATCTTTGAAAATCCCATCCAGTATTTACTTTCTGACCAGGAACCATTTGCTTCCGTCACACAATTTGCTATAGAGATATCAGATTGCTCAAAACCAAGAAAAGAAGTGGTCTCATAAAAGTTACTTACAGTGCACTTAATTTGTTCGATTATAAATTTATGTAAATGGGGTGACTTTATAGCTCTTTCCTGCACGATTCTCTAATGTAACTTTATTTTTAATGTCATTTTACCTCTGTATTGGTTTTACATGCCTATTGAGAAATGGAGACTGAGAGATTGGTTTGAACCTGTTAAATCAATTGAAGTTTGAATTTAAAGATAATTTCAATTTTTGAACTCAGTTTACATTGACTTCAAAATATCTATTCCAGCAGTAGGAGATTTCAGGAAAGTTGGACTAAGCTAAATTTTTATAATAAGCCGACTGTTCCAATAATTGGTGGTTAAATCTCATAATATTCATCTCACCAGATTCCTTGTTAGTAGATGCATTATCCTGAAAAAGAAATTTCTTTGATAAAGGATTTCCCACCTCCCATCTCCAAGTATAGTTATTTAAAAATAAATTTATTTTTACAGTTTGGAAGATAAAGGATAAGCATTCTAAAAGATGGGACCACATACTTCCATGCAAATGGGACTGACTCTTGTGAGGCTTCTACACACTCTTTTTGACAATTGTTTCAGTTCTGGTGTGAAATAGTGAATTTAAATTTAATCTATTGCTTTATGAGTACAAGTGCAATAAAGATTTATACAGTAGCTTTTCGGTGCTCAGTGATTGTTGCAGAATATATTGTGTATTTTGGGTAACTCATCAGTCTTCAAATACCATGCCATGTTCAGTGATTTCTGTTACAGTTTTTGGGCATCCTTCATGTTCATAATCTTCAAGACTGAGATAGTCTCATTTAATTCTGCACTCAATTTTTAAAAGTGATGGCAATTGTATAAGCTCGCATGAGTATTGGATTCATTTGTTTGACAAGAAACCTTAGCAGAGTTTTTTTTTATAAACTGCAATTCTCGTGTCTGATAACTGTGTTTAAATAGGGTTTTTAAAGATCGGTTTGTAATTTTACATTATTGCTAATTTAATTTTTTTCCCCCTGCTGACTGTTGTAAAGCATCCTGCTGCTCTTATAGTTTAGCTCTGTTACTTGAACTATGTTTAGTGAGGGTTAGGAAAGTAATATCACCACAGGCAATTAATGAGCCCACCCCACATCCCTATCTTCCAGAAAAAAATTACTGTTGTGTCTGCTTACATCAAAATTTGTGCTTAGAGAGTTTGAAAAAAATTATAGCAATTGGGAATGGAAACACTCCTGTTCTTGTTGGAGAAATTATTCTTTTTAAGTAAGAAAATTACAATACAGTCAATTGCTTTCATGTGGTTTGGAGTATTCTGAAAGCATCACAGTTATTAACTGACAACTTTTCAGGCCTCTCTCCTGTGTTCTGATTACCCGAAATGTCAATTGTCCGAACAACCTTTGTTTTTAACAAATTGTTTGCTATTTCACAGAAGTGTCAGCTTCGTTTTTATTTACAGTAGTATAGTATAGTACACCTATGCATTTGTTTTGTTTTGAAATTCCACTAACAAAGAACAATGTACAATGAGCTTAATTGTTACACCTTGCGTTTGTATATGTTATTTCCATGTATTTCAATCAGGAATGAAATAAGTTTTTGCCTAAAATCCGAAGTCTATCACTGCAATTTCCTTGTGACCAATCAGACACTGGCTTAGATGCTGTCAATGTTTGTTCTAACCGCAACACGAAAGCAACTCTTCCACTGTGCAAGTAGTTATAAGTTTATTAAAAATCTTAATCCTGCTGTGTTTGTCCTGCAACTTGTTATTTTTTTGCTGTGTTGGTTAGTTCTGTTTCCGTTAGTATCTTATACCAACATTCTATAAGGAAAAATAAGTGTCTCCAAAATGAAGCAGAAGGGAGAAAAACTTTTTTGTACTATATTTATTTAAAATTATAAAGTAATTTTAAAGGCAAAATAATAACTGTACAAGCTGAAACTACTTACATTAAAAATCCAAACAGGTAGATAATAATCAGTCCCAGTTAGTTCGGATTATCAACGCTGTACTGTAGTTGTTAATTCTTCTGACCATTTCTCCCTCCCATCCCCCTCATGTTCAAGTTATAGCATGTAGGAGTAGAGAATTTTCCATCATATAGATGTGATGTCTTGTCAGGTTTGCTGCTGAATGGTGTCACAAAAAAAAAAACAAAAAAAAAACAATGTTTTAAAACATAGAGTTGGTACAACACCTGGAAACAAACTTGTGAAAATTACATCAAAACTATTTTAAGATTTTTCTTTTGTAGAATTGTACAAGAGTTCAGTTTAGTTGCTGCAAATAACAGTGGAAAGTTTGCATTAGATTGCGAGCTGATGCTCAGGGTTGGCATTGCAGGCATTAATCCTCTTTCCTTGCCAGTATGTATTATGATTTACTTTAAATCTTTGATGGTCATGATTTCATGAAGACACATTAATGTAACCTTGCGAACAGCTCATTTCACTCATCAAAAACACAACAGGCGTTGAAACTGAATCTGAAAGTGTGGATTCTTCTCAGTTAAAATAATTTTGACCATGCTGAGATGTTTTTCAGCAGCAACGACACTATTAGTAATAAACTGTGCTGAATCCTAACCCACCAATATTGTGGTAGATGAAAATTTTTCTTTATGTAAAACTGACAAAATTGTTTTGAATAATGGTTGTTGGATCGGTGTGAGTTTAATAATTATTTTCTGTTTATAATATACTTTTCTGGTCTTCTAAATTGTAAGACATGGTAGTAAGTTTGCAATTAAGAAGATAAAAAATTACATGACATCTGACTTCTATCCAAAATTAATTTTGTGAGTCATGAAGAATGTAAACTTGGAGGTGGGAAACTAATAGACATATTCTGCTTTTTATTTGAAAAATATCAGATGTCTTGTAATTTTTTATCTCATTAATTGCAAACTTACTACCATTAGATCCACTAAAATTAATTTTGTGAATCTTGAAGAATGTACACTTGGAGGTTGGAAACTAATTGAGGGATACATGTTTCACTCCTGTTGATATGAAAATTACTTTGTTTCTACAGTTTATTACAGTACATTAGCAAAATTTGGCTTTTAGTTATTGCATAATGCTATTACAGCAAATTATAATAATCTGTTTGGAATGCCAAGTGAATTTAGAAGTGGATGGTGTTGCATCAAAAAGATATCGGATTGAAAATTTACACAAGTACTGATTCCCTTTACTTTTTAGCAATTAACTGTATATACCTTTAGAGGATATTTTGCTTCATGGACTGTAATACCAATCTGTGATATATTTCTTTTTGAGGTCTCCTGAAATATTAATTATTGATTTTGCTACTTATATGATTTAGAAAATTATTGCTGGAACAACCTGATGATTTATTCAGAAGTATTATTTCTGTTATAAGAAAATTATCATGTAGCAAAGTAGTACAGTTTGAGATGTTCAATGTTCCTATTTTTTTTTAAATAAATACTTTTGTTTTGCTTTCTGAGTTCCACCTCATTATAGAGGCAATGGTGAAAACTTCTGTAACATGCATGAAGGAAATTAATAATTTGTAAATTAGTATTTTAAAAAGTGCTATATGCTAGCCATAATTAGAATTATTTTCATCCGTTAAGCTCGTTCAGAGTGAGCTTGTCAAAAAATAATGTTTTTTTTAATTGTGCTGAATATAATTTTTTTTTTTACTATAGGTCAATTAACAGCTGATTATTTTGAAATGTGTTGTATTTTATCATCCAGATGCAAATTTCATGAAGAGAGACAATACAGGGTGTTTCAAAAAGACTCATCCAAATTCAAAATATATATATTTTTTAACTATCAAACAAAGAACTTGGATTTGGTTTTAAAACACACAGCTAAACATAACTTTTACATAAAAATGATTTAAATTTTCACGGTTGTTCTATGCGACCCCTTTTTGACACACTCCTTATACCCATATGGTAGAGCAGTTTGTCCCATAAAGGTATGAACATGTCTGTAGTTGCTGTCACTGCTGGTATGATCAAATTTTAAAGTTCATCCACAGTTGTCAGAAGTGGAGGCTCATAAGCAGTGTCTTCAATGTAACCCTACCCTCAAGAAAAAATTACAGTGAGGTCAGTCAATGCAGGCATTCATTTGTGGAATTTCTCATTGTTTGGTCTCTGAGTCAGTGAACTGTTAGTACTCTTGTGATAGATTCACACACTTCAAAGCGTACAGAGCTTTTTCTTGCATTGTTGCAATTATAACTGAAGCCTAGTGAGAACACAAAAGGAAATATGCCACTGCAACCTACTGACAATCATGGGAAACTGAACATCTACCAATCTTGGTTGGTGAGCGGTTAACGCTCTGGCCTCGCAAGGACACCGGTTCGGTTTTCCATGGTTTCCGCAAATCACTCCAGGTGAATACTGGGATGCTTCCTTCAAAGGGCCATGACTAAATTCATTCCCATTCCTTGTCCCCAGTCCCATCTGACTACTGTGGGATGATGTTGATGAGGCATAAAGCAGCTGTAAGTAAAAAAAGGAACATCTTGCAAACAATACATTGTTTTTTAGCAAACAGTTACCAAGTTAAATGACTTCAGAATCAGATGATTTTTTCGGGACATCCTGTACACACTGTTTCAAAGCCAAGTGCTAATTTTTGCCATCAGATATTAGAAATAGAGCAATGGTTTTTTGTTTACTGTTTCTGATTTTATTTTCTTGCTGTGTAATTGGTGTTTGTCTGTTCAAAGAATTTTGGAGGAAACTAGAAAAAAAACTGGAATTTGATCAATCATATGATTGCAGAAAAATACACGAAAGAAATTGTCTAGGTTTCCTTGGCTCTGATTTTTTTTTTCCTTCTCCTCCCTATAAGCTTGGCTCTGTTCAGTGGGAGGGTTTTTTTTATTCTTAACTATGGTATAATGGTATGTTGTTTCATACGATTTATTGTGTCAATGAAATTATTGTCCACAGCAGTAACGACTAAATCAGCGTTGTTAGCAGAGTGGTTGTGGAATAAGAATTTGCTAATTATTGTGTAAGAATGTTTGGGTTCTTGTCCATAAGACTTAATTATTTTTAAAAGTTTTCATTGCGTTACTGCAGCTTTTTTTATCCTCGTTCTTATTGAGATACTGAAAAATTACTTTTAATTTAATTGATAATTTTATCCAAGTTACTTGAGTTTTGATAATGGTTTGTTTCATGTTTTAAATGTTGCCATGGTAAAAAGACTAAGTTTTAAATGTTTAAATTATGCACAATGTTCTATTATTGATGGGAATTGTATCTTGTTGATTCCTTTTTCTTGCCAATTATTGACCTGATAAACACCAAGTGAACTATTTTACTTGTGATGTTCCAAGTAATGTATTATACAAATTCTTGATATTGAATTCATGTGATTAGTTTAACTGTCGTGTGAAAATTTAGTTGTGCTTTGTTGTAAATTTAGTTATTATTTGTGTATATACTTTTGACTAATTCATATTTTCAAAGTAGTATTTTGTAAGAGGATTTTTACTCATAAGAGTGGATAGAACAATGAAATCCAGACAAAAATTCCATGTTTAGTGTAGAGAAAGATGTTACTTTTCAGTTTGTAACTAAATCATCTGTGGTGCTGAATTTGTCTACTTTGTGTACAGAATTGAGATTCTCAGGAATGTAATTTTGTCTCTGAACATATGTAGTACAAATCTTTATTTTTGATTTCTTATATTCTTTTAAGTTCAAAGATACTCAGTGAAGTGCAGACATTTTTTTGTTTTTTACTCATTTTTATATGTGCAGATTATGAATTCCTTCCCAGTGATATGTCATAACAACCAAAGTAATGTTCTTTTTGTTTGCCACTTGGTTTCTCAGTTTTTTTTTTGTGATAGACTCAATATTTTCAGTTGAGACTAATGCAAAAGGGCACTGTGGTTTCTTGGGTTGTCACCAAGTAAATAGCACAGTGATAACTTTTACATTAGCCATGATTTTACGGTAATCAGGTGAAATATCAATGCTTCCTATGTGCTACCCAAGAAGTTTTTTTTCCTATCCAATGTTGAAGATTCTTCATTTACTATAATACTTAATGTACATTTGAATTTTATTAACACATTTCAAAAATTATTTTATTGAACACTTGGTTCTGATCATTAGTGTTCCATACATTTTGTGTATTGTGGCACTATATGTCCGTCCTATGGTAGCAAACATGAAATGAAATCTCATTTGTAAAGTTTAGGTTTCTGAAATTTCATTTCTTATTGCAATATTTGGTTACAGTACATATTAATATGTTATGTGAGAATGATGGAGTTGATTGTGCTTTGGAAGTGTTCTCAAAATATTGTGTACTTCATAAACAAATGCTGTTTGCTGTACTAGGTGTTGTAATGCATTGTGGTGTTACAAGAAAATCAAAGTTTTTTTACTCTTGTAGAATAAAAGTGAGAAATTAAACAGGTGTCCATTTTGTGTAACATTTGTAATTCCATCTAGGGAAGTGGAAAAATAGTTCTTTAGATCATTTGTGAGATTTGTCTGAAAAGTTTTTCCTCTTGATGATATGAGGATTTCTTACTTTGCTTTGTATTGTAGTGATACATAATTTCAAAGACATAAAGAAACCTAAGTTTGGAAAGAGTTTGTCACAATAGCTTTAAGAAATTTTTTGTTCTGGAGTTAACCTATCAAATTCAAAGACTTTTACAGACAAATCTCACGTATTCAAAGAAAAATAACCTCATAGCTAATGTAATGGGAATATAAGAAAAAATAATGATTTTTCTCTTGGCGTATTGACAGTTACATTAGTGGTAGGCAGAAGACAAATGTCTGAAGTAGAAACCTAAGCTGGCCGACAACCAGTGACGTAACTATACTGTTGAGGGCTGTGGTAAATTCATTGGCCCTCCGTCACTGTGAGATCTAGGAAGAGTGGAAAACCAGGCACCACATTTATGGGCATTAGGTAACTTTTTTCTTTAGCTCACTACTGACATGGGCAGAAGCTGTGGTCCCACTGCATTTTGTCTGTTTTGCCATCCTCTTGTTACGCTACTACCAACAACCCAAATGTTGGTTATGTTTGAAAGGAACCATGCTGATCCAGTGACCTTCATGTTTAGGATGGTCAGTTCCTTTCCTGTGAGACCTGTAGTTTATTTTCAATCTGAACCAATTTGAGCGATCTCAATGAACTAAGATTATGTGAAAGTCAAGTTAAGAGAGGGCAAAAAGTTAGGCCAGACCTGCGATTCAAACTGTGTATCTTGGATACCAATTTTCTTATTGTTGAGTTAAAAGACTGTGCAGTGTGGAAATAAAATGTTAACTTTGTTGACACTTATTTCAACAGGAAATATTAAAAAAGTAAATCTGTTTGTAACGTTTATAACTGTCTAGAACGAAGTTCATTACAAAACATTTTTTATGTATAAAAAAACTGTTAAAGAGAGGCAGAGGGAACATAAGCTTCTATAATTGTGAATATTTTTTATTACCCAATGCAGAGATAATACGTGCATAAAATGACATTTTTGATCGTGATACTAGTGCTCCAGTTGATGTCCCTTTTGACTAACTGAAGAATTGCAGATATTGCCATATAGCACACTTCCAACACCTCCCTCCCCTCAAACACCTTGTAATATGAGATATGTACTGAACATCACTTAAGATGTTATCACATGTTAAAGTATATTAAGATGAGGATAGTATCTAACCATCATGACATTTTGCCAGTAAGGTCTTATGTTTCCCATGACTGATATCCACAGTGAAGAGATTCACATATCTTCCCTATGTTGTGTTGAATGTTATAATTTTCTGTGGGGGTTAGATTATCAATTTGTTTGAAATAACTTAATAAATCAAATTTGAAACAACATTAATATTTAGTTAAGGGTTGTTGCAATATATTACAAATATATTGCCAAATTCTATGATGACCTGAATTTTATCTCTTTGTGTTTGGTTTTATTAATTAACCCTTTCGCGTCGGCTGCTCCTGGCTGCGAGGTAGCCGCGGGGACGGGAGCCGCGCCCCGCCGGCCCCTCCACTCAGCCGGCACTCCTCGCCCGCGAGCGCCCGGCATTTACGGCTCCCCGGTTTCGCGTCAATTTTACGCTCATTTTCAGAGGCTTAATTTGTTTAAATTGACTCGCTTTATTTAATTATATATCAAACTATAATGAAACTCACTTATTGTTAATTTTTTTTTTTTTTATGAAAAGTGTTTGAAATTGTAGAAGAAACTTTTTTTTTCTTATAACGATACTAAAACTTTACGATACTAAAATAACATTAAATTTTTTATACTCGTGTTGTACTAGAATATTATAATTCAATAGAAGAAATGTTTCTGGAACTATTACAAATAATTCGATTAGTTGCCAAATTTTTTCCCAACGAAAGTTTTCCATCGCTTTTTTGTGATCGAGGTGATCGAACTTGATACTGGGAAGGGTTTTTATTTTATTTATTTCTTTATTTTTTTTAAAGTGTCCCGTCACCATTTTTTGATCCAGGGCTTCGGACCTGGCACTGGCAGGGGTAGAAACTTTTTTTTATTTTTTAAACAGGTTTTTTATTTTATTTTTCTTATTTATTTACAACTCAAAATGAAAAAGTTTTTCCTAGTTTTTTCACAAAAATAATAAAAAGATATTTCTTCTTGCTAGAGGTTCCCCTAGTTCCCGCTAGGATGCGGTACGGACGCTGACAATAAACTGGCTTCCAGTCCTGTGGGGCAGAGAGGCGCTGGCAATATAGTGGCGTCCAGGCCGCTAGGCCCGCCCGCGCCTCTGGCAGTAAAGTGGTGACTAGTCTTGGGAGCCCGCCCCGCCATTTGTCAATACAGTGGCGTCCATACTTGAAAGGGTTAAGTGTCTATTACCCACTTATTAAGAAAAATGGTCTGCATAATATATCTCATATATCAAATATTTCTTGACCCAGTGCCTTATAATTTACCTTGATCATACCACATTGTTTGAAAAAGGATGAGTTTGATAACTGATTAGGTCTAGTTTTATTGATTATAAATTTGGATGCCCTTTATTATTTGCATAAAAGTTTGTATACCACTGTGACAGATGTTTTCCCATTTTAATCAGTTGATGGTTGCGTAATGATAGTTCGTGGGATTGTAATGTAAAAGTGTGTCTTCGAGCTAATTTTTCCTTTTTTCCGAACCCATATCTCCCCAGTACATGAAGATTCTTGTTAATAGGTTGAGAAATTTCGATTTATTGCTGAAATGTATTCAGATAGTTTTTTTCTTCCTGACATCGATTTTCCTTGCCTAGGTAAATGGTATTTCATAAACTGAATTGAAAAATAGCTGTGGGCTCTGGATGCTTTGAATTTATATAGATGATTTGAATTTGGAATATGTGTAAACTTGTTTGATATCACCTTGCTGGAATATTATTGCCAAACGTCAAGAGTCGTTTGTAGTGGTGAATATGGAAGGGGACGTATATTTTGACATCCCTCAGACAAAACTTGAAGTTTTGGACCACACAGTGGGAGAAAAATTTGAGGGTAAACTGTTGTGTTCAGTTCAATTTTCAAAAGTTTTGATCGGAATCGGAAGAAAACTAAGATTGAAATTTTTTTTTCTTCTAAAATACCTTCTCTGTATCGCCACCCATGCCTTCAAAACAAGTGTCAACATTATTTACGCTCTGATCAGATTCGCATTGTAGGACATGCCCACGCAACTCGCATTGGTGCTATGCCTCATCTTCAGATGTTACGTATGTTCTGAACGTTTTAGCTGAATAATTTCCATTTGTGAATTATCCGCACTTTACAGAACTGATTTAGTGTCATTGCGGTACATTATTAACGACAGGTTTCTCGTCAAAATGGACACTAAGCAATGTTCATAGATCTAAACACAATTTGATCACAAAATGGAAACATTTGTTGTTATTATTAGATTTCGTTCCGTCTGTGTGCCATACATATTTCAGTTTCGCCTTGCAGCTGCCGAGTTTCATGACAGACGTGTGGTAGATGGGCTCATTGGGGCCCACGGCTCCCCATGGATATTTCATTTGCTTATATAAACTTGTTTGTTAATGCTGCGAAGTGTAACAGTGTTTCACTTGTTCTTAAAGAAACAAATGCGAACAGCTACCTGCCAGCAGTACAGTATTCGCTGCAAATATTTAGTAAACTTTTCTTTATCTTGAGCCACTTTGTCGGTGATGCTAAACCCATCTGGTCGTCTGATGAGTGCAGTATTTGCTTGTGAGGATGACGTCAGTGAGTTCCTACATATCCGGGCGAGGGCTGACTTCCGCCACGCCCTGCCGGCTTGCAGGAGGTCGTCAGTTCAAGATCACGCGAGGCCCAAGGTCGGTCTCCTGCGCTCTGGGCGTGGTCGGCAGAGTGAGAGTGGCCGTGGGACTGGCCTTCACCAAGGACTTGCTCCACTCTCCTCTCAAATTGTGGTCGTCTGAGGACAGCCGCATTTGTGGGTTCATTATAACCGCTCTGGTGTATGTTTAGGTCTCCCGTGATATCGCTGCAGTAGCCGTGGTATTCGCTCATTGAAGTATCCGTGTAATTAGCACCAATAATAATTCTGAAGCGTCGTTAGAAAAAGATTTAGCTGTGTTGCGTTATTTGCTAGATGCAGGTGACGAATTTATGTAAGGATGATTTAGATTATTATCCAGATTATAACACTGTTTTTCGTTCTTGATGCCTTTTGAATTACACATTGCAGAGTTTCTCAAACTGTGGTCCGCAGGAAAAATGTTTAAATTAAATTGAAATAAAGATATAATAATAACAAATTGGTAAAAATTTTATACATAAATTGGATATAGGACCCATCCTGTAAAAGACTATAGAAGAGCATAAGCGGTACGTCTAAAAAAACTGACTTTATAAAAGCCATGAATATTTCCTCAACCAGACAAAATTAGGTATTTCGAGAATATGACCGCGTTTTTACCGCGATAAAATAATTTTCAGGTGGCATCGAAGAGAGCAGTGTACCTTTAATAATTAAGTTAGTGACAGTTTTGTGAGAGTGTGGAAAGTGTAGGCTCTTAAGCGACCGCAGTAAGTGCCGCTAAAAATTCGTAGGGTAGATAAAAAAGTTAGGCTCATACAAGTTGGTGGTTCGTGGAATTATCTTTGACATTTTAGTGGACTTCGAGTTGAAAAAGATTAAGAAACTGTGATAAATTGGTTACAGAAGACCGTAAAGGTTTATAACAAAATGTATCACTTGTTAACCAGCTGTGATTGATAGCTTTTAGTGCGACATTGTGGGCCTTTTGTGTTACTGATAGTACGTGCGAAAAAACTTGAATAAGAAACAGTTTTCGTATACTTAGCCAGTAAAAACTTATTCCAATAATATGAGTGATACTTTTCATCTACGCATAATAACTTTCCTACTATTATTTGCTTAAGGAAAGCACAATTTTGTGTTCGTTATGCTTCAGAAGACCAAATGTTGATTGCACCGCGAACAAGAAGTTGTATTTGAAATTTTTTAAGGAGTATTAGGATAAGTATTTTGTAGTCCTTGCTAAATTCAGTTTTTACAAGTTGAAACTCGTTGCAATATTAATATTGAAAGATACCACGGATGGTAGGAAGCAATTTGCTTTCACTGTTGCAGATTGCAGTAGATTTGTTTCACGCTTAGTTTTTGCCCAAAATTTAATACCCTTAAATCATGATAATTTCCCCCCCCCCCCCGTTTTTTCTGGTTATAGAGCAATACAACTTCACAGATTACTAATCACATGATCTGTGTGGTAACATAACAGGAAAAACTCATTGCTTAAGTAACGCACTCAGAAGTTATTGCTAGCAGGCTTCTGCGTGTAATTATTTGTAAAAGAAGCTATGTACTTGTCACTTGATGATAGTTATCAGAAGCAGTTTGTCTAGGTTCAGGCTCAATCAGAGATGTATTGCAGCACCTTTTTAAACAGTGGATTTGTTGACATTTTTAATGGGCCCTTTTGGAAATACAAATGAAATAGCCTGTTTTAATTTTTGAGATTTAAAATATGGTAACAGAACAAAGACTAGTAACTGGTTGTTCCTGTAACAGCTTCAAGTATTTGTTCAATATGCTAGACGGGCAATTTGATAATCAGAGGCATCTTAGTTGCGTGTTTGTTAAATGCTTAAGTTTACATTTAAACTGCTGGTGTGTAGCATATTTTATGGATATCACTTGAGTCTTTGTGTACCCTTTAGTATACAGTTTTATTTCTGGCAATGAAAAATACTCCTAATTGGTGTTTTATGTTTTTTATTTAACGATAATTAATTAAAAATAGATGGTGTAGAATGGTTTTAGAAAAGAAACAGTAGGATGGCGAAGGTGTTCTAACTCTTGTTGAAGGTGTAGCTGAAGCCGTCAGGCGTCCTGCTGAGGCTCAGCTTGCCTGGCGGGTAGAAGCGGTGAGGGGACGGCGTGGTAGTATACTGCGGGATGGCGTTGTATTGGGGCGCCGGGTTGTACTGCGGTGCTGGGTTGTAGGCTGGAGCGGGGTTATACTGCGGGGCTGGAGGATTGTACTGCTGTGGAGGTGGGTTGTACCTCGGCGCGGGTGGGTTGTACTGCTGTGTAGGTGGGTTGTACCTCGGCGCGGGTGGGTTGTACTGGTCAGGTGGGTTGTACTGCGGCAGAGGCTGGTACTGCGGCTGAGGAGCAACCTGCAAGGTTAGAATTGATGATCAGAGATCGAAGAAAAGCTGAGCGTATGAAAATATACTTTAGCGTTTGTGAAAATCCTCAAAGCTCGTCAAAAATGACAAGTTGAACAGTGTGTTCTTGCAAGTAATTTCTTTTCAGTTGCTTAAGTAAGTTGTTATGATAAAAAAGATGATAAAATTTATCAGTAATGTATATGGTAACATCGTGAATAAGGCGCCTCCAAATTCTGCTTAGATAAGTATCATGATAAGATTATTTTTTACTTTTGTAATGGATTCTAAAATACCTGGGATTATGTTTATTTTTTAACGTAACAAATTGAGGTGATATAGATAGAAGTAGAAATTACAAAGGCCAGTTTCCCAAACCAGCATTTCTTCTGTGATTGATTGTCTGATTCCAAAGAGATATTGTGTTTACTTACATTTTCTAACTAGCTGTACTCATAGGATTTCGTAGATGCTTGAATTTTCAAGCAGTAATATTAGCTAAGGCTGTGAATATGTTAATATTCAGCCTTGACCAGAATTACCTGCTAAATATCCACTCAAGCCTCACATTTCCCAGACGTAAAAAAAGAGGGGGGGGGGACATAATTTCATGGTGTCCGCCAACTGTATAAATTATTCACTAACGTGTTTTGTATTGTTTTCTTCGGCAAATGTGTGATTTTCAGGCAACCATTTTCGACAATCACAGCCGAACTTAAATGTTTTGTATATCAAATGTCGCCAGTCAATCTTCGTATACACAATACAAAGATCAAAATCGAAAGCCCGCTCGCTGTCACGAGAAACCAAAGTTTAATTTGATGAATGTCCATGAAACCAATTTTTGTATGTCACAAACCATGAATGGTGGCTCTAATTTTTTTTTTTTTTTTTTTTTTTTTTTGTTGCTATAGTTAAAAATTATTAGAATGTTAATTGTATTAAGATTCTTTGATGCGTGCACTATGAGATTAAGAACAAATCATTACTTCTTTCTTTCCACGGTCACATAGAATCTTAAGACATACTACAAATTTTAAGTAGGATCCTAAATTTTCAAACTGCGAAAATCCTATCCAAAATCGGTTCGGTAGTTTTCCCGTGATGCCGGAACAAATAAACAGATATATAAGGCAGCTTCAGATTCATATGTGTATAGATTCCATAGTGTCTCTTACCTGGGGAGGTGGTGCAGGTGCCACGGGCAGGTGGTCTCCCGTGGCCCGGAAGCCATCCTTGCCGGCGGTGTACGTGACGGTCCTTCGCTGACCACTGGGATCGACGTAGCTGTAGGAGCCCCGCCTGTTACCGTCTACGTCTGACTCTTCCTTGAACTCCACTCCGTCCTCTTGTTTGTAGGCGGCGCCGAACGTGCCGTCCCCTGACAGGTATCGCTGTTCCGACAGGATGGCCGCTCGTTGCGCATCGTTCACGTACTGCGACTGCGCGCAACTTAGGCTCACCGCCGCCGCCAGCCACGCTACCAGCACCTGACGGCACACAAAACACTGTGTCACATTCTCGGATGACGTAGCGTGCAACACCAGTTATATCACTACTGCCTTTACTCGTATCTGTAAGATATCAAAACACACAAATATAAATGTGTTAGTAATATCAGCTTTATGCCCTCATCTGACTATTCCTTCTTGATATTTCCGATACTGTTGTAAAAAATTTACATCCAGCTAACCGCTGTAAGTGACTAAGCATTCTCCTTACTGCCCACGTCTTTCATTGCTGATCGGTGTTTTTGCTGTAACGTTGAGTTACGACGTGACGCGGTGATCAGTTTTTATAGGCTGCGCAGTTCGCCCCCATTGTAACAGCCTAACACGGTAATCCTACCTGGTATAGGGATTCACAATTTAAAGTTGTATCATTACAAATGAAGCGTTCTGGCGTACTTAACATTACACACCAAGCTGTGCCAGAGGTGCAGGTCGGGTTAAGAGCCTTTGAAAATCACAACCGAGACCGGAATTCGAACCGGGGACCTTACGATCTCCAGTCAGACGCTTTAACCACTGAGCCACCAGACCGCTCTGTTTATCGTCAAAAATAAATTATTTATATGGAAGTGGGTCAAACGTTTATCGATATCGGAGTCTCAAATTGGTGAGGATTTGTAAATACAGTTACTAAAAATTGTTTATGGTTTGAATTTGTAGGTATTTAAAAGTATTTATTTCTGAAAAAAGCTCAAGAAATCTTGTACAGAATTAAGTTTTCAATGTTTTTGACGCTTGCCAGAGAACTCGACGCCTTTCTTCTTCGTGGGGCATGAGGTTTCACGAGTATGGCGCCTGTTGATTATGCACACTGCTGAACTTGAGAAGTGAGTATGTTACATAAGTTTAAGGAGAAGTGTTGTTTCTTTTAGTAATTGTTTAGCGATACATTACTGAGCGAAGCAGATGTTGCTAATTGAACTGTTGCAAAACAGCCTAAATGCGAATTCAAATATCGAATTCTTGGACAAATGTCACACTGCTTAAGATACTACGACCTCAAAAATGTGGGGTTAAGAGGGCGTTATAAAACTTTTACACTTTTGTATCAGTCAAGATAATTTTGTACATATTTCAAGCTAAGAAAAATTATTTTGCTGAGTACATTAACTAAAAAAAATTTGTTGAGCACCTTGAGTTACATTCCTTCCATTCCGTTTCGAGAATCATTACCGGTGCTGTGCAACAGTTTGCTTTTCAGCTTGAAAATTGAGAAAGAGATATAGTCCTTCGATTCGAACGCGTTTGTCTAGAGTCCTGTTCGGCTGACTGAGAAACTGCGGTAGTTAACATTCCGAAGAATTATTGCTTTCTACGTAGGAATTTACGTGATGGAAAATACTCCTTAATTTAACATCTTGTAGGCCTACAATATTGCCTATAATAATGATGCGGGTGGTTTACGTTGGCGGAATTGGGGGGCTACACATCAACGTTTGGATCTAAGATGTGTCATATTATCCAGGGGTGTTACGCATTCAAATTGTTTTTGGGGTGATAATTATAGGCTGCACATGGTTAGGCCCTTAAAACGAACGGTTTTTATTGATAAAAATAATGAAATTTGGAGCTTACAATATTAATTCCCACAAAAGCAAAACGTCCAATTCATTTCTTCTTTCACTCTCCATGTGCTAGAACAGTGTCCTGTTTGCCTATTTACAACTGTCGAATGGGCTCAACGAACCGCGTTCCGTTGATTATTTAATATGCTTGCTGAACTTCTGACAAAGATTTTTAAAAAAATTGATGTGTATTAAAATGAGACATAAGGTGTTTTAATACAGTGTTCAAAACTCTTTCTGAGAATCTACCGTAACTTCCTTGTTATTTTGCACATTAATGTGTATGAATTAATTGAAATGAACTAATCTTTGATTTCGTTGTTTGTTGCTGTTATTCCTAGTGTGTGACGTTTCCTCAGGGACGCTCACATGAATAGCACGCAGTTACGTACAAGGCAACAGGTGACCTTTTGCCGCTACACTGAATAATTAGTAGCTGGCGAGGATTGGTGCAGAAGACGTGCATTTATTCCGAGAAATTGGTTTAATTGCTGAGATTTTTCACATTTAACTAGTATCGCACGGGTAAGATATTTGATTAATCGTTGAATGTTATTTCTCTTTACAAACTTTAAACTATGAAAATTATGTGGTCTTAATGATCTGCTGACATAATTTCACGTTGCACAAATTTCACCTAGTTGAATCCTGTAATGGTACCGCATAAGGAATTCATTTTTGGTGCATTTAGGTACACGAAGAATTCTACAATATACATACATGTAGTTTCACGTAACTTTGAATTAATACTTATCGTAAAGATTAAAATTTCACTCTATTAATGAAATTCAGAAACAAATAAAATGTCAAAAACAAACCACATCACTTTCCTCGGCTTTCTTTGGAGATTAAGGATTGGCGAGTTATCACTGCATTGACGGTTCTTTTGATTCTGAGTTGTTGCACCCAAGTTTTTTCCAGTGTCACAAATCTTTCAACAAAATCTACCGGATTAAATTTAAAGAAGGCTAGATTTTCCGCATCTTCGACAAAATTAATGTTCCTTCCAGAATGTTGTAATTTTAAACAATTTTATATAAAAAACTAAAGAATTTTATGCAGTTCTTGCCGGGTTGTGTGATTTCATTTTGCTAGTAGGCCACAAGCTTACTGGATGCACCTCGAAACATTACTGAGAAGATTATTACTAATTAAATGAATTCTTCTGATATATGATTCACCTCAATAATTTGACACTTACTGTGGTTCTGTTATTTGTTAAAAATACTGTTTCGCGGAGTAGGTTGCAAATAATTGGCCCATGTATAGATCAAGATTAATATTTTGGATGTTAGAATCCATTCTAACTTAGATGATTTGTATATTAGTGGCTTAATTTTATTTTAGGACTACGTAATAATTTCAACAATTGGTTCTATTTTCAAAGAGAAATACGTGTTTGATAAAAATGATTTACAAATGTACTAATAATAGTGGATTAATAAGCAAATCTTGTGCTCATAGGTTCTTTTTATTCCAACACAAAGATGTTTGAAACCATATTTGACGTGTCTGCATCGGAACCAACAGCGGACTTAAATATTAAACCATTATTATTAAAGTTAATCTTGTTGTTTCAACTGCTATGCCTCTTGAACTGCGTGATAAAGACAGTTAATGCTTTTACTATCTTGACATTCGAAAATGGAAAAGATCAGTGAATGTTATGAGTGATACTCTAAACCGGCCGGGTCGCAGCAGGTAGACTACCCGGCACACGTGACTGTCCAGGCTGCAGGCATGTACTGTTACTCGTGCCAAGGTCCCCTAACCGGCTTCCTATGTGCGACACACGTGATTGGTCTCGCCTTCACTCGAAGTGTCTTATGATGGGTATTACGAGTAATTCTTACCTTTGCTCTTCAGATATCGCAGAGGTTTGAGACAACTTACAACTTAAATGTAATACGAGTATAACTGTAGAATATCAAAGATCTCCATTTCTGTTATTACAGCTTTCAGAAATGATTGGATGATCATTACAAAATGTAACAGACTTTATATCAATAATGGGTCATTCGATACTTCTCCATTCCGAACGGAAATATTCCTATTAACGATTATTTCGTACATTTAAATGGAGTCCCCAAAAATGGCTTAACCTGCAGTGGTTATTCATTTTAATTTGATGCGCTTGCTTGTTTTGAATTTCCTACAGTTACAATGTCCTTTTTCTTTTTGCTATGGTACGAATTAGTAGTATTTAAATTCAGCATTCCTTTAGTGATACACATATTACAGCATGACGCTTTCAGAAAGTATATTTAGCTTAGTCTGATGTAAATAAAAGATCAATACAGATTGTCATGGCTTTTCTTTCTATCTGCTGTGTTGCACTGTTGTGTAAAATCTGTGACTTTCAACGTGGAAGTAGTCAACGAGTCCATAAATGGTTAGACAAGTGAGAATAGACTGGCCCGAATATTATCCTTTCACTATACAACCGAATAATTTCGAAACCATCACTTTTCTTCAGTTCTGATAAATGAACCTTTTGTTTTTCTGTGATGTTTTAAACGAACGACCATGCAAAGCAAGAATTTTAAAGTCGCAGAGACGCCCCACAACATAGTGAACTATAGATTTTATTCGACTAGTCTAAAATAAACTTCTGAAAAGATGTTATATGTTTTCCATCTGAAGCAGTATTTCTATGCGTCGACGCCAACTCACCATCAAACTAACCTTATTTTATATTTGACGATTTAAACGCTATTTCAACTCTCTGTCATGTTTATACCTTGTCGTATATACGTCACCGTATGCCCTTACCTGTATTGTAAATTTGTGTTGAGTTATTAGACAAGTTACTTCAATTTAAAAACCCATGAATTTGTCCAAACTGATTAAAGAAATAACACTGGCGCGAATTCAAACCCTTTTACATTTCATATCGCATCCCAACTGAGATTTGTCTTCTGCAGTTTCTGAGAAGAAATTTCATAGCAGCTGGAATTAGGCTCTGAACACGTCTCCTCTGGATTAATTCGGAGCTGTACTTTCCGCTAATTCCATCCAAAGGGTCTCTAAGGAGACCACATACACATTTACTTTTACTTTCTGTAACTATATACGAGTGAATGCTGAGAGAGTCCCCAAGTATTATCTTCTTAATACATCTTAAACAGACAGAATAGCACAAACCTTACACTTCATTAATAGATGTGAAATTTATTTCCTTCCCTCTGTTTAGGGTATTCTGAGTGGTCTCACCTAAGCTGTCGACAGGAAGTTAAATAAAAAAAACAAAAACACCTGATTGAAAGCAGTTGTGAAGGTGATATATGGCTGAATTACATCTGCACTGAAGGTTTTATATATATTTGTATAATAGGACTGTAACGGTGAAAGAATGTACATTTAAAATACTTCTGAACAAATTAGTTGTTAATTGGCCTCTAAAATATATGAATCTACGATTTTTAAAATTTGTCTTTGTCTGTTTGGATGAACGGGATTCACGCAAAAACCTCTGGTCGGAAATTGATGTGGTTTTGAATAATGTTCAGTCCCTGGTACTTGGGGTAAAATACATGTTTCATTTCGGAAAGCCGAGAAATTTAGGATAAAAAGATAAACAAATGAGCATCAGATATGTATTGCATGGGATTCTCACAAATGCCACTGGCCAGAAATTGATGGGGTTTTGAATAATGTTCAGCCCCTGGACACCTGGGTAAAATAGTCCTTATTTCCTTTCGATGTGAAGTCCTAAAGCTGAAAAATTTACTATAAAAGTATAAACAAATTAGTTTCACTTTTTCATTGAGCAGGATTCACTCAAAAACCTCTGGTCGGGTTCCGAATAACGTACAGCTCGTGGTCCTGGGAAACCGAGCGTGGCGGGTGAACGGTTAACGTTCTGGCCTCGCATTCGGGAGGACGTGGGTTCGAATCCCCGTCCGGGCATCTAGATTTGGGTTTTCCATGGTTTCTCAAATCACTCCAGGCGAATACCGGGATGCCATGGCCGAATTCCTTCCCGTTCCTTGAAAAAACAAGGTCCCGGGAAGAAAGTAGGGTATGTTTCATTTTGATGTGAAATTGAAAGGTGATAAGTTCAAGATAAGTGTCTACAAATTAGTATCCATTTTTAATTGAAATATCTGCTTGTCGAATTTAGTTAATTCTCACATTCGATACATATCTTGATATCAGCGTATAAATGGCGTAGTATTATTCAGAGGAATTATTTTTTTTCCCCTACCTGGTGAATTCGGTTTAATCCGTAAATTGTTCAGTTCACGTAAACGAAGTTGCGGGCAACAGCTAGTAGTTAATAAAGCGTACTGGCCACATATATCCCATGAAAAGATAGATGAGTACGAAGAACACACCAGCTGCCGACGTTCCGGTGAGTAGTATAAACGCGTCACCTAAGAAAGATCCAAAATGACTTTACATGTCAAACAAAAGGCGTCGAGATTGGTGCTCTGGTAATACGATAACAGTTTAATTTCCGACTGTCACTTCTAGCGCCTCTGCGTGTGTTGAAACTGATACTGCTGTAACAGTTGTCCATCAAGTGGGTTTATCTCGTCGTTCGATGTTACCACGGTCGTGTCGACCTTGTGGAACAGGTCCGTCCGGCTGAGATGCCGGTTTCTGTAGCAGCGGGACTGGGCGTGTGCGCAGAGCCTTCCTCACCATAAAGTCCTGTTGCCCCAGAGCCTAAAGCCAAGCTAACTGGGTAAGTAAGGTCCACGAGGAAGTGGTTAACTTCTCTCATACGATATGGCGATGCTCAGTTTGTTGGCTTTCAGGCTTTGGTATCATGTTTGTCGTTGAACATTTCCTAATTGCGTTTCCGAAACGCAAGGTTTAAAACACAGTAACTACCGCTCCAAGTACTACAGAAGATATAATTTTTCATATCTTATATCGTTCTTATCTTCATCAGGACTGAAACACTGTTCTCTGGAATGTATGTGAAGTAAAAAGATCTTTTTATCGCATTGCAATCCTTATTGTATGTTGTAATTAATGGAAGCAACGGAAGAAAAATTTCTATTTAGAGATTTTGCTGTCAATGCGTCAAGTGAAATAGCTAAACTGTATCCGATCGTATTTACGATTATTATTTTGTTGAATTGTCTTCAAATTATCATAGTGAGAACTGTAACGTATTCTTTGAACTTATTTCATTGCAAAAATAATTAATTTTTGTGTGTTTTAGTTTCAGAAACTTGAGCGGCTTAAACAATTAGGAGTCTCAAGGCACTAGGACATAATGTTAACGATTAAGTATTCAGTTGTATTCTGATCTTATGTTTGTCTGTTACATCGAACAGCCAAGGTTATTGTACCACTGTATATGCTTATGTTAGTAGATTATTTGATGGTATCGTATGTTGAACTATTCCTTCTTGTTTGTTACACAACTGTAATGTTTTCACGTCAGCATTGTCGCTGCAAATGTTTCACAGTGTGACTCTCAAGGGAAAGTGAATTTTCTTTTTTCTCACTGTCTTAAGTAACAATTCTCTTCACTGTTGAAACCTTTTCGTTTACTGTCTTGAAATGAAACTAAGGGCAAAGCAGCTAACTTCGGTAGTTATTGTAATTTCAGCAATGCTGATCCCAAACTATTCTCGATTCTAAATTACTTATATGTTATGCGGGAAAGAAGTTGGATTAAATTTTTAAAGCGAAATCATCTAACTTGGATTCCAATGTTTAATATATTAAGCTTGACGTATTTTAACTGATTTTAGAGAGAAGTTTAATATTGAACTTTCTAAAAAAAATTCATCATAAATTCAATTAATTGAACTTTAAAATATCAGTAAATATAATCATAAAAAGGGCTATTTAATCATGATTCACGATATCTCACTCTAGGGAGCAGATTCCCAACAGTTACCAAACAGTGGTGTGTCCAAATTCGGAACCCCACGAGCCTATTTGAACCCAGTCAGTTCATGTGATAAAGCTATAGTTTCATAAAAGTGGTTAGCTAAAATAATGTGAAATGTGTTATTAAAACCCATCAGCAGCAGTAACTACAGGACTATCTACTAACACTGTTCAAAATATTGCAATTCTCCCTGGAAGTTACTGTTAGTATTCTCCGTATGAGAAATAAAATTAATACAATGGTACGTGAATACTAGTAAAATAGTACTAAGTAGGGAAACAGCATCGTTAACCACTCAAACAACAGTGGTAAGTGTAGCCGCATTTAATATCTCAGCCACGATATGTCTTATGTGGAGCATTTTGTCTGTTACAGAAAAAAGGAAGATCTTTCGAATTTTTAATTAAACACTTTCGAAAACAATAAATAATTAAATGTATGACGCCTAATAATATGGAGACAGTACTCACGAAGTTGTTCATGGTGGTTGTCGCTGATCGGCCAAGAGGATCGTCGGCGAAGTGCGCGGAGAAAGACGTCGCCTTCACTTATATACCAGGCCACAGCCTTGTGGTCTGCGGGATGGAAGAACGATGGGGGGAGGGGGGGGGGGGCGTTGCCGCGCCCACGGTCGCAGTGGTTCCAGCAACAGCACCGTCTGGGAACGCCGCCCATATATCGTCAGGTACACTAAAGGTGGGAAACAGTTTACGCATGGCCATTTACCGAGCAAACATTTTTCATGTTCTTTCAGTTAACTGCTATATATTCTGACAGTACTTAGCACTTCTGTGGACCATGCGGGAAGATGATAGTTTATTTTGCCGTGTCGTTACTACCAATAGATTGTGTTAACAGCTTAATATCAGCCACTGCGAAACAGTTGAAGTATTAAACGTTATCCTGGATGGTGGGTCAAACCATCACAATAATTCAGCTTCTCTGGCAGCACATGAAGTTATAAGGAGGATAATAATCAGTTCATGCACCCTATTGGATCGTGGTCCTATCCTCCCGCAACTACTTAATTCTGCTTTTTTGTAAAATTGAAATGTGTGGTCCCTGCTATTTTACTCTTATCATGGGTAAGTAAATATACTTATTATTTAATCGACCACCCTAGTAGCCTAGTTGTTAGCGGCGACAGACTCGGGATAAGATGATCCATGGTTCGAATGCCAGTCTCTGCCTGGAGTTTCGTGACGCCTTAAACTGGCCATCACCTCTGGCAAAGCTTTTCTTTGTTCGTGTGAACTACGCTAAGACGCACCCTGCTTTGGACTCAACGTAATACTGTAGGTTCCCTCAACCCGGTGGTATTATTGGGTTAGGCTAGGGTTGCAACGACGGAAGTAGCTTCTATTACTAATTTAGCCTTTTCTTTATTTTTGTAATTAATACCAGAAAGGGTGTCGAATGTTTTCGTGGACATATCTACCGTTCCGTTATTTTAAAAGTACCAAATTCCAGTACGTCTACTGAATTATCTAATAAAATAACATATATCAACTATTCAAGAATTTCTGAGTTGATTATGTTACATTTAGTTCATCAGAAAATTCTAGTACTATGCTCTAACTATTTTTATAATTTGGTTTCGTGAAATTTGTTTGCTCTTTATTCATAAATTAACCTCGTATTACATTTGTGATAAAAGAACGTATTTTTTTATCTGGCTCAACAACCAAGGACCACGAGGACACTGGCCACACGTGGCTAGTGTGAATCATGTGAAAAAAAGGGGGGGGGTTGGAGGAGGAGGAGGCGGAGATTGGGGCCCATTCCAACATCGGCGTAGATAACTGCGGGAAACCGTCCAATAAACTCAATCACGTCGGCCGGTACGCGTGCCCACTCCATTTGTACCTTCCCAATCCAGAGCATGGTGCCTCAGCACAGTGAACCATTCTGGTGGGCCAAGAATTTATCAATATTTACAGTTGTGGGACTATACTAATAAAACATCAGGTTTTTTTCTGAAATTTCTGGAGCTGATACACGTACGGTTTTACTTCTTGAATACAAAATATGACGTTATCGTCATTTTGGTTGAAAGCATATATAGTGGTGACTTGTTAATTTTCATTTTTAGTGATGCATTTCCACTTTGTTCAGATTAGACGATATCAGTTTAATCGACCGAGAACAAGATAAAATAAATGAAATAAGAACAGATTGAGGTTGTAATGGTATGACGTTTATTTTCCCGTTTATCTATCGTTTGCCGGCGTGGGTTTATTACGACTCTTGAAACGTGTGAACTGACGTGCTTTTGATTACTTGATACTTTTCTTGGCATTAGAGTACATTAATCCGCTTCCGGCTGTCTAGTAGATAGTACCATGCAGTCACTTTCTGCGGGTAGCTGGGACGAAATTCTGAATAATTATTACTACGTTATTGTAATACGGTAGAACGTCGATAATGCGAACTAATTGGGACCGAGATTGTTCGGATTTTCGATCTGTGTAGTTCCGACTTATATAGTTTTTATTCTGCCTTTAAAATTATATTACGTTAGGTACATTATAATTTTCCATATCCCGAGCAAAAGAAGTCTCTTACTTTTATTATTCTTCATGTTGGAGACAATTAGGCATCCTTTCAGAAGATGAACATGGCGTATAATGTTTGTACAGTTAGTAAACAGAACTAACCGGCACAGCAAATCAATAACAAAGGCGCAGGACAAAAACAGTGGCTAAAGGAAATTCAAAATTACCGGCACATTGGAGAATTATTGTTACAACAAACATTCAGCTTCACAACCAGTGTCCGGTTGGTCACGAGGATCATGTAAGGTGTAAAACTCATTGTACCTAGTTCATTGGTAGTGAAATATTCGGACGAAACATGTGCAAAGATGTACTTATTGTACTTTAAATAGAAAGGGAGCTGATGTTACTGTAAAATAGTACACAATTCGTAAAAAAATATAAAAAATAAAAATGTTGTTCGGATAATTGTGGTTCGGATCATTGACGCTCCACTGTAGTTACAAGTAATCTGTTGATGAAGTAAAAGTATTTTAAACAATTACAGTAATAAATACAGGGATCAAGTTTTTTTGGAAAACAGAGGATTGATTAGATGGTTGGAAAAGTTTCAAAAAATGCATAAAAAGGGCAAGGGAGTGAGAAAGTGTGATAGACGTAAACATAGTAGAAGATACTAAACGACTTGCAGACGTGGAAATGCAAATGATCATCAGAATAATGAATATCATCAACCGAAAACGTAACTATCGATTACAATCGTTATTGAAATTTACCGTAGGAACTGTTTGATACAGCATCTTAAAATACTGAATTTGATCTATAATGATTCTCATCGACTTTTGCAACATTTCACTCCCGTTTAGGCTAATAAGCTACTTTGAAACTTTCTCCTCGTACAGCTTGTACTGAATAACTTGGTATTTGGGAGCAGCGTTGCTTCGCCTTGTGCGGTGACCGCAGTAAAGGGCGAACGACTCCTGCACGGCTGGGTGGCAACAAGGCAGAAACTCTACCGTTCGGTGGCAGCCCGGCACTTCACGCTCAAATGTCAAGTCCGTAGCCATTTAAATCACACAGCCACAACTACTGCCACGAGCCGTGTGTCCAGTAAAGCATTGTAATCTCATTCACGGGCAGCTACAGATGGGAGGATGAATGCGCTTTTGCAGCTCAATATTTATTCTAAGAAAATCTGTCAATGCTCATACGCATAATGGTAGTTTCAAATTGTAGTTTCTTGGCTCCTCCTGATAAAAGGAAAAATTATCCATACTTATCTTATGCAACTGTAAGTAGAAAGCCTAGAAATAGTTCGAAGTTTGGATTGAAATATTTTCATAGAATTCATTTCAATTATTTTGCGACACATTTTTGTGGATTTCACAAACTCGAGTATTAATTAATAAATTTAAGTGAAATTATTTTTCTGTTTCCCATTTACAGCGAGTCGATTGATCTGATTACATTTGGTAGCTTTTTTCTTTTAAGGACAAATCCTTACCGTCTTTTATTGTTGAAATTTAATGATGTTTTAATTAGATGTGGCGTTAAGATAGGACCGAAAACAACCTTAAATTTTATAACAAAAGTTACGGTTGCTGTAAATTCCTTTTAAAGCTAATGAAAATGTTTTTTGAAGACTAAATGTCAAATGCTAATCCGATTTTACGTTTATCGAATCTTAATCACTATCACGTGATGTCAATATATTTACTTAAAATGCAAGTTCAGAAACAGGATTTTTAGTAATTTGTTTCAAACAGAAAAATGTAGCTGTTAGACATACGTGAAAGATATTGTTCGTGGTAGAATCATAATAGAAATTTAGAGATTGCTTACTAACACCGTTTGGGTTTAACTAAAAGGTTATGTTGTTTGTCTCACACATAATATGCATAAATGTTTGTGAGTCTTTGTATAAAAACTAAAAGAAACTTCCGGTAGCACTATTATTTCAAAAAATGCTAGAGCTTAATAGTGTTCATGTTATCACTGTCCTTCTTTTGTATTTAAAAACATTTTTGTACTATTGTCTCGTTTACATTTGTTTGATAAACGTAAGTAGAAAACTAGTTGCAAAAATGTTTTTGTGTAGAATGGCAAATACTACAGTTTTATGGATGCTCTGTGCTTCAGTTACTGTAACTGAATTCCATAAAGGATAAATTTGATTATGCCGTAAAGGTATAGCATAGCTATCTGTCTCGTTTCAAAATATTTATCGGCTGGTACCCCTCGTACATCCAGCAAGTGCGGCTGCCTCGGATGATCGCCAATAGATGGTGCCAACTTCTTTAAACTGCTACAACGGGTCAGAAATTTTGTTGTTGCGTAAGAGCCGCGAGTTACAGTTACCAATAAGTAAGAAAAGGAACATTTCCTTTGTGAAACAGGTACTTGATACAGCATTTTGAAAATAAACGGTATATGATTTTTTTATGCTGCATAAAAATAAAAAAGAATTTTAAAAAATTAAAAAAAGACTTCACTATAAATAGTAAAATAAACTATGGTATTTCTACTGTTATTACGAATCTACATATGTTCTATTAGAGCAGAGTCAGATGCAATGCTATATGAAGTAAAAGATCTTTTCACAGATGGTTATTGTTAACATTCTGTCTATATAAAACCTTTTAACGATGGTCGTAAACACAATTCCAGGAGATCTAAAGCGTCCAGATTTTTAAAACCACTAAGAAATAACTGGATTCTCATGCTGGAAGTAAAATGAAGCTTTCGTTTATTCTTTTTGGCAATGATATTAACCAGTTAAAGTATTAAAATCTGAATTCGAAGTGGGTTAAGGGAGATATTTTGGACAGTAAAATTAAAAGTCCAGGACCAAAAACACGCAAATGGTAGATTTGTTTTTACTCAGATTATATTCTGGAGAATTTTTTCAGCTGGATACCTCATCAAGTAGACGACAGACCCTCAAAGAAGAATTTCATGAGCGAAACATAATAGGTAGGCTATAAGTTTAGGTTTGTCATATTTGTAATGGCTTATTTGAATTAATGTATATCGTTTATTAAATTCAGTATTGTGTTTGAAACAACGTGTCGACTTTTACATCACGTCTTACGTTTATAACGTAAGGTTCGGTAACGACCTGTCTCATAGTATTGCACGCTTGGATTCGCAGAGGTAGATATCCGTATTACTGTCCTTCACCTGCAGTTTTAAGATACTCGCCGACTTTACCTACCCACGGAATTTTGTTATACGCACACATTGGACAACATACTGAGTGGTTGTGGGGAGACTTTTCGGAAGTTTAGCGTGGAACAAACATCGCTGGCTCCAATAGCAATCAAACCCCGGTTAATAATACCGTAATAGCTCTACCAGTTTATTCTGAGAAAACATTATGGTAATTTTATGTTATTTAATAATTTTAGTATTGCCTAGGTTACAAGTTACATCAGAAAAATAATAAAACATCAAAGATTATTTCCAATTCAGACTAACGCGCGTTCATTTGAAGTACTATTACTTACATTCGTTTTCGTTTTGATAACACAATTACTTAGTTAAAAACTTGATAAATCTTACTCCTGGCATACACAGTAAAAATTTAATATAGAGCTTGTAACGTCTGATTTTTAAGATGTTATTAAAATTTAAAAATTAATAAGATGCATTAATTAATAAATTAATTTGCAAAATTAATCCCGGGTAGGCGCCAAGAATGGAAGTGTTCTCTATTCGAGAGAAGCGACATTCCAATTCTGAAATACTTTTAATCAAAGCAATTGTACTTTTAAAATGCCATTAAAAAAACACAAATCTTCATCTATTCAAATGATATACTGATACATTGGAAAGGAAGTTATTGAAAGCAGGGTTTACAACACCTATTATTTTCTTTGAATATAAAATTGATTGATTTATTGAACAGAACTGAATATTAAAAGTTTCTTTTGAACAATTTAGAGCATGATTCACATCTCAGAGCGTTGCCTAGGGTTGAATGACGCAAGAGTGTCTATACATCGGCGGCGTTCTTTACCGTAGCAGATGAGTTGCGGAGAAATCAGACGGACCCTGTTGATCAGCTGGGCGCAAGGTCATTGGTGACGTCCACTTGGCGGGGTAGCTCTCCGCAGGTAGTGACCTCTCCGGCAATCTCCCGGGGTGCGCCGGTGCGGATTGTTTGCTGGCCAAAAACAGAATGTCTTCTCTCCCGCTTGTTAGCCCCGTTGAAAACTTGAAGGCTCCGGAGTTTTAGCAGACGCGGGAAATTTCAGCGAGTCGCAGCGTTTGGCGGGTCGTCCACGATCTCCATTGGCGCTCCTCATGCAATATAAAAAACTTATGGTTTCTAAAAGTTCGTAACACACTGATTGATTCACTGGTTCCCAACAGAGGTGTTCCGCAACCTGACTTTTTCTCCGAAGCATCGTTTCTCTAGTTTCAACTTCCTACTCCATCAGGAAATCCTCCATTCGGCACAGGCCCTATACTGTCCTCTGAATTTCATTGAATGTGTAAAGCTTTAACTTTACGGCCTGCCATAAATCGTTCGGTCTTTCAGCGCAGGTATGAGTCACCTGGCTCTCGCCGATGCCAAAGAAACGTGGAATTCACACGCATAAATTTCCCGTCACCAAGGGACGTTACAAGCTTTTACTTTTTTTTCGGGGGGGGGGGGGGGAGAAGTTTTTAGCTTGAATTAATGTCGTGTAAATTGCCGTCTACTAACGTTGGAACTCGCTTGGATATTCCTGTGACCGGTCCTCTCTACCCGGGCGGGCTGTGACCGCTGGAACTGTCCCAGGCTCTGCGGACAAACGAAGGCTCGGCGGACATACGAATGTTCGGCAATGCAGGAATAGCGCATAATGTCTTCCTCGCCCAAATCGTGTAACACGAATGGTACGTCGTAGAAAACAGGAAAGAATTGTACAGAAGGAACATTCTGGAATCTGCGGTATATCAGTGATTACACCAACATTTTGTGCAAGTTCGATCAATTGAATCATCGTAGACATGAAATGTAACGGGTATGTGTTTGATAAAATACGTAACGGAGGCATTACAAACCATGAGATCAGAACATGGTGCAACTAAAACCATAACATAAATAAGTTATTTATAATGAGAGAATGTAGGCTTTCTCGGTGAGTCAGTTGCGTAAAATCTTCTAGGGCTTTCCACTGGGATAGCGCTTCAGTAAAAGTATAAAGCAACATTTCTGAGCCTGCCTTTGGCTCTATCTTCCTCTGAATCCAAATTTAGTGCATTATGATGCATACAGAAGCTTTATATATAAATGACGTCTTGTAAGGATTTGTACCTATAAATGCATAACACTGAACTCACCTTCATGATATAAGAGATACTACTCTCATACGTGATTTTAAATAACCAAAAGATCATTCATATGTTCAGGAGAAAGATTGTTCTACTTTTATGAAATGCTGGAACATCACCACAGAATGTTGAAATATGGTGCAGTCTGCCGATTTTTACTTTTTATTAACTTAGATTTTGACACGGTATTTAAGTAAGTGAATTTTTCGAAAATAACAATCTTATAGAATGATACAACAGTACAATGGAAATAACAAGAAGAAGATATCACTCTTTAATATTTTCGATTTAGCGATTCTAAGACTGCGATGAAGTTCGTGGCTCTTCCGGTTGTACGGAGTGAGCACCAGCGTCGCTACGTCCCCACGCAGACCGTGAATAACAGCCTGAGACTATTGCCAGGCTCGAGCTTACGTCCAGGCTCGGTCCTCTGCACTGTATTTCCGGCATTTGGCTGGCAGCGGTCACGCTGGCAGCGACAAACCGAGCGAGCCTGAAGAGCGTTTGCACGACTCTAGCTTGAATGGTGCAGCTCCACCATTCCAGACATATATCCGATGAGAGCAACTCCTTCATGGATGGTCTGAGGAATATTTAATATCGGAAACTAACACGACGGCCAGGCTGAAATTATCACTCAGTTGCAGGAAAGTAGGATGGGTTGGTACAGTAAAATTTGAAATTAGCAGCAGCGAAAAATTTACTCATCACAGTTCACGAAGGTGTGTTTAAATCCCAAAACTACACACTTGGAGATTACTAACCAAAGTAAATCAAACTCTGTGGAAGATTACAACGCTCGATAAATGTCAAAAAGTCTGATGCTACATACACAAAAATGATGCACACTAGAACAGCGTTCATCTAAAGATGGGACTCGGAAATAGTTAGCGTCAGGCGTTCCCACTGAAAAGAAAGTCATCCACTTTAAATTTCGGAACACAACTCCTTATAAACGCGCTGCGATTACTGGTCACGAAATGCGACAATATTTGCAGGAACCTTCTAAGCCCTAAACTTCCCTATTCCGTGTACGGACGCCCGCCCGCCGACTCACTAGCTCCGGCGCCACGTCGGAACACGGCCAGTTGGTGATTCCCAACACAATCTGTCTCCAGAGCTTGAGTTATCGGAAACTACCACCACGGGAAACGCAAATTATCAAACTCTGCTGATGGCATTAAAGAACCCTCTTTACAAAACACCTTCAACATGCACTCCCACTTATCCAAATATCATTAAATGCATAAAACCTGACACCAAAACGATCGAAAGTCCCGAAAGTCCCGCTGAGTTGACAAATGTGGTATTGCCTCTTTCGACCCAACGGTGTGCCCAGTGTGTCATTGCGCCAATGCATGAAGTTACGATTTACATATATCCGTAGCCTCCTGCACTCTGGCATCCTGACTTCTATTTTGTGTTGTTTCTCGTTTTTGTCTAAGTAAATGCTGAGTGACCAGCCTTTCACCTCAAAAATTATAACATAACAAACAAAATGATGTGCTTTTCTTGTTGCATTAAAATTTTCAAAGTGTATAACACCTAATAGAAATTAATGATCTGTGTTAACGACACATACTCGCATATGACTAAAGATGGCTTCCACGGACCGTGCATTTGCCGGCCGCGCCGGTCTATCTATGAACAGCGGGCCGTGGGAAGGGAGCCAAGGCTGGCAGGGATGGCGCGCCTCTGCCTGTCGCCCAGTCGGTAAACATCAAACGCCCGCGTAGCTGATACGACACTAGGCAACGTGGTGGGGAGGTGGCGAGAGCGTACAATTCGGCTGCATGGCGCGGCCTACAAAACCACGGGCCGTGGGAAGCCACCATAACGCTAACACAGAACTGACGACCGTCACAAAGGTATGAATCGATGACTTTGTTAATTACTTAGACTAAAAATTTTGCCATTATTTAAATTGCGCTGTGTTTTCGACATACCTTACAATTATTATACCGATACTAACAAGTTTTTTGTTATAAGACGCGTCAAATTTTTACCAGGATTATATCGCACCAGAGAAAACCAAATTCCTAACTTGTTCTTATTCTTTTGCTGACGGAACATCATAATCAGAGAATATTGTTATTTGTTGTACGGTGGCCGGTAATGAAAGCTGTTTTGGGAACACTCTAGACTATACATAGAACTGACTACCGAATCTGGTTTCTGGATTAAACCTCAAGAGGCTTAGTAACGTATCCATAAGTACTGCTACGAATATACATACGTACATTGGATCGCTGAACGGAACAACTGATCTTCATAGAACGTTAAAATTTTACTGGACCTTGCTCCATTATTGCATACAAGTATGTTTGGTGCAAATTACTTTTCTTGCATTATGTCTGTATGACTTAATAACTAGTGAAAATTCTTTGTTAAAATAAGTAACTCTTTAATAGCTTTAACTATGTTTCACTAAATAAAAACTTTAACTTAAAACATCACAGAAAATGGTGATGTGCAGTTTTTCACCTGTAGTCTTTATTAATTCATTTGCGTTGGAGCAAATGCTTGTAAAAGGTTTCTTCTTTCTAAATTATGGATTAATAATGCTAGATATACATTCAAATATTCAGATATGTAGCTAAATATAAGTTACAATCAGACTGACGCTGCACTTTTCTGTAGTTTCTTACGCCTTAATTTAAAATACCTTCATTTCTTTCTTTCGAAAATTATTTGCTATAAACAGAAAAAACACTAAATTATCTAACGTCATATTATATAACCCAGTAAATAAATAATACTATTAAGAAGATTGTAAGTGAAATATTGTTTGGTTTCTTTACAGGAGAAGTTCTCCACATATCGTTTCCGTCGTCAGAAAACCATTTCGAGCTCCGTAATGCATGGGAAACTGTTCCGAGGAAACTACAAAGTTTATGTTGTACCAAGTTTATTCTTGAATGTAGTTATGCCCGTCATCACCGTATTTGCCTTGTACGTTTGGATAAAAAGTAAAAAAGAACTACGTTGACGAAATCAACAAACCGATTCGTACTATAACATGTGTCACTAAAATTTGATAAATATTTAAGAGAAATAGGGAGGAATACTTCTAGCTTCACTGAGAAGAAAATGTATGTTTCATTAGTTAATTAATGTCAGTACAAGCTTTGAACGATATTCAGTCACCACGTTCCAGCCTTATTTTGCTGTCTGCAAATTCCTTGTAGCTCTCAACAGTGCTGTTTGTGTTACGAGCGGTAGGAAACTGTTTCTCACCTGTCTCGGAACTTGTCCCGTCGAAAGTGACTGAAACAACTGTGTGAGTGAAGAAGGCTTAAACTCTCTCCTTAGCTTATGTCATTAGCGTATTGCCGCGTACATTCCTTTAATTCGTGTCATGGCGGAAGTAAAGAGAAGAAATACTCAGAGTTCATTTCTTATTTTATAGTCGGAAGTACGTTAAAAAGTAGTTAAGCAGCATGTATCTAATAACTTTTTTCTATGTTGCAGATACTTATAGGTAACTGCATTGATAATAACATCTTTAATCTCTCAGCCACATTGACAAATGGCTCCAATGTGAAACGCCTACCTTTTATCGTCTTGTTTACAGCACAGTAACTTACTAAGCCGGACAACATAGGTTTGAAGTATGGAACCTACTTTCTTTTTTTTAAGGAGGTGGCGGGGGACAGGAAATTTGGCTAGGACGCTGGTAGTACAGTCCTTGTGGGATACAAAATGACATTCACAGAATTTGTTGATAATTTTTTTTGTTATATCGGGGAAGTGTTTTCTTTTAAGGGAAATTTTTGTGGCATACAAACATCAATCAACTAAGCCAAACTCATTTTTTGTATGTAAACGCTGTATTTTATGTTATGTAAAAATCTAAGTGGTAATCTCTGGGAAGAGGTAAAGGAAATTTATCTGTAAAACAAAAATTTCTGTTGGTAAAGCCAATCTGAAACATTGATAAGCCAACACTTTCTCTAATAGCA
Organism: Vandiemenella viatica; assembly: GCA_031002005.1. Lineage (NCBI taxonomy): Eukaryota > Metazoa > Arthropoda > Insecta > Orthoptera > Morabidae > Vandiemenella > Vandiemenella viatica. Next base: position 130,934,909 of record JARYHS010008074.1, read on the forward strand.
GATCTAGAATTAACCAAACAGGTATACTCCTCATATTTTCATTCAGTGATGTCATATGGCATATTTTTTTGGGGAAACTCTTTACAAAGTAAAAAAAGTTTTCATAGCCCAGAAAAGAGCTTTTAGGATGCTGTGTAGGGTAAAACCAAGAACTTCTTGCTGACAACTTTTTAAAAAACTCAATATTCTTACAATGACTTCTCAATATATATATTCTCTGATGTGCTTTGTCATAGATCATTTTAACCTTTTTACTTCTAATTCACAGGCACACAATTTCAATACAAGAAACAGAAATAATTTGCACAAAACACAAACATCTCTGTCATTAGTACAAAGAGGAGTTAATTATTCTGGTATGTATCTATTTAATAAACTTCCCAAGAGTATAAAACAGTTTGCAGATAATAAAGATATATTAAAAGAAAAACTGAGGGATTATCTGATTCCATTCAAGAATTTGAACAAAATAATTAATTGTATTCAATATAACTTTTGCAAAATTCAGTTGTAAAAATTAATGTTTATTTTTATTCAATTTATTTGTATTTGTAACATATAATTGTATTTACTATGATAATGACTCATATTTTAATAAAAAGCGAATAAGTAGGGAAAAAACGTTGTAGCGGTTATTCTACAGTAATAAAGCTTACAAATAAAAATATTTGAATTTCATGCATATACCCTATTGTGACCACGTTTAACAGGACTGCAAGACACGCAACCTCACGCTTCATGGAGGCACGGCGACTGCGTGGGGTTGGTCTGCTTTCACGACGATCATTACATTGTGTTCCATTGACACCCGCACGTGGTGCCAAGAGTATCAGGACTGGACCGACGAGGAATGGGGGCACTTGATCTTCTCAGATGGGAGCAGATTCAGTCTGAGTAGTGATTCTGGACTTACCATCATCTGGCGAGAGGTGAGAACACGTAATGTGTTCAGGAACATTGTCAAACATGATCGTTTCGATGGTACAAATGTTATGGTGCGGGGAGGCATAATGTTGAGCCGTCATACCGACCTCCAAAACTTTGTACGCTGTACACTCGCCGTTAACGTTATTGTGACTGTACTCCTGTCCCATGTACGTCTTTTCAGGGGCGTATTCGGCCCTGGCTTCAGTTTTTATGGATGACGATGCTTGAACGCTTTGAACAGTGCAGGTGGAGGAGCTGTTGGAACGAGAGGATATTCGATGAATGTACTGGCCTGCCATATCCTGCCATATCCCAAACTTGTGGTAGCATGGAAGCACACTGCAGAGCATGCATCGCTGTCCGTGGTGATCACACACCCTTATAAGAACCATGTCCTTCCTTTTTGCAATGTGCAGGGGACCAATATGATCTGCAATTATTGTCTCTGCGTAAAAGTGTCATTTCTGTTCGTTTAGTAGCGTATTTCTTTGTTTCCTTCTGTTCCTCACTATAGTAGTTCTTTCTGTCTAGTTTTATCTAGCTGTATGTTTGGGAGTGACACAGCATGCGAATGTTATTTTCGTCCTTAACTTTTGCACACCAGTTTACTTTAGTGTTTGATATAGATGTATGAGATAAAACCTTAAAATGTTATATTAAATTCTGAATGTACAACTACACATTGAAAGTATTATGCTGTTGATGCCGCCGTACCCAGTAATGCAGGCAACAAGGAATTACTCCTCCAATAGAAATTCAGTTTGGTATTCTTTCCTTGCCTTCAGAAGTGATAGAAATGTATGTAAATGTTACTGTCTTGTGGTTGACTGTTACGTATTTTGTGTTGTTTGCGTTCTGAATGAATGAAATGTGTAGAAAGGGAGAGGTCTAAAGCTGGTGTTGAACCATTTAGGTGTACTTTTCCTAAAGACACCAATGGTGACCGCAAAGCTTAACACCACATCTGACGGACAAAACAACATCAAGTGTCGCTTGCCTTCACTCCATACGCAATGCGGCTAGGTTTGGTATTTAATCTAGGACTTTGGTGCCCAGTCTGGAGATTATGCACCACTACATCTCCTACCTTGCCGGCCAAGTTCTGAAGAAGAAAATTTCATCCACCACCAATGCTTGAACAGCTAACTGTGTCAGGCGCTGTACACCAACACGATGCTATAACCACCTGAGCCTACGGAACGGGTGGATGTATTGTAAACCTTACAAAATTATTTTGCGATTTCAGCTGAAGTTTAAAATCCGAGTCGCATGAAATAATTTTTTTAATATATATATTCAGCATGATTTTTGAGACAGAACGTTGTATATTACACTATTTCTCGTACAAATTCTTTAAATAAAGTTACCCTATTTTTAATTATAGACCTGTTTGGATACTAATTTTCCTACTCCAGTTTTATGGACCTTTGTTTGTGCCAATTATCGTAGAAGTCCTCTTTGATAACTGTGCAGATGCATTCAAAAACTGTATGTAACATATTCGTTGCGGAACAGAATAATAGTTGTGATTTCAATAAAAAAAAAGATAGTTTTCCTCACCATTTTCATTCTCTACGCTAGGAGCATTCAAAAAATTTTATCGGTCGATACGGAAAACAGTGCTTAAGGAAGGATAATAATGAATTTTATCACTACCAATGTGAGAAATCATGTCAAAATTTGTATAAATATTCTGTATTAAGTAATAAAATAAAACATTGCAATCAAATATCCTCGGATGTACCGACGAATTGGTTATTAAAACACAATATTTTGGTGACCAGCATCGCCGTCTTGTTCCGGTGTACTAATCAACGACCCGATAGCTATTGAGCCATCTCCAGAGCCAGTTGTCGTAGTCAGCAGCTGCATGTTGTCTTTAGTTCCAGGAAATCCTAATTTTAATGTATGTCTCTATATATTGTAGCTGGCCTAAGTGTATTTGTCCTAATTTGATGTTTCCTATACTGGAATGCATACATGTGATTTTTGGGATCAGAAATACCTATCTGCTAACTAGTGGAGGATTTTTTTGGAGGGGAGGACCTAACTATTATAGCACCTACCCCTCCTTATTATAATGGGGGTGAGTGGACAGAGGCATACCAACGACTTATCAGGATGAAGGAAATCTTCTGGAGTGGGTACGCTACGTTCTTAGGGGGCATCCACAAATTACGTGAGGTGTTTTTCCGGATTTCTGGACCCCCCCCTCCCCCTTGGTGAGATTTCGTGAGATCTGGCCGGACCCCCCCCCCCCTCTGGTGAGATCAGGTCCGTGAGAGCCCCCCCTAGAAATCGCACTCGAAACTTTTGTAGACCTTTTTTTTTTTTTTTAGGTCACACCCTAACTTTTTGACGAAATACCCTCCTAAACTCGACTTAGGCGCAAATTGTAGACCTTTTTTTTGGCTCTACTATCCCCAAATTTTTCGCAAAATCTCACGTGAGATTTCCGTAGACCCCCCCCTCCCCCCTGGTGAGATTTGGTGAGATTTCGCCGGACCCCCCCCCCCCCCCTATTTCACCTCACGTAATTTATGGACGCCCCCTTACGGCGTGTTGTTGGCAGTATTAAGGCCCATTCCCACTGCACGTGGTGTGGCAGTACGCGCCTTTCATCTTATACTGCCTGGCGGTGGGTCGAGGCGCGCCGTCATTGCTAGCATATGCGGCAAAGATAAAATGCGTCCACTAACACGCACAGAGTGACACACCGTGGGAACACACCTTTACTTGTTAGGGGGCATCTCCATTAATGTCGTGAGGTGATTTTCCCGGAATTCCGGACCCCCCCCCCTTTTTCTGGCGAGACATCATGAGATTTGGTCTGACCCCCCCCTCTAAAATGACGTGAGATTTTGACGGAAACCCCGCCCCCCTCCCCTCTAACTGACCTCGTAAGTTCTTGAGACATTTTTTTAGCTCTCATGCTTCTAAGGGCGTTTTCCGCGTCGTTTCTAGACCATATACCCCCCCCCCCCTTAAAGTCAACATTCGCGTCATTTGTAAACTTTTTTTTTTTTTAGCTCTACCATTCTTAAAGAATTTCAAAACTTCACGTGAGATTTTCGTTGACCCTCCCCCCTTCCCCTTGGTGAGGTTTCGTGAGATTTCGCTTCACGTAATTAATGGACACCCCTAATGGGCTTAGATTTGAAAATGTATACGTATTTACCAAGTCGTTGTATCAGCTAAAGTAGCAGTTGCTAGGAGAGACACCGTCAGTCGATTCATTCTATCTATGCCAGATATATAGCCATATATCTTTTGATTGGAGACAATGCAATTCAAATAGTACTTTTTACACAGGAAGAAACGAACCTCAAACACATGGTATATTTTATACGGTAGAAATTCGTTTTGCGTTTAGCTTGTCGTTGGATTTTATTAAAAAGTAATTATGCAGTGATACTAACGAGGTTACTTTACGTTTACAGGAACAGTCAGCGGGTTAATTTTCTGAACTGAATAACGGGTTCATGGTGACAAACAAATAGCAGGGTTCTTTTTTCCTGATTGGCATACCGCAATCTGTAGAATTGCATGTTGTTTACCCAAGAGAAGTACTGAGTCCCAGAAAATTGCGTAATTGAAACTGTTCTCTCTTAAACCTGGTTTTAAATATTTGCAACTTCATAGAAAGTAGTGTGGTCAAATCAACAGCTTATTACAGCTACTGTTAAATAAAATACAGAGCGATGGGATACTACAATTACCTGAAACTTTAAATTAATGACATTGAATAGGAACAGTTAATTAACACGTTATACCCCGTTTGCCAGTAACAAACTAGCTCCGTGAAGCATCACCTGGAAAGCATCATTTCCACTACTTGTGATTAGTAGTCTTGTGATTCAGTAGTTCAGGTGTCTGACTTAATATCGAAAGGTTTCCGGATTGAATCCCTGGCTCGGCGGGAATTTTCATCGACCCTTGACCCGACCTTCACCTCTGGCACAGCTTGCTGTGTAATGTTAAGTATTCCAGAAAGCTTCCTTGGTTTGGATTCCACGTCAAAATGTAGATCCCCTATACCCGGCAGGATTACCGGGTTAAGTAGGCGGCTACGGTAGGGGCGTATTGCACAGCCGTTGAGAAACACTGTCACCAGGACATTACAACTACACGAATTTACTTCAATCTGATGATACTTTACTTAATACCGTGAGCGGAGAAGTGTTTTCCAACGATTACTTTCAGATCGATCTGCGATTATGTTTCTAAAGACTAAAATTAAAAAGAAGTTTATATCAAAAGGCTATTATGCGTACGTTATCCGTTTGATATTTGTATTAGAAGGTTTGATACATTCAATAGAGAAGGTGCGGAGAAAAAAAGAGAACAGCAAAAGAACTGTAAAAATATTCAGTTATTTGCAACTAAACCATTGGAGCTGTTCGAATAAAAGAAATTGTTGCCATCATCATCATCATCATCGTTAAAAGTTTCCAGTCTCTGGCCGGGACTGCTTTATGCACAAGCCTCTCCATTTGCTTCTTTCATCCCACCACCTCTCTGTCACCACTTTGTTCCAGTCCTCTCCTCTTTTTCGTACATTGGTCTTCCTCTGGGTCGTTTACCATGCATCTTAATTTCATGGATTTTTGTTGGGATTCTCTGAGCCTCCATTCTCTTTACATGTCCATACCATTTCAGTCTGGTCCTCTCTATCCTTTCCTGTAGGGGTTCCTCTTTTATGGCGCGTCTAATCACTTCATTCCTTATTCTACCCATTGGTTCTCCCAAAGTCTAACCCTTCCTCCACGTGGTGGGAGATGGGCAACGACATAAAGTAGGGGATTGCCTGTGGGGGTGAGGCACACTACCCATTGGGTAGAGGTAGAGCGCACCCGGACGTCCTAGACATTGTAGTCACCAGGGCACTGACAGGCCTTGTCACTGGTCAGGCCATTAACCAGCTGTCCTCCGACCACTGTCCCGTGACATTGGAGGTGGACGCAGGTGAATGGTATGACTCGCGCCCAGCATCCCACGACCTCCGTAAGACCAACTGGAGAAGCTTCAAGCAGTCGCTGTCCTCCTCACTGGCTGACCAGCGAGTAGAGGACTTGAACGCGGCAATCAGGGCCTTTGAGGAAATGGTGGAAGAGGCCATATCGGTCTCCACCCCGCTTCACTCTAGGAGACCCCCAACACTCAACTTGCCGCCCCACCTTCTTGCTGCCATCAGGCATAAGAACAGGGTTGCAAGGGAGTGGAAGCTGACCCACAGCCCCGACACCAGAAGACTCCTAAACCGCCTTCAGAAGCAACTGAAAGCGGATCTGACCCACTACAGGAACCGACTATGGGACGCCCGAGTTTCGGCGCTCACCCCAGACGACGGGACCTTGTGGGCCCAGACCCGCAGCTTCACAAGGCGGAAGCGGAGAATCCCCCCCCTGGAAGGTACCAACGGTCCCATCCATCGACCTGAAGGCAAAGCGAATGCCTTGGCCGATGGATTCGAGCGCAACTTCAGTCCCTCCAAAACGCATGCAGACGACCAGGTTCTGAGAGAGACCGAAGACCGTCTGCGCGTTTTCCTCCAAGCTGACGACGGAGACGAGGAGATAGACCCCATCTCCCCTGAGGAAGTGGCCACCTGTCTTGCAAGGCTCCGGCCAAACAAGGCTCCTGGTCACGACGGGATCGGGAATAGATGTCTGAGGAATCTGCCACCTGAAGCCCACGGGTTTCTGGCAGACATCTTCAACCGCATCTTGCGGACAGGGGTCTTCCCGCAACGGTGGAAGCATGCTGAAATAGTAGCTATCCACAAGAGCGGGAAGAACCCCTGTCTCCCCCAGAGTTACAGGCCCATCAGTCTCCTACCGTCGATCAGTAAAGTCTTTGAGAGGCTGCTACTGAAGAGGATGCAATCCTTCATCTCAGATAGCAGTCTCCTCCCCAACCACCAGTTCGGTTTCCGCAATGGGCACTCGACCACCCAACAGGTGCTCCGCATTGTGGAAACAGCAACCCATGCCTTCGCCCACAAAGAGTACTGCGCTATGGTGTCCTTGGACGTAGCGCGTGCCTTTGACTCGGTCTGGCATTCTGGGTTGTTACTAAAGCTTTACCAGCAGGGCTTCTCGGGGCCACTGGTAAAGCTTATCCGGTCCTACCTGCTTGGCCGCACCTTCCACGTGAAGGTAGACGGAGCCAAGTCAGGTACCAGAAACATCCTTGCAGGTGTCCCCCAGGGGTCAGTCCTAGGCCCCGTCCTGTACACTCTGTACACGGCCGACGTTCCGACGGCGGATCGTGTACAGACAGCTACATACGCGGATGACACGGCCTACATCACTCGTAGCAGGAGTAAGGCCGTCGCCACCGCCCGACTGCAAGGAGTCCTCCAGAAGACGGAGGCCTGGGCTAGGAGGTGGCGCATTGACGTCAATCCTACCAAAACCCAGGCCATCGTTTTCACGAGGAAGTACGGCCCACGCAACCGCGGCCAACCGGCCCGGTTGCTGAGGCTGAACGGATCCGACATTCCCTGGAGTACCTCTCTGAGATACCTCGGGGTAATGCTGGACTCCAAGCTCACCTGGCGTGCGCACATCAACGATGTGCGTCGAAGGACCAGCGCCAGGCTGAACGAGCTTTACCCCCTCCTGAACAGGAACAGTGCACTGTCACCGTCCCTGGGAGTGCGCATATATCTCACCCTGGTCAGGCCACTCCTCGAGTACGCCTGCCCAGTGTGGGGATATGCCGCTCACACCCACCTGCAACGACTGCAGGTAGTCCAGAACAGGGCACTTAAACGTGCCCTCCACCTCCCCCACCGTTTCCCGACAGCGGCCCTTCATGAAGCCACCGGCATCATGCCCCTAAGGGACCGCTTCCGAGTGCTGGCCACTGCCTTCTACAAGAAGGCGGAAACCAGCACTAATCCGTTGGTCAGCGTGCTTGGCCGGTACGAAATTCGTCCCGGCCGACACAGAAGACCACTGGACCTGACAGTTTAGACACAAGACGCCCCAACAAACTATGACAACAACGACAAGCCAACTGTGACGACAAACCGAACGCAATATTTTTACCCCATCACTAATCCCCGCGGAGGAAATGTCGAAAGACAACAACCTCCAGCATACTCTGTTCTTTTTCTGTTTCAGGATGAACGTGAATGGCTACTCTGGCTGTGGGGGTGAGGCACAGTGGGGACCGATACGGTAGCTGTGAAGGCCCTACAGGAACCCTGAAAAAAATGGCGCCAACGGGTGAAGCCAGGCCTAGCAAGCCGGTAGTGGATAGAACCTGTTTACAAAACACAAACAAGCTTCGGAAAGGATGGAACAATGGATAAATTGTTGCCAGAACAGCCTTTTTTTGTGCGATTACTTCTATCACGGGCAATAAGCAATTTACTGATGAATAAAGGACTTTCTGAGGAAACGATACAAAAAATCGGTCATAAATACGGCTAGTTACCTTGCCTCTCAGCTAAGTATCCACTAGATTTGTGTGTGAAATCCTGCGCCTCTAAGAGACTAAAGTTCAGAGTTTAGTGACAGGCAAGAGACTTGTTATTTTGGTGACTAAGCACTACAGCGTTTTTGGCGTATACCCAAGGACTTGCAGAGGTCACTGCGGTGCAAGTAATCAGCTTCCCACGAGATGCTGACTGACCATCAGTTCGCCCCCACGTTCCAGCCTTGATCCCATCGCTGTCTTTCCCGTCACTGCGGCGACCTCGGCAATGTGGAATGTCCGCTACTTACTACGCTTTGAGGCATGAGCTAACTGATGCATGGTATCTCTTATTTATGTTCGGAAACTGAGCTTGGTTCTCTTTACGCTCTGCTGCAGTGAAAGTTTATGTTTGTTTCTCACCAACAGACCACGCAGTGGCCGTTAATTCCACGATCGTGATCTAAAATTTTATAACAGTATCTCGGTTATCTCTAAACACTGTTGCACGATTCTTCTAATTATTTATTCCCTACTTTCCTTCTGGCCGCATGATACATACGCTCAGAAACGTTCTTTCAATCGACATAGGTAAGTTGCAATACAAATCATTTTGTGTTGCATTCTTTTCAGCAATCATCTGATGCTTTTTCTTTTGTTCCTCTATCAGTGTTACTTTGTTCTGTACAGTACAGCATGTTCGAAGTGGATATGATTTCTGCCTGAAGACCATAGTTCGATCTACTCAAAAGCTGAAGACTTATATTCAGAATTGAAGTTCGTGAATGTTTCCCCAAACCCACTGAGCCTACGATCCAATGAGAGGTGAGGAGTTTTTTTAAATTTATGTGAATGAGGTAAAAAATAATTTTACAAGGTCACTGAACTGAAAAATTGACTAACTGGGTGGCTCAGACCCAATAACGTTGTCTACCAAGCTTAAATTATCCACTGTGGCGAACGAAGATTTCTTCTTTGTTTTCAAAATGAATCCGAATGTGAAAGAACGCGTTGTGTAGTGCAGGGATTACTATTTATTTATGTCGCAATCATTCTGGAAGATACTTTTCTTAAAAGTAATTATTTTCGTCGTGTTATCCTATCACGCGAGCCAGTGTGGAAGAACCGGTAATTGAAATGATCGGGTTGTTGACTTGTTTCTCGTGCGGGTAAATAGATATTAATTTGATTTTGAAATTTTGGTTTATAGATTCTTCTTAACCTGATTGTTCCGCACTAAAACTTATTTCATAAAACTCATTTATTTTTGAGTGGTTTCTGTAAATACTTTTGCAATTACTTTTCTAGAAACACCAGAACATAAATATACAAAATTTTAAATACTGCCTTCGGTTTTGTCACAAAGAACACATAGCATGTGAAAATTTAAAGTCTAGGCTTGTGATAATCAGATAGACTGATAGACATAATATAGCAAATTTATTTCATGTATGTAAACTTCTTTATAAAGTTTTACATCAACCGTAAAATAAAATAGTTTGGGAGAATGTGTTTGTTATAAAAGGTTTTTTTTCCTATTGAAGCTTCACTTCCTGCGAGTGCTCCAAGCACACACGTTATTAATATAATAAAAGCTTCGCATCTTTGCTCCCATTTGGTGGACACAAATAATGATTTATTCAAGCTTTTAATTTCTTGACCCACCGATTGAGCTTTAACGTGATTCGTTGTTAGGTTTATTAGCACTCTGGTCAACATATGCCTCGAAAAAACAATGATTCCTCTCCTTTGTTATGAAATATCATCCATTGTTATGCATGAGCTGACCATTTGTTCACCGTACAGCAGTATTCTAATGTCCATAACTAATTCTTGCTACAGCTGTTCTGTGCTCGATGATTTCGTTAGATCTCGGATACTTCCAACATCTCTTATCATTGCAATGAATCGCTCTTCATAGTTTTTGTTTTTGTTATTATTCCCAGAACCTTGCCTTCCACGCTATTAAAAATGTTGATTTTGTTTTTTTGGATAACTTGTGATATAGAATATGGCTTTATGTTAGGACAGTCGCCTCACCCGTGTGGTGGTCTTGATTTACATCCGTTTCCGGCCTTGGCTGTCCTGGCCATACCCTTGTGCGGCGAGGCCGCCTTGTCGAAATAATGAAGTCAACTGTGGCCATCACCTCTCAGATCAACTTCCCGCACTGCATCTGTTCTCACATCTTCTGGACACAGTTGTATCCTAAATTAAATCTTTTCGTTCTCGGTATAATAAAAATGTATTTTCTTTCCTCTGAAACATTTGTTCTAGCTTTGCATAACTTAAGCTGGCATAGTAATATTGTCCTTGCTGAGTTTAAAATAACAACATTAACTTCCTATTATCGAATATGTTCCTTATATTCGTTCCTTCCGACAGTTTTTGACCTCTTCCAGAACTCAACTAAAATACCTAAATTCACACACAGTCGTGTAGTTTCAAGTGAACTATGGAGATTGTAGTATAGGAAATTCGTAAAATCACTTATCTATGTTTCAGGAGGGGAAAAACGTTTCTTCCTCATGCTTCGTTACCACTTGGTTTCTTATTATTTTCAATATAAGTTTGCTCCTCGAGGAAGGTGAGGGATTTTTGCTGGCCATGTGCCAAGGGCATATCCAGGATCAAAACTAGAGGGGGGCAAGATCTGAGCTTGGGGGGGGGGGGAACTCATATTGGTTTCGAGGAAATGGGGTGGGGGACTGAAACAGGACGATTTCTTTCAAAATGAAACCCAAACTATTTTTATTATTGATTAATATAGTAACCCAACCACTTAGTCTGAGGATCTACTATGCAGTTAATTAAGATCGTAAGTCAGTTAGTTTTTTATGTTAACATTAATCGTCTCGGATTCTTAGAAAATTTTTCAATATCTTTGTTTCTCAATATGTCACGGTGTTCTTTCACGAAATTTCGATGCACACTCATCAGTCATAATCCAGTCAATCTTTCTCTCCCAAAGTGCTCCTGAGTCAGTTCTTCACTCGTCGAAGCGTACTGAAGACAACTTAATTTTTCTTCTGGGTGGGGGGAGGGGGGGGAGCAGCAGCCCCCCACTGCTCCTTGCTGGATATGCCCATGCCATGTACGTAAAACTTGCCAACAAACTGAGAGCATTGGTGAGTGAGCAGCAACATTTGGTTTTTGTATTCTTGAGGATTTTGGTTTCGGCCATCCAGATTTCGGTTGTTCATGCTTTCTCGGAATCATACTGGAAGATAGCTAGTATAGTTTCCTAATGGCCAATTTCCTTCAAGCTTTTTGTCACAGTACCTTCTCAAATGACGTCGTGGTCACAAGATCCATTAAACACCAATAAAAAAGTTAACATAATATGTAAAAAAGTTAACATAATATGTAAAAAAGTAAACACATTTTAGGGTATGTGATTAACTCTTTGGTCGTAAACAAATCAGTAAAAATATTAGATAATTTTTTATTTTCTTAAAAAAACTTCCTGTTAAACAGAAATTAAAATATACGCAGTTATTGCTAGTATCGAATAGGCTATGTTTGGGGGCAAGTTCATCTTCGCTTACCTATATTTCTTTCTGCAATTTTAAATTAGTGAGTATTGTAAGAATTAAATGGTAATGTGTCAGTTCATGTGATCAGAATTATTTTGCAGATATGTTGGGACTAATGACACTTCATTCAAAAGACGAGATCATATTGATTCCATCAACGTTTCCTTAAATTTGTACCCTGCATGAAATGAATTGTGAGGGGTGTTCTGTTATGTGAGGGTAAAACGATTTTTCATGATTTTAATTCGGGATGTGAAAAATTGTATTTGTTTAATCTGCCATATCGCTTTTTATCTGAAATTATTGCTATATATACATTCCGTCGCTGTTAATGGTGAACGGTTAACTTTCTGGCCTCGCATTCTATAAATAAAGGAGATTAAATGATTGGCAGTCAGGAGGACGCGGGTTCTATTGTTTATGTGCTAAAGTTATGCAACTACATTTGATGTTTTAGATAAGTTGGAAGGCATAAATTGTCAGCATGTTTTTTTTTCTATTTAACAGTGTACATTGTGCTTCTGTACGCAAATGTCTGATGGTTTTTGGCGCTGCGTAGAGCTGAAGACCAAATAATAATAATAAAAAAGTATTTCATTTTTGATTGTCATAGCAAAAAAGGGAGAGGGGTAGAGTGTTCTTTCTTCTATGTAAGATTTTCCATTGCGCATTTATTTATTTAATTTTTTACTATCTGCATCATTTTATTGCTGGTTTTTATTATAACCTGACGCTCTTCATTCCTGATCTATACTTAGAGCTTGGTCATTTGTGATATCAGAATCTTCTTTTGTAATTATATCTGTTACAGTAAACATCTTTTTCTTTACTCCCAGCAATTACAGCGTGAAATGTAACCCATACAGCTCCAATCTGGAAGCATCATAAGTTGGGAGCAATACCTATGAGTGAAGTAAGTTTTTGACCATACTTTCGTGGTCAGCAATACACGAAAAAATTTTATATTGCCAACATTCATGACTCATAATCAATTCATCTTTTGGGTCAGACAGGGTCAATAAAAAGTGATTTACAATGGACTGAATTTATTAATTATGAAACGGTATTTGCTTATTCAAGAACATTAAATTATCATTCTAATCTAGAAACATTTATATGAGTTAGAGCAAGTAATCTTAAGGTTCGTTACATAGCGAAACTTGTTGCATAAGTCTCTCGTCTAAGCAGGAGTTTATACCATAGTATTTTAGTCACAACCAAAGCAGCACTACCCTACTCAATTGCAACACGCAGCATGACGGGCTCGGTAGCGCGGGGCTAGCGAGCTGGCTTCGCATTGTAGAGGTTGCCGGTTCAAATCTGGCCCAGCGCTTGGGTGGTTTTAATTAAGTCCCGGTGACGTATTTTTACTTGAGGTTATCACCAGAACCTAGAAGAGTCAAAACACAATTGAGGAAAATGAAACACAGATGATGCTGGCTGAATGACTAAAAAACCGAATGACATTAAACAGAAAAAAACGCAGCATATGGTCTTTCTGTGTTGCTGGCAATATGCGGATTCGACCTCGCGTGGGTCGTACATCTCAACGCTGTCCATGTCGATCTTCCCCTGACACCATGCAAAAGTAAAACAGATACACTTGAAGTCTTGATGAAGAGTGCATCTTCATCACTTCTTCTGTACCACCGCCCCCTCCCCCCTTACAACGGTGAAGGTTGGTACGTGGATCGACTCTAGCAGAGGGAACGCAAGTATGTCGCTTGGCGCCTCTTTCCCGAATCCTCATAGGCTCCATATAAAACAAATGTTAGTCATGTTCTTATAAGACATTTGGTTAGGCTATACTCCTTTCCTTCCCGTTATTCAGGAAAATACTTTACTTTTCTAACAACTTTCACAGGGTAGCAAGTTTGACATGCTAAATGCTTTTGGTAGATCCCAATATTTTTATTGGAGATGACCGCTGAATGCTTTCCTAAATGGCCAGTGACCGCATCAGATTATGCTTGCAGCTGCGGTTAATCTCAACTTGGGTACATACCAACTTACGTACATGTGAAAAATACGGAGCTATACAGACTGTTCCACGTACAGTACCTTCGGTAGAAAAACAAATACGCGTGCAGTACATATAAAACCGGGGCCACACCCTTGCCACACTTCGTCAAACTGTCACAAAATGAAACATGTGGATAGGGTGCGTGGCAGGCACTTGTGGCTGATCCGACCGAGTGTCTGTTTTTTGGCACAAATCAAAGGCGTTTGCGGCAAGTGCTCACGAAGCGGCTACACGTTTGTGCGGTCTTAGTATTGTTTGTGCCCTGACGGCGGACAAAACATGCGTTTCTTTTTGTTGTGTAAAAGTGCTGCAAGAGAAATGAATAACTTGACCAACGAGGATATTTTAAAATTCCCCGAATGCTGCCAAGTAGAACTCTGCAAAGACCATAAAAAGTAGCTCATGTTTGGAGCCGTTTTAAATTAAACGGTCATACAGATTGGGGGGGAACACACACACATAGAATTTCTTAGTCACATTTCGTAAACATTTAAAGGAAAAACAAGATTCTATTCGCTCTGACTCAGGTATAAACTTATTAATTTAGCTGGTATAGTACAGCACTACATAACTAATCAGATGCGGTAAAGAAACGTAGACCCATTATTTTAAAAATAACAATTAGGCGTTAGTTTTATGATGTTATGTTAGCTGAGCAGTCAAGTAGTTCAGCGGATAAAGCAACAACGTTAAAAATCATGGATTCAAGTCGAGGTGTGGCTAGGAAGTTTTACTGTGTTTAACTTTTTTCAATGAACGTTTCTTGTTTCGGATTATGTATTAATCGGTAGTTTCAGCCACGAAAAATAGGAATGTACAGCAAATTAATGTCGTGTGACCACATGAATTTAATTTGCTTTTTATATTAAATACTTTTTTAAATCTGGTTGATCCTAAGCATAATTTTACATGTAAAATCACTTCAATGTTCTGTAGCGATGTTTACGCTTTCATACTCCTAATGTGTTTTAACAACAGAAGCCTACTAAATTCAAGCGCTGCGTCAATGGTAAAACAGAATTATTGTTTTCCACATCGGCTTCGTTCAATGTCTTTCTAGGAAACCAAATAGCAGATCTCAAATAGCACATATCCTTGAAGCCAGTGGCCTCACGATGTTCTTCTTGTGTTTCAGAAGAACATTTTTTTAAGGACGCTGGTCACAGGAAATTTGGTGTCACAAATAGGAGAAACTCAAACACAGTATTTGAAACTTTGCCAAAAATAAACTAAAGTCACAGAATATATTTTTCAAATCACATGCAAAGTAGATTTCAAGTTTCCCAACCTTGAACTTTTGTAAAGTAAAAATGGATACCTCTTTTTAAAAGAAAACACTAACACTTCATCAAAAGCAGTTAAAAAAATAAAGATCTTGCACCATTATTTCACGGACGTCCATTTCAAATTCCCTTTTTATACTAACAAATTGACTGTACGCGTGCATTATTTGAGCAGTTGAGTAAAAATGTTTTGCTTTCAGAAAGAATATCATACCTAATACTTTGTACTGGTTCGATGTAAATTTTAACTCATTTTTTAAATCTATTTCTGCCATTGTTTAAGTAAGCCACCCCAAAAATTCATATTCACTTTCTTAACATTTCAACACGGTTAAGTCAAGTATTTTTAATTTTGAACCACTGTTTTACCTTTCCAGACTTGTAATAACTATGTTCTCTTCACGTTATTTATCAGTAATATTAAGACTACATTTTTATTGGGATCCATTTTAAATCAGTGAATATCATTGCTTTTTCTCTTAATGTTTTCATACTATCGTTTGTATAACGTAAGCTTACGTCCACTATTAAACAAAGAAAATATGTTAATGAAATTTGTGAGATGGTTTTTAAATTGTTGAATCAATTTCCTGTGTCACTATTTCGGAAGAAGAACAGCTGCTCTGTTAATACGGCTCCCAAGATAGTTCGTAGGAAAGAATTGCTGTCAATATTGCGTCAAAAACAGATCGATAAATTTTAACACAAGCGTGATACTGAATATCACCAGAAGTAATACGCATATGAACGGAAACTGTGGCTCAGTGTTCATTTTTCAGAGTTTTGAGAATTGTAAGTCTACAGTTTGTACCCGTAGCGGATTCAGGAGAGTGGGGCTAAGAGGCTCAATTCCCTCCTTCCCTCAAAAGCATCTAGGTCCACCCCCGACATTGTATTTTTTATTTTTTAGCTCTACTGTTCTTTCAAGGGCGGAAATCTGAAATAAAATGTTGACATGAGATTTCTGACGTCGAACCCTCCCTCCCCCACTCCTATATCAGCTCACATTATCCAAGGATACTATAAAGCCTACCCTCGCCCGAGTCAAGCCTCCTCTCTCACCCTCCCCCCTTCCCTCAAACTAAAATCCTGGATCTGCCACCGATTTGTACCAGTGAAATTTTGCGTTGCGTACCTGCAAGCTAATGTGACTAGCGCGTGAGCTGAGAGCCGAGCCAGTGATGCTTAGGCTGTGGTTACACTGCCAGCGAATTCGCGCGAAGAAGTGGTTATTAACAGTGCAAGCGCATTCGCGCGAACGTAGTCGCCGGAAGAAGTGGTCACGCGATTCAAAGCGGTTTTTAGAAGCTAAGTAAAATTAATCATATCATACTCGACTGGCAAAAATTCAAGAATATGGATACTGAAGAAGAATTTTATTTTGCTGAAAACCCATTTTTGAAACTCTTTGCATCTGAAAAGAGGAAGAGGCAATTCTGGGTTAATCAAATATTCTTGAATCACCATTTGAGTGAATATTTCAAACTTTTCGATGAATTAAAGAACCAGCCACTAAAGTTTTATGAATATTATCGTATGACTTATGACACATACTCATATATATATTGAATGCAATAGAGGAAGAAATAACAAGGCAGTGTTACTTCAGAGAAATCACCATCTGAAAAACTGTCAAATTTTCAGAGGAAAAGTAATTCCAAAAGGCGGGTGACTACAGTAATAGGTCTACCAATATGGTATATAATGTACGAGAAACTCTTAAAGTGTATTTTAATAGTGATGTTGGTGCCATACCACAACAGTATAATATTTAATGTGAGTTGTATTAATACTTTACTATGCATTTAGACAATGTACTGCATGTAAAATTAAAAATAAGTTTACATAAAAATCGTTAACTTATTGCCAACATTTAATTCAGCTGCTATTTCTTCCCATAACTTCCTTGATTTATCACGGTTATGATATCCTTTATGATTCTGATCCCACAATATTCTTCTTTCAAACACCAAACATATCATTTTTTCACAATTCATAATAACAACTGAAATAACCAAAGGATGGATTCACGCGAAATAAAACCTTTTCCACCTATACGGAATCTACAGCACTTGCCTCAGCCTACAATGGAATCGCTCCATTCGCGCGAAAAAAACAAACCCGTTTGAACTTCTAGCGACAACAAGCGATTCGCTCGACCAATTCGCTTTTACTGTAACCGCCTGCCTTTGTTTGTATGTGTTTGTTTATAATAGCGAAATCGCGCTATTTCGCGCGAAGGATTGTTCGCGCGAATTCGCTTGCAGTGTAACCACAGCCTTAGTCAGCGATGCTAAGTTGGGACGTTGTCGTGTGTGTGTGTCTCCTCTTCGTCAAACCCTTAGAGCTGTGGTTCCCTATTAGATTTCCCTATTACCACTTCAAGAGAGAGCTCAGTAGCACGTATCCGTTATAGCTGAAATGATAAATAAAACATGGAACCAGTTTTTTTTTTAGATTTATTAAATTTTAATCCAATAACAAAGTCACTAAAAGTCAACAAACATCTTCTATATAATTTCGTAACTCACTCATTCACTCACCTCGATAGCTGTTGGCTGGAGAACGGTGTCACGTGTCAGCCTTCTCTCGCAAAACAGCGACCAGAGATACCATTAGAAGAAATTCGTGGTTATGTCCACAATTTAGTAGCTAAGCAACTGCTACTAAATTAATTGCCATAATACATTCATTAAGTTTGCTTTTCGTAGCATTTCATAGTTAAAAAATTTTGATAAATTTTGCGGCTGAAAAAACGTGGATCTGTTTTTCAGTAACATGTTGCTATTGAAAGCAACTTAAAAAGACTTAAAAAATTAAATTACTCATGGTCTCGTCTGTAACCACTAATGCCAACTGTCGTTCCAGCTTAGGATAAATTTCAATTTAATTAAAACTTACACTAATGATGTTGCTTGATCAAAGTTTATGCATTACGGTTTATTTATTTTTTAGGTTTATTACTGACCACTATCGTTAATGGTCTTTGTTTCACGTTCGCTCTGCGTGAACATCAGAACAAATATGTTACCGATCCGATTACTCTGGCAATTTATTTCTTCTGAGTTGCTTTAACTGTTTAATAATATGGAATGAGTATTAAACTCTCTGGTCGTCACAGATGGTATGAGCAATGATTACATTAGTGTTTTGCCCAGTCTCAGTAAAAAACAACGTGATGCTTTCGAAGCAAACAGGAATTTTTTAAATTTTGCAGAGTGAATTTTAAGTATCAAATACAAGTCAAGTTTGTATTAAGCTAGTTCGAGCGTATGGCCTGTGAAACAATTATACGATTGCGCTATCGTCCCTGTTCGTTTTTAATACCTACCTCTATTAACGCTTCTGATTTCTTCAAGCTCAAGAGATTTTATTCACCCTGAAACACAGGTCAAGTTTATATTTGGTCAAACTGTCATAATCTTTCATCCTAAAAGCTGGAACTATTCTAGGCCGGTGACAATGCGCAAAACCGGTCACGGGCTTACACTAGTAAAATATATTTTGGTGAAAGTAATATTTGTGTGATTGTTATTTTTTCAGTTATCTTTTTTCCAAGGGATTACCGAGTGTATTCCTTGAATCAACCTCACGTTCCCCAGGGAGTACGCGTACCACTAATTGGGAACCACTGCCTTAGAGAAGGCATCAGTGTGTGGTCACTTCTTACGTCATTGTTGTCTCCCCTCCGGTATATCGCTACATTAAGAATTACAACTGCAGATTCATTGATATTGCAATATAAGGGTACTTTCATGTGGTAACTTATTATTTCAAGAGACTATTCTTCCATTCATATCCAGATCAATCCCTAGCTAGCCCGTTTCACGAATATAAGTACTTTAGGAGTCAGAAATTGGGTTTTTAAATGTTAAAGACTAGGGAGTAAGTCGTATAGAAACAACCTCAAGAAAAGAAGGGAACATCGCATGTCGTAGGCTTACTTAGATGAAATTATCACTGCACCCACTATTGTCGATTGCAAAATATTTGGTTGTTGTAGCAGCTATTGTGACTTAATTATGACCTTTCACTAGGGCATATGTTTGCTAGGAAAAAGCAGTTTTCTGAAATAAACTGCGTCTTTAAGAAGTTAGTTTGTTTAGCCTTTTTTCCTCACAGTTCACTTATTTTTTAAATTTTGGGAGAAGCAGATATATATTCTGCTGTACATTGTTTATGAGACTGATGTATATTGCTCCATGTTTCTTTTTTTAAAAAAAAATAAAAAAAAATCACTAAGATGGAAATTGTTTTATGTACAAGTATGTGCAACATTTACAGAGCATATTTAATTGTGTGTTAATCTAGGAAACCTTTCATAAAATTCATATTGAATTTCATTAAGATAAAATTTATGTGTTAGGCTGTACGCAGATCCATTATTATTGTCTTTTTTTTTTTCAGATGAGGACTTGGAAAATTCGTCCAAAATGGCGGTAAAAGGCGTTTAAGAACTTTTTTGAGTTTAGCTGGTGGTGGTGCTATAGTCTTAAATCTAATTTATTCGCACCTATCAAAATTGCAAGAATAGAACATCATTGCTGATGTGTCCTGCCTTTACCCCTTAGTCCGCAAAAGCAGCAATCATCATCATCATCAGTGTTTTGCCCTAAGGCAGGTTTTCACATGACTGCTCTCCATGCTCTTCTGTCTTGTGCCCTTCTCTTCGTGTCCATATAGTTGCCTGTTACTCTGATGTTATCGGTAATCTTGCACTTTCTTCTTCCTCTCACTCTCCTCCTACAAACTATTCCTTCCAAGGCGTCTGATAACAAGCACTCCCCTCTCAGCAAGTGTCCCCTCCAGTTGTTCTTTCTCTCTTTCATGACTTAGAGTGTTTCCTCCTTTCACCAACCATTTCCAGCACTTCAACATTACTTACTTTATCCATCCAGCTTATCTTCTCAATTCTCCTCCACATCCACGCTTCTACCCGTTTTTAATCTTATCGCGTCCGTCTCCACGTCTCTGCCCCATAAAGAGCCACACTGCATACAAAACAAGTCTTTCCTGAGCGCTTTGTCCACTTTTCCAGTTGATAGTCGCCAGTTAAACGCTTCCTTCACTACGGTAATGCGAGTTCTTATGTCTTCAAGACTTACAAGATATTTGAAGGATCTTACTTGGCTGATATCAGCTAGTCCTTTTTTAATATTTATTAGTTTTCTTGCTGTGGCAATCACCAAACTCTTTAGTTTTGCTGTATTGATTTTCATTCCAAACTCTTCACAAGCTTCCTCTAGATCTTTCAGCATTCTGTTTGGAGTTTGCTCGCTTGCTGCCAACAAGACCATATCATCGGCAAATAGTATGCACTTTATTCTCTTGCCACCAATACGCAATAAAGACAACTGGATTATTTTGATCGAAGTATTGAAAGTTAAACTGTGAATAGCGAATGGGTTGTGGAGGTCTATTTCATAAGAGGAATAGTGGGCATCCGATGTCATTAAGAAGCGGCGATACGAAAGAAAGAGTCATGAGAGACTGTTGTTGCTATGACCCTGCCGGTTGTGATAATTAGGCGTCTAGACAATGTGGTTCTGCGTTGCAGAGCGCAAGCCGTTCCCACATAGCTAGCTGCCGCTTCCCTTCCTGACTCTAAGTCGCGGGAGCTCCCTCATACTTTTCCTGGTTTTGTAACCCACCGAGTCGGTAACCTGCTAGTGTAGTTCTTACAAAACGGCGTAAGAGAAGTACCTACAGCAAATGAGTTAGCAACTTGTTTAGTAATCCTGTAGTGCTCCACCGTGTTTGAGTTACTGTAACCACGATCACAATGAAATGGGAATATGAAGTGATCAGTCCAAATGAAACGTATAACAGTTTTTTTTTATCTCTGAGAACTTTATGCCTCGTCAAGGTCATTAGAGGCAGGAGACATCTGGATGACAAGGAACTACCCCGGCATTCGCCTGCAGTAATTTCAGGGAACCACGGAAAATATAAATCTTGACGGCCGCACCCCGGGTCGAACCATCGTGTTATCCATTGTCAAACTTGAACCTCAGCCACTCACTTATCGGGATCTATACAAGATGAAAACCATGTACTAAGATTGTTTCATAGCTGTTAAGGGAACAAGGGACATATATGAACCTCTCTATGAGAAATAAACTAACACAATCCTGGAATAAGTAAATCTGCAGTTTCATGCACTGTACATTAAGATTATATTTGTTATAGTATTATTGGTCGTGGAAAATGAGGTAGTTAGATCGGGAAAAGGATTTTTGGGTAGGAACGATAAAAAAAATATCATGATGTGTGTGTGGGAATGATGTCAGCATGATATCAGAAAACCATGTTAAACCAAAATTTGGATGGCCGGAGCGTTAGTCGACGTACACTCTTTGGCAAAAAAATTGACTGTGGGCGCCTGAGTCTAAGTCCCTTATTTCGCACAAAGTGGCATCATTGCGCGTATTCAACTCAGTGCCATCTGTTATTCATTTCCTTAAGTCAAGCCTCGAACAAAGTATGAAGACTTCGCCCGCACATTGACGATTCTTCTTGGCAGGGCAGTTCATCTATCTTTCCCCCCATTTCAGTAAAAGGCTACTGACCGATCCCGAGACAAGTAACGCATTTTCCTGTCCCTGGATTGACTGTAATATTCGGCAAGATGTCGCCGACCGTAGCTCAACCGGACGAAATTTGGTTCTAGCTACACTTTTCTTAAATTCAGATCGTGAAACATATCGTTTAAGTTGTAATTAACAAGATTGCAATAAAGCGCAGTAAAAATGAGGTTCAGTTATACATTTTATTCCAAATGATTAGCGTAAAACTATAACGATATTTATTTATATATTGATGTGGCTAATCAGTTGCAATAATGCAACACATAATGAGGTGTGTGGTCCGAGAAATGGGTGTAAATGTTCAAAGATCAAGAGTTATTAGTTTTACAAAACTATTGAAACGATTATAAAGAGATTATTTCGGATAATTGTCTAATGCCAGTTGAATGTAACTGACTTCCGAGGCAGGATAGGGTTGTTTACACACTGCAAGAGCCGTTTGTGAACATGAGCTCCGTTTACTTGTGGCTAACTATCTAGCCTTGTAAACGCGTGGTCCTCGGACCGTGTCTAGGTTTTCCAATTATTTTTTTGCATTTTTTTTAAACAAGTCGAACCTACAACTGGCTTATGCGTAAAATATAACATCGACTCTTACCTGCTTGCGTCAGGAAATAACTTACTTAAGGAAAGACTCATAACTGAGTGCTTCTGAATAAACTGCACACGTAACAATGAAAGCTTTCACAGAGGTAACACTAAAAGAAATCTTCTCGGGCTTCAACATCGTCGAAATCGTCTCGTCTGTTTACGTTAGGTGGACTATAACGAGTTCGTACCATCGTCAAGGAGAAGAAAAACTAAATAATATTACTATACCAATTTCTTATTATGCGTCTGGATTTACGATTCGTCGACTGCTAAGTCATTAAAGGTGGGAAGGGAATGGAGACAAGGAATGGGAAGGAATTCGAACCATGGGTTTTCGAAGAAATAATCCCGCCATTCACACGAAGTGACTTGGAGAAACGAAGGAAAATCCAAATCTGGATAGCCGGATAGGAATTCAAACCCGCTTCCTCTCGAATGCGGAGCCATAGCGTTAATGCTCAGCCATTAGATTCATTTTTTCAATATTTTTCGTATTTGGTCTATGATGCCATCCATAAAAATATTTAAAAAATCTATTGAAAAGTTAAAAATCGTAAATTAAAATATATGTGCAGAAGCGAGTTCATCTGATGAGAGCGGGGATATCAAAAAAATCTCTGAAATCAGAAACGCAATTCAAATTTCATTTTCTCTCTCTTTCTCTCTCTCTCTCTCTACCCTTTTCGCCCCTCTCTCCCTTTTTTATTTATTTTTTTGCTTGGGCTTGCCGGCTCGTCGATGGCAAGGTCACTAAAGGCGGGAATCGGATTTGGGGCAAAGAAACGGGCAGGAACTCGGCCATGGCCTTTTGAAGGAATAATCCTGGTGTTCGCCTGGAGTGACTTCGGGAAACCATGGAAAAACCCGCGTCCTCCGAATACGAGGCCAGAACGTTAACCGTTCACGCACCACGCCCGGTACTTTTTTTAAAATTTTTAGCAGTTATCAATTTCAAAGTGAATGTAAGCTAGTAGGGAGGACTTGTCTTTCCTGGGACAAAAAGATCTTAAGCCGGCCCCGGAAGAAACTCCACTCGTCCGCGTGACGTCACAGTTTTAAGTTCTTTGCATGGCGGGAAATTCGAATGGGCCAATGTGGGGTGGTCAAGATGGCCGCCGAGCGCACCGCCCGGTCAAGATTGCCGCCCACCGTTTGGTGTGGCCAAGATGGTCGCCGAGCGCACCGCCCGGTCGTATGACGTCACACGTTTAGTTCCTCGACCTGTCGCACAGATGGCGGTAGCTGCCGGGCTTTGCGTCACACGTTAGTTCCCCGATCTGCGGATAGATGGCGCTGCACCGTTAGTTCACAGATCCGCTGGCAGATGGCACCATCTCCCAAGGGCTTAATTTCTAGTTCATTTGGTGGCGGCTAGATGGCGTTCGGTGGCATTATTTCCGGCGCGCTTTGCGAAATGTGTACACTGTTATCTCTGTTTACTAAGCGTGACGAAATATGTATTCCTAGCGTCCTGTTAAGCAAGCACTGGACATCTTGGCTACTATCGACACACAGTAAAATATTTTGTATCGTGAAAAATACTTAAGCGATTTTTTTTACGTGAACAGACATCGGTAGCGTAGGGGTTAGAGTGCCGAAGGTCGCCGGTTCGAGTCCGGCCGCGTTGCGACAGGTGTGAACTTGCTCATCCGAGACATCGCGCGTTCGCCTTGTATAACTGTCGCTAGAGGTCAGCACACGGCAGAAGACATTTGCCGCTAGATGGAGCGGGTGTACCAATATGCGTGAAATATTTCGGGAGTCCGACAGGTTACGAAATGGCTCCATTACAGAGCGATACAGCTAGGCCATCCACCATTGTGAAAGCATAGCTGGCGGACAAAGAAATTAGGGCGTCCAATACATATTGCAGAGTCTCAGGCTTCATGTGTCCTGCTATCGAAACCGTTCCAGCAGGATACATAGAAATTCACTGCGGTTCAAGAAGAAATTATTACGAGATGAGAATAATTATTATATGTCAGTTTTCGTAGAACAAATATAAGAATCTTTTATGGTAGCCTAATCCCTCGTGTTTTAAAAACGAAAATCGAAAATTTAGTTTTCATTCTGGGCGAACAGAAAAACTGCTTGAGTCTTTGTATTTAATTAAAAAATAAGACATAGACCATGAGAAAGCGTAACTTTTACGTTTAAAACGTGATAATGAACTATGGAATGTCCTGACTTAGCTCAAATTCATATCTATACAATGCAGTTCTGATATTCGAGGATGTTTATAACTCTGAGCGAATATAAGCATCAGTAAGGTGGGATTCCAATATAATTAATCGTTAACAGCGTTAATGATAGAGAGAATTCAACTAACGACCTCGGCAGTGTTGGGGCTAGGTCGCCGGTTCGAGTCCGGCCGCGGTGTTTAAGTGTTTTGTGGAAAAGCCGCAAAGTTACGTAATTTCCACGCCTCGAAAAGCATAAATGTTTCCTTTTAACGGGAAAAAAAGCGTCATAAACTCCAGATATAAATTCTATGTGTACCTGTTTTCATGAAATTATTTAGCGTTCTTGCCTCTCA
>JARYHS010008074.1:130960816-131028494 GCA_031002005.1 Vandiemenella viatica
AAGCCATGTCTATCATTAATTCTGTAGGTGGTCTATAATGATCATAACCGTCGTCAAGGAAAAAAAAAAATAATGTAAAAACATGAAAGGAAATCACATAGAACCAAATATTAGTACTGTAACAAATTAAATGACCATTGTCACTCAAAATTTAAAACCACGTTATTATCGTAGGACTAGCATAAATTCTTTATTACTGGTATAAGTAAAGAAAGTTATTGAGAATCGGGATTGAAGTAGAGAGTTCTAAAATTACTGCTTTACAGCGTAGCGACTTGATACCTGCGGGATTTAAAAACTCATTACTTAATAAATCATACAATTTTGTGTTATTCTTTGTTTGCGATTACTTCAGTATAATAACATAAATAGATACCACCATTTGGCGAAGAAGGATGTCGCCACTCGTGTGAGTGTTCTTTAGTCTCGTGTGTGAAGTGGAACGGTGACTTTTCGTCACCCGTGATAGTCGACTTCAAAATAGACTAAGCCGCAAAAAATTCAAACAAACACAGCCTACCGGTAAAGAAAGTTCGACAGTGCTTAGGATCGAAGGACCGAGCGTAGTGGATGAGCCTTAACGCTCTGGCCTCGCATTCGGAAGGAGGCGGGTTTGAATACCCGTCCGACTATTAGAGGCGGAAAAGGACTAGTGGCAAGGATTTCACCAATGGCCTTTTGGAACTATTCCGGTATTCACATAGAGTGGTTTGGGGAAACTGTTGAAACCCCAAATCTAGGTGGCTGGACTAGGATTCCAACCTGTGTCCTCCCGAATGAGAGGCCAAAGCGTCACAGCGTCTACAAGAATGCGTGTGTAGAATGGTGATGACATAGAAAATTGTATATTTGTACAGCCCTTAAAATGATGTATACATTGAAGAAAGTAAATTGAAACTTTGCTGGGAGACCTTAGATTTTGGATTTCCCTCTTAGAGTTTTAATTTCCAGCTGTGACTTGCAGTCTTAAATTGCATAATTGTAGTGAAAACATAAAAAGTTTAGCCGAATTTGCTGCTCGTGATGAATTATTACGTGTATTATTTGCGTTTATAAAGGTGTTCTTCTTAGCAGAAGGAAATAGGAAAGTTCACACTTATTTCCTCCTGCAACGCTGCCACGTCTACTTCCTCCAACGTTGTCACGATTTCTGACTTTGGCAGTGCTCCGGAAATTCCTATACAAGGAATCGTGTCTCATAGCTAGGCGATATCATAAGAGAGACACATTGCCGAAATGGAAAATTATTTTCTTCTACGTCTCATATTTTTATTTAACTGATTTCTTTCTGTTTTTTGTTCTTTGTCGGATCAAGCGAGAAATTAAACAGCAGTGATTAATCTTGCAGGTTCTCATGAACAACTCCAAATGTACTTTACGGCAATAAAATGAACTAAACTCGTCAGATTATTGGCGGAACAGTATTTTAAATTCCAAATACACATTTTATCGTCGATGTGGCCTATAAACTGCTAAAAAAATGTTTTTCATATGGAGTGCTAAATGAATCTGTCTTCACGATAAACAACTAAAGATGCTGCTATATTAGTGGACTGAGACATCCGATGACAAGTGTATTCGCGCTTGATATTAGAATTTATTTTTAAACAATTTGCCGTAAAATATAATAAGTTTTTTATACGTATATACATATGATATGTATTTTGCAACAAGTGAAAAGGAAATAATCAACGAAAAATACTCAACCCAAGTGGGATCGAACCTAGGATCAACAGCTCCACAGGTCAGCGCATTACCGTTCAGCCACTCCGCTTTATAAACAGACGTGCTTCGTCCATTATATAACCAAAGTGAAGATTTATATAGATACAAAATCTCGTGAATGAATAGTTATTGATAATCTGTATAAAGAATCAAACTGTTAAAAACAGAAAAAAAATCAGTTAAATAAAAATATGAGACGTGGAAGAAAAATAATTTTCCATTTCGGCAATGTGTCTGTTCTTATGATATCGCCTAGCTATGAGACACGATTCCTTGTATAGGAATTTCCGGAGCACTGCCAGAAGTCAGAAATCGTGACAACGTTGGAGGAAGTAGATGGCAGCGTTGCAGGAGGAAATAAGTGTGAACTTTCCTATTTCCTTCGGCTAGAAGAACACCTTTATAACGCAAATAATACACGTAATAATTCATCACGAGCAGCAAATTCGGCTAAAGTTTTTTATTGTTTTTCACTACAATTATGCAACTTAAGACTGCAAGTCACAGCTGGAAATTAAAACTGTAAGAGGGAAATCCAAAATCTAAGGTCTCCCAAGCAAAGTTTCAATTTACTTTCTTCAATGTATACATCGTTTTAAGGGCTGAACAATTATACAATTTTCTATGTCATCACCATTCGACACACGCATTCTTGTAGACGCTGTGACGCTCTGGCCTCTCATTCGGGAGGACACAGGTTGGAATCCTAGTCCGGCCATCTAGATTTGGGGTTTCAACGGTTTCCCCAAACCACTCTATGTGAATACCGGAATAGTTCCAAAAGGCCATTGGTGAAATCCTTGCCACTAGTCCTTTTCCGCCTCTAATAGTCGGACGGGTATTCAAACCCGCCTCCTCCCGAATGCGAGGCCAGAGCGTTAAGGCTCATCCACTACGCTCGGTCCTCCGATCCTAAGGCACTGTCGAACTTTCTTTACCGGTAGGCTGTGTTTGTTTGAATTTTTGCGGCTTAGTCTATTTTGGAGTCGACTATCACGGGTGACGAAAAGTCACCGTTCCACTTCACACACGAGACTAAAGAACACTCACACGAGTGGCGACATCCTTCTTCGCCAAATGGTGGTATCTATTTATGTTATTATACTGAAGTAATCGCAAACAAAGAATAACACAAAAATTGTATGATTTATTAAGTAATGAGTTTTTAAATCCCGCAGGTATCAAGTCGCTACGCTGTAAAGCAGTAATTTTAGAACTCTCTACTTCAATCCCGATTCTCAATTAACTTTCTTTACTTATACCAGTAATAAAAGAATTTATGCTAGTCCTACGATAATAACCTGGTTTTAAATTTTTGAGTGACAATGGTCATTTAATTTGTTACAGTACTAATATTTGGTTCTATGCGATTTCCTTTCATGTTTTTACATTATTTTTTGTTTTCCTTGACGACGGTGTATGATCATTATAGACCACCTACAGAATTAATGATAGACATGGCTTAAAATTAGAGACATAATTCCAACGATAAATTAATTGTTTCTGAAACGTGAAATTCGTTCTACTGCGAAATGATTATTTTCGATAAACGTATACAGTTGGAAATGGGACAGACGATCTGATTTCGGCGTGGCTGGGAACCAGAGTAGCTTTCTTTCAGCGCTGCCGCCGCAAAAGTGTTTACTTTCATGTTGGTAGTTGGTTAAAAATCATTTGATAGTTTCGGTTATAAGAGATTCCTTAAGTATCTTATTCCCTGAGGCAGTTTGGAAGGAATCAAGAATATATAATATGCATAAGCATAGTGTAGGTTCGGAACTTATAAAAGGGGAAAAAATTTAAAAGAATATGAAATACGTGGATTTGAACCTTGAACCGCAGGTTCAGAAAACCACAACGCTAACCACAGGACCCCCCCCCCCCCCCCGCTCAAGCTAGATACCTACTCGTCAGTTTGTTAACAATGCTGCCTAGGAAGACTGTTTCATTCAATATTTTCCGAAATAATCTCTTGTTTCTGTAGTTTCGTAGTACTAAAAATTCTACCTCCTCGAAAATGGTTATTCGCTGGTATGTCCACAGACCACATTATGAGTGAAATATTATCGGAAGGAATTAGCTTAACCAGTATGTAAATAATGATCGTTAAAGTTTTACGCTACTCAGTTGTAGTAAAAAGTAGAACGGAGCCTTAGGGGTTATTTTTGCCTCGCTTTAATGCATTCCCGTTAATTACAACTTTTGCGATAGGTTTTACGATCTGAATTTATTTAAAGTGTTATTGAAATGTAGGGGAAGGTTGATGAACTACCCCGCCATTATGAATCGTCAGTGGGGAGGAGCTTAATTATAGTTTTGTTTCATGCATTGACTTACGGAAATGAATAATCTGAAATATATATGGCTCTGAATGAAATATCCCCAATGATATTGCCAAAAGGCGGATCCAGCATTGCCTTCTCTTTTCTTGGGATGAGATTGATGCCAGATTGTGCAAAAAGACTGATAGAACATGACAGCGCTGTCCACATTTAATGCAAAGACTGTACGAGTATATATAGAAAATTAATGATTATGCATTCTTAAGAAGTAGGAATATCCTGGGAATAGATATTCCATACGAGCCGTTCACGGAAAAGCTGCCGCGTTCAACGCTGTGTGTAAACAGTCCTATTTCCTCATGATGATCCTACCAGACATCACTTGCCGAGTGTAACTGAGACAAACTATAAATCCTATATAATGAATTACAATGTAGCGCTTGATAATGCTATCGTCATCTATCAGCTGACACGTAATTTTTTTAAGTTTCTATTAACAAAACATTACGAAAAAATAAGTGTCACTATTTCTTTCTGTTGTGATATTTATCTTGAGACAAAAATTTTCAAAAATTTA
The DNA here is from genome assembly GCA_031002005.1 of Vandiemenella viatica. Taxonomy (NCBI): domain Eukaryota; kingdom Metazoa; phylum Arthropoda; class Insecta; order Orthoptera; family Morabidae; genus Vandiemenella; species Vandiemenella viatica. The sequence continues at coordinate 130,965,401 of JARYHS010008074.1, forward strand.
GAAAGTGATAGAGTTTTGTTTAGAATAAATGAAACGTACGATATTATAAAACCACTCTTCCTTTCTCATAGTCCTCGTGGATGTTATGACGTCTATATACTGGCTATCGTTTTTCTACAACTATGAGGAAACAAACCTTTTACTTAACACTTTGGCGAAATGAATGATCGCGAACAATTTATACTTTAAGACTAGATTGTTACACATTTCAGTATCCACAACATGATTGTATTTACTTTAGCGTCAATTCAGCATACAATGAGTTAATATGTCAATACATACAGATACCAGCAGTTTTAAATTAAATCTTGACTGTGTTACTGTTCATCAAACAAATAGGCAAAGTTCTTCAGCGGCATTAGACAGTAGTCAAGTCACATTCACGATCCAGCCAAACAAGTTTCGGTTAAATAAAAAAAAAAACTAATTTCTTCCAGGCCTTTGCAATAATAATGACTTTACAGAAAAATAACAATGAATTTGGATTTCTCAATAGATACAGGCAGAAATCTATAATTTTAACGTCTCAATAGGTGTATAATACGGTTTTTACTGTCTCAGTGTACGGGTAACACAAGAAAAACATAACTGCATCGTTTAACCACTTTTTCGCGCGGCGCGACTCGAACCGTGGAACCACGAGACAACGCACTAGCTTCCGGGATCTGCATCCGCAAATATGAACCACTTACCACCCCATCGCGGCAGGCTTACCAGAGACGGAAGATGAGATGGCTACAGCGCATAAACAGCTTGGCATTATCTTTCCTCGTTCCTGAAAGTTATTGTTTATTTCCCGGAATTTTACATTAATTAATAGCTGAACGAATTGGGTGAAGGGTACAGTTCATCAGTGGCACTAGACAGTAGTCAATTCACTACTCACGATCTGGCTATCAAAAATTCTGTTTAAATAAAAAATCTCGAAATTACTCAACGGAATGAGGAATTGTCCATTTCTCAAATATCGTTGCCGAATTCGTTTACGTTTTTAGAATACTAACCTCTTCCGTGCCTTTGAAATAATAGTGACTTTTATTGAAGAATAACAACTGAATTTTGATTTCACAATAGATACAGGCAGAAATTTGTAATTTCAACTTCCCAATAGGTGTAAAATATGTTTTCACTGACCCAGTGTACGGGTAACGCAAGAAAAACATAACGCATCATTTAACCACTTTTGCCCTCGGCTGACTCGAACCGTGGAACCGCAAGACATCGCACCTCGTAGCTTCCGGGATCAGCATATCCGAACCTGAGCCAATTACAGCACCATAGCGTCAGGATTACCAGAGACGGAAGCTGTGGTAGGAGAAACTAATAACGAACCAGGCATTATCTTTCCTCGTTCCTGGAATTGACTGTTTATTTCTTAGAATTTTAAATTTAGGAGATAAAATGAAAGAAACTTTTCATCAATGGTGATATGGGTCAGAATTAACTTTTAAAATTTCTGCACTTCTTTAATAATGTATATTCTTTTTGAGCTTTGCCCCTTACCGCAAACCGAATTTTTTACGGACTTCCGGAGATAGCGGTCAACGCGATAGGACAGGGAAGATAACTCCATGCTACGAATAATTCCCAGTTGCGGTTATGCATCAATTATATCATTAGCTATAATTAGTCGGAGCAGCATGTTTTTAAATACGGAAGCTTTGAATTTTATGTTCTTCCATGATGACAATTTTTTTCGTAAGAACAGCCACTTTCCATTTCATTTCCCATTTGCTTCCCAATACCACAGGCTAGAAATTATCGTTGTCGCACAATAAGGATATTAGCTAAAAAAACTTTTCGCACAATAGGCACATTAGTTTGATTTAGTTCCTTGATTATTTTAAACAGTTATCATTACGTATTACATCAATGATCAATCGCCCGACTTTGTTATGATCACTAGAAAAATTGGGAATGTTGAGTGACAGAAATCTTTACGGTGAAGTTAAATTTAATAGAAAAGTGTCTTTCAAATCCTACTCACACATGCTGCGTTGACAGTGTCTCACGTCAGCCAGAACATTAATGTTATGATTCTTTTCTATTGTTCCACGCTAAGTATGTTCAAGAAACGACAGAACTAAAAGAATTGCTTTTACAGGCAAGCATACTTACAAGACCACTGCCAAAATTATTAAATCCGAAATCTTGTTACGTGTTATATATTTGACTGAACTCTTAGATAAGTCAGTACTGATTCCAAAAATTATAATACACAGCAAACTTTGAATATTAACGTAAATTTCGAGTAATTTTAAGTTGTTGTAGACGGGTATAAAATCTGCATTTTGTTGTTATCCAGTACTTTATATAAACCAGCATTTTGTTTGAGATTGGTAACTTTCGTGTTATATGTGAACACTTAATAACTGTAAAATGTCTTTAAAAACAGTAAATAAAACGTATTCGCTGTTCCTATAAATCTTTTATTGCCGAAATGTAATCACTATTTCGGTTTATGAAACAAAAAAGCGGAAATGTATTTCGTTCGTTTATGGGAGGTGGATGTGGCTCAATTTTAATAGTCGTGTGACTGTACCACCTCCTGGGTATAGTACTGTCTTCGTAGATGTGTATAATGGGTTGAATAAGTCCCAGGAGGAAATGTAGCGATGTACAATTCAGGTCGTTCGGATTAATATGAGCATGGTAGTACCTATAACAAAATTCCGTGGGTAGGTAAAGTCGGCGAGTATCTTAAAACTGCAGGTGAAGGACAGTAATACGGATATCTACCTCTGCGAATCCAAGCGTACAATACTCTGCGTCAGGCCATTACCGTACCTTACGTTATAAATATAAGACGTGATGTAAAAGACGACACGTTGTTTCAAACACAATACTGAATTTAATAAACGAAATACATTAATTCAATTAAACCATTACAAATATGACAAACTAAAACTTATAACCTACCTATTATGTTTCGTTCATGAATTTCTTCTATGCGGGTATTTTATCTACTTGAAGATGTATCCATTTGAAAACATTCTCCATAAAATAATATGAGTAACACTTTAAAAATAACATATCTACCATTTGGTCCTGGACTTTTAATTTTACTGTCCAAACAATCTTACTTAACCCACATAGAGTTCAGATTTTAATACTGGCTAATATCGTTGCGAAAAAGAATAAACGAAAGCTTCACTCTACTTCCAGCATGAGATGCCAGATATTTCTGAGTGGTATAAAAATCTGGACACTTTAGATCTCCTGGAACTGTGTTTACGACCATCGCTAATAAGGTTTTATATAGGCAGAATGTTAGCAATAACCATCTCTGGAAAGATCTTTTACTTCATACAGCATTGGATCTGACTCTGCTCTAATAGAACATGTGTAGATTGATTCGTAATAACAGTAGAAATACCGTATTTTATTTTATTATTTACAGGGAAGTCCTTTTTTTTTGTAGCATACAAAATCATATACCGTTTATTTTCAAAATGCTGTATCAAGAACCTGTGTCACACAAAGGAAATTATTTATTTGTAACAGTAACTGGCGGCTCTTACGCAACAACAAAATTTATGACCCGTTGTAGCAGTTTAAAGAAGTTGGCACCATCTATTGGCGATCATCCGAGGCAGTCGCACTTGCTGGATGTACGAGGTGTACCAGCCGATAAATATTTTGAAACGAAACAGACCTTTACGGCATAATCAATTTGTCCTTTATGTAATTCAGTTACGGTAACTGAAGCACAGAACATCAATAAAACTGTACTATTTGCCATTTTACGCAAAAACATTTTTGCAACTAGTTTTCTACTTACGTTTATCAAACAAATGTAAACGAAACAATAGTACAAAAATAAGTTTTTAAAAACAATAGAAGGACAGTGATAACATGAACATTTTGATGCTCTAGCATCTTTTGAAATAATAATACTACCGGAAGTTTCTTTTAGTTTTTATACAAAGACACACAAACATTTATGTATATTATGTGTGGGACAAACAATATAACCTTTTCGTTAAACCCAAACATTGTTAGTAAGCAATCTCTAAATTTCTGTTATGATTCTACCACGAACAATATCTTTCACGTATGTCTATCAGCTTTACTTTTTTCTATTTGAGCAGAGTTATGAAACAAATTACTAAAAATCCTGTTTCTGAACATGCATTTTACATAAATATATCGACATCGCGTGATAGTGATTAAGATTCGATAAACGTAAAATCGGATTAGCATTTGACATTTTGTCTTCACAAAACATTTTCATTAGCTTTAAAAAGAATTTGCAGCAGTCGTAACTTTTGTTATAAAATTTAAGGTTGTTTTCGGTCCTATCTTAAAGCCACATCTAATTAAAACATCATTAAATTTCAACAATAAAAGACGGTAATGATTTGTCCTTAAAAGAGAAAAAAAGCTACCAAATCTAATCAGATCAATCGGCTCCCTGTAAACGGGAAACAGAAAATAATTTCACTTAAATTTATTAATTAATACTCAAGTTTGTTAAATCCACAAAAATGTATCGCAAAATAACTGAAATTAATTCCATGAAAATATTTCAATCCAAACTTCGAACTATTTCTAGGCTTTCTACTTACAGTTGCATAAGATAAGTATTGATAATTTTTCCTTTTATCAGGAGGAGCCAAGAAACTACAATTTGAAACTACCATTATGCGTATGAGCATTGACAGATTTTCTTAGAATAAATATTGAGCTGCAAAAGCGCATTCATCCTCCCATCTGTAGCTGCCCGTGAATGAGAATACAATGCTTTACTGGACACGTGGCTCGCCTGGATGTGGCTGTCTGATTTAAATGGCTAAGGACTTGACATTTGAGCGTGAAGTGCCTGGCTGCCACCGAACGGTAGAGTTTCTGCCTTGTTGCCACCCAGCCGAGCAGGAGTCGTTCGCCCTTTACTGCGGTCACCGCACAAGGCGAAGCAACGCTGCTCCCCAATACCAAGTTATTCAATACAAGCTGTACGAGGGGAAAGTTTCAAAGAAGCTTATTAGCCTAAACGAGAGTGAAATGTTGTAAAAGTCGATGAGAATCATTATAAATCAAATTCAGTATTTTAAGATGCTGTATCAAACAGTTACTACGGTAATTTTCAATAACGATTGTAATCGATAGTTACTTTTTCAGTTGATGATATTCATTATTCTGATGATCATTTGCATTTCCACGTCTGCAAGTCGTTTACTATCTTCTACTCTGTTTACGTCTATCACACTTTCTCACTCCCTTGCCCTTTTTATGCATTTTTTGAAACTTTTCCAACCATCTAATCAATCCTCTTTCTTCCAAAAAAAACTTGATCCCTGTATTTATTACTGAAATTGTTTAAAATACTTTTACTTCATCAACAGATTAGGTACTTGTAACTACAGTGGAGCGTCAGTGATCCGAACCACAATTATGCGAACGACATTTTTATTTTTATATTTTTTTACGAATTGTGTACTATTTTACAGTAACATCAGCTCCCTTTCTATTTAAAGTACAATAAGTACATCTTTGCACATGTTTCGTCCGAATATTTCAATACCAATGAACTAAGAATAATGAGTTTTACACCTTACATGATCCTCGTGACAAACCGGACACTGGTTGTGAAGCTGAATGTTTGTTGTAACAATAATTCTCCAATGTACCAGTAATTTTGAATTTCCTTTAGAAATCTGTTAGCCACTGTGTTTGTCCTGCGCCCCAAACGTATCTAGATCCATCCCCCAACATTGTAGTTTTGGGACCTTTTTTTTTTTTTTTTTTTTTAGCTCTACGGATTTGAGGCCCCAAAATTCCCTCAAGCCAAGCCCCCCCCAAACCAAAGTCCGCTCAAGCCCCCCCCCCAAAACAAAATCTTGGATCCGCCCCTGATTTGCTGTGTCGGTGAGTTCTATTTACTAACTGTACCAACATTATACGCCATGTTCATCTTCTAAAAGGAAGCCTAAGTGTCTCCAACATGAAGTAGAATAAAAGTAAGAGACTTCTTTTGCTCGGGATATGGAAAATTATAATGTACCTAACGTAATAAAAACTATATAAATCGGAACTATACAAATCGAAAATCCGAACAATCTCGGTCCCAATTAGTTCGCATTATCGACGTTCTACCGTATTACAATAACGTAGCAATAATTATTCAGAATTTCATGCAGATTCGTCCCAACTACCCGCAGAAAGTGACTGCATGGTACTATCCAGTATGCAGCCGGAAGCGGATTAGTGTACTCTAATGCCAAGAATAGTGTCAAGTAATGAAAAGCACGTCAATTCACACGTTTCAAGAGTCGTAATAAACCCACGGCGGCAAACGATAGATAAACGGGAAAATAAACGTCATACCATTACAACCTCAATCTGTTCTTATTTCATTTATTTTATCTTGTTCTCGGTTGATTAAACTGATATCGTCTAATCTGAACAAAGTGGAAATGCTTCACGAAAAATGAAAATTAACAAATCACCACTATATATGCTTTCAACCAAAATGACGATCCCGTCATATTTTGTATTCAAGAAGTAAAACCGTACGTGTAATAGCTCCAGAAATTTCAGAAAAAAACCTGATGTTTTATTAGTATAGTCCCGCAACTGTAAATATTGATACATTCTTGACCCACCAGAATGGTTCATTGTGCTGAGGCGCCATGCTCTGGATTGGGGAGGTACAAAGGGACTGGGCACGCGTACCGGCAGACGTGATTGAGGTTATTAGGCGGTTTCCCGCAGTTATCTAGGCCGATGTTGGAATGGCCCCCAATCTCCGCCTCCTCCTCCTCCTCCAACCCCCCTCCCCCTTTTTCACATGATTCACACTAGCCAGTGTCCTCGTGGTCCTTGGTTGTCGAGCCAGATAAGAAAATACGTTCTTTTATCACAAATGTAATACGAGGTTAATTTATGAATAAAGAGCAAACACATTTCACGAAACCAAATTATAAAAAAAGTTAGAGCATACTACTAGAATTTTCTGATGAACTAAATGTAACATATTCAACTCAGAAATTCTTGAATAGTTGATAAATATGTTATTTTACGAATTTTACGAATATTAGATAATTCAGTAGACGTACTGGAATTTGGTACTTTTAAAATAACGGAACGGTAGATATGTCCACGAAAACATTCGATACTGTTTCTGGTATTAATTACAAAAATTAAGAAAAGGCTAAATTAGGAATAGAAGCTACTTCCGTCGTTGCAACCCTTGCCTAACCCAATAATACCACCGGGTTAAGGGAACCTACAGTATTACGTTGAGTCCAAAGCAGGGTGCGTCTTAGCGTAGTTCACACGAACAGAGAAAAGCTTTGCCAGAGGTGATGGCCAGTTTAAGGCGTCACGAAACTCCAGGCAGAGACTGGTATTCGAACCATGGATCATCTTATCCCGAGTCTATCGCCGCTAACAACTAGGCTACTAGGGTGGTCGATTAAATAATAAGTATATTTACTTACCCAATGATAAGAGTAATATAGCAGGGACCACACATTTCAATTTTACATAAAAAGCAGAATTAAGTAGTTGCGGGAGGATAGGACCACGATCCAATAGGGTGCATGAACTGATTATTATCCTCCTTATATCTTCATGTGCTGCCAGATAAGCTGAATTATTGTGATGGTTTGACCCACCATCCAGGATAACGTTTAATACTTCAACTGTTTCGCAGTGGCTGATATTAAGCTGTTAACACAATCCATTGGTAGTAACGGCACGGCAAAATAGACTATTATCTTCCCGCATGGTCCACAGAAGTGCTAAGTACTGCCAGAATATATAGCAGCTAATTGGAAGAACATGAAAAATGTTTTCTCGGGAAATAGCCGTTCGTAAACTGTCTCCCACCTTTAGTGTACCTGACGATATATGGGCGGCGTTCCCAGACGGTGCTGTTGCTGGAACCACTGCGACCGTGGGCGCGGCAACGCCCCCCCCCTCCCCCCATCGTTCTTCCATCCCGCAGACCACAAGGCTGTGGCCTGGTATATAAGTGAAGGCGACGTCTTTCTCCGCGCACTTCGCCGACGATCCTCTTGGCCGATCAGCGACAACCACCATGAACAACTTCGTGAGTACTGCCTCCATATTATTAGGCGTCATACATTTAATTATTTATTGTTTTCAAAAGTGTGTAATTAGAAATTCGAAAGATGTTCCTTTTTTCTGTAACTGATAAAATGCTTCACATAAGATATATCGTGGCTGAGAGATTAAATGGGGCTACACTTACAACTGTTGCTTGAGTGGTTAACGATACTGTTTCCCTACTTAGTACTATTTTACTAGTATTCACGTACCATTGTATTAATTTTATTTCTCGTATGGAGGATACTATCAGTAACTTCCAGGGAGAATTGCAATATTTTGAACAGTGTGAGTAGATAGTCCTGTAGTTACTGCTGCTGATGTGTTTTAATAACACATTTCACATTATTTTAGCTAACCACTTTTATGAAACTATAGCTTTATCACATGAACTGACTGGGTTCAAATAGGCTCGTGAGGTTCCGAATTTGGACACACCACTGTTTGGTAACTGTTGGGAATCTGCTCCCTAGAGTGAGATATCGTGAATCATGATTAAATGGCCCTTTTTATGATTATATTTACTGCCATTTTAAAGTTCAATAAATTGCTTTTATGATGAGTTTTTTTTTTTAGAAAGTTCAATATTAAACTTCGCTCTAAAATCAGTTAAAATACGTCAAACTTAATATATTAAACATTGGAATCCAAGTTAGATGATTTCGCTTTAAAAATTTAATCAAACTTGTTTCCCGCATAACATATAAGTAATTTACAATCGAGAATAGTTTGGGATCAGCATTGCTGAAATTACAATAACTACCGAAGTTAGCTGCTTTGCCCTTAGTTTCATCTCAAGACAGTAAACGAAAAGGTTTCAACAGAGAAGAGAATTGTTACTTAAGACAGTGAGAAAAAGGAAAATTCACTTTCCCGTGAGAGTCACACTGTGAAACATTTGCAGCGACAATGCTGACGTGAAAACATTACAGTTGTGTAACAAACAAGAAGGAATAGTTCAACATACGATATCATCAAATAATCTACTAACATAAGCATATACAGTGGTACAATAACCTTGGCTGTCGTATGTTCGATGTAACAGACAAACATAAGATCAGAATACAACTGAATACTTAATCGTTAACATTATGTCCTAGTGCCTTGAGACTCCTAATTGTTTAAGCCGCCCAAGTTTCTGAAAACTAAAACACACAAAAATTAATTATCTTTGCAATGAAATAAGTTCAAAGAATACGTTACAGTTCTTACTATGATAATTTGAAGACAATTCAACAAAATAATAATCGTAAATATGATCGGATACAGTTTAGCTATTTCACTTGACTCTAACTCTAAATAGAAATTTTTCTTTCGTTGCTTCCATTAATTACAACATACAATAAGGATTGCAATGCGATAAAAAGATCTTTTTACTTCGCATATATTCCAGAGAACAGTGTTTCAGTCCTGATGAAGATAAGAAAGATATAATATATTAAAAATTATATCTTCTGTAGTACTTGGAGCGGTAGTTAGTGTGTTTTAAACTTTGCGTTACGGAAACGCAATTAGGAAATGTTCAACGACTAACATGATACCTAAGCCTGCAAGCCATCGCCATATCGTATGGGAGAATTTAACCACTTCCTCGTGGACCTTACTTACCCAGTTAGCTTGGCTTTAGGCTCTGGGGCAACAGGACTTTATGGTGAGGAAGGCTCTGCGCACACGCCCAGTCCCGCTGCTACAGAAACCGGCATCTCAGCCGGGAGGGACCTGTTCCACAAGGTCGACACGACCGTGGTAACATCGAACGACGAGATAAACTCACTTGATGGACAACTGTTACAGCAGTATCAGTTTCAACACACGCAGAGGCGCTAGAAGTGGCAGTCGGAAATTAAACGGTTATCGTATTACCAGAGCACCAATCTCGACGCCTTTTGTTTGACATGTAAAGTTATTTTGGATCTTTCTTAGGTGACGCGTCTATACTACTCACCGGAACATCGGCAGCTGGTGTGTTCTTCGTACTCATCTATCTTTTCATGGGATGTATGTGGCCAGTACGCTTTATTAACTACTAGCTGTTGCCCGCAACTTCGTTTACGTGAACTGAACAATTTACGGATTAAACCGAATTCACCAGGTAGGGGGGAAAAAATAATTCCTCTGAATAATACTACGCCATTTATACGCTGAAATCATGATATGTATCGAATGTGAGAATTAACTAAATCCGACAACCAGATATTTCAATTAAAAATGGATACTAATTTGTAGACACTTATCTTGAACTTATCACCTTTCAATTTCACATCAAAATGAAACATACCCTACTTTCTTCCCAGGACCTTGTTTTTTTTCAAGGAACGGGAAGGAATTCGGCCATGGCATCCCGGTATTCGCCTGGAGTGATTTGGGGAATCCATGGAAAACCCAAATCTAGATGCCCGGACGGGGATTCGAACCCACGTCCTCCCGAATGCGAGGCCAGAACGTTAACCGTTCACCCCCCACGCTCGGTTTCCCGGGACCACGAGTTGTACGTTATTCGGAACCCGACCAGAGGTTTTTGAGTGAATCCTGTTCAATGAAAAGTGAAACTAATTTGTTTATACTTTTATAGTAAATTTGTCAGCTTTCGGACTTCACATCGAAAGGAAACAAGGACTATTTTACCCAGGAGTCCAGGGGCTTAACATTATTCAAAACCCCATCAATTTCTGGCCAGTGGCATTTGTGAGAATCCCGTGCAATACATATCTGATGCTCATTTGTTTATCTTTTTATCCTAAATTTCTCGGCTTTCCGAAATGAAACATATGTTTTACCCCAAGTACCAAGGACTGAATATTATTCAAAACCACATCAATTTCCGATCAGAGGTTTTTGCGTGAATCCCGTTCATCCAAACAGATAAAGACAAATTTTAAAAATAGTAGATTCATATATTTTAGAGGCTAGAACAACTAATTTGTTCAGAAGTATTTTAAATGTACATTCTTTCACCCTGTTACAGTCCTAGTATACAAATATATATAAAACCTCCAGTGCAGATGTAATTCAGCCATATACCACCTTCACAACTGCTTTCAATCAGGTGTTTTTGTTTTTTTATTTAACTTCCTGTCGACAGCTTAGGTGAGACCACTCAGAATACCCTAACCAAAGGGAAGGAAATAAATTTCACATCTATTAATGAAGTGTAAGGTTTGTGCTATTCTGTCTGTTTAATATGTATTAAGAAGATAATACTTGGGAACTCTCTCAGCATTCACTCGTATATAGTTACAGAAAGTAAAAGTAAATGTGTAAGAGGTCTCCTTAGAGACCCTTTGGATGGAATTAGCGAAAGTACAGCTACGAATTAATCCAGAGGAGACGTGTTCAGAGCCTAATTCCAGCTGCTATGAAATTTCTTCTCAGAAACTGCATAAGACAAATCTCAGTTGGGATGCGATATGAAATGTAAAACGGTTTGAATTCGCGCCAGTGTTATTTCTTTAATTGGATTGGACAAATTCATGGGTTTTTAAATTGGAAGTAACTTGTCTAATAACTCAACCCAAGTTTACAATACAGGTAAGGGCATACGGTGACGTATATACGACAAGGTATAAACATGACAGAGTATTGAAATAGCGTTTAAATTCTCAAATATAAAATAAGGTTAGTTTGATGGTGAGTTGGCGTCGACGCATAGAAATACTGCTTCAGATGGAAAACATATAACGTCTTTTCAGAAGTAAATTTTAGACTAGTCGAATAAAATCTATAGTTCACTATGTTGTGGGGCGTCTCTTGCGACTTTTAAAATTCTTGCTTTGCATGGTCGTTCGTTTAAAACATCACAGAGAAACAAAAGGTTCATTTATCAGAACTGAAGAAAAGTGATGGTTTCGAAATTATTCGGTTGTAAAGTGAAAGGATAATATTCGGGCAAGTCTATTCTCACTTGTCTAACCATTTATGGACTCGTTGACTACTTCCACGTTGAAAATCACAGATTTTACACAACAGTGCAACACAGCACATAGAAAGAAAAGCCATGACAATCTGAACTGATCTTTTATTTACATCAGACTAAGCTAAATATACTTTCTGAAAGCGTCATGCTGTAATACGTGTACCACTAAAGGAATGCTGAATTTAAATACTACTAATTCGTACCATAGCAAAAAGAAAAATGACATTGTAACTGTAGGAAATTCAAAACAAGCAAGCGCATCAAATTAAAGTGAATAACCACTGCATGTTAAGCCATTTTTGGGTACTCCATTTAAATGTATGAAATAATCGTTAATAGGAATATTTCCGTTCGGAATAGAGAAGTATCGAATGACCCACTATCGATATGTTCTGTAGTAAAGTCTGTTACATTTTGTAATGATCATCCAGTCATTTCTGAAAGCCATAATAACAGAAATGGAGATCTTTGATTTTATGATTTGATATGCCACAGTTATACTCGTATTACATTAAAGTTGTAAGTTGTATCAAACCTCTGCGATATCTGAAGAGCAAAGGTAAGAATTACTCGTAATATCCATCATAAGGCACTTCGAGTGAAGGCGAGACCAATCACGTGTGTCGCACATCGGAAGCCGGTTAGGGGACCTTGGCACGAGTAACAGTACATGCCTGCAGCCGGGACAGTCACGTGTGCCGGGTAGTCTACCTGCTGCGACCCGTCCGGTTTAGAGTGTCACTCGTAACATTAACTGTCTTTATCGTGCAGTTCAAGAGGCATAGCAGTTGAAACAACAAGATTAACTTTAATAATAATGGTTTAATATTTAAGTCCGCTGTTGGTTCCGATGCAGACACGTCAAATATAGTTTCAAACATCTTTGTGCTGGAATAAAAAGAACCTATGAGCACAAGATTTGCTTATTAATCCACTATTATTAGTACATTTCTAAATCATTTTTATCAAACACGTATTTCTCTTTGAAAATAGAACTAATTGTTGAAATTATTACATAGTCCTAAAATAAAATTAAGCCACTAATATACAAATCATCTAAGTTAGAATGGATTCTAACATCCAAAATATTAATCTTGGTCTATACATGGGCCAATTATTTGCAACATACTCCGCAAAACAGTAAAAACTTTGCTGTAACATTTTTAACAAATACCAGAACCACAGTAAGTGTCAAATTATTGAGGTGAATCATATATCAGAAGAATTCATTTAATTAGTAATAATCTTCTCAGTAATGTTTCGAGGTGCATCCAGTAAGCTTGTGGCCAACTAGCAAAATGAAATCTCACAACCCGGCAAGAACTGCATAAAATTCTTTAGTTTTTTATATAAAATTATTACAACATTCTGGAAGGAACATTAATTTTGTTGAAGATGCTAAAACCGGATAAGGTTTACTTTTAATCTGAAGAAGATAAGAAATAAATTCGTGCTGAGATTAAATATTTGCGTAATAAAACGCCACCAAAGTTCTCTCATATTGCAGTGAAATTAGGACAATGTGTCCCTGCATACACCACATTTTTAAATGGGAGAAACAGTAATAAGGATGACCCCTGAGAAGGAAGGCCAGTGGAAACACTCAAGAAAATGTCATCAATGTACACTAGCTGGTGATAACACACATTAGTTAAGAGTTCACCAGAATGAGGGTATGAAAAGCGCTCCCACGAAAAACAGAAGATAAAATTCAGACACAATAATTCTATATGAAAAAGGTTTCCGCCCGTTGGGTGTTGACGTATTTGACAGCAGATGAAAGGCAGTGATGAGGGATGTGATGGCGGAAAATCTAGCCTTCTTTAAATTCAATCCAGTAGATTTTGTTGAAAGATTTGTGACACTGGAAAAACTTGGGTGCAACAACTCAGAATCAAAAGAACCGTCAATGTAGTGATAACTCGCCAATCCTCAATCTCCAAAGAAAGCCGAGGAAAGTGATGTGGTTTGTTTTTTAGATTTTATTTGATTCTGAATTTCATGAATAGAGTGAAATTTTAATCTTTACGATAACTATTAATTCAAAGTTACGTGAAACTAAATGTATGTATAATGTAGAATCCTTTGTGTATCTCAGTGCACCAAGAATGAATTCCTTATGCAGTACCATTACAGGATTCAACTAGGTGAAATTTGTGCAACGTGAAATTATGTCAGCAGATCATTAAGACCACATAATTGTCATAGTTTAAAGTTTGTAAAGAGAAATAACATTCAACGATTAATCAACTATCTTACCCGTGCGATACTAGTTAAATGTGAAAAAGCTCAGCAATTAAACCAATTTCTCGGAATAAACGCAGGTCTTCTGCACCAATCCTCGCCAGCTACTCATTATTCAGTGTAGCGGCAAAAGGTCACCTGTTGCCTTGTACGTAACTGCGTGCTATTCAAGTGAGCGTCCCTGAGGAAACGTCACACACTACGAATAACAGCAACGAACAACGAAATCAAAGATTAGTTCATTTCAATTAATTCATACACATGAATGTGCAAAATAACAAGGAAGTTACGGTAGCTTCTCAGAAAGAGTTTTGAACACTGTATTAAAACACCTTATGTCTCATTTTAATACACATCAATTTTAAAAAAAATCTTTGTCAGAAGTTCGGCAAGCATATTAAATAATCAACCGAACGCGGTTCGTTGAGCCCATTCGACAGTTGTAAATAGGCAAACAGGACACTGTTCTAACATATGGAGAGTGAAAGAAGAAATGAAGTGGACGTTTTGCTTTTGTGGGAATTAATATTGTAAGCTCCAAATTTCATTATTTTTATAAATAAAAACCGTTGGTTTTAAGGGCCTATGATTATCACCCCAAAAACAATTTGAATGCGTAACACCCCTGGATAATATGACACATCTTAGATCCAAACGTTGATGTGTAGCCCCCCAATTTCGACAACGTAAACCACCCGCATCATTATTATAGGCAATATTGTACAAGCTGTTAAATTAAGGAGTATTTTCCATCAGGTAAATTCCTACGTAGAAAGCAATAATTCTTCAGAATGTTAACTACCGCAGTTTCTCAGTCAGCCGAACAGGACTCTAGACAAACGCGTTCGAATCGAAGGACTATATCCCTTTCTCAATTTTCAAGCTGAAAAGCAACTGTTGCACAGCACCGGTAATGATTCTCGAAACGGAATGGAAGGAATGTAACTCAAGGTGCTCGACAAATTCTTTTAGTTAATGTACTTAGCAAAATAATTTTTCTTAGCTTGAAATATGTACAAAATTATCTTGATTGATACAAAAGTGTAAAAGTTTTATAACGCCCTCTTAACCCGACATTTTTGAGGTCGTAGTATCATAAGCAGTGTCACATTTGTCCAAGAATTCGATATTTTAATTCACATTTAGGCTGTTTTGCAACAGTTCAATTAGCAACATCTGCTTCCCTCAGTAATGAATCACCAAACAATTACTAAAAGAAACAACACTTCTCCTTAAAGTTATGTAACACACACACTTCTCTAGTTCAGCAGTGTGCATAATCAACAGGCGCCATGCTCGTGAAACTTCATGTGCCACGAAGAAGGAAGGCGTCGAGTTCTCTGGCAAGCGTCAAAAACATTGAAAACTTAATTCTGTACAAGATTTCTTGAGCTTTTTTCAGAAATAAATGCTTTTAAATAACTACAAATTCTAGCCATAAACAATTTTTAGTAACTGTATTTACAAATCCTCACCAGTTTGAGACTCCGATATCGTTAAACGTTTGACTCGCTTCCATATAAATAATTTATTTTTGACGATAAACAAAGCGGTCTGGTGGCTCAGTGGTTAAAGCGTCTGACTGGAGATCGTAAGGTTCCCGGTTCGAATTCCGGTCTCGGTTGTGATTTTCAAAGGCTCTTAACCCGATCTGCACCTCTGGCACAGCTTGGTGTGTAATGTGAAGTACGCCAGAACGCTTCGTTGGTAATGATACCACGTTAAACTGTGAATCCCTATACCAGGTAGGATTACCGTGTTAGGCTGTTACAATGGAGGTGAACTGCGCAGCCTATAAAAACCGGTCAACGCGTCACGTCGTAACTTAACGTTACAGCAAAAACACCGATCAGCAATGAAAATACGTGAGCAGTAAGGAGAATGCTTAGTCACTTACAGCGGTTAGCTGGATGTGAATTTTTTACAACAGTATCGGAAATATCAAGAAGGAATAGTGAGATGAGGGCATAAAGCTGATATTACTAACACATTTATAATTGTGTGTTTTGATATCTTACAGATACGAGTAAAAGCAGTGGTGATATAACTGGTGTTCCACGCTACGTTATCCGAGAATGTAACACAGTGTTTTGTGTGCCGTCAGGTGCTGGTAGCGTGGCTGGCGGCGGCGGTGAGCCTAAGTTGCGCGCAGTCGCAGTACGTGAACGATGCGCAACGAGCGGCCATCCTGTCGGAACAGCGATACCTGTCAGGGGACGGCACGTTCGGCGCCGCCTACAAACAAGAGGACGGAGTGGAGTTCAAGGAAGAGTCAGACGTAGACGGTAACAGGCGGGGCTCCTACAGCTACGTCGATCCCAGTGGTCAGCGAAGGACCGTCACGTACACCGCCGGCAAGGATGGCTTCCGGGCCACGGGAGACCACCTGCCCGTGGCACCTGCACCACCTCCCCAGGTAAGAGACACTATGGAATCTATACACATATGAATCTGTAGCTGCCTGTATATATCTGTTTATTTGTTCTGGCATCACGGGAAAACTACCGAACCGATTTTGCATAGGATTTTCGCAGTTTGAAAATTTAGGATCCTACTTAAAATTTGTAGTATGTCTTAAGATTCTATGTGACCGGGGAAAGAAAGAAGTAATGATTTGTTCTTAATCTCACGCATCAAAGAATATTAATACAATTCAGAGGTTGCACATTAAATCACAAATTAACCTTCTAATAATTTTTAACTATAGCTAAAAAAAAAAAAAATTAGAGCCACCATTCATGGTTTGTGACACAAAAAAAATTGGTTTCATGGACATTCATCAAATTAAACTTTGGTTTCTCGTGACAGCGAGCGGGCTTTCGATTTTGATCTTTGTATTGTGTATACGAAGATTGACGAAGTTTTAAATTCTGGCGACATTTGATATACAAAACATTTAAGTTCGGCTGTGATTGTCGAAAATGGTTGCCTGAAAATCACACATTTGACGAAGAAAACAATATAAAACACGTTAGTGAATAATTTACACAGTTGGCGGACACCATGAAATAATGTTTCCCCCCCCTTTTTTTTACGTCTGGGAAATGTGAGGCTTGAGTGGATATTTAGCAGGTAATTCTGGTCAAGGCTGAATATTAACATATTCACAGCCTTAGCTAATATTACTGCTTCAAAATTCAAGCATCTACGAAATCCTATGAGTACAGCTAGTTAGAAAATGTAAGTAAACACAATATCTCTTTGGAATCAGACAATCAATCACAGAAGTAGTGCTGGTTTGGGAAACTGGCGTTTGTAATTTCTACTTCTATCTATATCACCTCAATTTCTTACGTTAACAAATAAACATAATCCCAGGTATTTTAGAATCCATTACAAAAGTAAAAAATAATCTTATCATGGTACTTATCTAAGCAGAATTTGGAGGCGCCTTATTCACGATGTTACCCATATACATTACTGATACATTTTATCGTCTTTTTCATCATAACAACGTAGTTAAGCAACTGAAAAGAAATTACTTGCCAGAACACTCTATTCAACTCGTCATTTTTGACGAGCTTTGAGGATTTTCACAAACGCTAAAGTATATTTTCATACGCTCAGCTTTTCTTCAATCTCTGATCATCAATTCTAACCTTGCAGGTTGCTCCTCAGCCGCAGTACCAGCCTCTGCCGCAGTACAACCCACCTGACCAGTACAACCCACCCGCGCCGAGGTACAACCCACCTACACAGCAGTACAACCCACCCGCGCCGAGGTACAACCCACCTCCACAGCAGTACAATCCTCCAGCCCCGCAGTATAACCCCGCTCCAGCCTACAACCCAGCACCGCAGTACAACCCGGCGCCCCAATACAACGCCATCCCGCAGTATACTACCACGCCGTCCCCTCACCGCTTCTACCCGCCAGGCAAGCTGAGCCTCAGCAGGACGCCTGACGGCTTCAGCTACACCTTCAACAAGAGTTAGAACACCTCCGCCATCCTACTGTTTCTTTTCTAAAACCATTCTACACCATCTATTTTTAATTAATTATCGTTAAATAAAAAAACATAAAACACCAATTAGGAGTATTTTTCATTGCCAGAAATAAAACTGTATACTAAAGGGTACACAAAGACTGAAGTGATATCCATAAAATATGCTACACACCAGCAGTCAAAACGTAAACTTAAGCATTTAACAAACACGCAACTAAGATGCCTCTGATTATCAAATTGCCCGTCTAACATATTGAACAAATACTTGAAGCTGTTACAGGAACAACAAGTTACTAGTCTTTGTTCTGTTACCATATTTTAAATCTCAAAAATTAAAACAGGCTACTTCATTTGTATTTCCAAATGGGCCCGTTAAAAATGTCACCAAATCCACTGTTTAAAAAGGTGCTGCAATACATCTCTGATTGAGCCTGAACCTAGAAAAACTGCATCTGATAACTATCATCAAGTGACAAGTACATAGCTTCTTTTACAAATAATTCCACGCAGAAGCCTGCTAGCAATAACTTCTGAGTGCGTTACTTAAGCAATGAGTTTTTCCTGTTATGTTACCATACAGATCATGTGATTAGTAATCTATGAAGTTGTATTGCTCTATAACCAGAAAAAACGGGGGGAAAATTATTATGATTTAAGGGTATTAAATTTTGGGCAAAAACTAAGCGTGAAACAAATCTACTGCAATCTGCATCAGTGAAAGCAAATTGCTTCCTACCATCCGTGGTATCTTTCAATATTAATATTGCAACGAGTTTCAACTTGTAAAAACAGAATGTAGCAAGGACTACAAAATACTTATCCTACTACTCCTTAAAAAATTTCAAATACAACTTCTTGTTCGCGGTGCATTCAACATTTGGTCTTCTGAAGCATAACGAACATAATACCACAAAATTGTGCTTTCCTTAAGCAAATAATAGTAGGAAAGTTATTATACGTAGATGAAAAGTATCACTGATATTATTGGAATAAGTTTTTACTGGCTAAGTATACAAAAATTGTTTCTTATTCAAGTTTTTTCGCACGTACTATCAGGTACTACCAGTAACATAAAAGGCCCACAATGTCGCACTAAAAGCTATCAATCACAGCTGGTTAACAAGTGATACATTTAGTTATAAACCTTTACGGTCTTCTGTAACCAATTTGTCACAGTTTCTTAATCTTTTTCAACTCGAAGACCACTAAAATGTCAAAGATAATTCCACGGACGACCAACTTGTATGAGCCTAATTTTTTTATCTACCCTACGAATTTTTAGCGGCACTTACTGCGGTCACTTAAGAGCCTACACTTTCCACACTCTCACAAAACTGTCATTAACTTAATTATTAAAGGTACACTGCTCTCTTCGATGCCACCTGAAAATTATTTTATTGCGGTAAAAACGCGGTCATATTCTCGAAATACCTGATTTTTGTCTGGTCGAGGAAATATTCATAGCTTTTATAAAGTCAGTTTTTTTAGACGTACGGCTTATGCTCTTCTAGTCTTTTACAGGATGGGTCCTATATCCAATTTATGTATAAAATTTTTACTAATTTTTTATTATTATATCTTTATTTCAATTTAATTTAAACATTTTTCCTGCGGACCACAGTTTGAGAAACTCTGCAATGTGTAATTCAAAAGGCATCAAGAACGAAAAACAGTGTTATAATCTGGATAATAATCTAAATCATCCTTACATAAATTCGTTACCTGCATCTAGCAAATAACGCAACACAGCTAAATCTTTTTCTAACGACGCTTCAGAATTATTATTGGTGCTAATTACACGGACACTTCAATGAGCGAATACCACGGCTACTGCAGCGATATCACCGGAGACCTAAACATACACCAGAGCGGTTATAATGAACCCACAAATGCGGCTGTCCTCAGGCGACCACAATTTGAGAGGAGAGTGGAGCAAGTCCTTGGTGAAGGCCAGTCCCACGGCCACTCTCACTCTGCCGACCACGCCCAGAGCGCAGGAGACCGACCTTGGGCCTCGCGTGATCTTGAACTGACGACCTCCTGCAAGCCGGCAGGGCGTGGCGGAAGTCAGCCCTCGCCCGGATATGTAGGAACTCACTGACGTCATCCTCACAAGCAAATACTGCACTCATCAGACGACCAGATGGGTTTAGCATCACCGACAAAGATAGAGAAAAGTTTACTAAATATTTGCAGCGAATACTGTACTGCTGGCAGGTAGCTGTTCGCATTTGTATCTTTAAGAACAAGTGAAACACTGTTACACTTCGCAGCAGTAACAAACAAGTTTATATAAGCAAATGAAATATCCATGGGGAGCCGTGGGCCCCAATGAGCCCATCTACCACACGTCTGTCATGAAACTCGGCAGCTGCAAGGCGAAACTGAAATATGTATGGCACACAGACGGAACCAAATCTAATAATAATAACAAATGTTTCCATTTTGTGATCAAATTGTGTTTAGATCTATGAACATTGCTTAGTGTCCATTTTGACGAGAAACCTGTCGTTAATAATGTACCGCGATGACACGAAATCAGTTCTGTAAAGTGCGGATAATTTAAAAATGGAAATTATTCAGCTAAAACGTTCAGAAAATACATAACATCTGAAGATGAGACATAGCACCAATGCGAGTTGCGTGGGCATATCCTACAATGCGAATCTGATCAGAGGGTAAAATAATGTTGACACTTGTTTTGAAGGCATGGGTGGCGATACAGAGAAGGTATTTTAGAAGAAAAAAAAATTGCAATCTCAGTTTTCTTCCGATTCCGATCAAAACTTTTGAAAATTGAACTGAACACAACAGTTTACCCTAAAATTTTTCTCCCACTGTGTGGTCCAAAACTTCAAGTTTTGTCTGAAGGATGTCAAAATATACGTCCCCTTCCATATTCACCACTACAAACGACTCTTGACGTTTGGCAATAATATTCCAGCAAGGTGATATCAAACAAGTTTACACATATTCCAAATTCAAATCATCTATATAAATTCAAAGCATCCAGAGCCCACAGCTATTTTTTAATTCAGTTTATGAAATACCATTTACCTAGGCAAGGAAAATCGATGTCAGGAAGAAAAATACTATCTGAATACATTTCAGCAATAAATCGAAATTTCTCAACCTATTAACAAGAATCTTCATGTACTGGGGAGATATGGGTTCGCAAAAAGGAAAAATTAGCTCGAAGACACACTTTTACATTACAATCCCACGAACTATCATTACGCAACCATCAACTGATTAAAATGGGAAAACATCTGTCACAGTAGTATACAAACTTTTATGCAAATAATAAAGGGCATCCAAATTTATAATCAATAAAACTAGACCTAATCAGTTATCAAACGCATCCTTTTTCAAACAATGTGGCATGATCAAGGCACTGGGTCAAGAAATATTTGATATATGAGATACATTATGCAGACCATTTTTCTTAATAAGCGGGTAATAAAACCAAACACAAAGAGATAAAATTCAGGTCATCATAGAATTTGGCAATATATTTGTAATATATTGCAACAACCCTTAACTAAATATTAATGTTGTTTCAAATTTGATTTATTAAGTTATTTCAAACAAATTGATAATCTAACCCCCACAGAAAATTATAACATTCAACACAACATAGGGAAATATGTAAATCGAGGCAATCTCTCTTCACTGTGGATATCAGTCATGGGAAACATAAGACCTTACTGGCATAATGTCATGATGGTTTGTTACTATCCTCATCTTAATATACTTTAACATGTGATACAGCGGCGCCGACTTTTACAAAACCTCGTGGGTGCTCATTTGATGACTCATTAAAAAAAAAAAAAAAAAAGACCTGGCAAAGAGTGTGAACTAGTTTCGACGATACTTTATCTGGCGGTTTGTTGATTTGGCAGGGAATAACATACTAAACTTTTTATCTAGAAAATATTTAGGGTTCCATCCAAACTAAATAAAAACCTTCTAAATTCTTGACAGACATAAACAATGTAGTAGGCACCAAATAGTCTTACATAATAGTGAAAATCGCATCTAAATCCATCCAATAGATTTCAAGTTATAAACGAACAGATAGGCAGAGTAGGAAAGAAATATTTTGCATTTTCTAATTTCTGTACCAGGCAAAAAAAAAAAAAAAGTAAACTTCATTAAAATGGGTTCTATCTGTTCTATGTGATTGAGTGACAAAGTTGCAAATTTTCAACTTTAGAATAGTAACAGATAATAGATAGATAACGAATGATTTGTGTCTCCCTATTAGAAATCAGGATTTTATTATTGTATTTGATTTGTGTCCGCAAGGATCGCTATCGTAAGCGAAGTCGCGGGTACAGTTATTAATATACAGAAGAGATGGAAAAAAGGTGAGTAAAAAATACTAGAATGAACATTAAGGAACGGACACCTATCGTAGCAATAAAAATACAATAATGGAATCATAATATTAACACTGTTTAACCTAATTTTTATAATCTGGAAATATGTATCAATGTACATAATTTTACTAAGAATTGTATGATCAACATCAATATTGGAATATATGAAGCAGATTATTGAGGACGGGTTGTAAGGGATATGTAGAGATGAAGAGGTTAGCACAAGATAGGAAATGATAGTGGACTGCATCAAACTAGTCGAAAGACTGATGACAGAAAAAAAACCTTTTTGAGTAGCTACATTTTTAATTTATATCATGATATTAATTTTTTTCAATGTAAACTTATTTTGTCACACTGCAACTCTATTTATAAATGAATCAGTAATATCTTGTAGGTCCACATCATCCACTATTTCTCGGTTTACGTGATCATTCAATCTTTGCTGAGTAGCAGTACTCCTCAAACAAATTTTTGTCTTCAGTAATGCTGAAAATGATCGTTCTGCGGTGCATGCCGATACTGGAATAATTGAAACTATTTTTAACAATCTGATGATTTCAGGCATCATATCTTGGGTAAATTCGCAATACCAAACTATATATACATAAAAACGTTTTTCACATTGTTCAGTCTGACAATTTTTGTTCGTGTAATATCTAATAGCACGATGAAGAAACAAACGATCCACATTAAAGTGATAGTCGTGGAACTCTATCACGTAACTGCTTTTTATTTATTTATTGGTTTTCGGTTTCCTGACCATACAGCCAACCTATGTATATATTTTTACATTGTGTATTTGCAGATATAATACTAATACTAAGCAGAATTAAATTTGCAACATGACATATACAATTACATTATAAATATTTCATGTTTTTCGGATATTGTACTAATACTAAACAGACTTTAATTTACAGTATAGCATATACAATTACAGGCTTTCAATACCTGTTCTATTAATTTGCATATAAATATATATTTATACACATTAATTACACAAACCAATTTCCTTGTTCCATATTAAAAGTAATAAAAGAAAGAACAATATACAGCATAATCTCACGCGCGCGTAACTGCTGCTTGCATCATTTTGATCAGTAAGAAATAGTTCCAAGTTACTCAAATGTGTCACAGCATGTGTGGACAGTACGGCCAATGAATTTTTCTTAAACTACAAGATATATTTTTTATATCAGTCTGCTCACGAGGAAAATTAGTGCGATTCACTTGACGAAACGTCTATTTGTCTATGCATCCTCCTTATTTTTAGAGTTTTTAATGTTGATTTGTTGATCATCCAATTTAAAAATCGAGTCAAGAGTCTGTTTCCAAGGGTTCTGAAATTTTTCGTCAGTTCGTTTGGATGATATGATGTGCTTGACAGCAAAGAAATCTTCTGTAAAGTTGAGTTTAAATCTTCGAAACGAACGAGAATTTAAATCAGAAATGATAGTAAAAAGAGATTCAAAACATTGAAGACTTTTTGAAAACCATTTTGCTTTCACGCAGGTATTATCTTTCTGACTTTTTGTGTGGTTCAAAAAACATAGCAATACACTATAAAACAACACCCTAAAAAATCTCTTACTCCATGTACTACTTCTATAGTGTCTTGAACAACCAGGTTTATCGAGTAAGCGGTGCAATGTACATGAATTGCCCTTGCTTCCATAGCTTTAATCAACAAGTGAAGGTCAGTATACGCTTCAACATCAGAAACAATATCTGCACATCTTGATATTTATACCGAATCTTCTTGGTACTGTAGTCATTGAAAATTTCAAACAAATTTTGTCGAATATATTTGATAGTGTTTCGTAGAGGCCGACGATAAAAGTTTCGTGTATATTACACTTTACGTCTAAATAACGAAAGGTGAGTGTGACTTATTCATTACTGGAAATATCGCTAGTTTTATCAACCATAACTTAATAATAGACCGCATTTTGTACTATTCTGATTATTTTATGCAGTTCTTCGTCACTCAAAATTGTACGTGACAGCCACACATAGTTGTTGCCACGTGTTTAACTCGATAATATCCTGTAATCACAGCTTCAACATCGAATTCAATTTGCGTATTCGTCCTCGTGGTCCCTTATGGCTAGGCCTCCAGTCACTATCACAGTCGTATCATGTAGTTTACTTTTTGATGGCATTTAGTGTACATTGGCGCCACGTTCTAAATTGACTTTATGTAGTACACAAAACAGTGAACTTCAGACTTTTCATTCTGTTTTAATGCTTTATTTCATGATGAAAAACACCTTGAGTAAGTGCCTAAAGGCCCAGTCAAACAGAGCGCGGTCTGCCCGCGCGGTCAGAACGCGACGGTCTGACGACAGTCCGCCGAAGTTGTAGTGGACGAACAGAGCACGGGCAGCTGAAGGGCGGACCAGTGTTGAAGGAAGGAGTAATTGTTGTTTTTTTTGTGTGTGTGTGCCCCCTCCTTATTAACATGTCTAGCAGTTTATCTGACGAAGAAAAGTTGCTTCTTCAGCACACATTTAATAGTTCAAGGCGAAAAACTTCACAAAACTATCCTGCCACCTGAAACATTACCTGATACAAGCACGCCCATTCCTCACGTATTTTTAGATTCAAACTACAAACTTCTTTAATGCGCCTTTTGCAAAAACTACAGTTGTAAATGATGAAGGGGGAAAAAAATTCAACATCTTTGTAGGGTACGACGTGTAGTAGAAAGTACCTTCGGAAGTTTAGCTCAAACGTGGCGTATATATTTTTTTTTTTTTTTTTGGCCTCTAGAGTTGGATGTAAATAGCGCAGTCCAAGCTGTCAAAGCTACATGTTGCCTTCACAATTTCGTAAGAACTTACACAAACAGTTCACTGAAATTGTACTACAAGGTGACACAATAATAACAAATCAACATGCCAATGCTTTCTCAACCGCAAAAGAAAAATCAACTGATGCTGCCTATGCGGTACGAAAACCATTTTCTAACTTACTTCATCAACGAAAATTCATTTTAATTTTATGATAATTATACTAATATATTATTGTATCTATGGGTTATGGAAAATAAAAGATGCTGTATAAAATAAATAAATGTATACTTTCTTGTCTGGTTAAGCTTTTCCGCTATTTCATTCCACATTTCTGCTTTCTTTGCATGTTTTTGTACTCGGGAATGCCGAGATTCTTATAAAAATGAACATTCTCGAACGCACTGAATGAGACTTTCCGACTCGTCCGCCATTGCCCGCCGCGGACTCTGTGGAATTCACAACCTGCCCGCCGCCCGCCGCGCGGTAGGCCGCGCTCTGTTTGACTAGGCTGATGCAATACTGTGTACCACAGAGTCCGCGCGGACTGCCCGCGTTCTGTTTGACCGGGCCTTTAATGTACTCATTTCCTCTTGATGATGTTTTCGGCGCAGAAACGCCACTAGACATGATTTCTTTATAGATATGGCAAAATACATTATATATATCTTCATCATTTTCGCATCCATGGAATAATTGTCTGCCACTTACGTTGAAAATTGTGCCTTCTCTTCTGTTCAACTGAATGTGCAGAAATAACATCTTCCGGTTGGACCTGCTAAGCTGTACAAAGATGAGAAGAGCTACTAGTGGAGGGTTCTTCAGGTTACAATTTCGAAGGACGAATTTATCTATCGTAACTAATAATTTTCCGAAATAAACACGATAACATCAACCGCAGCGTGCTCTTAAAGCACATGTTCTGTTTACTAGCTCGATTAGGATTGAGTGAGACACCTGAGGCAGCCTGCGAGCCGCGGCCGCAAAAGCGTTGTCTGCGCAGCGGACGGGCGAGGCGCGGGGTAGAGTTGCTTGTGTGCAGCTCTTTACAAATCAAACCACACAGTAGATAATGTTAGGTATGACCTTACGTAGAGTTTATAGTCACCTCGGGCATGACGTGCACCCTCACATCGTAAACAAGTGCGATCCCGGCGACGCATGACGTCAGAAACACAGGTGTCGCTCGAAGTCGATTACTGATTAGTTTTCATGTCTATGCTCATGGGTGCTCTGCACCCACTATTTACCTCTCATGGGTGCTGGAGCCCCCGAGCACCCACAGAGTCGGCGCCCCTGATGTGATAACATCTTAAGTGATGTTCAGTACATATCTCATATTACAAGGTGTTTGAGGGGAGGGAGGTGTTGGAAGTGTGCTATATGACAATATCTGCAATTCTTCAGTTAGTCAAAAGGGACATCGACTGGAGTACTAGTACCACGATCAAAAATGTCATTTTATGCACGTATTATCTCTGCATCGGGTAATAAAAAATATTCACAATTATAGAAGCTTATGTTCCCTCTGTCTCTCTTTAACAGGTTTTTCATGTATAAAAAATGTTTTCATTTTTTACTGCCAAAAATGGTTTTGCAATGAACTTCGTTCTAAACAGTTATAAACGTTACAAACTGATTTACTTTTTTAATATTTCCTGTAACTTTTTGCCCTCTCTTAACTTGACTTTCACATAATCTTAGTTCATTGAGATCGCTCAAATTGGTTCAAATTGAAAATAAACTACAGGTCTCACAGGAAAGGAACTGACCATCCTAAACATGAAGGTCACTGGATCAGCATGGTTCCTTTCAAGCATAACCAACATTTGGGTTGTTGGTAGTAGCGTAACAAGAGGATGGCAAAACAGACAAAATGCAGTGGGCCACTGGCACAAGGGCCAAGAGGACCACAGCTTCTGGCCATGTCTGTTCATGTCAGTAGTGAACTAAAGAAAAAAGTTACCTAATGCCCATAAATGTGGTGCCTGGTTTTCCACTCTTCCTAGATCTCACAGTGACGGAGGGCCAATGAATTTACCACAGGCCTCAACAGTATAGTTACGTTACTGTCAGCCAGCTTAGGTTTCTACTTCAGACATTTGTCTTCTGCCTACCACTAATGTAACTGTCAATACGCCAAGAGAAAAATCATTATTTTGTATTAAATTCCCATTACATTAGCTATGAGGTTATTTTTCTTTGAATTTGTGAGATTTGTCTGTAAAAGTCTTTGAATTTGATAGGTTAACTCCAGAACACAAAATTTCTTAAAGCTATTGTGACAAACTCTTCCCAAACTTAGGTTTCTTTATGTCTTTGAAATTATGTATCACTACAATACAAAGCAATGTAAGAAATCCTCATATCATCAAGAGGAAAAACTTTTCAGACAAATCTCACAAATGATCTAAAGAACTATTTTTCCACTTCCCTAGATGGAATTACGAATGTTACACAAAATGGACACCTGTTTAATTTCTCACTTTTATTCTACAAGAGTAAAAAAACTTTGATTTTCTTGTAACACCACAATGCATTACAACACCTAGTACAGCAAACAGCATTTGTTTATGAAGTACACAATATTTTGAGAACACTTCCAAAGCACAATCAACTCCATCATTCTCACATAACATATTAATATGTACTGTAACCAAATATTGCAATAAGAAATGAAATTTCAGAAACCTAAACTTTACAAATGAGATTTCATTTCACGTTTGCTACCATAGGACGGACATATAGTGCCACAATACACAAAAATGTATGGAACACTAATGATCAGAACCAAGTGTTCAATAAAATAATTTTTGAAATGTGTTAATAAAATTCAAATGTACATTAAGTATTATAGTAAATGAAGAATCTTCAACATTGGATAGGAAAAAAACTTCTTGGGTAGCACATAGGAAGCATTGATATTTCACCTGATTACCGTAAAATCATGGCTAGTGTAAAAGTTATCACTGTGCTATTTACTTGGTGACAACCCAAGAAACCACAGTGCCCTTTCGCATTAGTCTGAACTGAAAAAATTGAGTCTATCACAAAAAACAAAAAAAAACAGAGAAACCAAGTGGCAAACAAAAAGAACATTCCTTTGGTTGTTATGACATATGACTGGGAAGGAATTCATAATCTGCACATATAAAAATAAGTAAAAAACAAAAAATGTCTGCATTTCACTGAGTATCTTTGAACTTAAAAGAATATAAGAAATCAAAAATAAAGATTTGTACTACATATGTTCAGAGACAAAATTACATTCCTGAGAATCTCAATTCTGTACACAAAGTAGACAAATTCAGCACCACAGATGATTTAGTTACAAACTGAAAAGTAACATCTTTCTCTACACTAAACATGGAATTTTTGTCTGGATTTCATTGTTCTATCCACTCTTATGAGTAAAAATCCTCTTACAAAATACTACTTTAAAAATATGAATTAGTCAAAAGTATATACACAAATAACAACTAAATTTACAACAAAGCACAACTAAATTTACAATAAAGCACAACTAAATTTTCACACGACAGTTAAACTAATCACATGAATTCAATATCAAGAATTTGTATAATACATTACTTGGAACATCACAAGTAAGATAGTTCACTTGGTGTTTATCAGGTCAATAATTGGCAAGAAAAAGGAATCAACAAGATACAATTCCCATCAATAACAGAAAATTGTGCATAATTTAGAAAATTGTGCATAATTTAAACATTTAAAACTTAGTCTTTTTACCATGGCAACATTTACAACATGAAACAAACCATTATCAAAACTCAAGTAACTTGGATAAAATGATCAATTAAATTAAAAGTAATTTTTCAGTATCTCAATAAGAACCAGGATAAAAAAAGCTGCAGTAACGCAATGAAAACTTTTAAAAATAATTAAGTCCTATGGACAAGAACCCAAACATTCTTACACAATAATTAGCAAATTCTTATTCCACAACCACTCTGCCAACAATGCTGATTTAGTCGTTACTGCTGTGGACAATAATTTCATTGACACAATAAATCGTATGAAACAACATACCATTATACCATAGTTAAGAATAAAAAAAACCTCCCACTGAACAGAGCCAAGCTTATAGGGAGGAGAAGGAAAAAAAATAATCAGAGCCAAGGAAATCTAGACAATTTCTTTCGTGTATTTTTCTGCAATCATATGATTGATCAAATTCCAGTTTTTTTTCCCTAGTTTCCTCCAAAATTCTTTGAACAGACAAACACCAATTACACAGCAAAAAACTAAAATCAGAAACAGTAAACAAAAAAACATTGCTCTCTATCTAATATCTGATGGCAAAAATTAGCACTTGGCTTTGAAACAGTGTGTACAGGATGTCCCGAAAAAATCATCTGATTCTGAAGTCATTTAACTTGGTAACTGTTTGCTAAAAAACAATGTATTGTTTGGAAGATGTTCCTTTTTTTACTTACGGCTGCTTTATGCCTCATCAACATCATCCCACAGTAGTCAGATGGGACTGGGGACAAGGAATGGGAATGAATTTAGCCATGGCCCTTTGAAGGAAGCATCCCAGTATTCACCTGGAGTGATTTGCGGAAACCATGGAAAACCGAACCGGTGTCCTTGCAAGGCCAGAGCGTTAACCGCTTCCCAACCAAGATTGGTAGATGTTCAGTTTCCCATGATTGTCAGTAGGTTGCAGTGGCATATTTCCTTTTGTGTTCTCACTAGGCTCCAGTCATAATTGCAACAATGCAAGAAAAAGCTCTGTACACTTTGAAGTGTGTGAATCTGTCACAAGAGTACTAACAGTTCACTGACTCGGAGACCAAACAATGAGAAATTCCACAAATGAATGCCTGCATTGACTGACCTCACTGTAATTTTTTCTTGAGGGTAGGGTTACATTGAAGACACTGCTTACAAGCCTCCACTTCTGACAACTGTGGATGAACTTTAAAATTTGATCATACCAGCAGTGACAGCAACAACTCCAGACATGTTCATACCTTTATGGGACAAACTGCTCTACCATATGGGTATAAGGAGTGTGTCAAAAAGGGGCCGCATAGAGCAACCGTGAAAATTTAAATAATTTTTATGTAAAAGTTATGTTTAGCTGTGTGTTTTAAAACCAAATCCAAGTTCTTTGTTTGATAGTTAAAAAATATATATATTTTGAATTTGGATGAGTCTTTTTGAAACACCCTGTATTGTCTCTCTTCATGAAATTTGCATCTGGATGATAAAATACAACACATTTCAAAATAATCAGCTTCTGTTAATTGACCTATAGTATAAAAAAAAAAAAAAAAAAAAAAATCATATTCAGCACAATTAAAAAAAACATTATTTTTTGACAAGCTCATTCTGAACGAGCTTAACGGATGAAAATAATTCTAATTATGGCTAGCATACAGCACTTTATAAAAAATTAATTTACAAATTATTAATTTCCTTCATGCATGTTACAGAAGTTTTCACCGTTGCCTCTATAATGAGGTGGAACTCAGAAAGCAAAACAAAAGTATTTATTTTTAAAAAATAGGAACATTGAACATCTCAAACTGTACTGCTTTGCTACATGATAATTTTCTTATAACAGAAATAATACTTCTG
This sequence comes from Vandiemenella viatica, assembly GCA_031002005.1. NCBI lineage: Eukaryota > Metazoa > Arthropoda > Insecta > Orthoptera > Morabidae > Vandiemenella > Vandiemenella viatica. The sequence goes on from JARYHS010008074.1 coordinate 130,996,362, forward strand.
AATAAGTCATCAGGTTGTTCCAGCAATGATTTTCTAAATCTAAAACATGTAAGTAGCAAAATCAATCATGAATATTTCAGGACACCTCAAAAAGAAATATATCACAGATTGGTATTACAGTCCATGAAGCAAAATATCCTCTAAAGGTATATACAGTTAATTGCTAAAAAGTAAAAGGAATCAGTACTTGTGTAAATTTTCAATCAGATATCTCTTTGATGCAACACCATCCACTTCTAAATTCACTTGGCATGGCTGCATTCCAAACAGATTATTATAATTTGCTGTAAAAGCATTATGCAATAACTAAAAGCCAAATTTTGCTAATGTACTGTAATAAACTGTAGAAACAAAGTAATTTTCATATCAACAGCAGTGAAACATGTATCCCTCAATTAGTTTCCAACCTCCAAGTGTACATTCTTCATGATTCACAGAATTAATTTTAATGGATCTAATGATAGTAAGTTTGCAATTAATGAGATAAAAAATTACAAGACATCTGATATTTTTCAAATAAAAAGCAGAATATGTCTATTAGTTTCCCACCTCCAAGTTTACATTCTTCATGACTCACAAAATTAATTTTGGATAGAAGTCAGATGTCATGTAATTTTTTATCTTCTTAATTGCAAACTTACTACCATGTCTTACAATTTAGAAGACCAGAAAAGTATATTATAAACAGAAAATTATTCAAAACAATTTTGTCAGTTTTACATAAAGAAAAATTATCATCTACCACAATATTGGTGGGTTAGGATTCAGTACAGTTTATTACTAATAGTGTTGTTGCTGCTGAAAAACATCTCAGCATGGTCAAAATTATTTTAACTGAGATTCAGTTTCAACGCCAGTTGTGTTTTTGATGAGTGAAATGAGCTGTTCACAAGGTTACATTAATGTGTCTTCATGAAATCATGACCATCAAAGATTTAAAGTAAATCATAATACATACTGGCAAGGAAAGAGGATTAATGCCTGCAATGTCAACCCTGAGCATCAGCTCGCAATCTAATGCAAACTTTCCACTGTTATTTGCAGCAACTAAACTGAACTCTTGTACAATTCTACAAAAGAAAAATTTTAAAATAATTTTGATGTAATTTTCACAAGTTTGTTTCCAGGTGTTGCACCAACTCTATGTTTTAAAACATTGTTTTTTTGTAACACCATTCAGCAGCAAACCTGACAAGACATCACATCTATATGATGGAAAATTCTCTACTCCTACATGCTATAACTTGAACATGAGGGGGATGGGAGGGAGAAATGGTCAGAAGAATTAACTACAGTACAGCGTTGATAATTCGAACTAACTGGGACTGATTATTATCTACCTGTTTGGATTTTTAATGTGAGTAGTTTCAGCTTGTACAGTTATTATTTTGCCTTTAAAATTACACTAGATACTTTATAATTTTAAATAAATATAGTAAAAAAAAAGTTTTTCTCCCTTCTGCTTCATTTTGGAGACACTTATTTTTCCTTATAGAATGTTGGTATAAGATACTAACGGAAACAGAACTAACAAACACAGCAAAAAAAATAACAAGTTGCAGGACAAACGCAGCAGGATTAAGATTTTTAATAAACTTATAACTACTTGCACACTGGAAGAATTGCTTTCGTGTTGCGGTTAGAACAAACATTGACAGCATCTAAGCCAGTGTCTGATTGGTCACAAGGAAATTGCAGTGATAGACTTCGGATTTTAGGCAAAAACTTATTTCATTCCTGATTGAAATACATGGAAATAACATTACGTTATACGATTTATGATCATTTAAGGCCGTTATTTGTGATTTTATGGTGCCTAAAATGGCTAAATTGATGTTAGCCTGTTTTAGGAATTTTTCTTTCAAATATCAAAAAAACAGTTTTCAACTCAGAAAAATACAAATATTTCCAACATTGTCACTCTGTCCCTGTTTGATAACAGTTGCACAGAGGCTGCAGTTAGCAGTGTGTTCTCATAAAGCACTGGTATGACCGAGATACCGATCTTCAAATCATTTTTAATCAGGCAGTTGATTAATGAGTCTCCCAATTTTTCAATGGTAAAAACAGTATATATTGCAACTACGCAAAAAGAAAAAAACAGGCGAGTAAACTGTAACTATATATTGAACAATCACCACCATTGTATTAAGAATGTTTTATTAGGGTAATTGCCGTACATGTAGGTTTATTAAGTTTTTATTGAAAAATAGAACATGCATTCTTCCACAGTATTGCTAAAGTGAACTTCGCCTCCGGGCATCGTGCAGATATTTAAATAGTAATGCATGATTGGGATTTTCCTAACATCTAGTGGCCTTGTTGTTGCGTTTATCTGTGGTCTCTATTTCAAAACTTTTAACTTGAACTGTTATAATAAAAATAAGTATGTATAAATGTATGAAATTTTGTATTAATAAATAAACATTCAACAGTGTGTGTCTGAAAATTACTTCTCCATCAATACGAAATACATGACAAATGCACATTCAGAGTTTTATTGACTTCAGACAATCCCAGCAAGCCAAAAATTTAAATTCAATATTGTTCTGTTAAATTATTCTTCTTGATAATACATTTTACATCAACAAATGTTTATTGATATTTCAAAAATATAACCAAAATTTTGAGTGCCAATTTTGACATTTTTGGAACATATTTTTCATTGGAACAGTGCCAGTTTTAAGGACCTAAAATAAGATTTTTAGAACCTAAAAATCCGAGGTCTAGTGATAATACAATAACAAACACAAGGTGTAACAATGAAGCTCATTGTACATTGTTCATTGTTAGTGGAATTTCAAAACAAAACAAATGCATAGGTGTACTATACTATACTACTGTAAATAAAAAAGGTTAATTATGAATATAAGGTGGGGAAAGAATTGCTCGCTGAAGACTTGAAATGCAAATATCTTGGAATTACTTTTGATAAAAAAAACTTAACTGGGCAGGACACATAGGACAGGTGGTAGGAAAAGGTTTCAAAGTTCTGCACTTGTTGGAGAGAGTGATGAGGGGATGTACGAGAGAAGTCAAGGAATTGGGTTACAAAACTTTGGTTAGACCATTGCTCGAATATGGTAATGTAGTATGGGACCCTCATTTTACGTATCAAATACAGGAGTTGGAGAGGGTGCAAAGAAGGGCTGCTAGATTTGTTTCTGGAAATTATCGCAGAATGCAATCAGTGACGGATATGATAAAGGAGCTGAAATGGGATTCATTGCAAGACAGGAGGAGGATGAGGAGGGTCATGGGAGTGTACAGGGCATATACTGGTGATGAGGCATGGAAAGATATTGCAATAGGTATGAAAAGTAGTGCATGGAAGGGAAAAGATGACCATGGCCACAAGCTGGCACTCGATTTCAGGCACAAGGGTGTGGGAAGATTCTCTTTTTTAGGTAAGGGTGTCAGGGATTGGAATGAGTTACCAAGAGAAATGATGAATAATTTACCAAAAACTTTGAAGGAATTTGAAGATAAAATTTGTAGAGGGCAAATGTAGGTGGGTGCAGGATAGGGGGAGGATGGGTGTGTAGGGAAATTGCCACTGGAGCCTGTGCTCCATTGCAATTAAATTAAATTAAAATGAAGCTGACACTTCTGTGAAATAGCAAACAATTTGTTAAAAACAAAGGTTGTTCGGACAATTGACATTTCGGGTAATCAGAACACAGGAGAGAGGCCTGAAAAGTTGTCAGTTAATAACTGTGATGCTTTCAGAATACTCCAAACCACATGAAAGCAATTGACTTTATTGTAATTTTCTTACTTAAAGAGAATAATTTCTCCAACAAGAACAGGAGTGCTTCCATTCCCAATTGCTATAATTTTTTTCAAGTTCACATAACAGAGCTAAACTATAAGAGCAGCAGGATGCTTTACAACAGTCAGCAGGGGGAAAAAAAATTAAATTAGCAATAATGTAAAATTACAAACCGATCTTTAAAAACCCTATTTAAACACAGCTATCAGACACGAGAATTGCAGTTTATAAAACAAAACTCTGCTAAGGTTTCTTGTCAAAAAAATTAATCCAATACTCATGCGAGCTTATACAATTGCCATCACTTTTAAAAATTGAGTGCAGAATTAAATGAGACTATCTCAGTCTTGAAGATTATGAACATGAAGGATGTCCGGGATGTAACAGAAATCACTGAACATGGCATGGAATTTGAAGACTGATGAGTTACCCAAAATACACAATATATTCTGCAACAATCACTGAGCACCGAAAAGCTACTGTATAAATCTTTATTGCACTTGAACTCATAAAGCAGTAGATGATATTTAAATTCACTATTTCACACCAGAACTGAAACAATTGTCAAAAAGAGTGTGTAGAAGCCTCACAAGTCAGTCCCATTTGCATGGAAGTATGTGGTCCCATCTTTTAGAATGCTTATCCTTTATCTTCCAAACTGTAAAAATAACTTTAGTTTTAAATAACTATACTTGGAGATGGGAGGTGGGACATCATTTATCAAAGAAATTTCTTTTTCAGGATAATGCATCTACTAACAAGGAATCTGGTGAGAGGAATATTACGAGATTTTACCACCAATTATTGGAACAGTCGGCTTATTATAAAAATTTAGCTCAGTCCAACTTTCCTGAAATCTCCTACTGCTGGAATAGATATTTTGAAGTCAATGTAAACTGAGTTCAAAAATTGAAATTATCTTTAAATTCAAACTTCAATTGATTTAACAGGTTCAAACCAATCTCTCAGTGTCCATTTCTCAATAGGCATGTAAAACCAATACAGAGGTAAAATTACATTAAAAATAAACAGTTACATTAGAGAATCGTGCAGGAAAGAGCTATAAAGTCACCCCATTTACATAAATTTATAATCAAACAAATTAAGTGCACTGTAAGTAACTTTTATGAGACCACTTCTTTTCTTGATTTTGAGCAATCTGATAACTCTATAGCAAATTGTCTGATGGAAGCAAATGGTTCCTGGTCAGAAAGTAAATACTGGATGGGATTTTCAAAGATCCTTAACCCATTTGTCATCTATTGCAAAAGTTGATTTGTATTAAAGTAAAAAGAATACTTCAAGAGTACAGTACCGTATTAACAGAAGGGCTCACTTTGCACAGTGAGAGTAGCACACTATGTTAGGCAACTATGACAAGCAGACTTATTAGTCAGTACTGAATTCTGTAGTCCTTAAGACCACAAGGAATTATTATTATTTAATTTTTTAAATCAGCATAAAGTCAATACTAATGTAGTTCAATATTCTTCATGTATAATGTATCAAAAAGTAAAAAAAAAAAAATTAATAATAATAATAATAATAATAGTTTTGCCATGATGCACTGAGAGCCAACTGAAATAGCAAAACTGACTTAGTAATGAGCATAAGAAACAAAAGACTCTTCGTATTTCAAAGTAAAAAAAGCTGCTGGTACAAGAGAATGGATAAATATATCAAGTTTTAAGAGCAAAAATACAAATAAACTGGATCTTGGATAAATTTTTTTGGGAATTTTAATATACAGTACTTTAGTGATGTGAGATATGTATCATAATGGAGTGATTACTAACAATGAGCAACTGCAGAGAAGAGAATCATTACCCAGCAACAAATTCTGTAAAGTTCATTCTTAACAATAAGATGACAAACAATGAATAATGGAAAACTGGACAAAAATGCATAAACACTTTCATGGCACATCTAATAGGACTAAAGCTTCCATCTGATTTTAATCCACATCAGTGGGAAAACAAAATAGCACTTTCCCAAATACAATTACTGTATCACTGTCCAATTGAAGTTCTTTTCCTTTTGATTACCATTTTCAATTTATCATTTTACAACGCATCTACCATAAGTACTTTGGAGGTGGAATAGGTTGGCATCTTTAATATTTCTGACTATCCACTCAGTAGCTAATCAATTTTAATGAAAGATGATTTCTATTATAATGATACTTGCAAAAACCAAATATGTTGAGACTTGTCATTTACACTTACTGGTACTAGCAATTGGATTTTCAAGTACCCTTAGTACATAACCAGAAGTTGACACTGTAACAGAAGTCATTTAAATATATCGAAAAGTAAGAAAAGTATATTACAATAAAGCCAAGAATGATACATACAAAACAGAAACAGTATAAAATTACATTTATCTACAAGAACTAGAACAAATGAGAAATAATTGTAATCAAAACTTCAAGCACTATAAACATTTGTACTGGGAACAAGTTACTGCACACCATATGGCATAGGAATCTGTTATTCTATGAGAAAAGTACGAGATTAAAATTGACAAAAAAATTAGGAACTTGCAACATGAATCATTTATAACTGATCACCTAACATCTTGAGCACCTCAAGCACTTCTTTTAAATGTAATGATATTTCAAAAAAAAAAAGAAACTTTAAGATCTGATCCTTAAACAAACAGTACCATAAATACACAGGTTGGTACAAATAGAATGAGTAGTTTGCTGACAGGATTCTCAACTGGAAATGATAATGATCCGCAGAAGTAATCATTACTGCTGATAGCATTTGTTCAGGAACAAAATAAAGCTAACAAATATACAACAAATAATGAACAAAGGTGAAAGGAACAGGTACTCATAATAAAACTGGAATATACATTTTAGTAATAGTTCAGTTAATGATACAGTGAGAAATACAAAAAAATAAAGGATGGAGTAAAAGTCACCAACGAGACAAGGTAAATTTCTTATTTATACTTGTTTGCAGTATATTTTGTTTGTCAGATATGCATTCTCAGAATCTAAATAGAGATTATGATAGTTGTAGTAAGCTGTCTTAAATATCCCTGTAAGAATGAATCAGCCATTTATTGTCCTTCCTAAATCTTTAATGCCACAAGAGCATGAAAATACGACTATCTACTTTAGCTGCACACTCATGAAAAATGACAAGACTTCTGAAGTGACCCAAATCAGTTTCTCTTGATGGATGCATAGAGCTGGTCTTGAAATTTGTTGAAACAATTTATATGCTTCTTGTTTACAATATATATATATAAAAGATGTAGTATTATTACTATTGTGAATGGACTCTTGCGCCAGGGGTAATACACCAACTTAAGATTCAAATACATTTCTACTTTAAAACGCTTTATAGAATCTTAATAATGGACTTTTTCTATTAAAGACACTTCCAATTTTTACCAAAGGGCATTTATCCTTTATATGGACACTTGATATGAACACTGTCTTTTCACACTTTCAAATTGCATTTTCAACAAATTCTGAAAACATTATTGTTATTGCAAGAGACATTTATAGTTTTGTGTATATGTGTTTCTTAGTGTTAATTTTGGGTGATTTATCATTGCTGTTTAGGCATTTGAAGCTGAAATATTAAGTTAAAACAAGAGGGGTCAAAGCAGAATAGTCTATTAGACTTTAATCTATATATCCAATAGTCATTGTTTAAATGGGATAGTTTTTTTATTGATAAGATACTTTCATTATTTCCTGAATTTTAATATTTATTCTGATGTTTTTCACTCGAGTCTGATGGGAACCAACTTAAGTAGAAGTCAGTACTTTTAATGTGTGGTTGAAGCAATTCTATTGACAAATATACTACATAGCCTATTTTGAGGACGAGTCCAACCAGTTACTTATAATTTGTTTATTGAACATTCAGAGGTGCACAATTTGCTAGCCTGTTCAGCAGTTGACTATGAGAAGTGCTCAGTTTAATTAAGAAATATGCAGATCTGTCATTCTATAGCTTCAATAATAAAAAGAACTATGTAGCTTTGCACAGACTGATGCTAAGTTTCATTTGCATCATGTTTTGGATGTGCTTAATCATTAATGATTGTATGCGAGTTTTATTTTGTGAATGTGTCAACAAAAAAATGTGAACTGAATTAGTCTTCTTACTGGAAATGCATCTTTTTGGTGAATTAAGTCTGATTAGCATTTTGTTGTCTCGATCTGATAGATATAATATTTTATGAAGTACTAATAACAAAACTTCTATTCATTTATTCTGGCTATACGAGGACCACGAAAAGTAATCCCATGTATTCATCTCAATGCTTCTTTTCTTGACTTCAAGTAACATAATTCTTTCACTTCTTTTCTCTTTTCTTGGGTTCAGATGTTGTTACCTTTGTTCTTCTCTTCCTCCTTGAACCCTTCAAATTTTGTATCAGTCTTCTAAAAGTTATTCTTTCTTGGGTATTATATCTTCTGCCATTCCAACCCCTGTCATCTTTCTTTATTCCGTGGATCTACTCTTGTAAATGTGGTTGAAAATTCTTTTTGTAAGATCTTTAGTTTTCTTGTACCTGATCTGTTTGCTTCCTCTTGATATTGAGGCAAGAATGTTCATCATGAGAGTTCGATGTGCCTCTTTTTAAGATTTATTGCCTAGCACGGTTTTTTATGTAACTGTCCATCTGACCACTTCCATAAACTCTAGCTCTCTGTATGACATCCATAAAAAAAATGGTGGATATCGAATGCTCATGCACCACAGACCATAACCAACTACTATGCATCTAGCATTGTAGTTTATTTTGAAAATATCTACTACACACTGCTTCACCTACCAATTTCTAGATCATCTTGCCCCTGTGTTTTATTCCGGTCATATATGATGGTCAACCAGTAGAATTTTGCACACTCTATGCAGTATTTACTTTCAATTAAATCACAGTGTACTTGTCTGATCTTTCTTCAACTTTAATAATTCTTTAATAGAAAAAGCCTCACTGCAGATATTTGAGAGGGATAGAACTAGATGAATAGAATAAAACTGTCAGGTGGGAATGTCTAGTTAAAAAGATTAACTGTGCGAAATTTGGTTAAAATCAGTGAAATTGTGTGGATTTTATATGAAACAAACTACCAGACCTTGGGTTTTATTTATACATAGATGAAGCAATAAGCTTTGTACTGAAGAAATTAAGTAGCAAGTCATTCCAAGATCCATCAATATGCCTATATAACATAGACATTAGCCAGTATGGCAAGTATTTCTTGCAACATCATTAAATGAACTATTGTTGCACAATGAAACAGACCAGACCTGTTGTTTTCATTTTCTTTAAAGTATCTGAAACTGTAGTACTGAAAACAGATACCATTACAAACAACTAAATGGATACGCTGTTAATTGGCAAATGAAATTAAGATAGGATTTTCTCATTGCCTAACAGCAGTTTCATTGTCACCATTATCTAATTGGCAAATGAGTAATATTAAATAATATACTCTCAGTTTTGAAGCATTCTTATTAAATTATAGAATATAATGAAACCCAACAGTTACTTTGGGAAGCAGTAGTAGGAACCATGACTGAATGAGATATACAAAAATAAAATAGTTCGACATATTTGACACAGTAAAAAATTCCTCCTGGAAAAAACATGAAAAAGTACATGCAATTCTGCTGTTGCAATTATTTCCACAATACACATTTTATACACTACAAATAAACTGATGTCATTCAGTATACATATTTCACAAAATATAAATGAGTATTCTTCACAAAGACAGCATACATTGCACTACACACTTGCAAATAATACAAACCTAGTATTTTAAAATTGTACACAGGGGTGTTTCCCGTGAGACTTACGTGCACAAACCAGAGTTATCAATAAGATTTCCCTTGGTTAGCATATCAAAATCAGGATGCTTACCTTCAACAAAATGAGTGCGCACGTGGAACATGAAATCAGTCTTGTTGGTGAAGTCTTGCCGACAAACAGGGCAAAATGGTCTATCACCCATTCCACCAGCTCCATAATGAACATGATGTGTCATATGTGGAGAAAAGTAAGCAGCTGGTGGGGCAGGAACAGAAGTAGGAACAACAACACTGCTAGAGCAAGGATTTGTATTGCTTAGGTGCTGCTGCGGATGATGCATATTACCTATCATTTTGTCATCTAAATGACTTTTAGCATGTATCATCCAGTCATCTCGTGTTGAGAACATACGACCACAAAGTTCACAGCTCCAACTAATATTCTGTTGCTGTGGTGGAAGCGGAGGTCCCCTTGGCACTTCATCTTCCTCACATTTCACTACTAATTTCTTATCTTGAGGTAAGGTTTGCTGCTGCTGCTGCTGTTGTTGTTGTTGTTGGTGCTGCTGCTGCTGTTGCTGCTGTTGATGTTGATGCTGCTGCTGTTGGGGTTGTTGTTGCTGCTGCTGCTGTTGCTGTTGTTGCTGCTGCTGCTGTTGCTGCTGTTGTTGTTGCTGCTGCTGCACCAACATGCCATTTTTATCTGGTACTATTGTACGTTTGCCTAAGGGTGCTACATTTGTCGGTGTTCGATGTTTCATCTTGTTCATATGTATTACCAGCTTATCACGACGTGCAAATGCTTTGTTGCACACTTCACATATGTACGGTTTTTCTCCCGTATGAATACGCATATGTATAACTAACTTGTCTTTACGAGCTAATCCCTTTCCACAAACTGTGCAAGCAAAGCTCTTGCTGGAAGCATTGGCACCACCATCTGTCTTCAAAGTTCCACGACCTCTGTTGACAGTTGAAACCATTTTTCTCTGGTTGCCATAATTTGCACTGCTGATACCATTAGGTACTTCACCATAATGTTGTTCAGGCACAGGCAGCATTCCAGGACGACCCAAGTTGTTGGTGTAATCAGGAGACCTGGAGATTAATTTCATGTTTCTTTTTTATTATTTATTGCTATCAAAATCAAGAAACTGATAAAGTTGTAAAAATAAAACATAACAGGAGTGTCTATAAACTATGGTACTCAGTTATGCTGGACTAAGTCGGGGGAAGGAGGGTTCTAAGCCATGCGATTTAGCTTTTCATTTATTTTATTCATCACAGTTAAAATAGGGTACAGAATATACAATAGTATGTGAATATTCATTTCTCCATATCTCCATACTTTAGATATCCTATTTAGTGACAGCACCACAAATGCATGGCATTTGAAGCCGTAATGCTTACGTCTCACGGGACCTGAGCATCAGAACTAACAGACACACAACAGTGCAAAAATCATTAGGCACACAGTACCCAGACTGAATTCACTTGCAGATGTCACACAGGATTTTCAACACCATCTAGTTCAAGTTGTGGTGTGCAATGGTGCTGCACAATAAACTTTAAGAGCCTTAGTGGAAATGATTTCCCAACAAGTTTTCAGCATCCAAAATGATGTCAATAAAATATGGAAATCTTTTAAGCAGCACAATAAATCATTACCTGATAAAGAAGATAGAACAGAACTGTAACAAAAGGAAACAACAGATGCAGCTCTTCTCAATTATATTTTTTTAGGCAGCAGGTAGGCCTATAGTCTGTTCTATTTTATTAATTAATAAACAATGATGAATGGTTCTGGTAACACCTCAAGAAAAAAAGGATCCCTGACTGAACCCGATCATTTGGAGGAGTGGCTAGTGTCACCATTTCATTCAGAATATTTATAACTAGCTTCGAGCCCATGAAAAATAATGGTTTGAATGCCATATTCTGGCAGTTGATTTTTTTTTTTTTTTAATATGGAATTGTTATTACATAATGCTAATGGCCTTGATTTTGTAATGTTCTACACATTTGATTTGCTGTTCACATAGCAATACAGCAGTAACTTCTACTGAATTAATGACGACGGATAGAACCAATAAAATTAAAAACAAATTAGGAATCCTGAAAACTTTTGCTATCCATTTAATATCAGTTTTATTCCTGCTCCAGGCACAATTCAGCACGATACATATGGAACTACTTTCACCTGCATTAGTTAATACCTTCAGTAACATGGCACTTATGGACAGCGCTGCCATAAATCCGTAGATCTACGGATTTTTATGAAAAGTTAGGATTTTCGGATTTTGTTAAAATATCTACGGATTTTTTATACTTTTATCATTTGTCGATATTTCCTTATATTGGTGTGTTTTTAAACTTTGAGCGTATAGTGTTACTGTATTACAGAATTGTCAATAAGTGTGATCGTTTCCTTGCAACTGCTCACGTGAACCAACTATTGAAATAAAACTCATATTTTCTTTGGTTACAGATTTTATAGATATTAAAAGACTGCAATACAAAACTACTGACGTAATCTTTAAACTCGGTGACATGCTCACTGGCACGGCTTGAAGAGAAGTGGCTTCCGAGAAGGCTTGACCAATATCTGAGAATTAAAGGGGTCACAGTTTTTAACATTTCCTATTACAAAAGATATGATAAACTTAATGTCAAAAAAAAAGTATGGTCGATAAAAGAGAGAGAAAGAGAGAGAGAGAGAGAGAGAGAGAGAGAGGAGGTCAGCAGCAGCGGTGATAAAAGTGACGATGTATAAAACATGTTCAGGGATATTTCTTATAGAATATTACTTTTGTAGTTTCAAAGACCTGGAAATAAAAAGTATTCTTAATTTTGACTCTCTCTTCGATAATTATTGTTTCAGTCTTTCAGTTAGCGAGTCTCCGGATTTTTGTACCCAATCTATGGATATTTTAGCGGCCATCTATGGATATTCAAAGCCAAGTGTCTGGCAGCACTGCTTATGGAAGAAGTTTAATTGGTTTGTAAAACTCATTTCAGAGTGAATTATGCTGTAACAAAATGTGTCAGTGGGGATTCTGATCAACTTAACGACAACCTCCACTAATATTACTTTCGAAAATCATAGCTTCTATTACCGTCATACGAATAACAACGGGTATCACCTGTGGTGGTGGTAGGAATTTATTCAGGAAAACATTGTAAGGAAAAATGCATAACAATCGGGTCTACTGGCGATAGTGATTCCGCCAAAATAACATTCAGTAATGACGTCATTATACTGCTGTAGCGAATCGCAAGACATATTATTTTCAAGCAGAAATTAGGTTGTAATACATCCTGGACCGGCATAATACAGTTAAATGTACTTCGGAAAATATTTCTAGAGGATTCTTGTGTTTTACCAATGCAATTCCTGGCAGAATCGGGATCTCCAGTAATTCTGAATTTAATTACTTTACTTTAAAGGACGAAAAGTATAATATCAAAAATGGATAATTGTCCTTTATTTGAATTATATATTTTGCAATTCATACATTTTGTGTAAACTTTCTCAGAGTTTTTAATAAACTTCATTGTTTCTTATCTACAGCCAAAAAAAATTCTTAGGTTTTTTTATAACCTAGTACTTATAACTGATACAGGTAATATCACGTAAACAAAGAATACCCTTCTCCCCACATGAATTTTTGCATCTGTTTGTGGCAGATAAATAAAAAGCAATATGTAAATTTAAACGAACATATTAATTGTAACTTTGCGACATATAATTGCCTCGGATTAATTTTTTTCCCCGCTCTCTGTATTTAATTTAATTGCAATGGAGCACAGGCTCCGGTGGCAATTTCCCTACACACCCACCTACATTTTCCCTCTACAAATTTTAATTTTAAATTCTTTTAACGTTTTCGGTAAGTTATTCATCATTCCCCTTGGTAACTCATTCCAATCCCAGACACCCTTACCTAAAAAAGAGAATCTTCCCACACCCTTGTGCCTGAAATCGAGTGCCAGCTTGTGGTCATGGTCATCTTTTCCCTTCCATGAACTACTTTTCATACCTACTGCAATATCCTTCCATGCCCCATGGCCAGTATACGCCCTGTACACTCCCATGACCCTCCTTATCCTCCTCCTGTCTTGCAATGAATCCCATTCCAGCTCCTTTATCATATCTGCCACTGATTTCATTCTGTGATAATTTCCAGAAACAAATCTAGCAGCCCTTTTTTGCACCTTCTCCAACTCCTGTATTTGATACTCAAAATGTGGGTCCCATACTACACTACCATATCCGAGCAATGGTCTGACCAAAGTTTTGTAACCCAATTCCTTTACTTCTCTCGTGCATCCCCTCATCACTCTCTCCAACAAGTGCAGGATTTTGAAACCTTTTCCTACCACCTGTCCAATATGTCCTGCCCAGTTAAGCTTGTTATCAAATGTAATGCCAAGATATTTATTTACATTTCAAGTCTTCAGCAAGCAATTCTTTCCCCGCCTTATATTCATAATCAACCTTTTGTATTTTATTTGTGTATCTAATTAGCTGACTCTTCTTTGCATTTATCTTCATCTAATGTTTACCAACCCAACTAGATATCCTGTCCAGATCACCCTGCAACTGTTTACAGTCCTCTATCGTTTTGATCCTTTTATACAGTATTATGTCATCGACAAACAATCTAATTTCAGGTAGTAAACAATCATCACAATTATTCATTAGAATAATGAATAGCAATGGTCCCAATACGTTACCCTGCAGCACTCCCATTTTTACTTCCACTTCCTTTGATACCGCATTTTCTGATATATCTGCTCACTGCTATTTTGCGGCAATGATATCGTTATTGAATTGCCAGTGTCACATCACTTATATAATAAATAGTTTTATACTTGATGATTTAAATCTAATAAAAAAGTTATCTTAAATCTCATTTAATAGCTAACACATGTATCAAAACTAAGGGTATCATATATAATGGTAGTAGGAATTTATAATGGAAAAGCTTATAAGGAGAAACGAATAAGTCATTATTAATATCTTTCGTTATATGAATACGTTACTCTGGTTTAGATGATCAGAGTATATGGTTAGGATTTTACATAAATAAATGTATTTTACTTTAGATGACAGACTATAATTTCGAAAACGGATAACTGTTATTTATTTGAATAATACATTTCGCATTACATTTCTCAGAGTTTTTAATAAACTTCATTGTTTCTTATCATCTGGACAAAAAAATTCTTAGGTTATGGTTTAACCTAATCCTTATAACTGATATAGATAAAATAGCGTAAATACTAAATCCCCTTCTCCTTACATGAATTTCTGCATCTAACTGATACAGATAAAATAGTGTAAATATTGAATCCCCTTTTCCTTACATGAATTTCTGCGTCTAGTTGTAAATACACGAAAAGCAAGATGATGGAACAAATGTAATATGGTGGCTGTTGATTGGCGCGTGAAGGCTGGCATGTGACCGTTCACTAGCCAATAGCTGTAGTAGCTATAGACAAAGTATGCAGAATCCAGACTTGGCGTTTTATATAAGGGGATTATAGAAGAATATAAAAAGCAAATATCGGTCGGGGTCATTACATATGCAATGATTTTAATGATATTCTGGAAAGAGAAAATAGCGCAAAACATTATCTGGAATTAACAGGGAGAAAAAAAGCAACATGCAACATGGGGGGTCAGGGTATATAAGGGTGAGAGACGGTTCAAATGAGACTGATATTGAGCCATGGATGCTCCAGTAAAATTGTGATTCATTATTAAGTACTGTCTCCTTAAGACATTTAAAAGCAGATTTAAAATAATTAATTGCTGCTTTATATTATTTATTGACAAAAAATAGATGAACAATGGATAGAAGCTGACTTTATAATAAAGTGTGTTTAATGTATTATATGACGGAATGCGCAGTCAATAGGAACCCTGTCACTAGGTAATTACAACGACACGGAATTATTTATGATATTATCATAGAACAACATCAACTTGTTTTGAAATTTGTTTCTCTAGATGGCACTTTCAGAAATAGAGATGTGCATGTAATATTTCTGTTGTGAGTAATAATGTCCAGTTCATAGTAGGAATGGTAAGTTATAATTATCACTACAAAGTTATCAATCTGTATAAATGTAACGAGACAGAGTAGTCACTGATTCTTATGAACATGGCGCAAATTATAGCTAACTATACCTAACTTGTGAGTATGAATGTCAATGTTTTTCTTTACTTATGGCTTTACACCTCATCGACGTAGAGGTCATTAGAGGTGGGATGGGATTGGGGACAAGAAACAGGAAGGAATCAGCCATGGCCTTTTTGAAGGAAGCATACTGGCATTCACATGGAGTGATTTGGCGAAACCATGGAAAACCCAAAACTGGATTCCCGGACGGGGATTCAAACCAGCGTCCTTCTGGCCTGAGAGTGAACCACTCACCCACCATGCTTGGTGAGTATCAATGATCCTTCTAATCAAATTACATTCAGATTACTGAATAACTTCATGAGGATACTTAAATATTTAAAAATGATCCAGTCATGTGCCTGTTCTCCTGTTTCAAAAAACTACTTTAACTGTCAATTTGATATTCCAGATGTCATATTTATTCCAATCCGTATATTAGGCAAAATACAATCCCATAACTGGTAAATGTCACCTAGTACATTAACTTGGCAACATAAGATCAGAAATTTTTGTTTGATCAGGCTGGTATGAATAGATTACAGGAAACATTTACAGCCTGCAAACTGAATAAGCCCATACACCTGGAGAAAAAAGTTTAACACAAGTGCACTCTCCCATGCTTACTGCTGTGGCATCTGGACACCAGATGGATTTACAGAAGAAAAACTTAAAAACCCCAAAGAGCTACAGAAAAGTCAATGCTGGATTTAATTATGAAAGGCAAAAAAAGAGTAACCAATACTAGATTCAAATCATTATAAAGAAAACAGTCATCTTAAAAGGGCAGTGGGTGCACCATACCATCTTAACTGAAGAAAATATTAAAGATTGATGAAAATGGTGTTGGACCCTGAACCAAAGCTGATGCCATTTTCTAACAATTTGTATCACGCAATTGTTTTCATAACTACAAAATAATATTCTTTGCTGATCATCTGACCTTAAGAGCATATTCATGGTGTACAACAACATCATAATCAAAAAACACACAGCAACAACCTGACAATGCTCCGACTTTGGTGTGCCTTTTTCAGTCGTGGTTCCGACGAATGCTTCCACTGCAAATACTGTCGTTTTGTTTCTGAAGCATAACCATAAATTCGTGATTCATCACCAGTTATAATCTTTTTAGCAGATTTTCATCCTTATTGACCATTTCTAAATTTACCCAAGTGATTTCAAGATGAAGGTTTTTCTGCTCCACTGTTAGCAATTTCAGAATGAATTTTGCACATGCACGAACCATTTGCAAATTTTCAATTAAAATCTTCCAGACACTAGTTTTCAGTATTTTAAGATCACATTCTCGTTCTTGCACAGTCAATTGTCTATCTTCATTGATCGCAATTAGATCACATTTGATATTATCCAGCGTTTTTGTCGTTGAAGACTGCCTAGAGTGTCGGTTACCATCAATTGATGTGTGGCCATCTATGAACTGGCCACTAGATAATCCTCTCCTCTTGGAGCGTAAAAGATGGAAGAGGGTAAAAAGCAGTTTTCTGTTGCTTATAAATTCCAGTGAACAACAGAAAACCAGGTATGTTGGGATGAGGCAGCAGGCATACCATCCAACCACCTGACATGGCATTGGTAACCTACTGTGGAAAGAGAGGAAGGGGAGGGAAATCACTCCTCATTAGGCTGGCCCTTTACCATGATGAAGCAATAATACTCAAACGCCTATGAAAAACCTTTGACAGGCTGGACCAAATCAAGGCAAAACAAACAAATACAAAGAAAAGGCTGGGGAGTAAGGAAAAGTATCTATAAACTACAATAAAGCTGGAAAATTACTAGTTAAAATGCCAGGACGTAATGGTAGGGGGAAAAAAAAGAACTAAAATCAGAATTAACTGCAAACAAAAAAGCAACATAGGTTCATATTATAACTGTAATATGTCAGGACCTTCACTAATTTACTATAAACAACATTAAATTAAATTAAAAGTGTTATTGTGTGTATTTCATAAGAGCAGACACTACTGGACCACATTCTTGTTCGAAGCAATAGTCCTTAGAACTTCTCACAGCAGGTGGGTGCCACCTTCTGTCAGACGCACCACTTCTAAAAGGCAAACAGCTCATAGTATGACAAGAGTTGTCTGATTGCAGTGGAAATTCATGTCCAATTCATCGAGTTGACACACTTATTGTTGACAATGATATATCTGTAGAACCTGGTTACAAAAGCAATTTATTGAAAACTCCACATACCCATATGTGAAGGTGATTCTGACGATTGTAACTTCTTTCACAGAAAGTGAGAACGGGGCCTAAAACTTGCAAACCAAACAGAAGCGAGTGTGTTGTGAAAGAACTTTGTAGGAATATGACATTTGACATCGAATTCCACTGTCCACTGCAAGAATACATGTTCAAGACAGAGTTAGACGTGCAGCTCTCTGATTGGCTTAGGTCA
The DNA here is from genome assembly GCA_031002005.1 of Vandiemenella viatica. NCBI lineage: Eukaryota > Metazoa > Arthropoda > Insecta > Orthoptera > Morabidae > Vandiemenella > Vandiemenella viatica. The sequence goes on from JARYHS010008074.1 coordinate 131,014,536, forward strand.
GTATCACTGCTCTAGCTTTACAAACATTTATGGAGTGCTAAGGTAATGTTTAATTGTTTAAACATTATCATAATTTTAAATAAATATTCATTTGAATTTTGCTTGGAAGACTTTAAATTATATTGTGAGATAATTCTGTTTGAGAATTCATTGGGGTTTGATTCTTCAATAACAATAAACCAGTTCACTCCTTCCATTATATAGCATTAATGTATATTTTGTAAATGATTATTAGTTCCCACATAATATGGCAATAAAACCGTTACACCCAACTTATAATTACATTTATAGTTATTAAATAATAATCATATATATTATTTTTATAAGGTGTTTTTGTTATAAACCAATATCTCCTTTCATACCGTAACGAAATCAATAAATGAGGTATCATTATAAAGCTTAAGATATCCGGTTTTGGGACATTATATTTTAAGAAACTATAATTTTTCCAAATTTGACACATTACAGGACAAACGTGTCAATATTTCTAAAATGCGTTTTTTGTGTCTTAAGCTATTCACCTCCCTGGATATCTAACCAAAATCAATAAACAAAGTTGGATTATGAAGAGTAATGTCTCCGCTTTGGTGGCATTATATATTATTTTGGAATTAAACCCTTAAAGGTAAAAGTATCAATGGTTCTAAAACGAATTTTTGGCTCACAAGCCATTTATCTCCATTAATATCTAACCGAAGTAGATAAATGAGGTATCATTCTCAAGATTAAGGTCTCCGCTGTGGTCACATCATGTTTTAAGAACGGATTTTTCTTTTTTTTTTGTTAATTTAACCCTTAAAGGGGAAAAATATCAGTATTTCTAAAATGCGTCTTTTGTGTCTTGAGTCATTTATCTCCCTTGATACTTTAACAAAATTGATAAACGAGGTATCATTTTAAAGTCTAAGGTCTTCGGTTTCATCACACCATATTTTAAGAAAGGAATTTTTCAAAATTCAACCCTTAAAGAGCAAAAGTGTTAATATTTCTACAATGTGTTTTTCTATCACGAGCCATTTATCTCCCTCGATACCTAACTGATAAATGAGGTATCGTTTTAAAGATCAATGTATCCTCTTTAGTCACGTCATATTTTTTTTTTTTTTTTTTTTTTTTTTGTAACAGTTTAACGTCCCTTTTTAACAACGTGGTCTTTAGAGACGGGAAAGGATGGGGGCAAGGAATGGGAAGGAATTCGGCCATGGCCTTTTGAAGGAAGCATCCCGGCATTCACCTGGAGTGATTTGGGGAAACCATGGAAAACCCAAATCTGGATGCCCGGACGGGGATTCGAACCGCCGTCCTCCCGAATGCGAGGCCAGAACGCTATCCGTTACACCACCACGCTCGGTCATATTTTAAGAAAGAACTTTTTCCATATTCAACCCTTAAGGGGCAAAAATATCAATATTATTTCTACAACAAGTTTTTAATTTTTTTTTATTATGAGCCATTTATCTCCTTTGATACATTACCGAAATTGATAAATGACATATCTTTCTAAAGAGTCATCATCATCATCATCTAGGGCAGCCTCCATCCTCTGGCCAGGTCTGCTGGGAACAAAAGCCTCACCATCACTTCCTATCCAACCACAATCTCTTTTCTTCCACTGTCGTCTAATTTCCTCCTCTTTCCTCCACACATTTCTAACACCTTTAATCCATCTGTCCCTTGGTCTTCCTCTAGGCCTCTTCCCTTTCAGCTCCATGTCCAGCATCTTCCTTGGTAACTTCTCCTCTCCCATCCTCTTTACATGCCCATACCATTGAAACCTAGATTTTATCAATTCTCTTTTGTAGTGGTTCTTCCTTTATCAACTCCCTGATTCTCTCATTTCTTATTCTGTCTCATCTTGTTACTCCTAGTCTACCACCCTGAAATTTCATTTTAACAGATTGTACTCTCCCTTTGTCTCTCTCCCTCATCACCCATGTTTCTGACCCCTATGTTAAAATTGGCACAAAATATGTTTTATAGATTGCCTCTTTGCTCTTTTGTAGGACATCCTTACTCCATACCTTTCTAAAGATTAAGGTCTCGAATTAGATAAAATCTTAAGAGAGTATTTCAGAATGTGATTTTTAAAGAGGCTGTGCTTATGAGACATTTCAGAGCCAAGTCCATAAAATTGCAGCAGCAGATATCAAAGAGATGTCAACAGCCTGTTTTTTATACAATAAGTAGATTTCGGATATTTTTTTCTGCTATGGAAACATTTATGTTTTGCTATACAATTCCAATGTAAACATTTTATTAGTGAAAAACTCTCTCTTGCTATGATAATAACAACACATATCACAGGGATGTTGATATGATTTGTGCATTTTGTTCAGGTTGGTTGTATTCTGTTAAGGTCAGTGACAGTTTGTCGTACATACAGGGCGTTTTAAATTTTCCTGTTTCATAATATGCTGTTAGTATTCTGATGTGTACCTATCACAGTAAGCAAATAAATATTTGCTACAAAAGAGGCGGTTCTACTTTTCACTGTATTACAACCCCACTATTCATCTTATTTTATTCGAGAAATTTTCGCATGCGTCATCTAGTGAGATAAAAACTTCTAACAATCTTACCAGCAACATGGGACGCTACATACCATAGAGCAAACTGAAATAAACGACTAAGCAGGAGTACCATCATTGATTTCTGACAATCTAATAAATAAATAGAATGTCATGAAAACATAAATGGATGAATTATCAAAGATTAGCTACAGAGAGCAGGGGGCATTCAACAATTTATGAAAAATAAGCACCACAGGAGGATAAGGAGAAGTAAACAGATATCCTACCAATATATAAAAAATATTATTAGATTCAACTAAAAAAGGATATCATCATCTTAATTGGAAATCTTAATCATAGACCAGGAAAACAATCAACCTGACCAGCAGTCAGCAGTGGGGTGAACCAACTATACAAAATAAAGGGCACCAACTTATCAGATTTTCAGCAAATTAAAAACAACAAATATTTTTTCATGTAGAAACTGATATTTAAAAAACACACACACACATTGGAAACAAGAGAAACAAACTCCTTTCAAATTATAACACAGTCAACAAAAATCATAAGAAATTAATAGAAGCACAAAATCTTACATGGACTAGAATTATCCCAACATAAAAAACTGACTTCTCAAAAATATATCAAAACAGAATAAACAAATCATCTTTTGAAAGTTTTCACTTTCACAAATTGTTCAGTCCATCCCATTTCAGAGGCAGCACCTTTTTCGAAGAAGATTCCATGTACCACCATCTTACTGAGAGCCTTCATAGTTTTGATGGGGAAGCATATATGTTCCCATCTGTATGTGAAATGTACAACTATATGATGAGTATAGGTTGTTGTTTTTAAAATCTGTAGTTTATGAGGCAGAGATTGGGGATCATCCCACCATTCCCCTAAGAGTAAGCTAATACATATGATTACTAATGTCTGATAAGTTGGAAAATGGAAATAAATTCAAGGAAAAAAACAGCAGTCAAAGCAGAACTGGAAAATAAAACAGAAGCATAGCTGAAAATATATGTTGAAAATATGAAGTAAGGAAATACAGTGTGTTGGCGAAGATGGAAAAGGAGCTGAACATTCAAGAACAATATTTAAAAACAACTTCCAAAAAAATAACAACATTGCAACAATGAAAGATAAAAAACAGTCAAAATATATAGGAGAACACAGTACACATATGTGTTATTAGAAATTCAAAGAAACAGTATATACTAAAATTCTGTTAAAATAGGACGGCTACTTGATAGAATAAATTAGATAAGATAAAATATTGAAGAATTCTCTTCAAACACAATCTTTTACATTTTATTAATATATTATGGGAGCAATTACAAACCAACTGGAAATGGGACATCAGTATTTTTCATCAGAGCTAGAAAAAAAGAGACAGCAACAACGTCATTGGTATTGGTTTATCAAAAATATATTCTGAAGGAATAAATAATTTGCAAAGGGCAAAAATAAGAGAGTACCCACCAGTTTGGCTGTGTGTGTAAAGGATCGGAGAGGGGTGACAGGAATAGATTCAAATCCTGATGATGTTCTGGCCATCCAGATTGTGAATTTTAGGCAGTATCCCACAATCACCTAGGTAAATGCTTGAATAACCCCTAATCTTCACCTTATGAACTATACACAAACAAAAACACACTTAAGAGACAGAACACAAGTGATCAAATAGATGGCAATATCTGCTTCCCCGTCAAAACTACCACAGAACTAGCAAGCCAGTAGCAGACTGAGCATTATTTTCAAATAAGCACAGTCCAGAGAAGAGTATGTGCCTAATGAGCCACAAACGAAATGTAGAAACATCCAATGATGATTTAAAAAACTAAGCAATCCCAAAATATAACCCCCAAAACATCGTGTTTTCTTGTGTTGTGTACTATTACGTGTTGCTGCTGCCCTCCTCCCTTCAACTTTCGTGAGTGTTGGGTGTATTTTTTCTGTACTTTCCATATAAATATTGCCTCACAGCAGTTCTTTCTTTCCATTGTTACCAAAAATAAAATTGAAGTTATACTCGATAATGCATGATAATCTACCCTCCATCAAAAAAACGTTGGATGTCATATTTAGTATTTTTACATGGATGAAATTTTTGAGTAGCTGGATTATATCATGAACTGAAGGAATGAAAACAGGACAAAACTGCAATGTTAGAATATTACTATTTCCAAATGATAAAGCTAGCTTATTGAATAATAAAGACAAAAATTAACTGACCCTTTCCAGTAAAATCTCAGTTTATACTTAGCATGTAAAAGTGATGTTTAATTCAATTCTGATGCCTATGTTTGTAGTAAAAGAACAGTACGGCTGAAAAAGATAGCAATGATGCAAACAGTTTCCATCGTACCCATACTCTCTGGATCTTTGGACAATTTCAACAGCTAACCCGATTTTATTAATATTGGGAACACGATTTTTATTCAGCAGAAACATGAGAACATTGAGGACATTTGGCAAAAACATGGAATATAAGGGCACAATATTTCTTGCATTCTAGGGTTGGCTTACTAATTGATGGCCTAAATAGGAAAATAAAATATTACAAAGTTGTAAAAACTGCATATCATTCTTCAGTCATTTGCAGAAAATTTTTCTGAAGTCTGCAGAAGAAGCCAGCCCTATTTAAAACCAATCCAGTAGATGTTTAAACCTTCTGTAACAGTGAATGAGATGTCGGCTCAAAAACAAGGCAGTTGGTCATCTCCAAAACGCTGTTCCTTCCGCAGAGAAAGTGACAGTGTCTGGTCTATATGGAGTTTGTGAGCTTGTAATTCTTCCAGATTTCCTGACTTATAGTGACGCCATCACAGAGAAAACCACAAATAGCTAAGTAGTCAAGATGGAAAAGAATGTGCGGTCTCAACAGAATGATAGTCACTCTCAATGTCAAGTTTGTAATTCACAAGTGTGGGTTTCAGCTGGTAGAACAAGCACAATTTAAAGTAAAAATTGCCTAATGCAAAAGTACAGAAATTTCCCCTAGGGCTTAAGTTACACTGCAAACTATATAAATAAAAATCAATTGCCGCATGTATCAGATCATCACTTCAGAACGGCTCGACTGATTTCGATTATTATTTTGTTCATAACTGTCAGCATATGGTTTGAATGAAAGAAATTTTTTGGAAAATCAACAAGTCAGAAATTTGGATGATATCTTTGTACGAAAATCTCAAGCATGTTCAAACTGTTGTAAGAGAATTATGAAATATCTTCTCGTAACGATGTTGTTTAGATACATTTAATTATTCACCACATTTTGGGAGTGGCTGTATTTTATGACACGATAAACATTTTGGGAGTGTTTGTATTTTATGGCATGATAAAATATGCCTGGTATGGTTCGAAATTAATGAAGGACAGATCAGAATTTACAAACGTAAATAAAATTTGTTTCCTACTTCAATAATAAAACTTATATGTAGCATTTGAAGGTTATTTATCAACTGCTCCTAGTGTGCACGTAATTTGTTTCAAATGTTTGTGCCATCCAAACATTTGCATATTCCTCAAAGGAAAATAAATAATTTGGTAAAACTGTTTCAAAACAAATTTGTAATGATACAAAAGGGAACAGCAATGAGAGAAAATATAAATACAAAAAAAATCGTGGATAATGGGATTGAACCTGGGACTGCCCTAACTTGAATGAACTACCTTAACGATGACTAAATCGACACTGATAGTCTTTCCCATCACTAACAAACAATTTTTAATCACCAATTTCTTTAACAGAGGCCCACCAGAGTGAACTGCTTTAAAGTGAGAAACCTGAGGTGCTGTACTATTTACCAGATCATGATTTCCACGTCAAAGTCCTCTCCTTGTTAGTGAGATTCCTGTGAGGTGTCATTGCTGAGAAGTAGGCATTTTTTTAACCGACTTCAAAAAACAAAGGAAGAGGTTCTCAATTCGTCTGGTTTTTTTTTATGTATGTTCAGCGATATCCTTGCCAATTTTGACCTGATTTAAATGAAATTTGTTTTAGTGGATAGGGTATACCTCCAAAGTGGTCCCGTATGAATTTCATTGAGAAACACCACCCCTTCTACACCGTAACACCCCTTAATTTTTATATAAACCCACATTTTTTATCCAATTTCGATGGAACTTTGGACATGTATAGTCAAATAAAGAAAAAAATACTGACAACTTTTGGTTTGAAAAAACTGAACCCCTCTTCCCTTATCCACCATCTTAATTTTTGTCAATGTTCTTTATACAAAGTTACAGTCGACACCACTTACCTGATCTCCATTAAAGTTGGCAATTACATGTAATTTTTCATGGAGAAGATTTCTGGCCTAAAATAAAAAAAAAAACACCCCATCTCCTCCTTTACACTTTTTAATTTTATACAAACCTACATTTCTCATCTGATTTTGATGTTGTTGTTGTTGTTGTTGTTGTTTTAGGGCGCGTCGACAGCGGGGTCATTAGCGCCCTAACAATTACCTGCCTAAATTGTGGCTTAAGAAAGTGCTAAAATACTGTCTGCATGGTCGACTGTAAAGGGGTCGACCATACAGACAGCAAATAAAATAATTTACAAATACAAAATGTGGCTTAGAAAAGGGGCCACCAGAACACAAGACCGTGCACCACCTGAATGGCTGTAAAGGGGCCATACAGGGTCACAAAATAATTAAAAACACTACATCTCTCGCCGGCTGTATAGTGGCCAGCGAAAAGGAATTTAAAAACATAAAATTTAAAAACAATGCACATGGAAGGGTGGCTGTATAGGGACCACCCGTCCATCTAAAAACTAGGCCGATCTGCCTAAAATTTTAGGCACTAGACCGGCCAATACACAAAATTTTAAAACACTCGCCACACTGCTGGTCTCATTGTTTAAAATAAGGGCCAGATCGTTGGCAAGGCCAACGTCCGCCCTCAACTCTAAAAATGCAACACAATCAACTAAAATGTGGCGCACCGTCATAGGTACGCCACAGGTATCACATTCCGGTGGGTCCTCCCGGCGGAGAAGAAAGCTGTGTGTCAGAGGACAGTGCCCTATACGGAGGCGAGTAAGGAGAACCTCATCCCTCCTCGCCTGCTGGAAGGAGCTGCTCCACGGCTGAACGGTCGGTTTGACCAGCCGGAGCTTATTATGCTCAACCTCCAGCCACTGCCTCTGCCAGATGTCAAAAACAAATCTTTTCCCCGCCGAGGCAAGGTCAGACTTTGGGACCGGATCAAAGTCAACTCTGACCTTGTTGCAGGCTAACTTGGCAGCTTCATCAGCTGCCTCGTTCCCCCTGATTCCCACATGACCAGGTACCCAGCAGAATACGACCTCCTTTCCAGAAGATTGGAGCGATCGGAGGGTGTCCTGTATGCCTTGGACAAGACTATCTGCTGGGTACATGCTTCCTATAGCCTGGATGCAACTGAGGGAATCACAGCATATGATGTACTTCGTGCCGCGACTTACTTTCATATGCTGGAGCGACTTTAACATAGCGTAACACTCAGCAGTGTATACGCTGCAACAGCTATTAAGTTTGTAGTTATAAGTCGCTCGAGGGAATACCACAGAGCAGCCAACTCCGTTAGCCTGCTTAGACCCATCCGTGTATACCGGGGTAAAATCACGAAACTGATTTAAAACATCGCTAAAATTTCGGATAAAAACACTGTCGGCGGTACACAGCTTGTTATACCGCGTCAGATCTAAAACTGTTCTGGGCCTCTTTAAAAGCCAGGGAGGAGTTTTACTCCAACCCTGGTGATAAAAAGAGGGCATCTGTAACCCAAATTCCTCCAATATAGCCTTTGTACGGTAGCTGAACGGTTTAGTTGCTCTTTGACGGTTGGTATATAGCCGCTCAAAGTTGGGATGAATAACTACGTCGTACACGGGACTGCCAGGAGTTGTGGCAATATGTATATAGTGTCGCACCATGAGGAGACGCCGGCGGATGGAAAGCGGCGGCTCGCCAGACTCAGCACAAATGCTGGGTATCGGACTGGTGCGGTATGCACCTGTGGCGAGACGAATTCCTGCATGGTGGACACTATCCAGAATACGGAGGTAGCTGTCCCGTGCCGAACCGTAGACAATGCAACCGTACTCCAACCGCGACCGTACAAAGGCTCTATAAAACTGTAGCAGGCAGGAGCGGTCAGCGCCCCACGACCTGCCACACAGACACTTTAAAACATTAAGCGCTTTCAGGGCTCTGGCTTTAACATCCTTAAGATGTGGCAGCCAAGTAAGCCGAGTGTCAAAAATGAGGCCCAGAAACCGAACAGTTTCGCTAAAACTTAAAACGGTGTTCCTCAAGGTGAGATGAGGTTCTGCTAAAAGACTTCTACTGCGGCTAAAAAGCACACACCGGGTTTTCTCAGCAGAGAAACGAAAGCCGGTGTGTGCTGACCATTCATCCAGCCTGTTCAGCGTGAGCTGCAGCTGCCGCTCAGCGCTTATCAGGCTAGACGATGCAATAAAAATTAAAAAGTCGTCAACGTATAAGGAGAACCGGATGGGCCTCCTTATAACAGTTGAGATGCTATTAATTGCTATGGCAAAAAGAGTCACACTTAAAACTGATCCTTGAGGAACACCGTTTTCCTGAATAAAAATGTCGGACACTTCCCTACCGACTCGGTACCGGAAGCAACGTCGCGATAAAAATGATTTTAAAAAACGGGGTAGATTTCCCCTAAATCCCCATTCATATAACTGTTTTAAAATAACATGTCGCCAGGTAGTATCGTATGCCTTTTCGATGTCAAAAAATATACCAACTAGGTGTTGGCTGCGGATGAAAGCGTCTTGAATTGCCGCTTCCAGTAGGATCAGGTTATCCGTGGTGGAATGGAACTTCCTGAATCCACACTGAAAACGGGTCAGCAGCTTACGGGACTCGAGACACCAGACGAGGCGGCGATTCACCATCCGCTCTAGTGTCTTCCCAACGCAGCTCGTTAAGGCGATGCTGCGATAGCTGCCTGGCAAACACTTGTCTTTTCCTGGCTTTAAAATCGGGATTAACGTTGCTTCTTTCCACGAGTCGGGGAAGTGTCCTCCGGTCCAAACATCATTAAAAATACCCAGGAGGTACTCTTTAGCATCTTTGTTAAGATGCCTCAGCATCTGGTACTGGATCTGGTCAGGACCTGGTGCTGTGTCCTTGGCGCTGTTTAGAGCTGACTCCAGCTCCCAAGGTGAAAATGGGCAGTTGTATTGCTGCACATCAGACGAGTCGAAGCAAAAGGCTTGCCTTTCAGCAGATATTCTTCGTTGCTGGGCTTGATGATCCAATCCAGCAGACGAAGTAATGGCAGCGAAATGCTGTGCCATCAGCTGCGCTATGCTTCGCTCGTCGGTGACTACCCGCCCTTGATCCAGTAATCCAGATACTGGCGGTCGAGAGTACCTCCCGGATATACGGCGGATTGACTCCCATACTTTTGTTGACGATGTGGAACGATTAATGTTGCTCACAAAGGTCTGCCATGACTTCCTCTTGCTCTCCTTAATCATACGACGTGCCTTAGCTCTAGCAACCCGGAACGCTGCGAGGTTGTCGGGTGTCGGTTGTAATTTAAACCGACGCAAGGCCCGTCTGCGACCCTGGATGGCGGAACGACATTCCTCGTTCCACCAGGGGACGGGCGTTCTGCGCAGCGCTCCTGAGTTGCCAGGCATGGAAATATCAGCAGCGTGGTGAATCACATCAGTTAGATGTTTCACCTTATCCTCGATGTTGCTGCGCTGTTCGAGCGTGACTGACCGGCTGTAGAGCTGCCAGTCAGCTCTGCCGACATTCCATTTCTTTGTTATATTTCGATTGCCACGTTCACACTCGACGTGCAACCAAATTGGAAAGTGGTCGCTTCCGTGGAGGTCGCGATCCACTTCCCAATGCACGGAGTCTGCAACCGAAGGAGAGCAAAGAGAGAGATCAATGGCAGAGGACGAACCGGAAGCAGTAGTGAAGTGCGTCATCTGACCGGTATTTAGGATGCACAAATCCTCCTGCTCCAATAATCTACAAATCTCTCGGCCTCTGGGGCAATTGGTGGTCGAACCCCACAACGCATTGTGTGCGTTGAAGTCTCCCAATAGGAGAAAAGGCCGAGAGAGTTGCCGTGCAATGTCAGCCAGCTGACCGCAGTCAACTGGTGATCCCGGCGGTAGATATATGGAGCACACAGTCAGTTGCACAGGTCCATACAGTTTCACTGCTACTGCTTGTAAAGGAGAGGTGAGAGCTACAGGTTCGGAGTGGACAGAGTTTCGTACAAACACCGCCACTCCCCCCTTCGCTCGATCACCCTCGGTATCGTCCTTACGGTACACGTTATAACCTCTTAGCACAGGTTGGTGAATTGGTCTGAAATGTGTCTCTTGCAGACAGAGACACAATGGATCAGACCGTGCTAAGAGTTGTAACTCCTCTTTGTGAGCCGTAAAACCATTAATGTTCCATTGGAGTATGGGAGCCATCCTTACCTATTTAGCCTCACCCGCCCCGGATCGGGTGGGTCATCAGTTACATCCTGCTGAGGGACGGGACCAGACTCGTCCACCAGCATCTCAGTTTCATCCTGCCCGGAAACGGAGACAGACATCTCCGACCCAGAGGATTCTTCAAACTCCTCCCCATTCTTTTTCTTTTTCTTCCTCTGTCTCTTCCCCTCCTTACTGCTGGGCAGTCTGGGAGGAGACGAAGAGGGGGACTTAACAAACTGGGTCGGGTCTGTCTGTTTAAATTTCCGACCCCTGATCTTTTGGTCGGCTCCATTGGCGCTGGTAGCAGATGGTATTGCTACAGCTATACCAGCGCGTGGAGGTATAGGAGGTGCTATTGGCTTTGCTGCTACTATTGATGCTGGTGGAATGGTTGTTACTGCTGCTGGTGTGGTCGAGGTGTCAGACGTGCTGCTACCGACGTTGGCGGTCTTAGGTGTTATGACCATAGCGGGTTTAGCACCGCATTTGCATTGACATGAGCACGAAGTACTCGTGCCCATGTCTGCAAAGGACGTCTGGGTAGCAGCACTCTGCTTCCTGACGGGAGCTGAAGCCATCTTTGCAAAAGTAGTCCCAAAGATTGGAGCGGCGAGCGACTTGGCTTTCTTTTTAGCTTCCCCATAGGGAATCCGCTCTTTGGTCTTCAGCTCCTGTATCTTGCGCTCTTCAAGATACACTTGACACTCCCTACTCCAGGCAGGGTGCGACCCGGAGCAGTTGACGCACACCTGTGGTAGCGTGCAGCTAACGCCCGGCTCATGTGCCCCCTTGCCACACTTACCACAGGTGGGGTTTCCCTTACATGACGCCGTCGTATGTCCGAACCGCTGACACTGGAAACAGCGCATCGGGTCCGGAACATACGGACGGACGTTCAGATTGATATACCCTGCTTTGATGTTCTTTGGTAGTACTGGAGTGTCAAACGTCAGGACGAAGGTGGCAGTTTTTTCAAGACTGCCATTAACCCTTCGCATTATCTGACGTACCTCAACCACTTTCTGATCTTCCCACTCCTTAACCAGTTCCTCGGTTCCAATATCTATTAAGTCACGGCAGGTGACAACGCCTTTGGAACTATTCAGCGATTTGTGGAGTTCGCAATTGACTGCGAACTCCCCGAGCTTCACACAGTTAAGGAGTAGGGTGGCTTGTCTACTGGTGCAACTTTCCAGCAGCAGCGTCCCGTTCCTCAGCTTCTTTACGGAGTTCAGTGTTCCTACAAGTCCCTCCAAGCCTTTTTGGATGTAGAAAGGGGAAACTTTCTCGAACGACCCTTCGACTCTCTGCATTACAACAAAGGCGTTCGGAATCGAACATACCTTTCTGTTACTATTTACTTCAGAACCGGGGGGGCTATCAACCCTTACCCGCTTCTTAGAACTGGGTGTATTGGGATTAACCTGCGGCACACCCGTACCGCAGGGTTTTTGGGTTTTTGTGGTAGACTTCGTTTTGGTCCCACGAGTAAAACCAGTTTAAAAAGAAGCGCTAATACAACAGGGGTGCGCAGGTGCCCCTGAGGTTGCACGTTAGCGAGTGATCTACCTTTCACCCATGCACCTCCTCGGCACGTGTCCGACCTTGAGGTTAAGGGGTTTTTTATAGAGGTTTTTACCGTCCTCACGATCCGGGCGATGAAGCCAAGATCCCCGTTCTCCTAGGCACACAACGTTCCACCGCCACGCCCTACGGTGGTCGTTGAAGCATGGTAGGAGTTTACGGTGTGGGAAACTTGCGGCGCTCACAAGTTTCCAGCTCGGGCACCGCGGGTTCGCCAAACCCGTACCTGGCACTTGCGTACCAGGCCCCTGCGGGGTCTGATTTTGATTGAACTTTGCACATGAATACTTTAAAATAAAGAGAAAAATCCTGTCAGCATTTGGTCTGCCAAAGCTCAACCCCTCTCCCTCCTCCCACAGTCGTAATTTTTGTCAAGGTTCTTTATAAAAAGCTACAGTCGACACCGTTTGACCGATTACTATGAAAGTTGGCGCTTATATGTATTTTTTCACAAACAAGGTTTCTGACCAAAAAATCCAAAAACCACCCCCTCTCCCCATTAAATTGCTTAATTTTTATACAAACCTACAGTTTTTATCTGGTTTAGATAGAACTTAGCACACGTTTACTATAAAACAAAGAGAAAATATTTTAAATTTTGGTTTGAAAAAACTGAACCCCTCTCCCCATTTCCACCCTATTGATTTTTGTCAATTTTCTTTTTAAAAAGCTACAGTCCACATAACTTGACCGATCTTCATGAAAGTTGGCACATATATGTATTTTTTATGGAGAACATTTCTGACCAAACAATCCAAAAACTACCCTAACTCCCCTTTTACACCCCTAATTTTTGTACAAACCTACATTTTAATCCGATTTGGGTGTAACTTCGCATGCGTATACTTTAAAACAAAGAGAAAAAAGAAATACCGTCCACATTACTTTCACAAAAACACAAACCCTATCTCCCTTTCTACCACTTTAATTATTGTCAATGTTCTTTATATAAAGCTACAGTTTTTACCTGATTTTGAAGGAAGTATGCACATGTATATTTCAAAACAAACAGTAAAATACTGTCTACATTTGGTTTAGAAAAGCCAATCCCCTCTCCCCCTTTCCATCCCCTTATAATATACACAAAGCTATAATTTCTATCCAATTCTGAAGGACATTCGCACATGTATATTTTAAAATATACAGAACAATTGTGTTTAAATTTTGCTGCAGAATCCCAACCCCTCTTCCCTTCTACCTGCACCTCTCCTAATATCCAATGTTCTTTATCAGATTTCGATGGCACACTGAACATGTGTACTTAAAAACAATGGGAAACTTAGTGTCTACATTCTGTTTACAATATCTAAAAAATCACTCCCTTGCCCCAGTTAATTTTTGCAAACGTTTTATATACAAAGCTACAGTTTT
>JARYHS010008074.1:131029494-131118973 GCA_031002005.1 Vandiemenella viatica
TGGAATTTAAAATACTGTTCCGCCAATATATCTGACGAGTTTAGATTTTTTTATTGCCGTAAAGTACATTTGGAGTTGTTCATGAGAACCTGCAAGATTAATCACTGCTGTTTAATTTCTCGCTTGATCCGACAAAGAAACAAAAACGAGAATCAGTTAAATAAAAATATGAGACGTGGAGAAAAATAATTTTCCATTTCGGCAATGTGTCTCTTCTTATGATATCGCCTAGCTATGAGACACGATTCCTTGTATAGGAATTTCCGGAGCACTGCCAGAAGTCAGAAATCGTGACAACGTTGGAGGAAGTAGATGGCAGCGTTGCAGGAGGAAATAAGTGTGAACTTTCCTATTTCCTTCTTAGAAGAACACCTTTATAACGCAAATAATACACGTAATAATTCATCACGAGCAGCAAATTCGGCTAAAGTTTTTTATTGTTTTTCACTACAATTATGCAACTTAAGACTGCAAGTCACAGCTGGAAATTAAAACTGTAAGAGGGAAATCCAAAATCTAAGGTCTCCCAAGCAAAGTTTCAATTTACTTTCTTCAATGTATACATCGTTTTAAGGGCTGAACAATTATACAATTTTCTATGTCATCACCATTCGACACACGCATTCTTGTAGACGCTGTGACGCTCTGGCCTCTCATTCGGGAGGACACAGGTTGGAATCCTAGTCCGGCCATCTAGATTTGGGGTTTCAACGGTTTCCCCAAACCACTCTATGTGAATACCGGAATAGTTCCAAAAGGCCATTGGTGAAATCCTTGCCACTAGTCCTTTTCCGCCTCTAATAGTCGGACGGGTATTCAAACCCGCCTCCTCCCGAATGCGAGGCCAGAGCGTTAAGGCTCATCCACTACGCTCGGTCCTCCGATCCTAAGGCACTGTCGAACTTTCTTTACCGGTAGGCTGTGTTTGTTTGAATTTTTGCGGCTTAGTCTATTTTGGAGTCGACTATCACGGGTGACGAAAAGTCACCGTTCCACTTCACACACGAGACTAAAGAACACTCACACGAGTGGCGACATCCTTCTTCGCCAAATGGTGGTATCTATTTATGTTATTATACTGAAGTAATCGCAAACAAAGAATAACACAAAAATTGTATGATTTATTAAGTAATGAGTTTTTAAATCCCGCAGGTATCAAGTCGCTACGCTGTAAAGCAGTAATTTTAGAACTCTCTACTTCAATCCCGATTCTCAATTAACTTTCTTTACTTATACCAGTAATAAAAGAATTTATGCTAGTCCTACGATAATAACCTGGTTTTAAATTTTTGAGTGACAATGGTCATTTAATTTGTTACAGTACTAATATTTGGTTCTATGCGATTTCCTTTCATGTTTTTACATTATATTTTTTTTTCCTTGACGACGGTGTATGATCATTATAGACCACCTACAGAATTAATGATAGACATGGCTTAAAATTAGAGACATAATTCCAACGATAAATTAATTGTTTCTGAAACGTGAAATTCGTTCTACTGCGAAATGATTATTTTCGATAAACGTATACAGTTGGAAATGGGACAGACGATCTGATTTCGGCGTGGCTGGGAACCAGAGTAGCTTTCTTTCAGCGCTGCCGCCGCAAAAGTGTTTACTTTCATGTTGGTAGTTGGTTAAAAATCATTTGATAGTTTCGGTTATAAGAGATTCCTTAAGTATCTTATTCCCTGAGGCAGTTTGGAAGGAATCAAGAATATATAATATGCATAAGCATAGTGTAGGTTCGGAACTTATAAAAGGGGAAAAAATTTAAAAGATATGAAATACGTGGATTTGAACCTTGAACCGCAGGTTCAGAAAACCACAACGCTAACCACAGGACCCCCCCCCCCCCCCCGCTCAAGCTAGATACCTACTCGTCAGTTTGTTAACAATGCTGCCTAGGAAGACTGTTTCATTCAATATTTTCCGAAATAATCTCTTGTTTCTGTAGTTTCGTAGTACTAAAAATTCTACCTCCTCGAAAATGTTTATTCGCTGGTATGTCCAAGACCACATTATGAGTGAAATATTATCGGAAGGAATTAGCTTAACCAGTATGTAAATAATGATCGTTAAAGTTTTACGCTACTCAGTTGTAGTAAAAAGTAGAACGGAGCCTTAGGGGTTATTTTTTGCCTCGCTTTAATGCATTCCCGTTAATTACAACTTTTGCGATAGGTTTTACGATCTGAATTTATTTAAAGTGTTATTGAAATGTAGGGGAAGGTTGATGAACTACCCCGCCATTATGAATCGTCAGTGGGGAGGAGCTTAATTATAGTTTTGTTTCATGCATTGACTTACGGAAATGAATAATCTGAAATATAGATGGCTCTGAATGAAATATCCCCAATGATATTGCCAAAAGGCGGATCCAGCATTGCCTTACTCTTTCCTGGGATGAGATTGATGCCAGATTGTGCAAAAAGACTGATAGAACATGACAGCGCTGTCCACATTTAATGCAAAGACTGTACGAGTATATATAGAAAATTAATGATTATGCATTCTTTAAGAAGTAGGAATATCCTGGGAATGGATATTCCATACGAGCCGTTCACGGAAAAGCTGCGCGTTCAACGCTGTGTGTAAACAGCCCTATTTCCTCATGATGATCCTACCACACATCACTTGCCGAGTGTAACTGAGACAAACTATAAATCCTTATAATGAATTACAATGTAGCGCTTGATAGTGCTATCGTCATCTATCAGCTGACACGTAATTTTTTTAAGTTTTCTATTAACAAAACATTACGAAAAAATAAGTGTCACTATTTCTTTCTGTTATGATATTTATCTTGAGACAAAAATTTTCAAAAATTTAGAAACTGATAGAGTTTTGTTTAGAATAAATGAAACGTAGGATATTTATAAAACCACTCTTCTTTCTCATAGTCCTCGTGGTGTTATGACGTCTATATACTGGCTATCGTTTTTCCACAACTATGAGGAAACAAACCTTTTACTTTACACTTTGGCGAAATGAATGATCGCGAACAATTTATACTTTAAGACTAGATTGTTACAAATTTCAGTATCCACAACATGATTGTATTTACTTTAGCGTCAATTCAGCATACAATGAGTTAATATGTCAATACATACAGATACCAGCAGTTTAAATTAAATCTTGATTGTGTTACTGTTCATCAAACAAATAGGCAAAGTTCTTCAGCGGCATTAGACAGTAGTCAAGTCACATTCACGATCCAGCCAAAAAAGTTTCGGGTTAAATAAAAAAAAAAAACTAATTTCTTCCAGGCCTTTGCAATAATAATGACTTTACAGAAAAATAACAATGAATTTGGATTTCAATAGATACAGGCAGAAATCTGTAATTTTAACGTCTCAATAGGTGTATAATACGTTTTTACTGTCTCAGTGTACGGGTAACACAAGAAAAACATAACGCATCGTTTAACCACTTTTTCCCGCGGCGCGACTCGAACCGTGGAACCACGAGACAACGCACTAGCTTCCGGGATCTGCATCCGCGAATATGAGCCACTTACCACCCCATCGCGTCAGGCTTACCAGAGACGGAAGATGAGGTGGCTACAACGCATAAACAGCTTGGCATTATCTTTCCTCGTTCCTGTTATTGTTCCCGGAATTTTACATTAATTAATAGCTGAACGAATTGGGTGAAGGGTAAATTTCATCAGTGGCACTAGACAGTAGTCAATTCACACTCACGATCTGGCTATCAAAAATTCTGTTTAAATAAAAAATCTCGAAATTACTCAACGGAATGAGGAATTGCCATTTCTCAAATATCGTTGCCGAATTCGTTTACGTTTTTAGAATACTAACCTCTTCCGTGCCTTTGAAATAATAGTGACTTTATTGAAGAATAACAACGAATTTTGATTTCACAATAGATACAGGCAGAAATTTGTAATTTCAACTTCCCAATAGGTGTAAAATATGTTTTCACTGTCCCAGTGTACGGGTAACCAAGAAAAACATAACGCATCATTTAACCACTTTTGCCCTCGGCTGACTCGAACCGTGGAACCGCAAGACATCGCACCTCGTAGCTTCCGGGATCAGCATATCCGAACCTGAGCCAATTACAGCACCATAGCGTCAGGCTTACCAGAGACGGAAGCTGTGGTAGGAGAAACTAATAACGAGCCAGGCATTATCTTTCCTCGTTCCTGGAATTTACTGTTTATTTCTTGGAATTTTAAATTTAGGAAATAAAATTAAAGAAACTTTTCATCAATGGTGATATGCGTCAGAATTAACTTTTAAAATTTCTGCACTTCTTTAATAATGTATATTCTTTTTGACGCGATTTTGCCCCTTACCGCAAACCGAATTTTTTACGGACTCCCGGAGATAGCGGTCAACGCGATAGGACAGGGAAGATAACTCCATGCTACGAATAATTCCCAGTTGCGGTTATGCATCAATTATATCATTAGCTATCATAGTCGGAGCAGCATGTTTTTAAATACGGAAGCTTTGAATTTTATGTTCTTCCTTGATGAGAATTTTTTTCGTAAGAACAGCCACTTTCCATTTCATTTCTCATTTGCTTCCCAATACCACAGGCTAGAAATTATCGTTGTCGCACAATAAGGACATTAGCTAAAAAACTTTTTCGCACAATAGACACATTAGTTTGATTTAGTTCCTTGATTATTTTAAACAGTTATCATTACGTATTACATCAATGATCAATCGCCCGACTTTGTTATGAGCACTAGAAAAAATGGGGAATGTTGAGTGACAGAAATCTTTACGGTGAAGTTAAATTTAATAGAAAGTGTCTTTCAAATCCTACTCACACATGCTGCGTTGACAGTGTCTCACGTCAGCCAGAACATTAATGTTATGATTCTTTTCTATTGTTCCACGCTAAGTATGTTCAAGAAACGACAGAACTAAAAGAATTGCTTTTACAGGCAAGCATACTTACAAGACCACTGCCAAAATTATTAAATCCGAAATCTTGTTACGTGTTATATATTTGACTGAACTCTTAGATAAGTCAGTACTGATTCCAAAAATTATAATACACAGCAAACTTTGAATATTAACGTAAATTTCGAGTAATTTTAAGTTGTTGTAGACGGGTATAAAATCTGCATTTTGTTGTTATCCAGTACTTATATAAACCAGCATTTTGTTTGAGATTGGTAACTTTCGTGTTATGTGTGAACACTTAATAACTGTAAAATGTCTTTAAAACAGTAAATAAAACGTATTCGATGTTCCTATAACTCTTTATTGCCGAAATGTAATCACTATTTCGGTTATGAAACAAAAAGCGGAAATGTATTTCGTTTTATGGGAGGTGGATGTGGCTCAATTTTAATAGTCGTGAGACTGTACCACCTCCTGGGTATAGTACTGTCTTCGTAGATGTGTATAATGGGTTGAATAAGTCCCAGGAGGAACTGTAGCGATGTGCAATTCAGGTCGTTCGGATTAATATGAGTATGGTAGTACATATTGGACAACATACTGAGTGGTTGTGGGGAGACTTTTCGGAAGTTTGGCGTGGAACAAACATCGCTGGCTCCAATAGCAATCAAACCCCGGTTATTAATACCGTAATAGCTCTACCAGTTTATTCTGAGAAAACATTATGGTAATTTTATGTTATTTAATAATTTTAGTATTGCCTAGGTTACAAGTTACATCATAAAAATAATAAAACATCAAAGATTATTTCCAATTCAGGCTAACGCACGTTCAGTACTATTACATACATTCGTTTTCGTTTTGATAACACAATTACTTAGTTAAAAACTTGATAAATCTTACTCCTGGCATACACAGTAAAAATTTAATATAGAGCTTTTACTTTTTTTTTGGGGGGGGGAAGAAGTTTTTAGCTTGAATTAATGTCGTGGAAATTGCCGTCTACTAACGTTGGAACTCGCTTAGGTATTCCTGTGACCGGTCCTCTCTACCCGGTCGGGCTGTGACCGCTGGAACTGTCCCAGGCTCGGTTGACAAACGATGGCTCGGCGGACAAACGAAGGCTCGGCGGATATACGAACGTTCGGCAATGCAGGAATAGCGCATAATGTCTTCCTCGCCCAAATCGTGTAACACGAATGGTACGTCGTAGAAAACAGGACAGGATTGTACAGAAGGAACATTCTGGAATCTGCGGTATATCAGTGATTACACCAACATTTTGTGCAAGTTCGATCAATTGAATCATCGTAGACATGAAGTGTAACGGGTATGTGTTTGATAAAATACGTAACGGAGGCATTACAAACCATGAGATCAGAACATTGTGCAACTAAAACCATAACATAAATAAGTTATTTATAATGAGAGAATGTAGGCTTTCTCGGTGAGTCAGTTGCGTAAAATCTTCTAGGGCTTTCCACTGGGATAGCGCTTCAGTAAAAATATAAAGCAACGTTTCTGAGCCTGCCTTTGGCTCTATCTTCCTGCGGAGTTATTTATAGCTACTGACATACATATACTCTGAATCCAAATTTAGTGCATTATGATGCATACAGAAGCTTTAGATATAAATGACGTCTTGTAAGGATTTGTACCTATAAATGCATAACACTGAACTCACCTTCATGATATAAGAGATACTACTCTCATACGTGATAGTAAATAACCAAAAGATCATTCATATGTTCAGGAGAAAGATTGTTCTACTTTTATGAAATGCTGGAACATCACCACAGAATGTTGAAATGTGGTGCAGTCTGCCGATTTTTACTTTTATTAACTTAGATTTTGACCCGGTATTTAAGTATGTGAATTTTTTCGAAAATTACAATCTTATAGAGTGGTACAACAGCACAATGGAAATAACAAGAAGAAGATTTCACTCTTTAATTTTTCCGATTTAGCGATTCTAAGACTGCAATGAAGTTCGTGGCTCTTCCGGTTGTACGGAGCGAGCACCAGCGTCGCTACGTCCCCACGCAGACAGTGAATAACAGACTAAGACTATTGCCAGGCTCGAGCTTACGTCCAGGCTCGGTCCTCTGCACTGTATTTCCGGCATTTGGCTGGCAGGCTGAAATTATCACTCAGTTGCAGGAAAGTAGGATGGGTTGGTACAGTAAAATTTGAAATTCGCAGCAGCGAAAAATTTATTCATCACAGTTCACGAAGGTGTGTTTAAATCCCCAAACTACACACTTGGAGATTACTAACCAAAGTAAATCAAACTCCGTGGGAAGATTTTAACGCTAGATAGGTGGAAACTTGGAAAAATTTCTAAAAGTCTGATGTTATATACACAAAAATGATGCACTCTAGAACAGCGTTCATCTAAAGATGGGACTCAGAAATAGTTTGCGTCAGGCGTTCCCACTGACAAGAAGGTCATCCACTTTAAATTTCGGAACACAACTCCCTATAAACGCGCTGCGATTACTGGTCACGAACCGCGACAATATTTGCGGGAACCTTCTAAGCCTTAAACTTTCCTATTCCGTGTACGGACGCCCACCCGCCGACTCACTAACTCCTGAGCCACGTCGGAACACGGCCAGTTGATGATTCCCAACACAATCTGTCTCCAGATCTTGAGTTATCGAAAACTAACACCGCAGGAAACGCAAATTATTAAACTCTGCTGATGGCATTAAAAAACTCTCTTTACAAAACACCTTCAACATGCACTCCCACTTATCCAAATATCATTAAATGCGTAAAACGTGACCCCAAAATGATCGAAAGACCCGCTGTGTTGTCACATGTGGTATTGCATCTTTCAACTCAACGGTGTGCCAAGTGAGTCATTGCACCTCGCATGAAGTACAGTTACGATTTGTCTAAGTAAATGCTGGGTGGCTAGCCTTTCACCTGAAAAATTATAACATAACAAACAAAATGAAGTGCTTTTCTTGTTGCCTTCAAATTTTCAAAGTATATAACACCTAATAGAAATTAATGATCTGTGTTAACGACACATACTCGCATATGACTAAAGGTGGCTTCTACGGACCGTGCATTTGCCGGCGGCGCCGGTCTATCTATGAACAGCGGGCCGTGGGAAGGGAGCCAAGGCTGGCAGGGATGGCGCGCCTCTGTCTGTCGCCCAGTCGGTAAACATCAAACGCCCGCGTAGCTGAAACGATACTAGGTAACATAGTGGGGAGGTGGCTGCGAGGTGGAGAGGGCTAGCCTGTGGCTCGTGTTGATCTGTACAGTTCGGCTGCATGGGCCGTGGGAAGCCACCATAACGCTAACACAGAACTGACGACCGTCACAAAGGTATGAATCGATGACTTTGTTAGTTACTTAGACTAAAAATTTTGTCATTATTTAAATTGCGTGGTGTTTTCTACATACCTTACAATTATTATACCGATGCTAACAAATTTCTTATTATAAGACTCGTCAAGTTTTTACCACAATTATATCGCACCAGAGAAAACCAAATTCCTAATTTGTTCTTATTGTTTTGCTGACGGAACATCATCATCAGAGAATATTGTTATTTGTTGTACAGTGGCTGGTAATGGATGCTGTTTTGGGAACACTGCAGACTATACATAGAACTGAGTACCGAATCTGGTTTCTGGATTAAATCTGAAGAGGCTTAGTAACGTATCCATAAGTACTCCTACGAATATACGTACGTACATTGGATCGCTGAACGGAACAACTGATCTTCATAGAACGCTGAAATTTTACTGGACCTTGCTTCATTATTGCATATGTTTGGTGCAAATTACTTTTCTTGCATTATATGGATAGTATCTGACTTAATAACTAATGAAAATTCTTTGTTAAAATAAGTAACTCTTTAATAGCTTTAACTATGTTTCACTAAATAAGAACTTTAACTTAAAACATCACAGAAAATGGTGATGTGCAGTTTTTCACCTGTAGTCTTTATTAATTCATTTGCGTTGGAGCAAATGCTTATAAAAGGTTTCTTCTTTCTAAATTATGGATTAATAATGCTAGATATACATTCAAATATTCAGATATGTAGCTAAATATAAGTTACAATCAGACTGACGCTGCACTTTTCTTTAGTTTCTTACGCCTTAATTTAAAATACCTTCATTTCTTTCTTTCGAAAATTATTTGCTGTAAACAGAAAAAAAACACTAAATTATCTAACGTCATATTATATAACCCAGTAAATAAATAATACTATTAATAAGATTGTAAGTGAAATATTGTTTGGTTTCTTTACAGGAGAATTAAGTTCTACACATATCGTTTCCGTCGTCAGAAAACCATTTCGAGCTCCGTAATGTATGGGAAACTGTTCCGAGGAAACTACAAAGTTTATGTTGTACCAAGTTTATTCTCGAATGTAGTTATGCCCGTCATCACCGTATTTGCCTTGTACGTTTGGATAAATAGTAAAAAAGAACTACGTTGACGAAATCAACAAACCGATTCGTACTATAACATGTGTCACTAAAATTTGACAAATATTTAAGAGAAATAGGAATACTTCTAGCTTCACTGAGAAGAAAATGTATGTTTCATTAGTTAATTAATGTCAGTGCAAGCTTTGAACGATATTCAGTCACCACGTTCCAGCCTTATTTTGCTGTCTGCAAATTCCTTGTACCTCTCAACAGTGCTGTTTGTGTTACGAGCGGTAGGAAACTGTTTCTCACCTGTCTCGGAACTTGCTCCGTCGAAAGTGACTGAAACAACTGTGTGAGTGAAGAAGGCTTAAACTCTCTCCTTAGCTTATGTCATTAGCGTATTGCCTCGTACATTCCTTTAATTCGTGTCATGGCGGAAGTAAGGAGAAGAAATACTTAGATTTCATTTCTTATTTTATAGTCGGAAGTACGTTAAAAAGTAGTTAAGCAGCATGTATCTAATAACTTTTTTCTGTGTTGCAGATACTTATAGGTAACTGCATTGATAATAACATCTTTAATCTCTCAGCCACATTGACAAATGGCCCCGATGTGAAACGCCTACCTTTTATCGTCTTGTTTACAGCATAGTAACGTACTAAGCCGGACAACATAGGTTTGAATTATGGAACCTACTTTATTTTTTTGAAGGAGGTGGCGGGGGACAGGAAATTTGGCTAGGACGCTATGCCTTGTGGGATACAAAATGACATACACAGAATTTGTTGATAATTTTTTTTGTTATATCGGGGAAGTGTTTACTTTTAAGGGAATTTTTTGTGGCATACAAACATCAATCAACTAAGCCAAACTCATTTTTTTTATGTAAACGCTGTAGTTTATGTTATGTAAACGTCTAAGAGATAATCTCTGGGAAGAGGTAAAGGAAATTTATCTGTAAAACAAAAAATTCAGTTGGTATCCTAAGCTAATCTGAAACATTGATAAGCAACACTTTCTCTAACAGCAGATCTAGAATTAACGAAACAGGTGTACTCCTCATATTTTCATTCAGTGATGTCATATGGCATAATTTTCTGGGGAAACTCTTCACAAAGTAAAAAAGTTTTCATAGCCCAGAAAAGAGCTATTAGGTTTCTGTGTAGGGTAAAACCAAGAACTTCTTGCAGACAACTTTTAAAAAAACTCAATATTCTTACAATGACTTCTCAATATATATATATTCTCTGATGTGCTTTGTCATAGATCATTTGAACCTTTTTACTTCTAATTCACAGGCACACAATTTCAATACAAGAAACAGAAATAACTTGCACAAAACACAAACATCTCGGCCATTAGTACAAAGAGGAGTTAATTATTCTGGAATGTATCTATTTAATAAACTTCCCAAGAGTATAAAACAGTTTGCAGATAATAAAGATATATTTAAAGAAAAACTGAGGGATTATCTGATTGGCAACTTCTTCTACTCCATTCAAGAATTTGAACAAAATAATTAATTGTATTCAATACAACTTTTGCAAAATTCAGTTGTAAAAATTAATGTTTATTTTTATTCAATTTATTTGTATTTGTAACATATAATTGTATTTACTATGATAATGACTCATATTTTAATAAAAAGCGAATAAGTAGGGGAAAAAACGTTGTAGCGGTTATTGTACAGTAATAAAGCTTACAAATAAAAATATTTGAATTTCATGTATATACCCTATTGTGACCACGTTTAACAGGACTGCAAGGCACGCAACCTCACGCTTCTCGGAGGCACGGCGACTGCGTGGGGTTGATCTGCTTCACGACGATCATTACATTGTGTTCCATTGACACCCGCACATGGTGCCAAGAGTATCAGGACTGGACCGACGAGGAATGGGGCACTTGATCTTCTCAGATGAGAGCAGATTCAGTCTGAGTAGTGATTCTGTACTTACCCTCATCTGGCGAGAGGTGAGAACACGTAATGTGTCCAGGAACATTGTCAAACATGATCATTTCGATGGTAGAAATGTCATGGTGCGGGGAGGCATCATTTTGAGCCGTCATACCGACCTCCAAAACTTTGTACGCTGTACACTCGCCGTTAACGTTATTGTGACTGTACTCCTGTCCCATGTACGTCTTTTCAGGGGCGTATTCGGCCCTGGCTTCAGTTTTTATGGATGACGATGCTTGAACGCTTTGAACAGTGCAGGTGGAGCAGCTGTTGGAACGAGAGGATATTCGATGAATGTACTGGCCTGCCATATCCCCTGACTTAAATCCCATCGAGCACGTGTGTAATGCTTTGGGGAGAGTAGATGCAGCACGTCCACATGCACCAGCGACCATCTAGCAGTTGTCAATTATGCTGCTGGTGGAACAGAGCGCCCTACCATAAGAACCCCTCATCAAACTTGTGGTAGCATGGAAGCACACTGCAGAGCATGCATCGCTGTCCGTGGTGATCACACACTCTTTTAAGAACCATGTCCTTCCTTTTTGCAATGTGCAGGGGACCAATATGATCTGCAATTATTGTCTCTGCGTAAAAGTGTCATTTCTGTTCGTATAGTAGCGTATTTCTTTGTTTCCTTCTGTTCCTCACTATAGTAGTTCTTTCTGTCTAGTTTCATCTAGCTGTATGTTTGGGAGTGACACAGCATGCGAATGTTATTTTCGTCCTTAAATTTTGCACACCAGTTTACTTTAGTGTTTGATATAGATGTATGAGATAAAATCTTAAAATGTAGGATCGTAATTTTTCACGGCGTTGAATATTAAAAATATATTAAAATCTTAAAATGTTATATTAAATTCTGAATGTACAACTACACATTGAAAGTATTGTGCTGTTGATGCCGCCGTACCCAGTAATGCAGGCAACAAGGAATTACTCCTCCAAGAGAAATTCAGTTTGGTGTTCTTTCCTTGCCTTCACAAGTGATAGAAATGTATGTAAATGTTACTGTCTTGTGGTTGACTGTTACGTATTTTGTGTTGTTTGCGTTCTGAATGAATGAAATGTGTAGAAAGGGAGAGGTCTAAAGCTGGTGTTGAACCATTTAGGTGTACTTTTCCTAAAGACACCAATGGTGACCGCAAAGCTTAACACCACATCCGACGGACAAAACATCAAGTGTCGCTTGCCTTCACTCCATACGCAATGCGGCTAGGTATCCAGTCTGGAGATTATGCACCACTACATCTCCTACCTTGCCGACCAAGTTCTGAAGAAGAAAATTTCATCCACCACCAATGCTTGAACAGCTAACTGTGTCAGGCGCTGTACACCGTCACGATGCTATAACCACCTGAGCCTACGGAACGGGTGGATGTATTGTAAACCTTACAAAATTATTTTGCGATTTCAGCTGAAGTTTAAAATCCGAGTCGCATGAAATAATTTTTTTTAATATATATATTCAGCATGATTTTTGAGACAGAACGTTGTATATTACACTATTTCTCGTACAAATTCTTTAAATAAAGTTACCCTATTTTTAATTATAGACCTGTTTGGATACTAATTTTCCTACTCCAGTTTTATGGACCTTTGTTTGTGCCAATTATTGTAGAAGTCCTCTTTGATAACTGTGCAGATGCATTCAAAACTGTATGTAACATATTCGTTGCGGAACAGAATAATAGCTGTGATTTCAATTTAAAAAAATATAGTTTTCCTCACCATTGTCATTATCTACGCTAGGAGCATTAAAAAATTTTTATCGGTCTATACGGAAAACAGTGCTTAAGGAAGGATAATAATGAATGTTATCACTACCACTGTGAGAAATCATGTCAAAATTTGTATAAATATTCTGTATTAAGTAATAAAATAAAACAAATATCCTCGGATGTACCGACGGATTGGTTATTAAAACACAATATTTTGGTGACCAGCATCGCCGTCTTGTTCCGGTGTACTAATCTACGACCCGATAGCTATTGATCCATCTCCAGAGCCAGTTGTCGTAGTCAGCAGCTCCATGTTGTCTTTAGTTCCAGGAAATCCTATTTTTAATGTATGTCTCTATATTTTGAAGCTGGCCTAAGTGTATTTGTCCTAATTTGATGTTTCCTAGACTGGAATGCATACATGTGATTTTTGGGATCAGATATACTTATCTGCTAACTAGTGGAGGATTTTTTTTGGAGGGGAGGACCTAACTGTTATAGCACCTACCCCTACTTATTATAATGGGGGTGAGTGGACAGAGGCATACCAACGATTTATCAGGATGAAGGAAATCTTCTGGAGTGGGTACGCTACGTTCTTCGGCATGTTGTTGGCAGTCTTAAGGCCCATTCCCACGGCGCGTGGTGTGGCAGTACGCGCCTTTCATCTTTTACTGCCTGGCGGTGGGTCGAGGCGCGCCGTCATTGCTAGCATATGCGGCAAAGATAAAATGCGTCCACTACCACGCACCGAGGGACACACCGTGGGAACACACCTTTACTTGTTAGGGAGCATCTCCATTAATGTCGTTAGGTGATTTTCCCAGTATTCCGGCCCCCCCCCCCTTTTTCTGATGAGACGTCCTGAGATTTGGTCTGACCCCCCCCCCTCTAAAATGACGTGAGATTTTGACGGAAATCCCGCCCCCTTCCCCGCTAATTGACCTCGTAAGTTCTTGAGATTTTTTTTAGCTCTCATGCTTCTAAGGGCGTTTTCCGCGTCGTTTCTAGACCCCCCCCCCCTTTAAAGTCAACATTCGCGTCATTTGTGAACTTTTTTTTTAGCTCTACCATTCTTCAAGAATTTCAAAACCTCACGTGAGATTTCCGTTGACCCTCCCCCCTTCCCCTTGGTGAGGTTTCGTGAGATTTCGCCGGATCGCACCCTCTATTTCACTTCACGTAATTAATGGACGCCCCTAACGGGCTTAGATTTGAAAATGTATACGTATTTACCAAGTCGTTGTGTCAGCTAAAGTATCAGTTGCTAGGAGAGACACCGTCAGTCGATTCCTTCTATCTATGCTAGATATATAGCCAAATATCTTAACAGTTGATTGGAGACAATGCAATACAAATAGTACTTTTTACATAGGAAGAAATGAACCTCAAACACATGGTATATTTTATACGGTAGAAATTCGTTTTGCGTTTAGCTTGTCGTTGGATTTTATTAAAAACTAATTATACAGTGATACTAACGAGGTTACTTTACGTTTACAGGAACAGTCAGCGGGTTAATTTTCTGAACGGAATAACGCGTTCATGGTGACAAACAAATAGCAGGGTTCTTTTTCCTGATTGGCATACTGCAATCTGTAGAATTGCATGTCGTTTACCCAAGAGAAGTACTGAGTCCCAGAAAATTGCGTAATTGAAACTGTCCTCTCTTAAACCTGGTTTTAAATATTTGCAACTTCACAGAAAGTAGTGTGGTCAAATCAACAGCTTATTACAGCTACTGTTAAATAAAATACAGAGCGATGGGATACTACAATTACCTGAAACTTTAAATTAATGACATTGAATAGGAACAGTTAATTAACACGCTATACCCCGTTTGCCAGTAACAAACTAGCTCCGTGAAGCATCACCTGGAAAGCATCATGTCCACTACTTGTGATTAGTAGTCTTGTGACTCAGTAGTCCAGGTGTCTGACTTAATATCGAAAGGTTTCCGGATTGAATCCCTGGCTCGGCGGGAATTTTCACCGACCCTTGACCCGACCTTCACCTCTGGCACAGCTTGCTGTGTAATGTTAAGTATTCCAGAACGCTTCCTTGGTTTGGATTCCACGTCAAAATATAGATCCCCTATACCCGGCAGGATTACCGGGTTAAGTAGGCGGCTACGGTAGGGGCGGATTGCACAGACGATGAGAAACACTGTCACCAGGACATTACGACTACACGAATTTACTTTAATCTGATGATACTTTTCTTAATACCGTGAGCGGAGAAGTGTTTTCCAACGATTACTTTCAGATCGATCTGCAATTATGTTTCTAAAGACTAAAATTAAAAAGAAGTTTATATCAAAGCTATTACGTGTACGTTATCCGTTTGAGATTTGTATTAGAATGTTTGATACATTCAATAGAGAAGGTGCGGAGAAAAAAAGAGAACAGCAAAAGAACTGTAAAAATATTCAGTTATTAGCAACTAAACCATTGGAGCTGTTCGAATAAAAGACATTGTTGCCATCATCATCATCATCATCGTTGAAAGTTTCCAGCCTCTGGCCGGGACTGCTTTATGCACAAGCCTCTCCATTTGCTTCTTATATCCCACCACCTCTCTGTCACCACTTTGATCCAGTCCTCTCCTCTTTTCCGTACACCCTCCTTCACTCCTTTCAGCCATCTTGGTCTTCCTCTGAGTCGTTTACCATGCATCTTAATTTCGTGGATTTTTCTTGGAATTCTCTGAGCCTCCATTCTCTTTACATGTCCATACCATTTCAGTCTGGTCCTCTCTGTCCTTCCCTGTAGGGGTTCCTCTTTTTTGGTGCGTCTAATCACTTCATTCCTTATTCTTTGGTTCTCCCAAAGTCCAACCCCTCCTCCAAGTGGTGGGAGATGGGCAACGGCATAAAGTAGGGGATTCCTGTGGGGGTGAGGCACAGTGGGGACCGATACGGTAGCTGTGAAGGCCCTACAGGAACCCTGAAAAAAATGGCGCCAACGGGTGAAGCCAGGCCTAGCAAGCCGGTAGTGGATAGAACCTGTTTACAAAACACAAACAAGCTTCGGAAAGGATGGAACAATGGATAAATTGTTGCCAGAACAGCCTTTTTGTGCGATTACTTCTATCACGGGCAATAAGCAATTTACTGATGAATAAAGGACTTTCTGAGGAAACGATACAAAAAATCGGTCATAAATACGGCTAGTTACCTTGCCTCTCAGCTAAGTATCCACTAGATTTGTGTGTGAAATCCTGCGCCTCTAAGAGACTAAAGTTCAGAGTTTAGTGACAGGCAAGAGACTTGTTATTTTGGTGACTAAGCACTACAGCGTTTTTGGCGTATACCCAAGGACTTGCAGAGGTCACTGCGGTGCAAGTACTCAGCTTCCCACGGGATGCTGACTGACCATCAGTTCGCCCCCACGTTCCAGCCTTGATCCCATCGCTGTCTTTCCCGTCACTGCGGCGACCTCGGCAATGTGGAAATGTCCGCTACTTACTACGCTTTGAGGCATGAGCTAACTGATGCATGGTATCTCTTATTTATGTTCGGAAACTGAGCTTGGTTCTCTTTACGCTCTGCTGCAGTGAAAGTTTATGTTTGTTTCTCACCAACAGACCACGCAGTGGCCGTTAATTCCACGATCGTGATCTAAAATTTTATAACAGTATCTCGGTTATCTCTAAACACTGTTGCACGATTCTTCTAATTATTTATTCCCTACTTTCCTTCTGGCCGCATGATACATACGCTCAGAAACGTTCTTTCAATCGACATAGGTAAGTTGCAATACAAATCATTTTGTGTTGCATTCTTTTCAGCAATCATCTGATGCTTTTTCTATTGATCCTCTATCAGTGTTACTTTGTTCTGTACAGTACAGCAGGTTCGAAGTGGATATGATTTCTGCCTGAAGACCATAGTTCGATCTACTCAAAAGCTGAAGACTTATATCCAGAATTGAACTTCGTGAATGGTTCCCCAAACCCACTGAGCCTACAATCCAATGAGAGGTGAGGAGTTTTGTTTTTAATTTATGTGGATGAGGCAAAAAAATAATTTTACAAGGTCTCTGAACTGAAAAATTGACTAACTGGGTGGCTCAGACCCAATAACGTTGTCTACCAAGCTTAAATTATCCACTGTGGCGAACGAAGATTTCTTCTTGTTTTCAAAATGAATCCGAATGTGAAAGAACGCGTTGTATAGTGCAGGGATTACTATTTATTTATGTCGCAATCATTCTGGAAGATACTTTTCTTAAAAGTAATTATTTTCGTCATGTTAACCTATCGCGCGAGCCAGTGTGGAAGAACCGGTAATTGAAATGATCGGGTTGTTGACTTGTTTCTCGTGCGGGTAAATAGGTATTAATTTGATTTTGAAATTTTGGTTTATAGATTCTTCTTAACCTGATTGTTCGGCACTAAAACTTATTTCATAAAACTAATTTATTTTTGAGTGGTTTCTGTAAATAATTTTGCAACTACTTTTCTAGAAACACCAGAAAATAAATATACAAAATTTTAAATATTGCCTTCGGTTTTGTCACAAAGAACTCATAGCATGTGAAAATTTAAAGTCTTGGCTTGTGATAATCAGATAGACTGATAGACATAATACCGCAAATTTCTTTCATGTATGTAAACTTCTTTATAAAGTTTTACATCAACCATAAAATAAAATAGTTTGGGAGAATGTGTTTGATATAAAAGGTTTTTTCCTATTGAAGCTTCACTTCCTGCGAGTGCTCCAAGCACACACGTTATTAATATAATAAAAGCCTCGCATCTTTGCTCCCATTTGGTGGACACAAATAATTATTTATTCAAGCTTTTAATTTCCTGACTCACCGATTGAGCTTTAACGTGATTCGTTGTTAGGTTTATTAGCACTCTGGTCAACATATGCATCGAAAAAACAATGATTCTTCTCCTTTGTTATGAAACATCATCCATTGTTATGCATGAGCTGACCATTTGTTCACCGTACAGCAGTATTCTAATGTCCATAACTAATTCTTGCTACAGCTGTTCTGTGCTCGATGATTTCGTTAGATCTCGGATACTTCCAACATCTCTTATCATTGCAATGAATCGTTCTTCATAGTTCTTGTTTTTGTTATTATTCCCAGAACCTTGCCTTTCACGCTATTAAAAATGTCGATTTTGTTTTTTTGGATAACTTGTGATATAGAATATGGCTTTATGTTAGGACAGTCGCCTCACCCGTGTGGTGGTCTTAATTTACATCCGTTTCCGGCCTTGGCTGTCCTGGCCATACCCTTGTGCGGCGAGGCCGCCTTGTCGAAATGATGAAGTCAAGTGTGGCCATCACCTCTCAGATCAACTTCCCGCACTGCATCTGTTCTCACATCTTCTGGACACAGTCGTATCCTAAATTAAATCTTTTCGTTCTCGGTATAATAAAAATGTATTTTCTTTCCTCTGAAACATTTGTTCTAGCTTTGCATAACTTAAGCTTCTGGCATAGTAATATTGTCCTTGCTGAGTTTAAAATAACAACATTAACTTCCTATTATCGAATATGTTCCTTATATTCGTTACTTCCGACAGTTTTTGACCTCTTCCAGAACTCAACGAAAATACCTAAATTCACGCACAGTCGTGTAATTTCAAGTGAACTATGGAGATTGTAATATAGGAAATTCGTAAAATCACTTATCTGAGTTTCAGGAGGGGAAAAACATTTCTTCCCTCATGCTTCGTTACCACTTGGTTTCTTATTATTTTCAATATAAGTTTGCTCCTCGAGGAAGGTGAGGGATTTTTGCTGGCCATGTGCCAAGGGCGTATCCAGGATCAGAACTAGAGGGGGCCAAGATCTGAGCTGGGGGGGGGGGGGGAACTCATATTGGTTTCGAGGAAATGGGGTGGGGGACTGAAACAGGACGATTTCTTTCAAAATGAAACCCAAACTATTTTTATTATTGATTAATATAGTAACCCAACCACTTAATCTGAGGATCTACTATGCAGTTAATTAAGATGGTAAGTCAGTTAGTTTTTTATGTTAACATTAATCGTCTCGGATTCTTAGAAAAATTTTCAATATCTTTGTTTCTCAATATCTCACGGTGTTCTTTCACGAAATTTCGATGCACACTCATTAGGCATAATCCAGTCAATCTTTCTCTCCCAAAGTGCTCCTGAGTCAGTTCTTCACTCGTCGATGCGTACTGAAGGCAACTTAATATTTCTTCGGGGAGGGGGGGGGGGGGGAGGCAGCAGCCCCTCGCTGGATACGCCCATGCCATGTACGTAACACTTGCCAACAAACTGAGAGCATTGGTCATTGAGCAGCAACATTTGGTTTTTGTATTCTAGAGGATTTTGGGTCGATACGCTTTGCAGCCATCCAGATTTCGGTTGTTCATGCTTTCTCGGAATCATACTGGAAAATAGCTAGTATAGTTTCCTAATGGCCAATTTCCTTCAGGCTATTTGTCACAGTACCTTCTCAAATGACGTCGTGGTCACAAGATCCATTAAACATCAATAAAAAAGTTAACATAATATGTAAAAAAGTAAACACATTTTAGGGTATGTGATTAACTCTTTGGTCGTAAGCAAATCAGTTAAAATATTATATAATTTTTAATTTTCTTAAAAAAACTTCCTGTTAAACAGAAATTAAAATATGCGCAGTTATTGCTAGTATCGAATAGGCTATTTTGGGGCAAGTTTATCTTCGCTTACCTATATTTCTTTCTGCAATTTTAAATTAGTGAGTATTGTAAGAATTAAATGGTAATGTGTCAGTTCATGTGATCAGAATTATTTTGCAGATATGTTGGGACTAATGACACTTCATTCAAAAGACGAGATCATATTGATTCCATGAACGTTTCCTTAAATTTGTACCCTGCAATGAGGCTGAACCTGAAATGAATTGTGAGGGGTGTTCTGTTATGTGAGGTTAAAACAATTTTTAATGATTTTAATTCGTAATGTGAAAAATTGTATTTGTTTAATCTGCCATATCGCTTTTTATCTGAAATTATTGCTATACATACATTCCGTCGCTGTTAATGGTGAACGGTTAACTTTCTGGCCTCGCATTCTATAAATAAAGGAGATTAAATGATTGGCAATCAGGAGAACGCGGGTTCTATTGTTTATGTGCTAAAGTTATGCAACTACATTTGATGTTTTAGATAAGTTGGAAGGCATACATTGTCAGCATGTACTTTTCTATTTATCAGTGTACATTGTGCTTCTGTACGCAAATGTCTGATGGTTTTTGGCGCTGCGTAGAGCTGAAGACCAAATAATAATAATAAGAAAGTATTTCATTTTTGATTGTCATAGCAAAAAGGGGAGGGGGGTAGAGTGTTATTTCTTCTATGTAAGATTTTCCATTGCGCATTTATTTATTTAATTTTTTACTATCTGCATCATTTTATTGCTGGTTTTTATTATAACCTGACGCTCTTCATTCCTGATCTATACTTAGAGCTTGGTCATTTGTGATTTCAGAATCTTCTTTTGTAATTATATCTGTTACAGTAAACATCTTTTTCTTTAGTCCCAGCAATTACAGCGTGAAGTGTAATCCATATAGCGCCAATCTGGAAGCATCATAAGTTGGGAGCAATACCTATGAGTGAAGTAAGTTTTTGACCATACTTTCGTGGTCAGCAATACACGAAAACATTTTATATTGCCAACATTTATGACTCATAATCAATTCATCTTTTGGGTCAGATAGGGTAAATAAAAAGTGATTTACAATGGACTGAATTTATTAATTATGAAACGGTATTTGCTTATTCAAGAACATTAAATTATCATTTTAACATCTGAATTTAGAAACATTTAAATGAGTTAGAGCAAGTAATCTTAAGGTTCGTTACAGAGCGAAACTTGTTGCATAACTCTCTCGTCTAAGCAGGAGTTTATACCATAGTATTTTAGTCACAACCAAAGCAGCACTACCCTACTCAATTGCAACACGCAGCATGACGGGCTCGGTAGCGCGGGGCTAGCGAGCTGGCTTCGCCTTGTAGAGGTCGCCGGTTCAAATCTGGCCCAGCGCTTGGGTGGTTTTAATTAAGTGTTGTGTTCTCCCGGTGACGTATTTTTACTTGAGGTTATCACCAGAACCTAGAAGAGTCAAAACACAAT
Source organism: Vandiemenella viatica (assembly GCA_031002005.1). Classification (NCBI taxonomy): domain Eukaryota; kingdom Metazoa; phylum Arthropoda; class Insecta; order Orthoptera; family Morabidae; genus Vandiemenella; species Vandiemenella viatica. The sequence goes on from JARYHS010008074.1 coordinate 131,050,577, forward strand.
TGAGGAAAATGAAACACAGATGATGCTGGCTGAATTACTAAAAAGCCGAATGGCATTAAACAGAAAAAAAAAAAAAACGCAGCATATGGTCTTCCTGTGTTGCCGGCAATATGCGGATTCGACCTCGTGTGGGTCGTACATCTCAACGCTGTCCATGTCACTCTTCCCCTGACACCATGCAAAAGTAAAACAGATACGCTGGAAGTCTTGATGAAGAGTGCATCTTCATCACTTCTTCTGTACCCCCGCCCCCTCCTCACCCTTGCAACGGTGAAGGTTGGGACATGGATCGACTCTAGCAGAGGGAACGCAAGTATATCACTTGGCGCCTCTTTCCCGAATCCTCAAAGGCTCCATATAAAACAAATGTTATTCATGTTCTTATAAGACGTTTGGTTAGGCTATACTCCTTTCCTTCCAGTTATTCAGGAAAATACTATAATTTTCTAGCAACTTTCACAGGGTAGCAAGTTTGAAATGCTAAATGCTTTTGGTAGGTCCCAATATTTTTATTGGAGATGACCGCTGAATGCTTTCCTAAATGGCCAGTGACCGCGTCAGATTCTGCTTGCAGCTGCGGTTAATCTCAACTTGGGTACATACCAACTTACGTACATGTGAAAAATACGGAACGATATGCATAGGGCAGACATGAAGACTGTTCCACGTACAGTACCTCCGGCAGAAAAACAAATACGCGTGCAGTACATATAAAATTAAAAATATCATGTAACCATCATTCAAACATTTTCAAAGTTAAAACTACCGGTACACCCGCGACAAAAACCAACAAGATAATACCGGATGATGAACGAATTGCAAGTAGGCGCACTGCAGTATATAAGATTAATGTGATTTTAACAGGTGGCTCTTAACGCATGCTTATGGGTAAAGTAGAAATGACCAGCTATCAAATCTTCTAACACAAATTTAATAGAAAGTAAGAGCAATCAGCTTATGGTGTGATTTTAGAATTACATAAATTTTCTTTAACAAAATATGTAAAACTGAGTACAATTGCATTACACAGTATGCTTAATATAACTAAACAGATTTGGTAAAGAAACGTAGACCCATTATTTTAAAAATAACAATTTGGAATTAGTTTTATGATATTATGTTAGCTGAGCAGTCAAGTAGTTCAGGGGATAAAGCAACAACGTTACAAATCATGGATTCAAGTCGAGGTGTGGCTAGGAATTTTTACTGTATTTAATTTTGTTCAATGAACGTTTTTTGTTACGGATTATGTATTAAACTGTAGTTTCAGCCACGAAAAAGCGGAATGTACAGCAAATTTAAACTGCCATTATGTCGTGTGACTACATGAATTTAATTTGATTTTTATATTAAATACTTGTTTCAATCTGGTTGATCCTAAGCATAATTTTACATGTAAAATCACTTCAGTGTTCTGTAGCGATATTTACGCTTTCAGACTCCTAATGTGTTTTACAGAAGCCTACTAAATTCAAGGGCTGCGTCAATGGTAAAACAGAATTATTGTTTTCCGCATCAGCTTCGTGCAATGTCTTTCTAGGAAACCAAATAGCAGATCTCAAATAGCACATCTCCTTGAAGCCAGTGGCCTCACGATGTTCGTCTTGTGTTTCAGAAGAACATTGTTTTAAGGACGCTGGTCACAGGCAATTTAGTGCCAGAAATAGGAGAAACTCAAACACAGTATTTGAAAATTTGCCAAAAATAAAATAAAGCCACAGAATATTTTACTCAAATCACGTGCGAAGCAGATTTCAAGTTTCCCAACCTTGAACATTTATAAAGTAAAAATGGACACTTCTTTTTAAAGGAAAACACTAACACTTCTTCAAAAGCAGTTAAAAAAATAAAGATCTTGCACCATTATTTTATGGACGTCCATTGCAAATTCCCTTTTTATACTAACAAATTGACTGTACGCGTGCATTATTTGAGCAGTTGAGTAAAACTGTTTTGCTTTCAGAAAGAATATCAGACCTAATACTTTGTACTGGTTCGATGTAAACTCTAACTCATTTTTTAAATCTATTTCTGCCATTGTTTAAGTAAGCCACCTCAAAAATTCATATTCACTTTCTTAACATTTTAACTCGGTTAAGTCAAGTATTTTTAATTTTGAACCACTCTTTTACATTTTCAGTCTTGTAATAACTATGTTCGCTTCACTTTATTTGTGATTAATATTTAGACTACATTTTTACTGGGACCCATTTTAAATCAGTGATTAAAATTCCTTTTTCTCTTAATGTTTTTATACTATCGTTTGTATAACGTAAGCTTACGTCCACTCTATTAAACAAAGAAAATATATTACTGAAATTTTTGAGGTGGTTTTTAAATTGTTGAAGCAATTTCCCGTGTCACTATTTCGGTTTAACCGACTTCGTAAGAACACCAGCTGCACAGTTAATGCGGCTCCCAAGATAGTTCGTAGGAAAGAATTGCTGTCAATATTGCGTCAAAAACAGATCGATAAATTTTAACAGAAGCGTGATACTGAATATCACCAGAAGTAATACGCATATGAATGGAAGCTGTGGCTCAATGTTCTCTTCTCAGAGTTTTCAGAATTGTAAGTTTACAGTTTGTACCCGTAGCGGATTCAGGAGAGAGGCTAAGGGGCTCAAGTCCCTGCCCCCCTCAAAAGCATCTAGGTCCACCCCCGACATTGATTTTTTTTATTTTTTAGCTCTACTGTGTTTTAAGGGCGGTAATCTGAAATAAAATGTTGCCATGAGATTTCTGTCGTCGAACCCTCCCTCCCCCCTCCCCTTCTATTTTAGTTCACATTATCCAAAGAGGCTGTAAAGCCTACCGTCACCCGAGTCAAGTATCCTCTCTCCCCCTCCCTCCCCCAAACCAAAATTCTGGATCTGCCACTGATTTGTACCAATGAAATTTTGCGTTGCATTCCTGCAAGCTAATGTGTCTAGCGCGTTATCTGAGAGCCGAGCCTGTGATGCCTAGTCAGCGATGCTTAGGTGTGTGTGTGTCTCCTCTTCGTCAAACCCTTAGAGCTGTGGTTCCCAATTAGATTTCTCTATTGCCACTTCAAGAGAGAGTTCAGTAGCACGTATCCCTTATAGCTGAAATGATAAATAAAACACGGAACCAGTTTTTTTTTAGATTTATTAAATTTTAATCCAGTAACAAAGTCGCTTAAAGTCAACAAACATGTCTATATAATTTCGTAAACTCACTCATTCACTCACCTCGATAGCTATTGGCTGGAGAACGGTGTCACGTGTCAGCCTTCGCTCGCACATTAACAGCGACCAGAGATACCATTAGTAGACATTCGTGCTTATGTCCACATTTTAATAGCTAAGCAATTGCTACCAAATTAATTGTCATAATACATTCATTAAGTTTGCTTGTCGTAGCATTTCATAGTTAAAAAATTTTGATAATTTTTGCGGCTGAAAAAACGTGGATCTGTTTTCAGTAACATGTTGCTATTGAAAGCAACTTAAAAAGACTTAAAAAATTAAATTACTCATGGTCTCGTCTGTAACCACTAATGCCAATTGTCGTTCCAGCTTAGGATAAATTTCAATTTAATTAAAACTTACACTAATGATGTTGCTTGATCAAAGTTGCATTACGGTTTATTTATTTTTTAGGTTTATTACTGACCACTATCGTTAATGGTCTTTGTTTCACGTTCGCTCTGCGTGAACATCAGACCAAATATGTTACCGATCCGATTACTCTGGCAATTTATTTCTTCTGAGTTGCTTTAACTGCTTAATAATATGGAATGTGTAGTAAACTCTCTGGCCGTCACAGATGGTATGAGCAATGATCACATTAGTGTTTTGCCCAGTCTCAGTAAAAAACAACGTGATGCTTTCGAAGCAAACAGGAATTTTTTTTAATTTTGCAGAGTGAACCTTAAGTATCAAATACAAGTCAAGTTTTTATTAAGCTAGTTCGAGTCTATGGCCTGTGAAACAATTATACGATTGCGCTATCATCCCTGTTCGTGCTTAATACCTACCTCTATTAATGCTTCTGATTTCTTCAAGCTCAAGAGATTTTATTCACCCTGAAACACAGGTCAAGTTTATATTTGGTCAAACTGTCATAATCTTTCATCCTAAAAACTGGAACTATTCTAGGCCGGTGACAATGCGCAAAACCGGTCACGGGCTTACACTAGTAAAATATATTTTGGTGAAAGTAATATTTGTGTGATTGTTATTTTTTCAGTTATCTTTTTTCCAAGGGATTACCGAGTGTATTCCTTGAATCAACCTCACGTTCCCCAGGGAGTACGCGTACCACTAATTGGGAACCACTGCCTTAGAGAAGGCATCAGTGTGTGGTCACTTCTTACGTCATTGTCGTCTCCCCTCCGGTATATCGCTACATTAAGAATTACAACTGCAGATTCATTGATATTGCAATATAAGGGTACTTTCATGTGGTAACTTATTATTTCAAGAGACTATTCTTCCATTCATATCCAGATCAATCCCTAGCTAGCCCGTTTCACGAATAGAAGTCCTTTAGGAGTCAGAAATTGGGTTTTAAACGTTAAAGACTAGGGAGTAAGTCGTATAGAAACAACTTCAAGAAAAGAAGGGAACATCGCATGTCGTAGGCTTACTTGGATGAAATTATCACTCCACCCACTATTGTCGATTACAAAATATTTGGTTGTTGTAGCAGCTATTGTGACTTAATTATGACCTTTCACTAGGACATCTGTTTGCTAGGAAAAAGCAGTTTTCTGAAATAAACTGCGTCATTAAGAAGTTAGTTTGTTTAGCCTTTTTTGCTCACAGTTCACTTATTTTTTAAAATTTTGGGAGAAGCAGATATATATTCTGCTGTACATTGTTTATGAGACTGATGTATATTGCTCCATGTTTCCTAAAAAAAAAGATGGAAATTGTTTTATGTACAAGTATGTGCAACATTTACAGAGCATATTTAATTGTGTGTTAATCTAGGAAACCTTTCATAAAATTCATATTGAATTTTATTAAGATAGAATTTATGTGTTAGGCTGTACGCAGATCCATTATTATTGTCTTTTTTTTCAGATGAGGACATGGAAAATTCGTCCAAAAAGAACTTTTTTGAGTTTAGCTGGTGGTGGTGCTATAGTCTTAAATCTAATTTATTCGCACCTATCAAAATTGCCTTTACCCCTTAGTCCGCAAAAGCAGCAATCATCATCATCGTCAGTGTTTTGCCCTAAGGCAGGTTTTCACATGACTGCTCTCCATGCTCTTCTGTCTTGTGCCCTTCTCTTCGTGTCCATATAGTTGCCTGTTACTCTGATGTTATCGGTAATCTTGCACTTTCTTCTTCCTCTCACTCTCCTCCTACAAACTATTCCTTCCAAGGCGTCTGATAACAAGCACTCCCCTCTCAGCAAGTGTCCCCTCCAGTTGTTCTTTCTCTCTTTCATGACTTAGAGTGTTTCCTCCTTTCACCAACCATTTCCAGCACTTCAACATTACTTACTTTATCCACCCAGCTTATCTTCTCAATTCTCCTCCACATCCACGCTTCTACCCGTTTTTAATCTTATCGCGTCCGTCTCCACGTCTCTGCCCCATAAAGAGCCACACTCCATACAAAACAAGTCTTTCCTGAGCGCTTTGTCTACTTTTCCAGTTGATAGTCGCCAGTTAAACGCTTCCTTCACTACGGTAATGCGAGTTCTTATGTCTTCAAGACTTACAAGATATTTGAAGGATCTTACTTGGCTGATATCAGCTAGTCCTTTTTAATATTTATTAGTTTTCTTGCTGTGGCAATCACCAAACTCTTTAGTTTTGCTGTATTGATTTTCATTCCAAACTCTTCACAAGCTTCCTCTAGATCTTTCAGCATTCTGTTTGGAGTTTGCTCGCTTGCTGCGAACAAGACTATATCGTCGGCAAATAGTATGCATTTTATTCTCTTGCCACCAATACGCAATAAAGACAACAGGATTATTTTGATCGAAGTATTGAAAGTTAAACTGTGAATAGCGAATGGGTTGTGGAGGTCCATTTCTTAAGAGGAATAGTGGGCATCCGATGTCATTAAGAAGCGGCGATGCGAAAGACAGAGTCATGAGAGACTGTTGTTGCTATGATCCTGCCGGTTGTGATAATTAAGCGTCTAGACCAGTGTTTCCCAACCTTTTTTGGGTCATGTCCCACTTTCAACATTTTTTTTGCCCCCCATACATAATTTTTAATAAAAAAATTATTTGTTATTAAAGAAACTGATATAGGATGGTTTTTGAAAGAAAACACTTTAATATTATCATAAAACACAGTAAGTAAAATTAAAAAGCATATAATGAAATCTAAAATTCAAATTCAAAAGATTTATAATAAAGATTTATTATGGAAATTTAGTGTGATCCTTTTAAGAATTTGCTTTTTTGCTATATTTTGTAACCATATCTGGCATTGCGTTTAAATAACCCAAAGAGAAAGCGGTAAAGTCGTATCAAGTCAATTTCTAAATTGCCCCTCTAAACAAAACCAAATTGCCCCCCAGTGGGGCGTGGGCCCCACGTTGGGAAACACTGGTCTAGACAATGTGGTTCTGCGTTGCACAGCGCAAGCCGTTCCCACATAGCTACTAGCTGCCGCTTCCCTTCCTGACTCTAAGCCGCGGGAGCTCCCTCATACTTTTCCTGGTTTTGTAACCCACCGAGTCGGTAACCTGCTAGTGTAGTTCTTACACATAACGGCGTAAGAGAAGTACCTACAGCAAATCAGTTAGCAACTTGTTTAGTAATCCTGTAGTGCTCCACCGTGTTTGAGTTACTGTAACCACGATCACAATGAAATGGGAATATGAAGTGATCAGTCCAAATGAAACGTATAACAGTTTTTTTTTATCTCTGAGAACTTTATGCCTCGTCAAGGTCATAAGAGGCAGGAGACATATGGAGGACAAGGGACTACCCCGGCATTCGCCTGCAGTAATTTCAGGAAACCACGGAAAATCTAAATCTTGACGGCCGCACCCCGGGTGCGCAAACCATCGTGTTATCCATTGTTAAACTTGAACGTCAGCCACCCACTTATCGGGATCTATACAAGATGAAAACCATGTACTAAGATTGTTTCATAGCTGTTGAGGGAACAAGGGACATATATGAACCTATGAGAAATAAACTAACACAATCCTGGAATAAGCAAATCTGCAGTTTCATGCACTGTACATTAAGATTATATTTGTTATAGTATTATTGGTAGTGGACAATGAGGTCGTTAGATCGGGAAAAGGATTTTTGGGTAGGAACGATAAAAAAAATAACATGATGTGTGTGTGGGAATGATGTCAGCAAGATATCAGAAAACCATGTTAAACCAAAATTTGGATGGCCGGAGCGTTAGTCGACGTACACTCTTTGGCAAAAAAATTGACTGTGGGCGCCTGAGTCTAAGTCCCTTATTTCGCACAATGTGGCATCATTGCGCGTATTCAACTCAGTGCCATCTGTTATTCATTTCCTTAAGTCAAGCCTCGAACAAAGTAGGAAGACTCCGCCCGCACATTGACGATTCTTCTTGGCAGGGCAGTTCATCTATCTTTCCCCACATTTCAGTAAAAGGCTACTGACCGATCCCGAGACAAGTAACGCATTTTCCTGTCCCTGGATTGACTGTAATATTCGGCAAGATATCGCCGACCATAGATCAACCGGACGAAATTTGGTTCTAGCTAGACTCTTCTTAAATTCAGATCGTGAAACATATCGTTTAAGTTGTAATTAACAAGACTGCAATAAAGCGCAGTAAAAATGAGGTTCAGTTATACATTTTATTCCAAATGATTAGCGTAAAACTATAACGATATTTATTTATATATTGATGTGGCTAATCAGTTGCAATAATGCAACACATAATGAGGTGTGTGGTCCCAGAAATGGGTGTAAATGTTCAAAAATCAAGAGTTTTTAATTTTACAAAACTATTGAAACGATTATAAAGAGATTATTTCGGATAATTGTCTAATGCCAGTTGAATGTAACTGACTTCCGAGGCAGGATAGGGTTGTTTACACACTTCAAGAGCCATTTGTGAACATGAGCACCGTTTGCTTGTGGCTAACCGTCTAGCCTTGTAAACGCGTGGTCCTCGGATAGTGTCTAGGTTTTCCAATTATTTTTTTGCATTCGAACCTACAAACGGCTTATGCGTAAAATATAACATCGACCCTTACCTGCTTGCGTCAGGAAATAACTTACTTAAGGAAAGACTCATAACTGAGTGCTTCTGAATAAACTGCACACCTAACTATGAAAGCTTTCACAGAGGTAACACTGAAAGAAATCTTCTCGGTCTTCAACATCGTCGAAATCATGTCGTCTGGTTACGTTAGGTGGACTATAACGAGTTCGCACCATCGTCAAGGAGAAGAAAAACTAAATAATATTACTATTCCAATTTCTTATTATGCATCTGGATTTACGATTCGTCGACTTCTAAGTCATTAAAGGTGGGAAGGGAATGGAGACAAGGAATGGGAAGGAATTCGAACCATGGGTTTTCGAAGAAATAATCCCGCCATTCACACGAAGTGACTTGGAGAAACGAAGGAAACTCCAAATCTGGATAGCCGGATAGGAATTCAAACCCGCTTCCTCTCGAATGCGGAGCCATAGCGTTAACACTCAGCCATTAGATTCATTTTTTCAATATTTTTCGTATTTGGTCTATGATGCCATCCATAAAATTATTTTAAAAATCTATTGAAAAGTTAAAAATCGAAAATTAAAATATATGTGCAAAAGCGAGTTCATCTGATGAGAGCGGGGATATCAAAAAAAATCTCTGAAATCAGAAACGCAATTCAAATTTCATTTTCTCTCTCTCTCTCTCTCTTTTCGCCCCTCTCTCCCTTTTTTTTTTGCTTGGGCTTGACGGCTCGTTGATGGCAAGGTCATTAGAGGCGGGATCGGATTGGGGCAGGAACTCGGCCATGGCCTTTTGAAGGAATAATCCTGGCGTTCGCCTGGAGTAACTTCGGGAAACCATGGAAAACCCCGATCTGGATGCCCGGACGGGGATTCGAACCCGCGTCCTCCCGAATACGAGTCCAGAACGTTAACCGTTCACACACCACGCCCGGTACTTTTTTTAAAATTTTTTTAGCAGCTGTCAATTTCAAAGTGAATGTTAGCTCCCTCTTAAATGGAAGATATTGTCATATTAATCCCGTTGTTAAATGAAGTAGTATTAAACCAAAAATGACGAGCAAAATTGATCGGTTTGCTAGTAACCAAATAGGTAACATTTCAGTCTTTTCGTAGAAATGTTAAAAAAAAGAAATGAATCCACTTCATATTCTACTTGAGCAAAGACCTCAAACCGGATGCTAAAACTACAGAAATTTGCAGTCTCAATAAAATGTGGTAAAATAAGAAATTTCAATGTGGTTATGATGTAATTTTCTACAATGTTTTCTCATTTTTTTCCAAGTATGTCTTTCAGTAAAGATTAAGTGTTAGTTGGAATGAAATTATCACGCTGAGCAATAACACAGCTAATTGTTACAAAATTTTATAAATCGGCAGTACTACTCTCCGCAGCTAGAGTGTAATTCTAAAATATCGTAGTAGACGGAAACACTTGCCACACTGACATTCCCGCACTGAATTTCAATTTTATGCCTCAGTTTTTCTCCTACAATGTTCTGATTGAATGCCTATAAGACTTTACAATATTTAAACTTTCAAAAGAAATTGTTGCTTGTCATTCTGAGACAGACATTATAATGTAAATTCTTTGGGTTGGAATAAAATATACAGTTTTGGAAAAACCGAGCCGCAAGAGAATCAATTCTTATCACCGATCAAGAAAAACAAAGTTACTTTCATAGCGTTTGTTGATTTAGAAAAAAAGCTTTTGATAATGTAAGGCGGGACAAAATGTTCAAAATTTTAAAAAAGTCAGGTCTTACATATCGAGATAGAAAAATATTTTATAATCGATATAAGAATCAGGTGGTTATAATAAAAGTAAAGAATCATGAGAGTCACCAATCAGTTGAAAAGGGTATCAGATATGGTTGCAGTTCATCCTTACTAATATTCAACTTATGAGGAAGAAGCTACAAAAGAAGTAAAAGAGGAATTTGAATGTGGCTTAAGTGCTCACGAAGACAAAACCAGTATAATAGGATTTTCTGATGACACTGTCCTGTTAACAGGACGAACTGAGTATATGGAGGAGTTACTGAATAACATGAACAAGATAATGACGGAGTATTCTGTAATAAATACAGATCAAAGCAAGACGAAAGTGTGAAAGAAATAATAGTAGGTTAAATATAAAAATGGGATTGGATGCAAAACTAGAAGTAAATAAATTCTGTTACTTAGGAAGTAAAATTACAACTGATAGCCGAAGCAGGAATGGTGTTAAATGTAGAAAAGCACTAGCAAAAAGAACCTTTATGAAAAAGTAGTTTCAAATATTGACCTAGAAACCAGAAAGAACTTTTTAAAACTGTATGTATGGAGCATAGCACCTTTTGGTAACGAAGCATGGACTTCAGGAATGCCTGAAAGAAGGAAAATTGAAGCATTCGAAATGTGGTGCTATAGGAGGATGCTGAAAATTAAGTGGACAGTTAAACCACGAAATTAATATGTTTTGGAAATGATGGCTGGCGAAAGAAGTTTGTGGAAGAATCTTACACAAAGAAGAAACAGATTCGTGGGTGGTTTTTTGAGACATGTGGGATTGGTTACGTATGATGCAGTTAATGATGGACGTGTTTTAAGAGAGGTGTTTTGAGATGAAGGAGATAGTGCAAAATAAGAAGGAATGGTGGTTTATATCAAACCAATCGAGAGACTGACGACAGTAAAATAAGAGATAAGAGATGAAATAAGACAGAAGGTGCCGGCCGATTGAGACCTACTCTCCCGAAACACATCGATGGGGCCGACAGCTTAACGTCCAAATCCAGCGGACGAGTCAGTGTCAGAAGTGCATTCGTTCCATACGCGCTACAGAGAGGTTTGGGATTTAACCCAGGACTTTCGTGCACCATCTGATAATTAGTAATAATGTACCGCCACCGAAACATGTCCTAGTTCTAAAAAGTTCTTCAACCACCGGAGCTCAAATCAGGTGACGCCGCGCATCATCACGGAGCTATAATGACCCGAAACGAGGAAGTTGGCTATAGAAGTGTAGCATTTAAAAATCAACCTTTCACCTCCGTCACATGCTGTTTGATGCAGACGCGTAAATTCCAAGTGAGGTAGCTGACTCAATTTCATACCACTGCGGTGCAAGACAATCTTCTTATAGCTATCACCTTAGTAGTATATGAATTTTATGAGCGGAACAGAATATAAAGCATCCGGCATCTTTAATTCCTTTAATTTATAGCTGCTAAAAATAGAAAAAGGGAGAGGGGTTGAGAATGAGAAAGAGAGACAGAAAAAAATAAATTTGAATTGCGTTTCTGATTTCAGAGATTGTTTTGGAAACTCACCCTCTCATCAAATTATCTCACTTCTAACGACATTTTACCATTTACGATTATTAACTTTGCTTTAAGTAGATTTTAAAATAATTTTATGGATGTAATCGTAGACCAAATACGACTAGTAATGAAAATGTGAAGCTAATGGTGTCGCATTCGGGAGGAGACGGCTTCGAATACCTCCATCTATCTAGATTTGGGTTTCCTTTGGTTTCCCCAAATCACTCCAGGCAAAGGGTGGCATAGTTCCTTTAAAAAGCCAAGGCCGAATTTCTTCAAGTTCCTTTTCCGGAGTCCTTCCCCGCCTCTAACGACCTCGACGTTGACGAAACGTAATGCCATAAGAAGGAAAAAAATTGAATGTGAAGGAGTCATTGTTATTCGGGCAGAGAGTGTGATTGGAGTTGCTGTTGCGTTTCTCACTTTTTATGTCAAAGAAATAGCTTGCAACAGCCCAAGTGAATAAAAGATTTTGATGCTATTTCTCCTGATGTCTTGACGGGGTATTTTCAATAAAAATGCCGCAACAGGAAGTTAAAATCACAGAAAAAAATAGTTTCTTTGACAGAAACTACTACCGTTGAGCATCTTCTTCTTCTTTTTGAAATTAGATTAACGACTTCTTTAAATAAAATGGCCATCACGCTCCAAGTAATTGAGCCATTTTCACACATTAATATCATGCTTTTTCCATTTACAAAAATCCCTAATAGCTTCTAACAATCACTTGCCAACCATTTGCATGATGACTAAAGGCCTGGTTACACAGTGCGAGCTAGCATCTGAGCTGCCCTAGTCAGTTACTGCAGTGCAGCTACTCGCACCGTGTGACCGCATCGTACGAGTTACTGCCACGTGCGAGTCTGTCAGTAACTCGCATTCGAGTTACTACAACATTTTTTTATTTTACTCGCCTCTCGCCTTCCCCCACCACGCCACAAGCAGCAGCTCACATGCGACTCGGACGTCAACTTGCACGGTAATGCGAAATGACAGTAGCTCATAAGCCCGGGACTACGCCAGGTGCATTATTCGTTGCTGTATGTGTTTTAGTGTTTCCAGTAGTGGTTGAAAAAAAATGACGGATAGATGGACTTCTGAACAAAATATAATGTTTGTAGAGCTTGACAAGGACCAAACCAACTGATAGAATTGTTTGGATCCTAATTATAAGAACAGAGATTTGCGTAAAACCTCGCTTGAACACGTTCGCGTGGAATTGGGTTTACAAGACACGAATGAAGTAACATAAAAGTTAAAAAATTGCGTTATACGTATAATCAGGAGTTACTGAAAATTGAGAAAAAAGGTGGATGTGGCGCTGATGAGATCAATAAACCATCAATCAAATGGTTCGATGCTATGGATTACTCTCATAACTGCTTTATATTCTCAGGGATCTTCATTATATAGTTCTATAAATATTGTCTGCATTGCCTCTTTCCTTAGCATCCAATTCCTGACCCATATCGTTCTGTTTTTCGTCTTTTTTTTGCACAGCATTTTCAGCTCGAAGTATTTCACCGCAAAATATTTCTGTAACCGCTTTTATTACGGAATCAACTGTGATCAGTCGTGTATTTTGCGACAACATTGCACGAGACCTATGAATAGCTACTGAAAAGTGAGTACACACGTGCAGTAGCTGTCTACTTTCACGCCAGCAGCTCGCACTTGTGTAACCGGGCTAGACGAGTCGAGCTACTATCATGCGAGTACCCAGGTGTAGTAGCTGTCCACTGTCATGTCAGAAACTCGTACTGTGTAACCTCGACCTTATCAGTATTTCTTGAATAAATTTTTCTTATATTTACTGCACATGTTGCACCATGACGAAATAACATTTTCTTCAAAAATGCTTTGTGGACTATCAACTGCTCCTAACTTTGACAGATTACACGTTAACTTTCTATAAACAGCGGACTACAGGTATTAGTGGAATTTTCAGCTTCATGAAATCTGAATTCCGATGACTAACTAATTTAGTATTTTCACTTCCCTAAACTGATTAATGGCCTCTTCTGGTAACACTTCAATAAACTTGGCACATTACTTTGCCTCGACGAAAAAAATCTAACCCGAAGCGACTATGGAAATGCCCTCACTTCCGAAGGGAAAACTGGGAAAAACCAACAGTTACTCCCAACAAATAAAAAAAATAAAAAAAACTCAGAAGATTTAGTCAACAGTCACACGCACACATTCTTCTCAACGCTGCTATAGATAAAACTTGCTCTACCAAGCAAGTGCATTTCCGTGACGATAACTCGCACTTATGTATATACCTTCTCCCGAAATATCTCGCTTTGGTGCAATTCCTTGACGCGTTTGCGAGATGCATTTTTTGCACATAACACATCTGTTGCAACACTTTACCATAGAAGCCTTAAGCTGCGTTCCCTCGATCTCTTGTAACGGAGGCGGCACCTCATTAGCCGAAGTGTAAGGAAGCGCGCGCCGCAGGTTAGCCCTCGTTTACCTCGCCGCAACCTCCCCACCACGTTGCCTAGTGTCGTTTGGCACAGAGCACTTTACAGCAACAGAAGGGGTGCGCACCTCTGCTGCAAACCGATGGCAACAGCGCACCACTACACACGCCTGTGATGTTTACCGACAGAGAGTGGGTAGCTGCGTGTCGTCCCCGCTAGCAGAGGCGGCCCTGTTCCCATGGTGTGTTGTTGAGTATCCGTCCCGTCCCGTCCCGCCTTCGTTACAAGACGTCGTGGGAACGCGGCTTTAGAGGCACCACAAGTATCGCCGCGCATCTACTCAGTAGATACCATCCGTATAGCCCACGTGTCTAGCTTTCGCTTGAGGCGACAAACTTCCAGAACTGATGAGAATTTCGTGTGAACAGCCATTGCCAAATTTTCCGGTAACAACTGGTAACGGACCTAGGAACAAAATATCATTCAATGAGAGACATTATCTCTTCATTGAGAGGTGCGCAGGGTATGGCAATATTTCCCGCTATCAGACCTCACAGTCTACAGTCCATTTGTAATCGGCATTTCAGTATGACTTCTTCTTGTAAGCACCTTGTCTCGCAATGTGTGTATTACAACAACAACCGAAACAATACCGAAGAAATGTGTTTGTTAACAGTCGCTTTGATTGAGAGCAGCTCAACGTGAGGGATGTATTCCATGCTCCTTGTGGCATGCCGTCAGCTGGGAGTGTGTCGAAAACCTGTCGTGTCCCACCTTCCGCAGCGAGATCCCAGAGCAGAGATAGCGCGGAGAAAATTCACAGGGCTGGCTGCACTGAGGCAAGGTTACTCGCTGTTGTCCATTGTTCGCTGTGTTTAAACCACTTTCACTGGTTACTGTCCGGCCGACCGACTGCGTCCGTTTACCAGGCCTCGCCTGCTCGGCCGACATTTCAGCCCATGTGTAACGGGACCACCTACGCTGCTCCGTCTTTTTGTATCCTGTTTTAGCCTGCGGCTGGTGTGAATAGACGCTATTACGGTCTAGCTGCCTTCCGCCTGCTTCACATGTGACTCGACATACTCACGTGCGGCTGGTTCCGATACAGCCGCGCCGAAGAGATACACTAAATAGTAGGACAAAGCTTCATTTCGAACCAGAGTGTCATACAATCAACAGAACATCAAGGTATTATCATTTAAGCATACAGCCAAAGTAAATTAATAAGTAAATAATATTTGAATCTGGATAGCAAGTTTGCAATGCCACAAAAAGTTTAAGTGAATTAATAAACTACAAGTAAATTTTTAATATTAAGCGATGACAAGAAACCAAATATTCCTTACAATTGTAGAACAAGTAGCTTATGATCGTATAAAAATACAGAATTTCTAGCTCCTCCCTTCATTTCCAAAGAATTTAGAAAATTATCTGTTACACTGTGGCGTCAAATAATATCTAGTTTGTTCAGAATTAACGCAGTTGGGTTGCAGAATACTGTTACAAATAAGTGTAAAGATATTTATGGCAAATTTACGAGATAATAACAATAAAATTGAGCTGTAATCTTAGAAATGGATACTCCACTATGTATTTGCCTCTACATTCGTAAGTATTTAAATAATTTTTCCCTTATATGGCTGGTAAATGAATAAACAGGAAACAACTGTTCCCGGAGCTTCTCATCTATCATTTTCTTTCAGGGCATGACGTGCTGATAACCAACATGAGACATTTCCAGATTCCAACCTGTAACAATTCGGTTCCTCTCCAAGGTTGTTTCAGTAATTCTTTGTCAATCCGGGATAGGAACGGTCGTCTTAATTGAAGTGAATTGTCCCCCTACGAACTACATGTAAATCCCATCATAGATGTTTATGGCGGTTAAAAGAAGTCATAACGTAGAGAATATTTAGTGGTTGCTCATATCATGATACCAACAAATAGCATGTCGCAAAGGCAAGATGACTGCAAGTATGCCTCAAAAATGAGTTGCCATTTCTGAAATCGCAATCAGACCAGCTATATATAAAGATTTACAAATTAAGCAATAAAATGTTTATCACATTTGATCACCATATATTCTTCTTCTTTCTTCTTCTTCTTTCCGATAATGCCAACTTGTTATTTCTTATTCCGTTCTGTCCAATATTCCTTCATTATATCCCTATAATTCTTCTTTCCCTCCTCAACCACTTCTCAACCGATTCTTTCCTGTTCTGCATTATGCATACCATAATATCTTCTTTCTAAAGATCCCTATTTCCATAATTTTCTCTTATTTATTTCCAAATCTTTCTTAACCTCTTAAATCCAGCTGGTTGATTTTCCCCCAAAGATAATTGAATATCGTTTTTAGTTAATCTGTTATTATTCATTCTATAGATATATCCAGAAAGCAGCAATCTCTTTTTTCTCATTCTGTTATATTTTCTATGCTCTGGTATATTTCCTTATTACCTTTTAATTTCCGCAGTTCTGTTGTTTTAACTTGTCCCAGGATTTTTTTTTCATGATTCTTCTTTCTAGTAATTCCAGTTTATTCAATCTATATTTCAATTATATATTCTACTTTATGTTAGTCTACAGTTGTGACTTTCATTCATTTCTTTCTTCTTCTTTATTTAATCGCCTGCGTAGACGGGTTACAATGGGAGAGACTTATCCCTCCACGACGTCTGGATAGATGGACTGGGTTGTTTTGCCGTTGCCTTCTCTAGCTTGACAATGTTTGCAATAGCTGTTGTAGGCGTGAATGACTGTGATAGTGTGTATGTTCATTATAGTGTGTTGTTTGTGTTGTGGATGAGAGATGAAAGAAATGAGAGGGTGAACCCGCTGCCGGCCCATTCAGGACTACTCTTACGAAATGCACCATTGATGCCGCCGGGCTTAACGTCCCCATCCGACGAGCTAATCACCATTAACAGTGTCGCATGCCCTCCTGCCATACTCATTCCGGAGAGGTATGGGATTTAACCCAGGACAATTTGGCCCACCCTGCCGGCGAAATCCCGGTGATGAAAATTTCTTGGATCAGTGGGATTGGAACCAGCTAACTCCCTGTCAACGCCGAGCACCAGCACGGTGCCACAACCAACTGGACCAACAGGGCGGGCTCATGTCTTTCTAGCTGAGATCGATATTGCATACCTAAGCTACATGCGCAGATATGCTGGATCTGCTTTATGCAAAGGCCTGTCCATTTTTTTTCTCTTCCTATCGATTCTCCTTCGCCACCTTTGTCCAGCCATTTCCTCTCTTCCGTACACAATCATCATAAGCCGCGTTCCCACGATCTCTTGTAACGGAGGCGGGACGGGACGAATACTCAACAACACTCCATGAGAACAGGGCCGCCTCTGCTAGCGGAGATGAGACGCAGCTACCCGCTCTGTGTCGGTAAACATCACAGGCGTGTGTAGAGGTGCGCTGTTGTCATAGGTTTGCAGCAGCGGTGCACACTCCTTCTGTTGCTGTAAAGTGCTCTTGTGCCAAACGACACTAGGCAACGTGGTGGGGAGGTGGCGGCGAGGTAAGCCAGGGCTAACCTGCGGCGCTCGCTCGTCCCTACACTTCGGCTAATGAGGTTCCGTACCGTCTCACCTCCGTTACAAGAGATCGTGGGAACGCGGCTTTAGCCATCTATCCCTTGGTCTTGTCTCGCGGTCCTTTATCATGTATCTTCATTTTATGGATTTTTCTTGGTATTCTCTGCTCCTCCATTCTCCTTACATGCCCATACCACCTTAGTATGTCCTAAAGGAGGAACAGAAAGAGATAAGTGACGTCATTATGAAGATCAAGCTAACAATTAAAGAAAAAAGCCTAGAGATACTGCAAGTATACGCTCAACTCGGGATAAAGAGGTGTTTGAACAAGAGCAGAGACAGTTAAATGGTCAAAATGTTATAATTATGAGAGACCTTAATGTTCAAGTGGGCATAGAGAGGCAAGGGTATGAGGAAGTATTAGGGACAGGAGGATGGGGGTAGCAAGAATGAAGAAGAGGAAAAGCCTGAGTTGAGTACGCGCTCGAAATCCTGGTTGCTCCGTTGTGACGTAGCCAGTCGAGGTGAGAAGGAAGCGAACTGACTCTGTTGCTCCATTTCTATCGCCTGCGGCTCACCTTGAGACAAATGAATACAGCGGTGACACCAGGCAGGTTGGCGCGTGTCCTCAGGAAGGATGTTCTCTGATCAGTCAGGAAGTGCCCCAGCCCCACCTAGCTGCCTGCAGTCCTTGAGACACAACAGTATTTTGTCATCTACAGGCGGCCACACGATACCCGCTGAGGTCGTCCAGTTGGAGCGATCTGGTATCTCCGTGGTTAAGGCGCTTGCTCTTAAAATTAACGGTCCCGAGTTCAAAGCTCGATGGTGTTAGGAGTTTTTAAGAATTCCCTTTAACGAAATGAGCTACGCCAGGACACTCCGTGATTCGGATTCCACGTTTAACTGTAGTTCCAACCAGTAATCTCTAACATACAGATTTTTCTGCATTTCTACCTATATGAGGTCTCTCCTACCGGAATACCGAAATGTAGCAATTTTTCTACGATCTCTGAGAAAAACAAGGAAATTTTCCAGATTTTTTTTTTTTTACCGGTTTTCCATTTTTCAAGTAGGCAACCCTTTTTGTTTATGTTTTAGGGTGAATTCCTCGATAGATTATGTGAAACTAGTAATCTATTGAAGAATGTTTGTGATATCTTTTGGGAAATACTTTGGTGCCCTACATTTTCGATATTTTTAGGGGATTCCCGAGCTAATTCACTTGTTTATATAAACCAGAATTCGGATTTTATACGTTCATTAGTTTTCATCATTCAGAAGAGAAATTTTCTACGAGATACTAACAATAAGTCATAATGTCGTCAGACGAAGAACCGAGTACAAGAGCAAGAATATAAAAAAAAGATACATACGCTTTGTAATTTTTTTAGAAGTAATGGTATTCCATACAAAAATAATGTGTTTTGCATCTGATTGGTCAAACGTAATGATGGAGTGTAATAATTCTGTTGTAATATTGCTACAAAATAAAATTTCAAATTTTTTTTGGCCTTGTATTATTTTCGTATACCGATTCTGGATACGAATATACCGATATTAGTGAACAGCTCTGCCAATTTCGCATTTTGACGTTCAAGACCACTGATTCCAATCACGGCAGAAGCGGAGTGCGTGGCAGATTGAAGCTCTGTCACCCGATCGCAAGACTACGAATTTATGTGACTATTGTAGGCCATTTCTTCCAAAGTAATAATTATTATTTTTAACAAATACGCCAATACAGCTGTTGTTGGATATTATTTATTTCGCGGACGCGTTTTGCCTCTCGCCGAGGTATCTTCAGCGTACACGCTTTTCCTGTAATTAGTTTTAACTTTTGAACGATTTTTTTTTTTTTTTGTACATATAGCGAAACTATTCTTATATATAGGAAGCATAAGGCCAGGGTAAAATGATAATCTAGCTGAGAATCTACCTAACAAATAATGTAGGCGCTGTCGTCTTTAGAGTTCCTTTTATTGACCATTGAAGACTGTATGCATACAGTTGAGAGCGCTATCTGTAAGGATAACTCCTGGTAGCCTCTACAAATAATAATCATTGACTGAGCCGCATTTCGGCTGCGCAAACTGACTGTTTTAGAGAATGTTAACTTACTGATTGAATGGTAAAATAACATGATGGATGCATGGTGGCGAGGTAGGCTAACGAGACACGTTTAGTTAAGAATTAACCGATATCAACTGGTTGGTAGTGATCGACAAAGAGAGGACGAGTATGGCTCGCCGTTATCGGTCGTAAGTTCGGTTTTGCGTCACTGAACGGAGCGATGTCCTCTTAGCCGTCAGCGGTTTACTAATAAACAGCTCTTGCTGACACACGCTTTTCCACTCTGTTCTGATTGAGGCCCCACTAACTTTACGAAACATTTCATCTCCCTAAAAATCCTTATTCTTTCAAATAAATATATATGTCCAAAATGACTTTCACACTGTTTGTATGTTTCAAAACTTTATGTAAATTTTTCAGTAGATAGATATGTTCACTTTGATCCCATGTGAGAATAATCTCGGGGATGTGGAACAGTACATACACTTATTAGTAATGTCAATATTACTATATAATTGATAATATTATATACTGACAAGAAGTCAACCAATATTTCCTGTAATCTACAAATACAATCCCGAGTTAGTTAATACTTATTATGTGGAACAGTGTATAAACTTGTTACCAGCATCTAACAACCAGTTATTTTCTTACCAACCAGTTACCACAACTCATAAGCAGTCAATTACTTAAAAACCTGTTGGTATCATAATTTTTTACAGCAGTTTTTGAGTGCATGCTATCCCATGTTAGTTACTATATATGAGTGAAATTTTGTAAACAGTGTAATTACTTCATTTGTCAAAAGTTTCAACAGAAAGAAAAACCATATATCATTTTAGTAATTGTGGACAACTTTGTCACTTTTCCCTTCCATACACCATATATACTATTTTATCAGTCATTCTTAGTTACCAAATTCCAAGAAGAAAATTCTTTTCCAGAGTAAAATGGATTCTGAAGCAGAAACTCTTTCAGTTTGGACTTAAAGTAGTTGGGTTTTTGTAGATAACATTTAATTTCTGTTGGTAAGACATTGAATAAGGAAGCTCCAGTAAATGTTAACCCTTTCTGTACAATTGACAGTGATTTGTAATCCTTGTGAATATTATATTTATTCCTAGTATTATGGCTATGTATGTCAGCATTAAGATTGAAGTGTTCAGGATTTTCCACTACAAATGATAGTACAGAGTATACATATTGTGCTGGCATTGTTAATACACCCAGGTTTTTAAATAGATTTCTGCACGATGTCTGTGGGCTTGCTCCACAAATAGTTCTTATCAGTGGCGGCTGGTGGGTTATCAAACTGGTGGTGCACCACAAAACTTGACACAATCGATAAGACGTGATAAAATATACCTGTTTTTATCAACTTGTTCATTATACTTTTGGATATTGCTTCTATACACAGAATCTAGCTGATTACGAATGTCGACCGTGCCTAACACAGACAAACTCATTACATTTTGTAGGTGTACTTGCGAAGAATCATGTTTTTTTATTTTTTCACTCAAATGCGTCAAATCCTTGATTCCTGTTTCTGTCCAAATCGATTCTCCGCCAAAAATAATGCAAGGAAAACAAAAGAATGCATTAAGACGCTCACATCCACACAACCATTTCTTTCTATCATACATTTCACTTTTAAAACTTCGTGTAAATGGTTTATTTTTCGATTTGCACTCTTGTTTTAAATTTAAAAAGGGCCGTGGCGGTCCGGCCAATTTTATGTTCACTTTATTTTGAAAAGTTCTGTTATTTTCTTTAATATAATCAATGTTTATGCTCATTTTCACTAACACCATACACAGTATAGAATAAAAGTTCTCGAAAAAAATCGAAACAAAAACTAAAAACAATTATTTACGGTAATATAAATAAACAATTATTAGCGCGTCACACATACAGTGAAACTATACTGATAGTCTAATAACGAGATGTCAATCATGGCTGCCGTCGCCTCGCGCGCCCAGCCAGCCAATTCGTCAAACATCGGGTGCTCTCGGCAATCCTCGGTTTGCTCGTGCGGCGCTCGACAACTGACTCATTACTCCATACGTTTCTATGAAGTATCTTTTGTTTCACGCGTCAGGCGTATTAACTCGTACACCTACAAGTTGTATTAGCAGTCCTCGTGCACTCGCCGAAGCGCACGAGAATTTGTCTTTACAGGAAAATAAGTCTTAATAGTTTAGTAAAGCGCTCAAACTGTTTCACCATAATTGGAGATTTAATTTTTTATACGTTTTTGTTTTTGTATGTTTAAAAATAAATATTAAAATGGTAATATAAAAATAAAGATGAAGTAGGTACTTAATATTTTGTCATTTTTAAATCTTTTGGATTGGTGGTTCAGCGCACGAGCGCACTTAAGGTACAGCCGCCACTGGTTCTTATAGCACGTTTTTGCAATTTAAATACCCTCTGTGCTTGTGACGAGTTTCCCCAGAATGAGATGCCATAAGTGAGCAGGGAATGAAAATATGCAAAATATACTAACTTTCTGGTTTCTATATTAGCTATTCTAGATATTACCCTAAGTGAAAATGTAACAGAATTCAGTTTTTTAAGAAGTTGTTGAATATGCTGTTTTCAGTTCAATTTGTTATCTATACATACACCCAGGAATTTTGTGAAATTACTTTCATTGATTGCTTTTCCTTCTGATATCACATTATAGCTGTCCTTTGTTTTATTTTTTGTAACAAACTGAAGTAACTGTGTCTTTTCTACATTAAGTATTAGTTTGTTGGCACTAAACCACCTGTTAATTTTCTTTATAGCATCATTTGCTGTGTTTTCGAAGTTTTGTGCTGATGGGTCTTTCAACGCTATGCTGGTATCATCTGCAAAGAGCACCATGTGTTCATTATCACCTAGTATATGTGGGAGATCATTTATATAGATTAAGAACAGCAGAGGGCCAAGAATTGAGCCCTGAGGCACACCACATTTAACTATACCCCATTCTGAGTTTATAACGTTTCCTGTATTAGCATCTTTCAGTGATACACATTGCTTTCTATTTTCCAGGTAAGATTTAAACCAAAGTCCTGGCTTACCACTAACTCCATAGTGGTCTAATTTACCTAGTAGAATCTCATGATCAACACAGTCAAAAGCCTTAGCAAGATCACAGAATATACCTAGGGAATTTAATTTTTTATGCATTGATTCCAGTATGTTGTTTACAAAAGCAAAAATTGCTGAATCTGTTGAAACGCCTTGTCTAAAACCAAACTGTACTTTACTGAGTAGGTCATTCTTTTGTAGATGTGTATACACCCTTCTGTACATTGCTTTTTCAAAGATTTTTGAAAATGCTGGTAGAAGTGAAATGGGTCTGTAATTCTCAATTTTTGAGGTATCACCCTTTTTATAAAGCGGTTTGATTATTGACTTCTTGAGTGAGTCAGGGAAGATACCTTCTTCAAAAGAACTATTACAAATATGACTAATAACTCTACTGATGCTGGTGTTACATTGTTTCACTACATGGGTTGAAACCTCATCATAACCAAATGACTTTTTATTTTTGAGGGATTTAATAATTTTTTGAATTTCATTTTGACGTGTGGGAAATAGAGACATAGGTACTGTTTTTGGTGACAAGGATTTAAGTATTGCTATAGCATCCATATTCCCATTATATTTTCCTTTTATTTTTTCAGCAACTGTTAAGAAGCAGTTATTGAAAGCACTTCCTACATAAGAGGGGTCATTTACAAGTTTATCATTAACGCTTATAGGTATAGGTTTGTGTTCAGGGGATGATACAGTTGTTTCCCTTTTAATAATGTTCCAAACACTTTTTATCTTATTATCTGAACTACTAATCTCATCGTTTATGGCCAAACGTTTAGATTCTTTTATTACTTTGGTTAAAATTCTACAGTATGTTTTGTAATGTTGTTTGAGAAGCCTATTATCAGTATTCCTAACTTTTACATATAATTCCCTTTTATGTCTGCAAGATGTTTTAATACGAACTGTAACCCAATTTTTGTTTACTCGTTTTTGACCAATTGGAGCTAGTTTTGTAGGGAGACACCTTTCATAAATTTCCAAAAACCTTTGGTGAAAGTAATTAAATTTATTATTTACCCCTTTTAATTTATAAACAGTGCTCCAGTCCTCATTGAGAAGTTCATCATTTAATGTTTTTATTGAATTGTTCTTTAATGGCCTAACTCTGACAAATCGTTTCTTTTTGTTATTTTCATTTCCCACAACATCCAAAGTAATTATTTGAGCATTATGGTCTGACAAACCATTTTCCATTGGAATTGTTCCATGTATTTCTAATTTATTGGGCTCTACAAAAATGTTATCAATAATGGTACTACTATTTTTTTGTGTTCTAGTTGGGAAATTTACAGTTTGATAGAGATTGAATGATCTAAGCATTCCTAGACGATAATCTGTCTGGTTACATTCTACAGCAAAATTTACGTTGAAGTCTCCACAGATGATAATTTCCCTTTTAGTTCGTGATAAATTTATTAGAACCGCTTCAAGTTTATTACAAAATTTACTGAAGTCTCCTGTGGGAGCCCTATAAACTGTCAGCACTATAAGATATTTGTTTTCTAATTCTAACTGTATTGCTCAACATTCAAAATCTTGTTCTATACAGTATTTACTTACATCTAACGATTTTGTCTCAGTATTTTCTCTTACATATATTGCTGCACCACCCATTCTCATCTCTGACCTGCAATAACATGAAGCTAATCTATATCCAATAAAAGGGAGGAAACATATTTCAGAATTCTTTAGATGATGTTCTGTCAGACATATGATATTTATGCTAAGATTCAATGATTTTGGGTTTCTTCTATAGATATTATCAACTCATCAAGTTTGCTTGCAATACCCCTAATGTTCTGATGGAACATCAGACTGACATTCTTTATTTTTGACTGTCCAGAGGTGAAAAAAAGTATTCGCAGCAGTAGTAAAAAACAAACAAAACCAAATAATATCTGTGGCTGTACAGTTAACTATTTTGTTTATGAATGTTTCTCTGGAAACAAAACGAACAATAGCATTATTTACACACAATATTTCGGTAGCATAAAACTCCGTCGACATCTTCAGATGCAGTCGTAAGACTTGAAGTTTGCCTAGACTTGTTGTTTAAACTGTCATGGCAACGACAGACGTTGTTACGTTACCTAGCAGCATCTAAGACTTCATTAGACGCCCGCGGAGCACAAAACACAGGGCGTTGCTGATTCACGCATCACTTAGTTAGAAACAACAATACCGATTAACCAAATCAGACGCGAGGCGAATTTCAAACGCTTCTGTAATGACGCTGTCCCGAAGCCTCTCGCATGTGCTGTAAATGTGAGGTACTGTATTCACAAAAAGCTGTTATATACACTTAGAAAAGCAAAAACTATTACTAAAATATTTCATGTATAAAGATTCACTGAGATTTTAAAATCAAAATCTTATGATTTTCGCGTTTGAAAGAAGCAAAAGCTATACTTATCTTCCTAGTGTCTGATGGATATATGTGATGTTGGTTTTCTTAGTGTGTCTTTAGTTTTTAGAATGTGCTAACAGGAAACATGGAAATCTTCGTCTTCCGCGGTGTATAGAAATTCATACTAAAGTAAATAGACGTAAAAGTTATATAATCAGTACAGGGGAAATTTATGAAAATATTCAATAATTTCTTCTGTTTATGGCTTTACGTCTCGTCGACGTTGAGGTCATTAGAGGCGGGAAAGGACTGGGGGCAAAGTAACAGGAAGGAATACAGCCATGGCCTTTTGAAGGAAGTATCCCGGCATTCACCTGGAGTGATTTGAGAAAACCAAGGAAAATATAAATTAGAATGACCGAACGGGGATTCAAACCCCGTCCTCCCGAATGCGAGTCCAGAGCGTTAACCCCTCACCCACCACGCTCGGTTTCAATAACCATTGCTGTTTCCAATGATTCTGATTCCTCTTATAAGCAACGTTTCTATTTGTGCTTTGGTACTAAATACATTGAAACCGATGATCCCTAATGCCTTAAACATACAGCCCCAATCATATCCTCAACAATATTTTGGGGAATAACACTTCAACTTTACTGACCCAGGTCTAAACTGATAGAAACTATTCTTTAATTTGTTATGGAAACGCTTCTTTTAACGTTTTATAGAACATGTATAGACACGATTAGCTGCAAAATACTTTGATTCTTGGACACGTTATCACAGGGAATGGCACAATCTAAAAACAATAAGGAAAAGTTATAGCTCAAGGGGATATTGATGGAAAGAGAACATATCGAAGACCTCGGAACAGCTGGATTGATCAGATCAAAGACTTTACTTTAAGTACTGGAGAGAGACTGAAGAGCTGTATTCAATAAATTTGACGAAAATTGCTCCCTTCACTGAATATCAGTTGTGAATTGTTTCTACATTATTCTTGGAATATCTCGAAATTAGGCATTATTGTTTTTCACAGTAAGACTTGTGAGACGCTTAACGGTTTGTTTAGAAGATAGTAGAAACTAATGCTGCTATCATTGACAGAAGTCTGTAACAGTCAGCAACGTAAAAATAATCAAACGGTTTGAAATATTCGAAAAGAGAATCGTTTCAATCTGGATAATAAAAACCTGACTGATTACCAAGCTTCCTCTTTATTTAAAACAGTAGGCTATGTGAAAATGTGATTTTTAAACTACTTGCAGTTATGTAATTAGGGATTGCAATCCAGTAAAGCAGGATTCCGCAATTCCACGGATCCCACATAATTTGACAGTTTGGCGGATCTCGTATAAATTTATGCCGATCCTCAATCCGCAAAATGGCGTGTAAAGATGTATCAGTCTGCGTGGCGTTGCTGACTCGACTCAGGCTTGACGGTTTGCATTGCCCCATTTGACGGTACACTTCCCAATGGCATTTGACTCGAGTCAACAAAAGTGTGTTTTTGTCGTTCTTCTGTAGGGTAGGTGTGGATATTTTTTAATCGAAGTTTGGGCACATAAGTCCTGAGTTATATCCTAAACCTCTCCACAATGCTTGTGGGGTTAGGGTTTATGACACTGATGGTGATTCGTAAGTCGGATGGTGAAAGGGAAGCTTGGCGACACCTTTATATCCTTCGAAATAGTAGGCCTTAATGGGTCAGCATCGGGTTTCACCCTATCCATTCCTCCTTCTTTCGTTCATTCACAACACAATCTACACCCCTCTCTGACCATACATACATCACAGGTATCAACAGAAAATAATAAACACGCAAATACAATTCTATACTGAAGACGGCAAAGGAAAACAATTATAGTTTAAACATTCTAAAAAAAGGTTGAATAGAAAAAGAAGAAGAAAACAATCACATTGATGTTATTTGCATAATTATAATATACGTAATTATTATAATTACTTTAATGTGTATGCTTACATGGAAGTACTAAAACAATTGTATATTCAATTATTTTTGTTATGTTGCACGGCGCATAAAGTGTAAAGATCCTTTTCGGCTGCTGGCTATATATCCAGTTGATTCAGAAGAGGGATATAAAACAATCAATACTATTTGATTCTTAAGATCTTGCTTCCAAAAGCAGAAGTGATTGATTGATTTAGAAAATGATTCCAATGTGATTTACTATTTTTATTTAGATATCCTACCCATAAATACCAACTAACGTGTTTGCTTGACTGCTTAGTAGATGGATTATTTTGGAAACTGATTTCCTGCAAGGTATGTAATGTGATAAAAGACTGAATACTCGTAATATTTTATTACTTAATTTATTAGAATTTTATTTAAAAACAAAAATGTAAAAGCACAAAGTTAATTTAATGCGTTAGAGATTAATTTGTGGTTATAGTTATAAAAGTATAATTAAGAGAGGCTTGACTTTTTTAACTTAACGTAATTATGTTGGTTAAAATATTGTTGAATGTTGATTTTTATTACTTGACTTTAAGATTAATTTGTTAACCAGTTAGATAAACGTTTGTTATTTAATTTGATTACACTTTCAGCACTTATGCGTATCCCGCAGAATTGACGCCAATCCCGCAAATGTTGTATGGGATCGAAAATAGTGCGGGATTGCAATCCTTAAATTAAATGCGATGCAGTTTCATCGTGGATATAGCATTTAATGAAATTGCTTCGCTGTTACGACGTTTGCATTAACACGAACTTAAATTATGGCTGTTCACCTAACGAGTGTGGTAGTTCCGAGCGTTGCTGCTAGATGGCTGTGTGATGCTCGCTGTGGGGTACGCCCCGCGGAAGCTGGCTTTGTTGACGTCGTTATATGCACTCTCTCATAATGCGACCTTGTAAGCCGTTACTCTACACTTTGTCACTTTTACGTGCACTTGCCTTTTGTTCGGGCGAACGGGCTGAACCGTTTAATGACACATTTTCGACCTTCAGAACGTGTGGGTATCGGCCTATATACACGCCCAGTTTTGCTTTACAAACCTTTAAGCAACCTAATACCACTCAGCCCACAATCAAGTAAACGATAGCTTCTGTCCATTTCATTGCGAGAAACAAAAAGTTGTTGGTATCTGTAAGAAAATTTCTTACATTTCTCTAACTTGTGCCTTACAATCGTTTAACAAGCTGGTATTTGACTCCTCTAACGAAGAATATGCTTCAGCTCTGTTTTCATCAACAAATTCGCTTGAAGTGAAGTTTAAAAAAATGTAAAATTAGAGAAATTTGGTGTTTGGCCAGATCACAATAATATCTTTGTTCGGACCAATTCGTTCTCTTTAGCTTGTATTTATGAGGCAGCAAGTGATTTTTTCCCCCTTCACGTGGCGCGGCTACATACATTATTGTTTAATTTATGTTCTATATAGAAACATTTATAATTTAAAAGGATCTTCAAATTTTCTGTGCCTCCGAGACAGTTACCATTTTAAGTGTTTGTGGTATATGTTTATCGACACTTGTGAAACTATAATACAGATTGTTATAAGATATTATTTATATCTATAACGTCTCGTCTAAATTAAAAAAAAAATCAGTTGTTTATCAGAAGGTTAAGCAACGAATTTAGGTAGCTAATTGGTCAGTTTCGTCCAATGATTTTTTCCCTTTGTTTTAGGCTCGTCTACTTTAGGATCATTTCTGTAGGAATCATCTCACTATTCGGTTGGAGTGATTTCGGGAAATCATGGAAAACCGAAATGATCTTAAACTCGGATACCAAGCCCTTGCGCTACCGCTTGCCCAGTTTCGTCTAAGTTGGGTGAGCTAGCTGTTAACCCGTTGTTAAGTTGCTCGACTGGAAATGTGAAGCTCACCGGTTCGAAGCGCGCTGGAGCCGGGAACTTGTGCCGACTTTTGATATACCCCTCCCATCTTTGAGAGCTTGCTTTATGTATATGAAGTACTCTGTGAGCGCTCTGCGGTTCGGAGTCCTACTTAATCTTGCGACAGGCGTGCTTCCAAAAGTTACACTTCAGGGCGCATGTATCAAAATGATACAGCCGTTAGAAACATATTTTTTTTTGTACTTTAATGATTAATATCAATTGTATATATAAGGGTTATTAGAGAAAAACTTTCATTTCAGCACCGAGTGTGGTGGTGCAACGGTTAGCGTTCTGGCCTCGCATTCGGGAGTACGCCGTTTCGAATCCCCGTCCGGGCATCCAGATTTGGATTTTTCCATGGTTTCCCAAATCACTCCAGGCAAATGCCGGGATGCTTCCTTCAAAAGGCCATGGCCGAATTCCTTCCCATTCCTTGCCTCCCATCCTTTCCCGTCTCTAAAGACCTCGCTGTTAAGAGACGTTAAGCAGTTAAAAAATATCATTTCAGCAAAAAGAGATTTCTTTATTCAATTAAAAAAAAATATATAAAAAAATAATTTCTGAGAAATATAAAAATTTTCGTCGTTATTAGCATCTTCTTCCTCACTAGATTCTTCACTTAACTCAGTTTCAGAATGTCCTTCCCTTTCTTCTATTTGTTCGCACTCACCAGTGTCACTATCCTCATCTGAAGAATCTGGGGCATCATGTCTTCTGTAGTCAAATAGAAAAAGTATGCATGGCTTGCAAGTCGTCTGGATTGGTCAAATTGTAAAGTTTCTTCTCTCCAGACATCTAAAACTAAAAAAGGAAAAAAACTAATGGTCACTTACACGGAAGGGCGCAAGTATCAATTTGATACCAATGGTCTTTGTAAATGGATACATGAAGAAAAATTTGATCTACTTGAAAATATATTACTTACCAATAAAACAGTAAAATGCTGGGCAGCAAATAAATTTTAATCCTCAACTAGCGAAAAATCACACTAACTGGCGCGAGTATCAATTTTTTACACGCTTTTTTATTAGCTTGAGTTGTATGTATGTATGAATGTATGAATGTAACGGAATTTTACAACTCCATTTTTACCCACTTCCCGATGTCCGAGCTGTTTGAAATTTGGCACACATATTAAGAACCGGTGACAATACAATAATTTCATAGCTATATCCTGCTATCCTAATTACTTTGACAGTAACAACAGAAAAATGGTTGAATGTCGTGGAATTTTGTAATATAATTTTAACCCAATTCCAGATGTCCGAGTTGTTTGAAATTTTGCTCATGTATTGATAACTGATTACAATACAATAATTTTATAGCTATGTCTTGATATTCTGATTACGTTGACAGTAAAAACATAAAAATTTTGTACACGTTTTAAGAACCGTTGACAATACAGTAATCTCTTAGCAACGTCCTGCTATTCTCGTTACTCTGACGGTAACAATAGAAAAATGGTTGCCATGTAATGGAATCTTTCATTTCAGTGTTTACCCGCTTCCTGACGTCCGAATCGTTTTAAATTTTGCACACTTATTAAGAACCGATAAAAATTCAATAATTTCACTCTCACCACGTTGTCAGTGTATCCTATACTTGATGGGATTACTGAGTTAGGCAAATGCAGCCGCGACATTAGTGCACAGGTGCGATTCGAGAAATCTTCGTCATTTGGCGGCCACACCCTTCGGAGATTTCCCACCCAATATAGCCATCATCATCATCGTTCTCCAGTTTCCCGGGTGTGATTTACGAGCCTTGGTTGCTGTAGACTATCGTCTTCTGCTATCTCCTATCCAGAAAGGTTTCTCTGTCTGAAGTCGCTTAACGTGATGTTGAATAGTAAGTATTCGAAATATTACTTCGTACTATTATAGAAAAGTAGCCTTCCTCGTTTACCGTGCTATTGGATCTCTTGTTGAGTTGACCATTTAATTGTATTTTACTCGTGGGAATAATAATTAATAATGAAACTACAACTCAAAGAAAAAGAGAGATTGGCGAAGAAAAGCCAACAGTAAGAAACATACTTTTTAAACTATCTGAACTAAAAAGTTAAAAATAAAATTGTAGTTTAAAAAACTAAAATCATGCTTTCGTAGTAATGTGAACTAAAAGGTTAAAAATAATATTTAAATATAAAGATTTTGTTTAACAGTAATGGGACGTCCAACAATTCAGAATAAATTAATTTTTTTGAATAAGCTTAAAGTATAAAGTCACTGATTACAAAATTAAAAAAGCGTGGGGTGCGCTCTACATAACTTTTGACAATGACTCTGTCTTTACAAACAGCCAACGACAAAAAATATAAGACAACTGAAATAGCACCCTATGCTTTTTTACATTAAAGTTAATTTTGTAATCAGTGACTTTATACTTTAAGCTTATCGAGTATCAATTTTATATAAACAAGTTTCTCCAGAAAAAACAAAACACCGGCCGGAGTATGGAACGTCACTGGCAAGTTAATGGTTAAAAGTCAAGGTGTTGGGGAGGGTAGCCCAACTCACCGATTTCGTGCCCTCAAATTCGAGGAAAACTGTTTCACATGTATCAAAATGATACTCGTGTCAATCGCTGGGTTAAACTCTAAGTCCAGAGAAGGAACGCATGGAAAATCGAAACTCATTCCTTGACCGTCTAGGTATACATTTTCTCACTGTCGTATCTCAAACCTCGTTAAGTCTCTGTTTCGCTCGACACTATATATTGTTTCGCACTTTAGGTGAAAGGTGATCTCTGTATATTCGCAAGAACCTATGAGCAGCAGTGGAGGATATAGGGCTATGTATTCCTTCCTGTGGCCACAGCACCAAAGTGCAGTGGTGAGTTCATTGTCATGCACCGGCCTTTTTGACTCCGCGTAGTTCCCTCCCAGTCCTCATTTGATGGTAGGTTGAATGGGCCTGGGGGAGCCGTTCCGAAAGTTCAGCATCAAATAAATATAATCAACCTCGTTGGGGACTGAAAACCAGCACACTGTCACTCTACAGACAAAGAAAAAACAGAACGTGATTCATAAGTCTCTCCGAACTTTCAGACATTTACGTATCGTGCAATTGCTAAGACATATAAGTTATAGCAAAAACGGTTACATCCAGTTTCCTTAAACTTGGTGTACCACGCACAGATTGTTTTGGCGTGATATTTCCGTTGAATCGTGATAACTGACTTACATTTAAGGAGTGTTAAGATGGAGAAATTTTTGTTTACCACTGAAAGCTATGTTTTGATTGCACCTTAATGGCTAAATCAGGCAAGACGCCTTGTATAAACTGAATTTTGGAGAGATTCCGTGACCGGTTTTTGTTGTATCCGTCATATCCACTGCAAAATAAATGCCCGAAATAGGGGAAAGACTTATGAATTTTTAAATTTTTAAATCTTCAAAATTAAGATGTTTAGTTATTCATTACTCGCATTTTAACTTCTTTCTGCATTAGGGAAGTTTGCTGCTATCCTCTACGGGATTCACCGTTATATATATAAAACCTGAACCGGCTGTCTTAAAAATCTTTCAAAATTGATAGAGTTATCATTTGATCAGAGCTTGGTGACATGTAGAACTTTATTTGTTTGTTCACTTCATCGACTTTGATCAAAAAATAAACAGCTATCACTGCGCGTGAGCCAAAACCACAAATCAATTTATGGTTCCAATTACTGATACACCTATACCTATACTGAAGCAACGGAATGCGGCTGCACATGCCAGTTCCTTAATCAGCACCTCAGCACCTTTTCAAACCGCAAATGTGTTAATGTATACGTATTCCAAATGAGACATTATTTAGCACTTCATTAGGACCGTTTAAAGTTTATGTATTAATGGCGAAAGCGCTCTTCCATTAAATGTAATTGGATTCAACCAGCTTATCTACAGAAAGCCACAAGAAAGAGAACGAAAAATCTGGCAACTGATGATCGAGAATAACACGCAGTGTTAAATCTTCCACGCTTCTTTCATGCTTTCCCCCCCCCTTATGCCACTGCGCCTTGTCGACGTCGAGGGTACTAGGGCGGGAAGCGACTGGGAAACAATGAACCGGTATGAATTTGGCCATGGAATTTTGTATGAACCAACCCGGCATTCGCCTGGAGTGATTTCGAAAAAACATGGAAAACAAAATCTGGATGCCCGGTCGGGATTCGAACACGCGTCCTCCTGCTTACCCACCACGTTCGCTCGCTTCTTTCAGTTGGGAGTGGCGTTCCGGGAGATATGGCTGAAATACAGTCAGAAACCATCACTGCATTCAATAGAACTCAAAATATTCGCCAGTTTGTACTTACGGGGGCTGGAGTTCAGAAGATTCCTTGTCTCAAAATACGATATCTGGCCGAAATGATTGTGATTGTAGAAAAAGAATCCATCATTTGATAAATAATAAGGCACAATGGCAAAGAAAAAATACAGTATTACGCGTTAGAAAAATATTTGTTTTAGACAAACCGTTCATTGATTAGGAGAATATGGCTTCGGTACATCCTCTTGTCTAATGAATACCTTGGCTCAAAATTTTACCTTTCTGTAGCTATGTGTTACATTTTTTCTCCACCGTCCTGCCTTCTTTTTCTATTATTTACATTACGTTAACAAGCTTCTTTTCATTGCTGTGTTACCAATTATATTGTAAAAATTTACTTACCTCTTGGTAGTCTTTGTGCTGAGCAAGTGCTTACTAAATGAGCTTCCTAAGCGACTTAAAATATAACACTTCACGAGAGATTTATCCAGACAAACTGAAACGTTAAAATTTAATAAAACGTTGTAATATTTTTAACTGCAGTATATTATTAAGAAATATGGTGCCATTTCGTCAGCAACAAAAAGAGTTTTGCTCTGAGACATAAAACTCATAACACAAGTTAAGTCTAAAACTTAAGACTAATTATTCTATATCAAATATTTTGAGAAGTTAACTGCACAGTCATGATGATTTCTCGTTGTTTAATTATTTAATATACACAGTTTACAGAAAAATATCTTAAGTTTTAAAGGGGAAAAATACCAACAAATACTTTATGTCTGCTTAAATCTCCATAATTTCTATTTAATTTAGGCTACGATATAATTGTTTTCTGA
Organism: Vandiemenella viatica; assembly: GCA_031002005.1. NCBI lineage: Eukaryota > Metazoa > Arthropoda > Insecta > Orthoptera > Morabidae > Vandiemenella > Vandiemenella viatica. Next base: position 131,084,501 of record JARYHS010008074.1, read on the forward strand.
ATGGGAAATCCTAATCTCAGATTATCAAAGATCTTGAAGAATTTCAAATAGTTAATATGAAATGATGATCTGGAGAGTTGATAGTAGAATAACTTGCCAGGCGTGTCCAAATATACTCGTAGTGTTGACTGATGCGTATTTTACCCGTAGGTTGTTCGTTGTCATCTCTGTGTTTGATTTTGTCGCCGTCAATATGATAAAAGTTATTTGTGCATTATTGAAGAGAAACAAGTGAAGTTTTGTGTCACTGTATTAGGAATGTTGATGGGACAATGTCATGATTGTCGATTTCTGTCTGCCAAACCGAGCGTGGTGGGTGAGCGGTTAGCGCTCTGGCCTTACATTCGGGAGGACGCGGGCTTGAATCCCCGTCCGGGCATACAGATTTGGATTTTCCATAGTTTCCTCAAATCACTCCAGGCGAATGCCGGGATGTTTCCTTCAAAAGACCATGGCCGAATTCCTTCCCGTTCCCTGTCCGCAGTCCTATTCTGCCTCTAATGACCTCGACGTCGACGAGGCGTAAAGCCATTGGTACAAAAATTAAAATAGTCTATCTGCCAAAAATGTATCTGTAGGAAACATAAAGAGTATTCTTATGGCTTGTGCCAGTTCTTCATACTGTGCATTGGAAGAGACAGTCGGCTATCAGTCTGTCATTTTTCTTGTTGAGAACGAATTCACAAAAATCTGTTGCTTTGACCCACGTTCGATGCAGATTTATCGGCATCTCCCCAGTCCAAGGATCTTGAGCATCGTCTTTAAGCTTCCTTAAAGACAGCGTAGCGAATCGGTACTAACAATAAGTATCGTCCAACTGAATGTATGGCAGAACGTTTGAAGTGCTCATTCCTCCACCCAGATCTCAGCATAGCCCCTTGTCTCGCCCGTCAACTTGATGCCTAATACGCCAGCGATGACGGCAGAAAAGGAACGCGAGGACAGGGGAAAACATAGTCCTCCTGCGGGGAATTCCATCGTCCTGTGAGAGCAGGGCACAAGGTCCTTCGGTTGGCTGCCTCCTTTTGAACACACGCCGGAGTCGCGGCCGCAAGCGACAGATCCACAATGCACCGGGGCACACACAGAGCCGCGAGGCACCTGGCGAAAGGAAGGCTCACCCCCAACCCCCCGGCTCTTTTCAGCGGCGGGCCCAAGATGGCGGACCGGTCTTTTCATGAAGTCGTCCCAGGTAGTTCATTACACCCTCCCGTGCAGATAATCCCGCCTTTTGAGAAGCACTGACAAATTGCCATTTCGGCTCTGGCTTTATGCCTCGCCAGGGATGTGTAAAGCCCGCGTCCAGTATATGCGGCTGTGGCGAGTACGTTCAAACCACCGGCCATCTGACTTTGTCCCGTTGCAGTTTTTAATCGATAGCTGCCCAGTCTTCACTGGAATTTATATTCACCTACACTTTGACAGATGGTTGTTCTTTTCAAAGCTATAGTGATCTCAACGCCAACTTGGTATTAAAATAAGAGCAACAATTTCTAATTTTGCTCATTTGCCCAGAGTACCAAATATATTTTGAGAAAGTAACAATTAAAACAGCATACGTAATAACTCCGTTGAGCTCCAATGTTCGTTGCACAAAATAATAGCTGCAAGTTAGCACCCATTTATTCTATTTATTTCTTTGTAATTGGTAACTAAGGCCTCAGAGCCAGCGTTTATCGCTTGTGATAATTATTATTTCTGTGAATCCTTCTCGAAATCCCACAACAGTTGTGACAAAAGTGTCAACCAGTAACGCCTGAGGCCAGACTCGAACTAACGATCAATACAGGTAAGTAATAGGGTCTACACCTCGTTGTTTGCTTTTGCACTGAAGAGCAAGGGAAAGATAAATAATATTGCGCGAAGATACAAAACCAAAAGAAAAAAAAAATATTTTCAGTAGCTGTATTTAGAACATAATTTGGGAATACCTCATATTAAAATTTCCCTTTTTATTCATCATTCCGTAAAGTGAGTAACCCTTGGTATGCTCTGAATGATAGCCTGCGTTTTCTCATTTTTCGTTTTTTCCCATTTATTTATATTTCCCTGCAGCGTATGTTGAACATAGAACTCCAGCCAACAGCTTTCCGAGAACAAATTCATCTTACCTTGCTACCGCGTCCAAGCTGATTCTCCGTTTTTGTACACCATATAGAAAGCAAGTTTTGACATAATTAATAACGCCTCGAACGCTGTTACATTTTTTTTGAAAATCGTTTACGAAAGCCAGTTGTAGTTTTTAGTATGGAAACGTTTTACTTGCAGGTGATTCTAATTGCGACGAACTTAGATACATGCACATTTTATAGCCAAAATTCTGACCTAATAGTCAAGAGCAAAAACTTTTTATAAATTTTATAAAATAAATTTTACATTTTTCAATGATAAATAGTCATAAAACAAGGGCCAACGTAAATTATACACTTCTGGCAATAAGTTTCAATTCGTCCTCGTTTCAGAAAATGCGTAGGACTTTGGTGCTGGAACTTCGTTTTAGAATTTTTACACAGAATTATAAATAAATTTACGAAGCCAGCCGTCTACGTTAGTAAGGGAGACTGGTTACGGTTGTGCCAGGTTACGGTTGTGACAGTCGTCATATTAGCCAAACTATAAGGAATACAGGGATGGGGAAGGGGTAGGGAAGAGCGGCGTGCCTGTTTGAACGTGTTTCACGGTATCGCGTGACATTAACAATCGTAGAGGCATACATTACTTTTGAACAGTCAAAAGTAAGTATTTTTATTAGATTTCTTTTAATAATTGTTGTTGTATGTGTACAGATAGAGTAATGAGTGTTTTTCCTCGTTATAAGTTATACATTAGTAGTTAAATAGCAGTGATTACTTTGCACGTAGGTTATTTTGTATTGTCAAGGCGATTGTTGTTTTGCGAAGGAGTGCGTTGGGTACGGTTGTGACATATTTTCTGGGGACGGTTGTGACAGTTAATTTTTTGTTTTTGATGCCCAAAAAACGCTTGAGGTAGACCGACAGCTGTACAAGGCACATTAGTCATGGTTACTTTAGCAGAAAATGCCATGGGAAATACTATCCCTTCTTTATTTCCACGGGTTAGTTTTCAAGATCATTTTGCTAGAGATCAATTGGGACTGCAAATTCTTCAGGCTGGATGCAAGGTGCATTGTTCCTAGTATTTCTCGAACATTTTAAGAAATTTCCTAATGCTTCTCCAACGCATAGAGTCTTACTAGTGCTCGATAACCATTCCTCGCTTATTCACATTAATACATTGGATTTTGTAAAGAAAATGCAATCACTTTGCTTTCGTTTCCTCCACACTGCTCGTACAACCTGCAGCCCTTGTATCGACCTGTCTTCGGACTCTTAAAAAATCTGAAAAAACTACTTGTGACACGAATAGATGCGGAGTCACAATGACAATTACGATATACCAGGTAATATAAAAATGATCTATATCAAGAATTTTATAATAACTATTGATGCTACAATGCCTTATTAGTTATAAGCGATTAAGGTGTTCCCAGATTAATTTCTATTGTCATGTAAAAATTAAATTTTTCCAGAAGAAGATTATGTTACATTATGTTTGATATTATTTGAAATAAAAGTGATTTTAGATAGTTTTGATGTATTTTTTACCCTGTCAATACCGACCCCAAGCACTGTCACAACTGCCCCTGGGGTGTGGTCGGTTGTGACATTTTTTTCTAATTTGTTGCTGTTACTTAACCATTGTACTTAGGGACATTATTGCTTATATGTAGGAAAATGTACAGTTTACTATAAAAATCACTTTTCTTCCAGGTAACTGGCATAGTAAGAAAATTATGAGCGATCAAATGAAAATTGTCACAACCGTACCCAGTCTCCCCTACCCTGGGTACGTTGATACACACCTTCAACCTGTAGTGCGGGTGATATACAGTGGGGTAGGCGTTGATAAGGGGATTCGTAACTTTATGACAAGTCATATTTTTCCTGTCTTCTTTTAAAGCTGTAATGCTGAATTAAACAATGATTAAAGGTTTCTGACTGTATTTAAATGAATTTTATATAGCATACAAATGCATATTCAGGCAATTTGTCTAGTTTTGGTCATATTACGATAATATTTTAGGTCATATTATCATATTTTGAGGAAAAATCTGGTAATTTTTAATAGTGCCAGAAATTCACTAGAAGTTATAGATGAGAATAAATTAGGATAATTATTCACAGAAATGCAGTCCTATTAAACATTAGAGGAAAAAACAAAAATATCTGTCACTGAAGTGGTCATAATTAACCAGTCAAGAATTAAAGATATGTATTAATATAATCACTCTCTAAACGTTAATGTTTCTCCCCCCCCCCCTTTTAATATCGACAATGCAGCAGCAACATTCCTATGTCCAGACGCATAAATCAATATCTCACTGTCGCCAATACTTTTGAAAATATTCCTCAGTTATTGTCAAATCTGCAGTGGATCAGTGAGTACCACCATGCCGAAAACAAAATTTTCTAAAGTGCGAAGTTACGGAATTACTTAAAGGAATTTGGGAACGAGTATTTTAGAACAGACGAAAGAGTTCTTTTCAATACATAATTTGAAATTAAAGTAACTTCAACAAAACGATTTTAAATTCATTTCCATTGGTACAGTGAGTGCACGGAAGAAAATTATATTGTCTACATGCAAGCGACACCACTAGATAAAATAAATGATGTATAATTGGGCATGTTTGATGTGTAGTAAATTCAAATGTTTGGTCATATTTTCTTATTTTTAGATCATATTTAGCCTACACGTTTTTAAGATGATATTTGCAAGCACATTTCTCTCTCTCTCTTTTTTTTCATGTTTATAGCCTTTTGCGTATATTGTCGGAAATGTATACGTTCTTATACAAGTTTGGTCCAGTTGAAATCTGAGGAACGAACTGGCGACGGAAGATATGAGATTGCAACCTTGGGAGGAGGCTTTGTACCAGCACTGCAGTGTGCGGTCGAACGTTGTTTTGAAACGCAAATGCTACGAGTTCACTCATCAGGGTTTCTAGACTCCTATAAATCTGTAAGCTGTCCCTTTGTCCAGGTATCACGCAAAAATACTGAACCAATTTGAATGTTTTATTAACTTTTTTTATTAAATCATTCGGAGCCACCTTTTTTGCAACAATAAGAGTACATTTGTGTTCTGTGATGGCAAAAATTGAGTATACTGTAAAAAAAGAGTTCGTTATTTTTTTAGGTTTGTACTCACATTTTTTATTGTTTTTTGACACAATCAACAAATACTTATTTTTCCCAAACACTTCTACAGCATTACTATATTTAAATATTAAGTTAATCGAAGGTTTGTTTCTTTCTTCTCTCCAACCTGTATTCGTGAGAGAAAACTCTCTTGATGAATGCAGAAGTACCTATTAAGAATAGATAAAAGAAATTATTTTAGATATATTTGGAAAAACTTAACGTTTGTTAAATCTACGAGTTTTCTGTGCAATTCATTCATCAGTATTTTTTCTTCATATAAACGGCTCATAACAATTTGCAATTGGTGCAGATTAAAAACTTCAATAACAGACACAAAATATTAATATTGATTAATCTTGATTACAACACGCATTATAAGTTCGCTCCTTTCAACAGCATGTGATTAAAATTGGAATATTTTGTCACTGACCTAGATGGACAAATAGCTGTTGTTTATATTAACCGTATTGTTAATCTTCTAGGACAAGGCTGACCAACAAATTGTGGAGATGGGCCACAATTTAGATTCTAAGTTAGCCTGCGGGCCACATAATACACTTGCCTTTAGTTACAATAGATATTTAAATATAACCAAGATATAAGGAATAGTTTAATTTCAATCAAAAAGTAAAAACCATCAATGAGACCTTTGCAGAGCCTTCTGAGCTAGCACATTCTAAATCGCTGCTGTTGCGGGCAAATTCAAATGCGCTGGTGGACGCGCGAGCGTGGAGTGGGGCAGCGTTTTTGGTTTAACGGGGAAAGATGTATCCGCTTTCGTAACGATTTTTGCATTTTTTCTGTTCATGATACTAGCAAATAACTTCTACTTAATCCGAATCCGTAGTAGAAACATTACTCCCACCCTCTCACTCATCAAAACCAGCATTAAGATCAGAAACCTGTTAGTTAATGATACAGTGTCTGACAGCCGGTTAGGCTTCTTTTACACTGCATGTTACCCGCTTGTTTGGCCGTAGGTGTTGAATTAACGTCACGTTGTTCCTTCACTTCAAAAACTACATATTCCACACAATCAAAATTGACTCTTACCACACGCAACGTAGTTTAGACCACAGTTTTCTGCGACACTCACATTCACCCAGTGGGTGAAGTTAAATAAAATAAAATGGCAGTGGTAGTATTATTACGATTTTCTCATGTAACTTTGAAAGAATCAATCTAGTACAACCAACACAAAACGACTATAATAATTAATATCATTCATGACTGATGCCGAACTCGAAGCGGTGACCCCTGCACTAGAAAAACCCGGGTTCAAGTTAGGGATCCTATTAGACGAGGAAATGCCACTGTCTCTGAAATATCGGCCACCAGGCAGCCGAGATCTTACGGGCAGTGCCATGCGTTTAAAATTAGATAGAACTGTTTGTTTAACATAAACGCAATAATCCCATCCACAGGCGAGATTCTGGAAAGGACAAAAAAAAAAAAAAAAAAAAGGTTTTACATAATTTCTGAATTAGAACTATGAGAAATTGTTGGCAGTGTTGTTTGATGTCTGTTAAGTGAAAATTGTGGAATCAAAGAATTGCCAGAGAGAATAAAAAGAAAGTGTAGGAAGTAACAAGGTAACTTCATCATTGTTTAATAAGTTAAATTTTCTTTTTTACTGATATTACTAAAGCAACATGTCTTCAGTTGCGCTTATGTCCTTTGTGCATCTATAACAAACGGTACATTTATACTTTTTTTAAAAAAAATTAATTAAGTTCTTGGTCAAAAAGCTTGTTGTTGTGTTTGCTTGAGATGCTGAGAACTTAATCCTCTAAAAATAACAAAGTCCTTTTGCAGTCTCAGTTTATGTAGTTCACCACATCTTACGATTTGCCATAAAATCTTTCACACATAATCTCATTTTCAGAAGAAGTGTTAGCATCTCAGACTTCTTAAAATGTGAGTTGGTGCGTGTAAAAAATTTTGCAGCCTCACAATTTATTTTTATGTCAAGGTCTTTGGAATGCAGACAAAATCGAGCGGTTGTTAAATAGTAAGAATTCAACAGATGTAGGCTAGCTGTGTTATGGCCATTCTTTCCATAAATAAAATCCAGGACAAACTGACAGTACGCATTCGTTAGTCAAGAGCTTTATTCGCAGCCATAAACTTCTACAGGTAAGTCATTTACGTTACTCTGCTAGTGGCACGTGAGTCTTGGAACCCATGTATCACCCGTTAAGAAGCTATGTTTCATTCGTGAATGCCTTCACTTCCCTGTAAGATGCAAAATACTACGCTAGTAAAACCGGAATTTGTATGCCGGTGTTTATACATTTCAGTGGATGCGGATACTTCCAACAGAGCAGGCTTATAACACAAATTTTATTTATGTAACGCGTCATGAATGTGTTGACAGACATTAATAGGGTTATGTCACTTCGCGCTTATCTCTTTGACAAGAAAAATAGAACAGAAGTCGTGATTTCAAGACAAGTAGTGAGGTTTTAGTGTCTGTAAACTGTTGGCTTGGGAATGTTGTAGAACGAAAAATTAAGCGGAATTATTTTAGGTATCATTTAAATGTATCGGAAAGTTATCGGAATGTTAAAAGTACAACAGAGCCTTAAGCACAACTTTTACAAATTTGGCTCTTAAGTATTCAGTTATAAGTCAAATTTTTGCTATACCTTGTTCACTGCCCCTGGCTGCTCAAGGTCATGTTCTCCGGGCTGCGCTCTTCATCTCGCCTCCCCCTCCCTTCCCACCTTTCCGAGCCGAATCTAGCCGAGTGATAAATTTCCCGTTCGCATGCAGGGGTAAGAGCAGCGGAGTGGGGATAAAGTAGACTGGCCTTGAGCCGCCTCTGTTAACTGAACGAACTATAACAGCCTATTGTTTAATATTCTACCAAGACGGCTGTAAGCGATGTGTACGAGGCTCAAACTGACACGCTTACCGGCGGTGCGGTGACTTAAAGTGGTCCCCCAGTGTGCCAGCCACCCAGGCGTCAGTGTGCAGCCCTGGGTCCCGAACACAAAGGACAACACTCCCCCCGCTGGCGTGCAGCCCGCATACTGCAATTAGTGACTGCTGTGTGCTCACTTCGGGACAACACCTCCCTAGGTAGTCACCCTCCCAACACGCATTATCCAACGTTGGCCAAAGATCCATTACCATTTCAGAACTATGGGTAAAGAACAATCAAATACTATTTCTGAAAGATTTTTTTAAAGTGAAAATTTCTTTAGGCGCTTTGGGTGATGTTTGGATGGTTAAAATCTTATGACTTCGCGTCACCGACATGGTAATGTTAACAGTATATCTATAGCAGTCTGGTGGCTCAGTGGTTAAGGTGTTTGATTGGGGAATGAAAGGTCCCGCTTTGAACCTCTGCCTCGGCGGAGATTTTCATAGATCCTTCACTTTTGGCACAGCTTGCTGTTTGATGTGAAATACATGACAACGTTTCCGTGGTTCTGATTTCCCCTGAAACTGTAGATGCCGTGTACCTGGTAGCACTACCGGGTTAAGGTATGGGAGGAAAGCGCGGCCAATAGAAACACCTTTCCCATGTCATTACGACCACACGGAATTATTGCTATGTAGTATATCTTTAGCTATAAGTATGACGAGTTGCGCGTATGATATTCCTAGTTTTATGTTTTCACTTCTTTCAGCAATCCCCAATCACTGCCAATGAACCATCTTTTTCCCTTCATAATCGATAGATGAGGTATCATTTTAAAGATAGTCTTCTTTGGTAACATCATTAATAGGAATTTTTCGAAATTCATGGCAAAATTATAAACGAGTATAGCTCAGAGATATATTTTAGAGTCAACCTGCTAGGCTTCGTTGACGTCGATAGTGATTGATCGCATATCGCTAGATATAACCACAACAAATCACAGATATATTAATAAACGGTGTGTGTTTTCTACAGTAAGGAGATTTTCGGATATTTTTGTTTCTGTTAATGAAATATTTCATTTTTTCTAATTGTTTCGTAAGATGTTGAAACTGTTTAACTACGTACCTATTTCAGTTGACAAATAAACAATTGCTACAATTGAGGCCTGTTCTTCTTTTATCCTATTACAAACCACCAACTTCTCTATTCATCATTCATCTGTATAATTTGCGAAATTTTCACAGGGGCCACCCATTACACTTTATTTCTGTCGTCAGTCTCTCAACTAGTCTGATACTGCCACCTCTCTTTAGTTACCCTAGTCAAATCTCTTCATCTTAGAACAATCGTTACAACAAATATTACATTTCTTTGCAGTTTACCCCTTGGATTGTTACCCTTATAACAAATTTAAACATCCATTCATGTATCATATGTGACTCACCATAGTCTGTCTTCCACCTGTGAACGTTTTCCACGAATTACCTTCATTTACAGAGAACTATGATTTAATCATCCACAGCTCCAAATTTCGAAAAGCTTCAGACATTATCTTTGTCCAAGCTGTACATCTGTAAAAAGCCTACAGAGATTGACAGTGCGCTTGTTGGGTGGGAATTTAAGTTACGCTCCTTGAGTACGTGAGTTTGTTCACCGATTCAGCCATCGAGATTTTGATTATCCTTGGTTTCTCTAAATTACTCCAGACAAATACACGAATGATTCTAAGGCCATGGCGAAATTCTTTCAAATTACGTGTTCCCAATCTTCTCCCGGTTATAATGACGTCGATGACTCGTAAGTCCCCATTAAAAAAAATATCTGTGCTTGTACTTTTGGAAGATGAAAGCTACGTGGTGTAAAAGGGGGATCAAGAGAGGCCAAAACAGAGTCACGTAGTTAATGGACGCTCCACCAAAGGGCAATATTAGGGGACGTTGAATTTCCGACCGAGACCGAGTGCCTTTCTTATTTAACAATATTATACTGTATATTATCTTGAAGAATGAACAATCATTCTATGATTGATTTGTTCTGGGAAGTGCAATATCGCTCTTGAAATGTCGATCGAACGTGATTTGGTTTTTACGCCGCCATTTTCTTGACGTTACTTGTCGTTTGATAGCTCTTGTTATGTTGTTGAGTTTATTATGTTTTGTTTTTTATAACGTCAGTTTGTGCCAAAACTAGTGTGTAATCTAATCATCAGCGCAGTTCCAGACAGGAAATATTCTTCCATTAATTATCTTGGTATGACACGCATCTTTTGTCCTCTGTCCAAATAATAAACAATCCAATAAAGCATGGAATAAAAATCAGTACTTCGCGAAAGTAATTTGAATCTATGTGCTCAAAATTATTGTTAATTCATGTCTGTCCTGATTATTGTCTGTATTTATTACTTAATGAATTTACTCTCTCATAAAGCTCAAGGGTGCGATATTTTAGTTTACGGTTTCATCAATAATAACGGTTAAATAACCATCTGAACGGTATTAAATGTTTTCGTTACGAATTTTATTGTTGTTTTTTTTTCAGTTATAGTTAATTCCTCGTTATGAATGGTCCGCCATGGAATTACACGTACTACTAACTTTTAGGATGAGAAGAAACAATTTGGTCTGGCATAATGGAGCAGTCAGGCTCATTTCCATCTTCAGGCGTCGATATTTCTGTTTTCCATCTTCAACTGAAATCATTTCCAGTGATAGGGGGCATCTGCCACAACATAGACCATAGTTCATTTCCACGCCGTGAATAGGGTCTAAAAGAATAACAGCTAAAAGAAAATATTTAAATGTAAAACTGTAGTCTTAGATTTACAATAATCATCGTAGCCGAAACTGATCCAACTATCCATCTCCCAGATAGCCTGATGATATGTTTATAATATTTTTTCCTTGCAGTTACAATTTAATTTGCTTTCTCTTACTGTTTTTATATGACGGAAGAATCAGTCATTCCTTTATACAAGATTTGAGGATTTCTAAACTTCTTATCGAAAGGACATTTTTTAATTCTTTGACCATGGTGACAATAGCGAGAAGTGATGAGTGTGTGTATGTGAATAAAATGAGACTATTTTGTTCGATTCCTAGCTGACCTCGTTAGGGGAACTACATGTAAGCTTATTAAACATAACCAGCCATCTATCGAGTAATTGAGTTGTTGGGTGTGAGGAGGGGAGCATTCAAACTCATCAGTTATGTCGCCCGGTTGAACACGGTGAATGAGAGTTCACTGAACCCGGTAAAAGAACGCCGCCAAACTTAAACGTTCCTTTGTGCATCAAACTCATTTCCGCTGCCAGCAATCAGAGCAGAAATATTTTACCTAATATCCATGCATGGTGGTATGTGCGACGGTTTTAGTCCTACAGGCTCCGTCGGCTTAGAGATCATTGCGTGGTGGTGTCTGCGACGGTTTTAGTCCTACAGGCTCCGTCGGCTTAGAGATCATTGCGTGGTGGTGTCTGCGACGGGTTTAGTCCTACAGGCTCCGTCGGCTTAGAGATCATTGCGTGGTGGTGTCTGCGACGGGTTTAGTCCTACAGGCTCCGTCGGCTTAGAGATCATTCGTGGTGGTGTCTGCGACGGGTTTAGTCCTACAGGCTCCGTCGGCTTAGAGATCATTGCGTGGTGGTGTCTGCGACGGTTTTAGTCCTACAGGCTCCGTCGGCTTAGAGATCATTGCGTGGTGGTGTCTGCGACGGGTTTAGTCCTACAGGCTCCGTCGGCTTAGAGATCATTGGGGATACGTAGTTAGAAACCCATAGAAAATTAGTTGTGGTTTGGAGGAACCATGGATGAACGAAATCCGAATTTCACATTCGGGTAAAAGGGTTTATAGCTCTTTTTAGTCAAAAGAGTAGAAATATTATTTCGATGATACGATATCTTATTAGGGGAGGAGTACAAAGAAAGTATTTAGAACATATAAAACGACGAAACGAGTCAATCCAAACAAATGGTAATGATGTTTATTTTATACAGGGAAACATTGAAATATGGTTTATTAATTTCTTACTGTATTGATCTAGCAATATTTTAATTATTATAAATGTAACATGCAAATGTACATGGATTGAGGCCTAAAAATTCGTCCTTTATGTTGCAGTAGAAAGGTTTCAACATTATTCGTTTAATTACTGAGTTACATCAAAGTCTATAAAATCGTTAATGCATGGAAAGGAAAATAATATCTGTGATCTGTTAAGAACTTTTATCTTTAAGGGTAGGTTTGCTTATCAATTAAATTTTTATAAACGTACGCCAAAGATTGCTGACGGGTAAATTTATGATTTCATTAAGATCATTAGAGGCGGGAAAGGACTGGGAGCAGAGAACGATAAGTAATTCCCCATCATTCACCTGGAGTACTTTCGAGAAAACATGGTAAACAAAAATTATGATAACAGGACAGAGAATCGAGTCTGCGCTGTCCCTAATGCGAAAGCTAACCGTTACGGCTCACCATGGAACAACACATTTGTTCGTTTCGTAGAACTCTGGTAATGTTTGCTGCTTGTTGGTGATCATCATTTTTCTTTCCAGTCCTAGACGTGGTGCCAGTTATTGTTTCCGCAGGTCTTCGTTTTTCTTTGGGGATGCATTGTAGTACTTGTCGCAGTATTCTGTTTTTGTCTTTCCTTTTCACACACTGAAACTACTTTTTGCTGTACTTCTGAATATGTTCTACTACAGGCATTAGTTTTAACTTATTTGTGATTTTTTTATTTTCATTTAGTCTTTCTGTATATGTTCTGTAGTTTTTCTTAGGAGCTTTATTTCCACCGCAGTAAATGGTCGCTCATCTTGTGCTTTGATTGTACATGCTTCGAAGCTATAAGTAATAATTGCTCTTGTCATAATGTTCAATGCCTTAATTCTGGTGTGCATTTGAAACTTAGGTGGTTGAAATACTTGGCTGCTTATCCTCGGTACCCAGAAGTAATTTAATGTTTTTCTTCTAACTTTGTTATATTCTATCCCAAATATTTAAATGTGATGATTCGCGACGTATTTATGGTTACCATTGTTAGTGTTGGTTCTGAGAAAAAACTTTTCTGATCGGGTTTTTACTCGCAGTATCTTGCGGCATGATCTGTTGGTAGAATGATTCGCTGTTATTAGAAATTTCCAGAAGTATATACTTTTGTTTGGGATGTACACCATTATTGCACGTGTGCGTGCTATTTTCTTGTTTCTCAGTGTTCTTCTTCAACTTCATTGTCATTAGCCTCCTATTCTTCTCCGAGATCCTCGTTTAAAACTGAAATCCACAGATTGAAAATATGGTTTTCTAAAGTAGACTCATAGCTCCTATTACATCGTCGAGCTAGATACTTTAACAAACGATTGCCTCAATGTAGACGACAAGAATGAGTTTTAACAGCCAATCTACAGCTCACAAAATAACTATTCCAGAGGTCTGATTTACCACTGGCGGAAAACAATGAAATAAAATCTTCTACATATTTTCGTTTCGAAAGTTAGAGGAAAATTAAATTCCGTCAAATTCTCTCAAAAGAATAAATGTTTCCATTAATATGATTCAAGAGTTATTTTAATATTCCGTGGTAGATGAAGATATTTGTTCCAGCTGCTAGCACTAAGTTTTGTTTTTTTTTTTTTCTTTTTTTTTCTTTTCTGGTTTTTTTTGACAATGATTCATTTTTTAAAGTGTGTTTCTTAATCGTACAGAAATTATGGTTACTAAGGAGTTGCAAACGAACACAGATAAAAATTGTATTTTTTGTCTGGAAAATCAATAAAAAAACGTAGATGACAGAGCTATTGCAATGTGATTTAGCGCTTGCCCCTATCAAACATAACATCAAGTCCAGCTCGGACAAGCACTCTCTTATTCACAGCACCATTCTCAAACGTTTGTTTTCTAAAGTTTATCGTGGATTACGTCTTCAATTCTTAGGGGGACGGGAGGAAAAAAGAGAGGGACTTGACGGAATCTGCTGCCGCTCACTCAAAATATGCTGTTTGACAGAGGGAATAAAGAGAAGAGTCTCGCGAAAGAAGGCCCACGCTTTATTTCGCTGGCCGAGTGGTTTCACAAAGCCGGCTGACGCGCTCTTGAGTCTCGGAGGTGGCGGTATTTGTATGACAACAGAGCGAGCGAGCATCTCGAGACGAGAGGCATACGGGCTGGCAGAGAGACCCCTGCTGGGAGGAGGCAGTTCCCGTGGGACGGACGGGGCCACTCAACAGGTGGACCAACACACCGCCGACAAGCTACTGTTCACACCAGATGTCAGCTCACGCCAAGTCCTCTCACTTCTGGTATATATATATATATATATATATATATATGTATATATATATATATATATATATATATATATAAAAGCAATTGGCAGTCTTTGTGAACTGCCGACAGGACAGACTTAAAACTATGAATATCATACGTGAAACACGTGATACTTAGGCCCGGTGCACACGGCATGCACGCAACATCCGATGTCCGATGCACACGTAGCAGGCGCCAGTAGGCGTCTCACTGACAACGATGGACGTGTATAATAAGAAGCGGGTAATTTTTGCGTACTTTATCTTCAAAAATCATTTATTAAGGACACAGGATAGACGTTATTAGTGGTATAGAACTATCCCAAAGAACTTATTTTTATAAGAAGCTTCAAAACAATGAAATGAACATTCCAAGAGGACAACCTCAGCTGGTCACTGCATGTCCAAAAATGCCCTTCTATTTTCTTGGTGATGAATCATTTTCCCTTTCACCAAATATATGAGGCCATACAGTGGTAAAGTTTTATCAGAAAAAAACAAGAATTTTCAGCTAAAGATTGTCACCCGCCAGGAGAAAAGTAGAAAGTACATTTGGCATTCTATGCAATAAATGGAAAATTTTTCATGAAACAATTAATGTAAATTTGGATTTATATATCCTATTGATAAACATGTTTTTTGCTTCATAATTTTATAAGAACGAGAGATAGTTACAACATTCAAGACAAAATGAGTAAAGAAGGTTTCGCCGGTATCGGAAAGGACGCCTCAGTTCAAACAAGAGGAAACTACTAAACAGTGTATCCAAGCAAGGAACATGATAGCAGCATATTTTGTTTCTGATGTTGCCACCTTACCCCGGTAAAGGAATTTTATTTAAGAACGTTTTTTTTATTTTTGTAACAACAATTTACTATAAATTTTATATGTATGATACATAAAATTTAGATTGTAAATACTTTACGTAAAACAGGAATTATAATAAACATGAATTATTTTACTTTTTCGCATTTGTCCTTCTCCTCGAATCCCTCAATGAATATTCGATCATGATAATTTTCTGACGGATGTCCCAAATTTCTGGATAAGTCTTAATTACACCAATAAAATGTTCGGTGTCAATATTTTCTGAAACTACTGTAATAACTCGTCTGCCATGCTTGCCGCGCTAGCGTGTTCTGCCGCCCGTGTGCACCGTTCCATTGGACACAATGTACTAGGAGACCGCAGTAGCGTGCGCGGCGACCCTGCGGCGTGGTGGGCGAGAACAGGGAAAAACGACCGCTGGGTCGCCGCGGCGTGACCGCGGCGTTACCGCTTGTGCGTGTGCACTGCCGTATCTGTTACTGTGTACTCCAAGCTGCTAGTGCGGCATCTCGGCGTGCACGCGACGTGAAATGACGCTCGTGTGCACCGGGCCTTATAGCTACAGATCAACTGCTATTACAGCATGTTGGTGACTGGAAATCATAAGATTTTACCCATACAAAAGCGTCCAGCACGCAACAGTTCATACCATGTTGGCGACGGGAAGTGGCAAGCTCATAGATTTATCCCCATCCAAAAATCGCCCAAAACGTTTTAAGAAGTTTTCACTTCAAAAAATAAAAATCTAACTTAGTCCGCAACCCGAAGGTTGGTCGAATCTTCCCGAAGGAGACGTATTAAGCTACTGTGTCAAAAGCAAAAGGCTGATTCCTTTATTCAGGGGTCTATTATGGACGTCATATAATCAAATACAATTCCTAAAAACTCCTACTCACTGCAGGACTTGAATCCGCTACCCGGAAAGAGAACTTTTAGAAATTAGCTGCTTAACCGCTGAGCTACCAGACCGCCTTGTTTTGAAGTATACGTGTGCTACCTGCTATCGAAATCGGATAAAAACTGTGGTTTGTATGAACAACGGTGACAGAAATTAAGGTGAAGGGGGAAAGGAGGAGAGGGTTTAGGTTTTCGGAAATCAAACGCAAACAATGTTTTTCTATTTGTTTAAAAGTATACATATGCGAAATTACATCAAAATCGGATAAAAATTGTGTGTTTGTATAAAGATTTGGCGAAAAACATTCAGTGCGCATATCATACACGCAAAAGGTCGCACTAGTAGTGCGATGGTAACGCGCGTAACAGGTGGCTTTATGCGAACTCACAGATTTACCGCGGTACAAACATCGCGTAACGCGACTATAGAATATATTACTTAAAAAATTCTAACAAAATATCAAATCAGTAAATACGGACTGTTAAATTGTTACGTCGTTTGGCAAGGGGTTTAGGATCTACTTTTTCTAGTTTGTGTTTAAAGCGTACAAACTGCGCTCAACTATCTATTGTTGTTAGAGGGACATGAGGCAAAACAATATCAAAAGAACGGGATAATAACATACAAACATGTTATACACTAACAATAAACCCAGCGGTGTGGATGCGTGCGTTAGACCGGTCCACAACCCGTAGGTTGTTCGAATCTTCCCGAAGGAGAAGCACCAAGCTATTGTGTGAGAGGTGTAAGGGAACCAAATAAATCCCCGAAACATAGTGTAAACGCGAAGTGAATATACGCGTCTGGCTAGCTGCACAGCGTGCGCTGTAAGAAGATACGGTATGTGCTGAGACAAACACACGCGCTGGCCGGCAGCTACACGCAGTCAGTGTGCCTCGGGATTGTGAATGTAACACATCGATGTAGCGAGTGTTTCGTGATTTACTACCAACATTATCGCTTTGTACCCCATTTCGGCAATAGGAGTCTAAATTCAAGCTAGCGGTGCTACTGCTAACATATTGCGTGGGACAGAAATTACGTTCTTGTGTTTGTGAAACTGTCTGTGTGTGATTAACGACAAATAAACGGGAACTATTTAGTAACTTCTGTTTCCTTCCGTAAAACCTTTCTAATCCGTATCAGGCTAACAACACTCAAGCCAAAGAACTCTACGCAGCCTTCAAATAAAACAGTTAACATCTTTTAATATACATTAGTTGTTTCGGCAGCTATTGTCCCCGCGGTTGTCGATTCTGCGTATTCAACAATCGACTGGTGTCAGCAGAAGGCCGTCGTCCTGACAAGAAAAGAAGAACATCAAGAAGACGTTACTATCGGTCAGGTTAGTGATCACACCTCCGATAGTCAATCAGTCATCAAACAATATCCGCTCAGCCATCCAAAACAGAACTTTTGCGTCATCTGCGGGACTCAAACCCTGCACCACACGCATATAAACGAGTAACTACTACAGAGGCAAGAAGGCTAATTCCTTTCTTCAGGGACCTGCAGCTTAACGTGGAATCAGAACCAAGGATCGTCTCGGCGTAGCTCATATAATCAAATACAACTCCTAAAAATTCCTACTCACCGCGCGATTTGAACCCGCGACCGGAAAAAGAACTTTCGGAAGTATGCGCCTTAACCGCTAAGCTACTAGGCCGTCTTGTTCCGAAGTATACGTGTGGTAACTACTATCAAAATCGGATAAAACTGTGGGTTTCTATGAATAACGTTGACAGAAAGTAAGGCGAGAGGGGAAAGGAGGAGAGGGTTTAGGTTTATGAAAATCAAACGTAGTGTTTTTTTGTTTGTTTTAAAGTATACATATGCAAAGTTTCATCAAAATAGGATAAAAACTATGTATCATACGCGCAACAGGTGCCGTGTCGGTGACGGGAAGTCGCGAACTCACAGATTTACCCCCGACCAAATGTCGCCTAATACGCCTATAGAAGTTTTCATTTAAAAAATCGAGCAATCGTGAATTGAGTCTCGGGCAATTTGGATTCCGTAATCGAATAACCTTAGCAGAGATCTCGTTATTGCTGTTAAGATGGCATTCACGGAGCAAAAATAAGATGTGGCACTTAAATCTGGACAAATTTAAGTTTGAATTTCCCGCCGCATTGTAGTTCCGCTGTAGGTAACGGTTGGTGAAAGCCACATGCTTCTATTAAATAATCATAACAGTCAAAATCACCGAGCTGCTGCCAACAAGTGTGGAATAAACCGAAGAACCTTGATTATCGAGTCTACGAGCTGCGCGTTGGGCGACTGAAACAATTAGTTTCTTTGGGTACTCGAGTTCAACTGCGACAGGTAAGACTGTAGATTTTCTCGGCGTTGTATATAGAAACAGTTCTCTGGGGTAACTAACTACCCCGTTCACCCTCAACTGGCGGCTCAAGGTCATGTGCCCCTTGGCTGCTCCTCACCTCCTTTTCCTACCTGTCCAAACTGAACGCTGCTCAACGCAGGCTGGTGGCAAATTTGCCCTTCTCATGTAGGAGTAAGGGCAGAGGAGTAGGAATAGAGCAGGGCGACCTTGAGCATCCTCTGGTAACTGAACGCGCTATAATGTGCCGTTCTTACAAACCGCATTACAAGCAGCAATCCCCAGTTTGGGCAACCCTGTTTTACAGAAAGCGCACGATCAATTCAGAGCAAGGCTGAAGGTGGTAATTGCAATGGTTATATCCATTAATACCGTTGTGAACAGGACTTACAAATGAGATATAATTGTAATTTTTAACGAGTTCAGTTTTATTTAGCAAAAATGTTTAATTTGTCCGAAATTATGTACAGCACCCGACACATTTTCAGCCTAGGCTGCTGTCCCCACACCACAGCTCTTCAGCAGCACATCACTTTCCCCCTTAAGGCAATAGTAACAAACATCCGGTACCAATTAAATTTATTGTAGGTAATATATAAGCCGTATATTACGATAAAACTCAATCAGAATTAAGAGCACTTTTACTTGTTGTACTCGAAACTGACAATCGCAGAATAAAAAGTTTTAGTCAATGGCTTTAGAACAAAAGCAGTCTGTAAGACAGAGTGACTCTATATCAATTGCGTTCTTCTCCATTGCTATGGAACCCCTGTTGCGATACATAAACTTCACAATATCCGGAATAAACTATGCAAACAGAAAAATCACATGCAGACGTATGTATAGCTTAGTCAGTTCGCTGTTAGTGGCCGATGAGTGCGGACCTGTGTTAAGTTCCGAATTTCGGAAACAGCGCGCGAAGTTACTTCATAACTACTGTATATTCAATCGTAAACGTTTTGCCAAATTTGTGGAATAAAGAATGGACATCGGCCTACTAGAAAGTGATGTATTTAGAATCCATTTAGACTTCTTCGCATACGTGCTGTGTGTTAAACTCCAAGACGAGGAGAGATGCACCCAAATTATACAAGAGACGGGAGGAGAAAAGAGATTTACACACACAAATGGCAAGGTGAGTACTGTGCATATTACACATGCTGGCCTCGGCACTCGTCATGTAATAGTGCATAATGTACCTTTTGAAGTGTCCCCGCAATCGATATGGAAGGCCTTAGAGAGTTACGGTACTGCGTTGAATATATCGTCAGACAAACGCACCGGTAGCAAACGTTTTTTAGTTGACAGTGGGGTGAAAACTGAAAATTGAACTGAAATGCCACATTCCGTCATATGTAAATGTAGCGGGATATAAAGCACTGGTGATTTATGACGGTCAGCCACGAACATGCATAATCTGTAACGCCAATGAACACTTCAAGGCCGAGTGCACGAAGAAGCGGCCGGCCCAGTTACTGCCCGACCGATTTGTACCAAACCCCACCTTCAACCGAACAGTCTTACCGTAAACGGACACAAACGCTTTAACCGGAAATAAGCCAAATACGACGATGCCCCTCTCGCAAGATGGACCAAGCAAAGTGGCCAAAGCCCTGAATCTACAACCAGAGGAGACAAATATGTACATGGAAACGGAAACAGAGAGCCCAAAATCTGAAGAGAAAACCACGGAAGTGGAGCCAAGACGAGAGATCAATACTACAGAACCAGAAGTCACTCAAGAGGCAACAATAGAAGACAAAAGTGAAATGCTAACACAGAAAACAGAAAAGCCAAATCTTCAAAACAGCGCAGTCTCCTCAGAGGTAACAAAAGGAAAGAAGAAAGATCTGTCAAAAGAAAATTCTACTGAAAAAAGAGAAAATCGAAACCACAGCCCGGACGGAAGAAATACGACATCGAAAATCAAGAAAGCGAAAATAATTAGAATTGAAACAGATAACAGAGCTAAAGAAATTGCAGAAAAAGCTAGAAAGATATCTGCCATATTAAGATGCGGACCAAACTCAAATCGGCCGCGAGTTGTAGATCACAGGTCGTGGAAGCAAGGATAGAGAGACAACGCCAGACGACGAAGCAGAAGGCAACAAAATGCTGTGGTCCGATGAGGTAGAAGAAATGGACGAAGAACCTTACGCCCAACATTGAGATCCAAAAGACAGAGAGACTAACAGGCGAAAGAGGACAATAACCGCTATACAATGATAGGAAAATGCTATGGTCCGATGATCCAATAGGGTCGGATGAAGAACACTCTGTTCAACATCACATTTAAAGCAATAGATACCCATCTCTTCAACCGGCATCCGAGATGCAAACATACACCATAGCGACGATGAACGTGAACAAAATTAGCACCGGCCCAAAGAAACAGCTCCTCAAAGACTGTGCTACAGGAAGTATGCTTTAACAACTTCTCAATACCAGGATACAACTTCTATACAAATCCAAATGTACCAGAAGGGTCAGGCGGAACAACTGCAATGATCATCAAGCAAGGTATAGAAACGAAAGATATCGAATACCTAGACAATGCTAGAGGAATGGCATGCACCATACAAGGCAAGCTGCTTGTAAACATTTATGTCCCGTCGGGCAACAACAAAAGAGCAGAGAGGGCGTAATTTTACAAAACGGAAGTACCGTACCTACTCCGTAAAAACAACCCAAACATAATTCTGGCTGGAGACTTCAACTGCGTATTGAAACCTAAGGACCAACATCCAAACTTCAACACCTCAGCAGAGCTAATAACCATCACAACAGGGCTAAAATTACAAGATTCCTGGGAGATAGTAAAAGGAGAGGCGATAGCCTATACATATGCCACCTCTACGTCCATGAGTAGAATCGACAGGATATACGTAATTGAAAACCTGGTACCTAATGTAAAAAGCACCGAGATAACTGCAATGACCTTCTCGTACCACAGAGCCCAACTGCTGAAAATCGAACTCGATCGGCAACATACATTCAGACGAAGAGGGCCTTGGAAACTCAATGCCAGCATTCTAGAACACACCTAACTCGATAGGCAAATCCAAACAACATGGAGGGAATGAGAAAGGCAATTCCACCGCTATCCAAGTCCCCTGAAATGGTGGTTAACATGTGCAAAACCAAAAATTAGGAAATGTCTAATGAACTATTCCAAAGACAAACAACATTGGCAACATACCACCCTGGAGTTCTACTACAGGTGCTTAAGAGACCTAACAGAAACCGGCAACATTAAGGCCAACATTACCAGAATCAATAAAACAAAGGCGAAGATAGTAAGCATGAAGAGAAGGCACTTAGACGGACTGATCATAAGAACAAAACCAAAAGACACCGTTGCAGAGGAACAAGCAGCGCTATACCACATTCTGCGAGAAAGGAGAAGAAGACAAAGCAAAATGATAACCAGTCTAATCCACGACGACGATACGAGGGCAACGAGTCAGCACGCAATCCTGGAAGAAGTCCATCATAACTTCCAGACGCTCTACACAGCAGGTAGGACTTGCGAGGATGCGAAGAAACAAATGCTAAAGGAAATAACACCAGTAATAAGTGAAGAGGAAAACGTAGAATTAACAAAACCCTTCACTCCTAGTGAAATAGAAGAGGCAGTTATGAATGGAGCGTGCTGAAAATCCCCCGGCATGGATGGGCTAACAGCAGAATTTTATAGAAAATTTTGGCCACTCATGAAAGGAAGGATGGTAGAAGTCGCAAATTGCATATGGGGTATGGCTGACTTACCGGCCGAGTTCAAAGAAGGAATAATAGTAATAATTCCGAAGAGCAAAAGCACTAATAAATTGACAAATATGAGGCCTATTACGTTTATGAACTCCGATTACAAGATAGTGGCAAGAGCTCTCAAATCAAGACTATTGAGCGTGATGCCCAAGATAATTGGGGAACACCAGTCCTGTGGTGTACCTGGCAGGAGCATACTGCTAACACTAAGCGACTACAGAGTGCTACTGGGACTGGCTTACGCCGCCAAAATTCGCGCGAACCTTCTGAGCGTGGACTTTAGCAAAGCCTTTGATAGAATTGAACACACCTTCCTCGCCGACGTAATGCGACTAAAAGGAATAAGCTCAGGATATGTAACGGCGATAATGAACATGCAACAAAACGCGACCTCAAAAATATTGATAAATGGCCAATTCACAAAACCAATAAACATACAGCGGTCAGTCCGTCAAGGACTGCCCCTTGGCTATGGCACTATACTGTATAGCGCTGGAACCTCTGCTGCAGAAAATTAATAAAACCATCAACGCAGTAACAGTATTCGGATACAGCATAGTAAGCAGAGCATATGCAGACTACGTAGGAATTATTATAACATCTCAGCGTGACCTCGACAACACCACAAGTATCCTGACTGAATACACTGAGGCATCCGAGGCGCAAGTCTCCAAACAAAAATCCAAGATCATCAAACTTGGCAAAGGACTTCACTTTACCAACACTCATGGATTTACCCAAGCAGACGAAACAACAATTTTAGGAATGACAATCAAAAACAACCCATTAGCCACAACAGCTGCAAATTGGAAGGTCTTGATAGCCGCAATTAAAGCGAAGTTAAAGGAAAGTAACGAAAGAGACCTGAGTCTTATACAAAAATTTAAGCTCGTGAATCATGGCATTCTCGCCAAATTATGGTTCATAGCATAGCTGCACCCAGTAACCAAGCAAATTGCAGCAACATTGACTTCAGCAATTGGCTGGTACATATGGCGCCATAATATATTCCGAGCGAAGATGTCGGCACTATCACTGCCACCACACAGAGGCGGGCTAGGATTAATAGATATTTAGGCTAAGTGTAACGCACTAATGCTCCACAGGACAACGATAATAATGAGAAGCAGCACAAGTACTTTAACGAAGACGATACTAATGAAACTACAGCCGGAGGACCCAAGAACTCCAATAAACATAGGAAAAATAAGCCATCTATTCGACTGGACCAGAACTTACTTCTTGGAGAGTAGTTACGTAACCGACTGCAACAATACTAACCGAGAGATGAGAACAAAAGATTTATATCTGAAAATGACGGAATTACCGACGAGAAACAACATCGAACTGAAAGAAACACAAATAAACTGGAAAGTCGTATGGCGGAACATGGCCAATAAACACTTGTCCCATGATGTGAAATCTACTTGGTACAAAGTCGTAAATGATGTAATCCCGATTAACAAACGCCTACACCAGATACATCTATCTCCAGCCCCAGACTGTGAATGCGGACAAGAACAGGACAATTTAGAATACAGCCTACTATGTGGAGAAAGGAAGACAATCTGGAAATGGGAGCAAAAAAAACTCGCAGCAATCAACAAATGTGCAACGCAGACATTCAAGATCTCCCACATTCCAAAACCATACCGGCAGTCACATAACGAGCCAACGCAAAATGCGACATTATGGATTATGGGACAATATGTAGACTACATAATTAGGAAGAAAGGAAGAAATATAATTGAATTCAAAGCCCACCTAATAATGAAACGCAAAGAAATATATTCCACAATATATGGAAATATTCTACACAACTCACTTAAAGAAGTAATCAAAAAACAATAATAATATATACGTAAAAAAAAAAAAAAAAAAAAAATTAGAGGTAGAGCACTGGTCTCGTAAACCAGGGGTCGTAAGTTCGAATCCCACAGTAGGCATCTACAATTTTTAGGTTACCATCGGTAACAGAACGAATACTATGTGCGTTCAACTGTGTTAATGTGTTATTGCACAGCATCCATCGCCACTCCCAGGTTTCTGATAGTCGGTACATAGCATGCCTCCTTAGCTCAGGGGCAGAGCACTGGTCTTGTAAACCAGGGGTCGTGAGTTCGATTCTCACAGGGGGCAAATGCGCCATGGTTTTGTGTTCTCCTTTTGACTCTGCAACGTCTTTAATTATAAACTTTATTTCAATCTTGATTTAATATTGGTGTGATCTATGACAAGAATTAAGATACAGTTATCAATGAGTGATGGTATCTATACACTAGCGTACCGTAGCCCGGCTAGGTCAGTTGGTAGAGCATGAGACTCTTAATCTCAGGGTCGTGGGTTCGAGCCCCACGTTGGGTGCGTGTTTTAAATAGCAATTAACTCATTATTACCTCTAGTTTGCAAATAATTTCGTGTTTAGTTGAAACTAACATACGTTCTATCAATAAAAGGAGTATAGAGAATGAATTAGTACTACCCTCAACATTTCGACTTGACGCGACTGAACTGTATTGTTATTTTTTTGCGACAAGAATTTCCCCCAAGTAACTGCGAGAAGTGTGTGGCTAAGTGATTAAACTGCCGTCGTGAAAAGTCTAAAATTTGTAGAAATGGAATGAATTTGATAATGCCGTTTCGGAATGTACGGCATAGTTGTTTATCGTAGAGTAGCTGTGACATGTAAGTAAGTGCTCGTAGCCTCCGTGGCGCAATCGGTTAGCGCGTTCGGCTGTTAACCGATAGGTTGGTGGTTCGATCCCACCCGGGGGGCATAGTATTTTTCCGTACCTAGGAGGTAGTTGCTTCCTGGTGCATGCAGTGATTGGGTTAGAGTGCTAACTGATGCATTACTTTGTGGAAACATTAGTAAGACGTTGCATTCTGTGGACTGGAAAATTGTCACGAAAGTATAAGGTTCTATTTCTGTAACGGCGTCCTAAACACAAGTATGTGGATTGGGCCATCCTATATTTCGAGTAAAATCAGTGACACCAAAATATTACAGTCTGTATCCATTGTTTTTAATATTGTGTCCTGAATACTGAAAATTCTGTAGTGGAACTTTGAGTACGTGTATAGTTGTGAAATTGAAGTTTGCCTTTTTTTGATTATGGGTGCGAAGTTTAGAGCCATAGGAAAGGCTTGTTTCCTTTTGAGAGATAGCAGTAAAGTGAAATACCTGCGCGCCTGCTTAGCTCAGAGGTAGAGCACTGGTCTCGTAAACCAGGGGTCGTGAGTTCGAATCCCACAGTAGGCATCTTCAATTTTTAGGTTACCATCGGTAACAGAACGAATACTATGTGCGTGCAATTGTTTTAATGTGTTATTGCACAGCATCCATCAGCAACTCCTAGACTTCTGATAATCAGTAAACAGCATGCTTCCTTAGCTCAGGGGCAGAGCACTGGTCTCGTAAACCAGGGGTCGTGAGTTCGATTCTCACAGGGAGCAAATGCGCAATATTTTTGTGTTCTCTTTTTGACACGCCAGCGTTTTTAATTATAAACTTGATTTCAATCTTGATTTAATTTTGGTGTGATCTAATACAAGAATTAAGATACAGTTAACAATGAGTGATGGTATCTATACACTATCGTACTGTAGCCCGGCTAGCTCAGTCGGTAGAGCCTGAGACTCTTAATCTCAGGGTCGTGGGTTCGAACCCCACGTTGGGCGCGTGTTTTAAATAGTAATTAACTCATTATTACCTCTAGTTTGCAAATAATTTCGTGTTTAGTTGAAACAAATATACCTTCACTCAATAAAAGGTGTATAGAGAATGAATTAGTACTATCCTCAACATTTCGACTTCACACGACTGAACTGAATTGTTATTTTTTTGAGACAAGAATTTCCCCAAGTAACTGCGAGAAGTGTGTGGCTAAGTGATTAAACTACCGTCGTGAAAAGTCTAAAATTTGGAGAAATGGAATGAATTTGATAATGCCGTTTGGGAATGTATGGCATAGTTGTTTATCGTAGAGTAGCTGTGACATATAGCACACTAATCGTAGCCTCCGTGGCGCAATCGGTTAGCGCGTTCGGCTGTTAACCGAAAGGTTGGTGGTTCGATCCCACCCGGGGGCGTAGTATTTTTCCGTTCGTGGTCGGTAGTTGCTTGCTGGTGCATGCAGTGATTGGGTTAGAGTGCTAACTGATGCATTACTTTGTGGAAACCTTAGTAAGACGTTGCATTCTGTGGACTGGAAAATTGTCACGAAAGTATAAGGTTCTATTTCTGTAACGGCGTCCTAAACACAAGTATGTGGATTGGGCCATCCTATATTTCGAGTAAAATCAGTGACACCAAAATATTACAGTCTGTATCCATTGTTTTTAATATTGTGTCCTGAATACTGAAAATTCTGTAGTGGAACTTTGAGTACGTGTATAGTTGTGAAATTGAAGTTTGCCTTTTTTTGATTATGGGTGCGAAGTTTAGAGCCATAGGAAAGGCTTGTTTCCTTTTGAGAGATAGCAGTAAAGTGAAATACCTGCGCGCCTGCTTAGCTCAGAGGTAGAGCACTGGTCTCGTAAACCATGGGTCGTGAGTTCGAATCCCACAGTAGGCAACTTCCATTTTTAGGTTACCATCGGTAACAAAACGAATACTATGTGCGTGCAATTGTTTTAATGTGTTATTGCACAGCATCCATCGCAACTCCTAGGCTTCCGATAATCGGTAAACAGCATGCTTCCTTAGCTCAGGGGCAGAGCACTGGTCTCGTAAACCAGGGGTCGTGAGTTCGATTCTCACAGGGGGCAAATGCGCAATATTTTTGTGTTCTCTTTTTGACACGGCAGCGTTTTTAATTATAAACTTGATTTCAATCTTGATTTAATTTTGGTGTGATCTAATACAAGAATTAAGATACAGTTAACAATGAGTGATGGTATCTATACACTATCGTACTGTAGCCCGGAGAGGGCGCGCCTGCTTAGCTCAGAGGTAGAGCACTGGTCTCGTAAACCAGGGGTCGTGAGTTCGAATCCCACAGTAGGCATCTTCAATTTTACATTCCTGCTTCGGCATTCGGTGCGATCGTACGTGTTTACCCGTGAGCCTCGTGCAGCTGGAAGCGATTTGTGTGCGTTGTCTAACTTGTGTTGGTGTTTGTGTGTTAAACGTATCTGTCTTCTGTTGTTTTTTTGTGTTGGGCATTTTGCTGAAAATGCCCCGCCAGGGTGTAAGGAAAAATACCGTGAAGTTCAGCTTTGAGAAGAAAACGAGATATGTGCAGCCGACAGCTTTGGAGGTGCATACCTGGTTAAGCAAGGAAATAGGAATTAAAACGGAACATGTTGCTGCAATTCAGATGGATACTGACGAATACTGCGTTTTCGTGAAAATCGTTGAACGGGAACACTTCGAGAAAATCCTACATCAGTACGGTGGCTTGCAAGACTTCGTTCATCGTGATGGGTCTAGAAGCAAGGTAAGTGTTACCAATGCTGGTGAAGACGTGAAAATTGTTAGGATCTTAAATGTTCCACCTGAAGTTGACAATCGCGAATTCTCTGATGCTTTGCGTGTTTATGGGGATGTAAAATCGATCACAAATGAGAAATGGGCTCCAACGTATCCTATTCAAGGCTACAATGGGATCCGCTCAGTAAAAAAGGATATTCCTTCATACATAAATGTTGATGGATTTAGGGCGCATATAATATATCCCGGTCAATTACCCACATGTCATATTTGTAACATGAGTGGCCATTTAAGACAAAACTGTCCAAGACGTGTGTTTGTATTGAGAAACAATCTGCAACAGCGGAAACGTGTGGAAGATGCTGACAGGAACGAAAATTTAACCTTGACATCACCAGATAACTCCGGTGGTACAAGTGATGAGATTATCAAAGAACTTAACAGTGAGAAAAACTTCCCACCCCTCCCCATGCCAAGAGATACGCACAGAAAAACTAAAGAGGTCGAAGCAGGCCTGAAACGCCAAAGAGACAACTCTTCAACTGAATCGGATAACGATTTCATGTCATCACCAAAGCCTGTAAAACAAAAACCCTCTCATCAGGAGAAGGACGAGATATCAGAACAAGAAATGGAGATAGTTAATACAGAGCCGGAGAAAAGAAAAGATGATCAACCAAACCATGCTCCTGATACCACAATAAAAGGACAGATCATAGCCCACGATGCAGAGAAGGATATTGTAGATTTGGCGCCACCAACCAACAACGAAAGTGTGGCGGAAAATATTCCCACAACATTGAGGCAACTGCCAGCTGACAAGGAAAGTAAACACACTTCAATACAAAGAGTGTTGACATCGGAAATAAACAGTGACGAAGAATTAAAAACAGGCACAGACAAGTTTGATACCGATTTAACGGTACAAGAGAAGACAGCCAGAAGACGTAACAAGAAAAAAGTGCAACCGAACCTCGGTGTAGCACGGACTGCAAAACCTATCCCGGCAGGCCCTGAAAAAGAACTGCAAAATAGTGAAAATATTGAAACTAATAATTCATCGCTAACAAATAGTGAAGACCTTAGTGAAATATGAACAGAGTTTGTAGAATTCTCACGCTTAACATTGCAGGTATTAAGAACAACATGGCCATTCTGGAACAAATGCTAACAGACATCGATGTTGATATAGCATTCCTACAAGAGGTCGCTCGAAGTGATTACAACTTCAGAAATCCCTACAATCAGTACTTTAATGTCGGAACTAACGAAAGAGGCACAGCAATACTAACACGACCTGGTCTCGAGCTAACAGAACTTCAGTATGACCCCGAAGGGAGAATTACTGGCGGCCTGCTGAATAACATACAGTTAATAAATGTATATGCGCCTTCAGGTAATCAGAACGAAAGAGCACGCAATATTTTCTTTCAAGAATCTCTACTGCCGTTCATCAACCCAAATGCAAACAGTATCCTATTAGGAGGTGATTTTAACTGCGTGTTACAACCTGCCGACCTAACGGGACAATTCAGAAACAGCTGGGGGCTTCAGTCGCTAGTCCAGAAGCTACAACTGAAAGACGTGACGTGTTTACTGAAAGTGGGAAAACCACCGTTCACCCACATAACACAAAATTCCGCCTCAAGAATAGACAGGGTTTACGTGAGTACGAGACTCGGCGATCAACTAACTTCTTTCGATAATGTTCCCGTCAGTTTCTCAGACCATTCCGCAGTTATAGTGGTGATAAAAGGATTCCCGAAAACAGAAGTATTTGGAAGAGGCTTTTGGAAACTGAACAACTCCCTCTTAGAAGATCCCGATATTAAAGAAAACTTCCAAAGTACATGGGACACATGCAAAAGGAAGCGGAACAATCACCCAGACATCCAGCACTGGTGGCACGAAACTGCAAAACCAGCGATAAAAAAATTCTTTAAATACCACTCTCAACAGCGGGCAATAGATACAAGGAATACAAAAGAGTTCTATTATCGAGTCTTACGAGAACTTAACCAAACGGCCAACAACGGAGATCACGTGACAGAAGATATAAAACAGGTAAAAGCAAAACTCCTAGAGATTCAGAGGGAAATTATAGAAAACAAATTTACGTCCACAAAATACAACTCAAAAATTCACGGTGAGAACGCAAGTATTTATCAGTTCGCACAAGAGAGGAAGAATAAGAGGAATCGTTTTGTAAAACAGGTGACAGATGAGGACAAGAAAGAAATAACAGCTACAAGAGAAATCCTCACCACGTTCACAAAACACTTCTCTGAACTGTACAAGCCACGTCAAACAAACGATGCCTCCATAAATGAACTGCTTGCAAAGTGCGAAAAACGCTTGGACAGAGAATCCGCAGACATGCTCACTGGCCAAATAACAAAAGAAGAAATCGAGAGAGTCATAAGAAGCCTTCCAAATAATCGAAGCCCCGGGGAAGACGGGATTCCTTATGAATTTTATAAACACTATTGGGACGTAATTGGAACGGAGTTATCCGAAGTTATCAGAAAAAGCGTAGACACCAACACGAGATTAGGAGATTACAGCAGAGGGATTATTGTGCTTGTACCAAAAAGAGTACAACCTAAAACTGTTAACGACTACAGGCCCATAACATTACTACCTGCTGACCAGAAAATCTGCGAGAAGGTCATAGCTAACAGGCTTAAAGCAGTACTGAGAGAAGTAATCGGCTTTGGTCAAACATGCGCAAATTGCGAACTAAACATAACCGATGGCCTAGGGCTTCTAAGGAACATCGTGATGCTACCAAACCAAACAAATAATTGCAACAGGGCGCTATTAAATCTCGACTTTGACAAAGCTTTCGACCGCATAAGTCACGAATTTTTATTCAAAACAATGAGATATCTGAATTTTCCAGACCGATTCATCGAAATACTCGAAATATTCGTCACTAAAACAAAATCAAGAGTAATGGTAAATGGCTGTTTGGGGAATCCGATAGAAATAGGTAGATCGGTAAAGCAAGGCAGTCCCCTTGCAATGCTGTTGTTCGCTATAGCAATTGAACCGTTTATAAGATCAGTTGATAAAAAAGTGACCGGATTAAAAATAGTAGCACATAGGATCCCTGTTATTGCCTATGCCGATGATGTAACAGTTATCATCAGCTCTAAACAAGATATCGAGAAAACAGTTGAAATATTAAATGTTTATGAGAAAGCGTCTGGGGCGAGAATAAATAAAGCGAAGTCAAAACTGTTACCGCTTTTAGACGAAGAAGCCTCACTCACCACCTCCATGTTTGAATCTTGTAATGATATCAAGATACTTGGTATCACATTCAGTTCCAACATACAGGACATGATAAAGCAAAATTGGGATGAAATAACCCAGAAAGTCATTGGTACTATAATAGCATTCAAAGAGAGAAAATTGAACCTGATACAAAAAATTCAAGTAACCAACATTTTCATATTGGCACGGGTCTGGTATGTTGCGCAAATACTGCCAATACCAAACCAACACATGGCAAAGATTAGGATGCATGTCGGAGAATTCATCTGGGATAAATCAAAGTGGAGGATAGCCCGCGATCAGCTGTATATGCCAAGGTTAGAAGGAGGACTTTGCTTGCAATCGGTCATTTTGAAGTCAAAAGCGCTTTTCATTATGAGAACGATAAAAACCTTAACCAGTAACCATCCGAGTCTACGATGTGTGTTCACAACTGCTTGGGACTCAAACAACAGAATATTACGTCAGTCACCAAACTTAAAAAGGAGTATTAATGACGTAAAAGAATACCTAGACACAGTAGAAGAAAACAGTAAAGTAAATACAAAAATAATATACCAAGCACTGTTAAGTAGATTCCAAAGGAAACCGAAGATAGAAACAAAAATAAATCTAAACTGGAAAATGGTATGGAAAAATATAAGTCACCATGCTTTAGCTACAAACCAACAAGCTTCAATATACAAACTTATTAATGATATATATCCCTACAAAAGAAAGCTCTACGAGTTAGGGATTACAGAAACAGACCGATGTGATATATGCAACAAAATTGATACCAGAGACCACATTTTCACATCATGCAATGCGACAAGACCTATTTGGAAGTGGGTGCGCGCTAAATTGAATAAATTATCTCAAGGAGATCTACCCACCGTATCAGACATGAAGATATTACGATGCGACTTCAAAATGTTTCCAAAAGTCAAAACAAATGCTGCTGTATGGATGATAACACACTATGTGAATTTTTTAAAAACCGAAAAGGAACCAACTTTGCAAAAACTAAAAAAACACGCTTAGGAAGGACAGATGGAAATTAAAAACTGAAAAACAAATGGAAAAACATTACGGTCCATTTTTATACTTCCTTGTATAAAAACAAAAAGAGATAAACGGATAAAAGCACGAGAAGCTATACTAATATGCATAATGGACACAAGTAAGAGATAGCCTGTGAGGGTGATGCACGGCGGGGACTTCGTAAGCCCCATGACCGCTACGGTAGCCGAGAAGGCCTCACAGGAACTCCGAAAATGTGTCTAACAACATATATAAATAAAAAAAAAAATAAAAAAAAAAAAGAAAAAAAAAAAAAAAAAAAAAGTGGTTAAGGTGCCAGATTTAAGCTCTGGTTCCCGAAAGGGAGCGTGGGTTCGAACCCCACATCTGACAGCGTTTTTACACAAGGTATTCGTTCTTCATAATTTGCAGGCTGTACAACAGTAATGTAGAGAATGTTTTCCAGCGTTGAATTGTTTGTTCGTAACGTAAACAAAAAAAAAAAAAAAAAAAAAAAAAGATAGCTCAGTTGGTAGAGCATTAGGCTTTTTAACCTAAGGGTCCAGGGTTCAAGTCCCTGTTCGGGCGACCATTTTCTTTCATTTAAATCTAAACTTAGAAATTTGTTGAAAAACCAATATAAATGAAAGAATGAACAGAAATCTTCAGAGAAAACACGTGAAAAAAAAAATTAAAAAAAAAAAAAAAAAAGATAGCTCAGTCGGTAGAGCATTAGGCTTTTAACCTAAGGGTCCAGTGTTCAAGTCCCTGTTCGGGCGACGTTTTTCTTACATTAAAATCTAAACAGAGAAATTTGTTGAAAAATCAATGTAATTGAAAAAATAATCAGAATTGTAAAAGAAAACACGTGGCGTATTTTGCAGCAGTTTATTAAAAAAAAAAAAAAAAAAAGAGGTTAAGGCGTTGGACTGCTAATCCAATGTGCTCTGCACGCGTGGGTTCGAATCCCATCCTCGTCGAGAAAGTGTTTTGAATAACAAATCGTGTTTGCATTTCACCACTTGCTGTACGTACTCGGTGTCACGTATACTTGGTATCAATAGTTGGGATGAAGCAAAGGGCTAGATTACAGATGAAACGATTATCCGCAGCCTCGTAAATAAAAATTCATCTGAAAATAATCTCTAAAAAGCTCATATTCGTCCTGCTTAATGCTTCAATATTTTGAACATTCCTAGTCATGACTAGAAAAAAATGAAAAAAAAAAGAAAAAAAAAAGGTGGCGCAGAGGATAGCGCGTTGGACTCCTAATCCAAAGGTCGTGGGTTCGATCCCCACCAGGGATGATACGTTTTCCAGAGTGGAGTCAACAAATATACTTTAAAATTAAAGGAATTTTCATCATCAAGAGATTTATTGTGCTTTGTTTAAGAATGCAAAATAGATTGTACACAGAGAAAGGCCGCGTTCCCACTATGATTTGTAAAAAGCGAACAGTAGAAAAAAAAAAGAAAAAAAAAAAAAAAAGAAAAAAAAAAAAAAAAAGATAGCTCAGTCGGTAGAGCATGAGACTCTTAATCTCAGGGTCGTGGGTTCGAGCCTCACGTTGGGCGCGTGTTTTAAATAGTAATTAACTCATTATTACCTCTAGTTTGCAAATAATTTCGTGTTTAGTTGAAACAAATATACCTTCACTCAAAAAAAGGTGTATAGAGAATGAATTAGTACTATCCTCAACATTTCGACTTCACACGACTGAACTGAATTGTTATTTTTTTGCGACAAGAATTTCCCCAAGTAACTGCGAGAAGTGTGTGGCTAAGTGATTAAACTACCGTCGTGAAAAGTCTAAAATTTGGAGAAATGGAATGAATTTGATAATGCCGTTTGGGAATGTATGGCATAGTTGTTTATCGTAGAGTAGCTGTGACATATAGCACGCTACTCGTAGCCTCCGTGGCGCAATCGGTTAGCGCGTTCGGCTGTTAACCGAAAGGTTGGTGGTTCGATCCCACCCGGGGGCGTAGTACTTTTCCGTTCGTAGTCGGTAGTTGCTTGCTGGTGCATGCAGTGATTGGGTTAGAGTGCTAACTGATGCATTACTTTGTGGAAACCTTAGTAAGACGTTGCATTCTGTGGACTGGAAAATTGTCACGAAAGTATAAGGTTCTATTTCTGTAACGGCGTCCTAAACACAAGTATGTGGATTGGGCCATCCTATATTTCGAGTAAAATCAGTGACACCAAAATATTACAGTCTGTATCCATTGTTTTTAATATTGTGTCCTGAATACTGAAAATTCTGTAGTGGAACTTTGAGTACGTGTATAGTTGTGAAATTGAAGTTTGCCTTTTTTTGATTATGGGTGCGAAGTTTAGAGCCATAGGAAAGGCTTGTTTCCTTTTGAGAGATAGCAGTAAAGTGAAATACCTGCGCGCCTGCTTAGCTCAGAGGTAGAGCACTGGTCTCGTAAACCAGGGGTCGTGAGTTCGAATCCCACAGTAGGCATCTTCAATTTTTAGGTTACCATCGGTAACAGAACGAATACTATGTGCGTGCAAT
>JARYHS010008074.1:131119973-131214490 GCA_031002005.1 Vandiemenella viatica
GATATTCAAAGATAAAATCTATCTACAACACTTTAAAATAAAATACACAGAAAAGGCGGCACTTGACTCGACGGTTGCTGGAACTCAATCCCGCGGGATCCGCGCGGGATTTGCATTCAATCCCG
Source organism: Vandiemenella viatica (assembly GCA_031002005.1). Lineage (NCBI taxonomy): Eukaryota > Metazoa > Arthropoda > Insecta > Orthoptera > Morabidae > Vandiemenella > Vandiemenella viatica. The sequence continues at coordinate 131,120,099 of JARYHS010008074.1, forward strand.
CGGGATCCGTGCGGGATTGGTACAAACAGTTTTTTTAACGCATGTATTTAAAACATAGTTACTTAAAACGTAATAAATTAAATAATATTTAAATTAATAAATAATTTTTAATGTAAATGATAAAAATTAACAGTTTTAAAAATATTTTGATTGGCAAAATGACAATAAAACTTTTATATCGTGGTGCATTTCGAGGTTTTAAATTTTTGTGTTTTTTTAATTTTAAACCAATTTTTAAATAAATCAATAAAAATTGAAAATATTGAGTCTTAGGTCATATTATGTGCCTTACAATATATCACATAAGTTTAAAAATATGGTTTGCTTAATGGCCAATTTACCAGAGTTTTTTTTTTTTTTTTAATTCTAAATAACGTTCCATAACACTGAGAAAAGCATTCCATTTCACAAAGTGAAGTGGAATATACTCTGTAAAGTGTAGACGTGGCTCAGAACAAGAGCTCATAACTTTTTGGCACTGTCAAGTATTTCAGATTTTACTTATGTGGTTGTAACGACGTTTTTAGAGTGGAAATTATTATTTTTTTAATAAGAAAGGAGACTTTCTAAGCGAATGATTGCAGTGAAGTCCTCATAGGTTGTATCTCCGGATTTCATTGCTAACACACGAAACTACACACGTGAGGAAGACGGCGGAGGCAGCCGTTCGAAGTATGGTGTTCCTACAACACAATTCGTCGATACACCCGTGAAATTTTCATTATAACTTTTTTTACCTTTAGTCAAAAAATAACAAGAAGAAGAGGGATTAATCGAAAGCCTGAGCGGCACATGTAAGCAGGCGGCTTTCGTCAAAGAAACGCATTGAGGCAGCAGCCATAATAACAATAAGTCAAAGGATATACAATTTCCTTTTGATATCTGTTAAATTAATAGGTACGCGATCGTTAAAATTACGATAACATTAGTTTCATATCAACGAATTATCAAATTTTCAGCCGCAAAATAGGAAATTGTCATAATTACTTTATCTGCAAATACAGAAAATGGGAACAATGAAACCGTGATAAAAAGTTGTAACCATGTAGTTCACATAACGTGTGCGACACTTAAAAAATAATTATATACGTAGTTAGAAAATCGTATTAAATGCGCACCATAACTCAAATTACAGAAATGTGTACTCGAAACAAACGTAAATTTTGATGAATACGTAAAAGTGTATTTATTTACTTACGAATGACGAAGGTTGACAAATCAAACGCTTATTCACATGAGGTCACATTCCAACTTCTCTGGTACAGCAAACAGTGCAAAATATCCGATAGAGACCGTAGTGGGGCAGCGAGTCACGTCGACTGACACGCGTTTTCCGCCGGATTTTGCGGATTGCGGATCCGCTTAATTTTGTGCGTCCACGCGCCGATGGTCGCCGGTTCGAGTCCGGCCGAGGGCATGGGTGTTTAAGTGTTGTTTCTGTGAATGTCGTGTTCGTGTTGTAGTGTCCTTGTGATTACACTTGAAAATATGTACACTGGAGAAACTAATACATTGATAGAATCAGAATCACATAGAGCTGGCTGTGTGGCCTCAGTAGCCAAATGCCATTAAAAAAAAAAAAAAAAAACATAATTTTGTGCGGGATCCGCCCAGACTGTCTAATGAGGCGGGATTGCGGGATCCCGCTTTGCTGGATTTGCAATCCCTAGTAGCTACCATAGGGCTAGGCGGTGCAGTGCACCGGGACCCCCACGCTCAGGGGGCCCCAGAACGCAGCTGAAGGGGGGCCCAAGCGCAGCTCAGGGGCCCCCAAGGTCAGCTCAGAGGGCCCATACCAGCAAACTTGGCAGAGCTAAAAAAAAGGTCGCCCAATCTGGCCTGAGGGCCCAAAATAATTTTTTTTTGCACCGGGGCCATTGTTGACCTAGCTACGCTACTGTCCTCATCCGCTATTCTTCACTTTACGCTTTTTGACAGTCTCACATCCCACCAATATTTTATTATTATTTTATTTTTCTTTGATTAGTTATAAATTTTTATGTATCTTTAAATTCATTTGCGTATGAAAGGGTTCCACAAGCCGTAGTTTTGTACAGTCTTTGAGGTAGCGATAGTGAGTATTGTAAGAAACTTTGGGCTGCTTCGACAGCAGAAGCTGTGTGAGTGAGGTGCAAATGTTACGCGGCATCCATTAATCAAGTGAGGTGTTTTTCTGAAATCTGGACCCCCCCCTCCCCCCTGTGGTGAGATTTGCCCTGCTGCGACCTCGTAAGTTTAGGAGACCTTTTTTTATTTTTATACTAGCTGCCCCGACAGACTTCTTTCTGTCAAAAGTTATGTCCTATCGTAGTCCAATACAAAAAATAAATAAATAAAACATATTACAGAGTGATCACTTGATTTAATGTCTCAATAATACACAACGATTACTAACAAAATAAGTTTTCTATTTCATACACTGCAAGACGTTATTAATAATGTGATGATATTTCTATTGTAATCATTTGTGGTACACTATATTTTTTGTTTGGTTATCTGGTGCGTAAACAAATAAAGCTGACGGTTTTCCAATGCGGGAGAAGGCAACATACAACTGTCCATGAGAGAAGCATGGGTTTTAAAGATTAACGCCGCAAACACTCAAAGACTGACCCTGGGATTTATTTATGGTCATAGCGAAAGCAAGCCGCACTGGAAATTGCAATCGTTTAAATTCAAATGGTACGTCAGTTGGTACCATTGGAATGCGAGGTATCAACCATGTATCAACACATCTTCTCCTTAATATTTTCCCTTTGGAATGGTTGCTTCGATCACATTGTTCAGTAATTTTTTTCCACTGTAAGCCGTGTGCCATTAAAAAGACGCGGTTGGTTGATATTTCGCAACATTATGACCACCGATCCTACTTTTAATTGAAGATTATGAGGCAGGAATCCTGGAAAAAACCAGTGAGTTCAAAAATTCTGGTGGGTAGTTGACGATATCATCCTGGTTAGTTGCGCAATCAACTGATTTGTATGTCCTTAATCCACCGGCAACTTCATTTTGAATTTCGAAATTTATATAATTTACGTCCGTGTTTTTTGTCTGTGTAATATAAATTGACAGGAAACATAATGCCGTCAGTCAAAACGTTTACAGGGATTTTGTCATTACCAATGCCAATGAGTTGTTTTGAAAACATTTCTTCAGATCGATCATTTTGCAATTCCAAAGATAATCATAAAGCACCTTTGTATTGTTTTGATTGACTGGCAGTAATATTATTTTCGTTGATGACACACAAACCTTTTTTTTTCCTTCGAACTTTATTTTGGGCAGGCATAGATTAATATCCATACAGTCTAATCAACCTGAAGGCATACCAGAGCTAATCCTAACACGCATTTGATTTGTTTTGTTTTGATTGGCTGGTTTTGTATGGGAAAAGAAAGGTGTTGATTTCACTATTTTCCTCGCAATTTTTACGTTTTTTTCTCTCCATAAGAACCTTCCTTGTGGATTAACGAAAATATGAAGGAAAAAAATTAGTCGAGCCGTTCTCGAGTTTTTGCACTTAGCAACATATTTGGCGATTCGTTTTTATTTATATAGAAGATTTAGAAGTTAGAAAGTATTATTACAGGCAGCCAATTCAATCAATCGTGAATTCTACCTGAACATAATTTCAAACGAATGGAACCCATCACCACAAGGCTTACCAGAACATTGCATTCTTAAAATAATAGGATAAATGTGGCTCAAACGTCAGACGATAATGCATATCGCTTCTCAACTGAAATACCAGTAATCGATTTTGCTTTTTAGGTATTCTTAATATTGCATCCTTCTTAACTGATGCATTCATTTTCATAGTCGAAACTTTCGTGGTAGGTGGCAATGGGTGTAAACGTAAACACACTGAACAAATAAACAAACAATAGGTTTTCGAGAGAAGCGAAAATTTAAAAGCAACCATGAAAATAACACGCACGGAGGAAATAATGATAACACGTACGTCACTGATATTATTTTCGCTGATCACTCGCAGGCATAGATTAATATCCATAGAGCCTAATCAACTTGAAGTCATACCAAAGATAATCCTAACGCGCCTTTGTTTTGTTTTGATTGAGGGAAAAGAAAAGTGTTGTTTTTACTATTTTCCTTCCAATTTTTGCGTTTTTTTCTCTCCGTAAGAACCTTCCTTGTGTGCCTTAATGAAATATAAAAAAAAGAATTAGCCGAATTGGTGTAGCCGTTCTCGAGTTATGCGCTTACCAACACATTTTGCGATTCATTTTTATATATAAGATTTTTAGCTCGCCTGTTTTCAATGGCAGTTATAGCTCTCTTCTTCAAGGAATTAAAAAGATGAGATTTCTGTTGACCCCCCCCCCCCCCTTTCCCCTTGGTGAGATTTCGCCGAACACTCCCTCTCCCCACCCCTATTTCACCTCACGTAATTAATGGACATCCCCTTATTGTCAAGAACATGTGTTTGAGCTCCGCTGACACTAAAACACTGTAACATAAAACGCGTGTTGTAATAGGAATTTGTTAATAAGGGCAGCTCGAATATTTAAACGTGGATTTCAAGTAACAGTTTTAAATAGTGATTATTTCTTGCATCAATGGATTTCATTTCGACAGAAATAACAGCTCCTATCTTTTCGGGCAATTTTAAATTAATTAATTGCATTTTAATTAAAACTAACATGAGATACAGCTTGCATGTGTTGATGATGAAATGGGCCTTCTCGTCCAAAAACACGCCGTTATCTCCTATTGGTGTGCAAATGTTAATAATCGACGTATTTGTCCTCGTGATTGTCGGCAGCTAATGGTCCACACTAATTAGTGGATTGCTCATAGCTTAGAGGAATATTCACTACCTTGTTCGGTGTGAGTTTATTTTGGGTGTTCACAACAAATCAGAGTGTGACCTCATCGTGGGCTTCGTTTTATTCAATGCAGGACCTGCTGCCGGAGTTGAACACTGCGGTGACCTATCAGACGGTGAGCGCCTTCCTGGAGTTTGCGAGCGTGGTACTGCAAGAGGCTGCGACGTCAAATGACAAGAACACTGACGAATCGTACCCCGTACAGCTGCTGGTGAGCCAGGCGGCGGCAGACGCCCTCGGCGGCTACGTACAAGCGTTCCTGTTGCCGCGCGTCCGGCGCGGTGTCTACGCCGGCCGGATAGAACTGGCGTACGCGTTGGCGCTGGAGGACCTGCTGGGGTCACTGCGCCGCTTGCTGCACACAGACGGAGCTTACTGGAGGCCGCAAGATGACGAGGGCGCTACCAACGAAGAGCCGCCACCCAACGTACTGAGCGTCGAGCTTGAGCCACCGCCGCTCCAAGCCCCTCTGGTCTGCCTCAGAAGCGGAATGTAGCTTGTCAGACCTGCCCTCCCTGCGACCAGCTGGTCACCTATCCTCGATCCAGCGGCAACTCGTTCGTCATACCAATTCCTTTCCTGGACGACAAGTTAGCACCTCACAATAATCTATTAGGCGTTAATACGTACAAAATAGTAATTCGTTCGATGTGTAGTGAACCAGCCACTATTTTTTTTTTCGCACTGCCACTGCCAAGAGGTGACTTATATGTGGGTAGGATACTAATGGTGATGTGAGCAGTAGGATACTTAATGATACTCCTGCTGGTTATCAACAAGTATTTACATTTATGTACATCGTAACACTTTTAGAGCCATTAGACTGTTTATTCCCTTTTTCCAGCCAGATCAGTTGTAGCTTTTGCGACTAATGCCAGAGACTATCATTCCAGAAAACCCCCATTGGACTCAACCATTCCCAAATCTATCTTCGTATATGCAGGTTCATTCTTACCTACCTTATGGAGAAGCTGGTGTGTTGTCCGGTGCAGGCTTCCTTCTGTGATCTGCTCACCTCCGACGCCGCCCCCGAGTTTCAGCTCGTAACGCCGACCAGTTGTGACCTCGGCGATCTGGGAGACGTCCTCTCTCCGCTCGCTGCGTCCGAGCTTTGCTCCCCTTTTCCGCACTACATTTTTCGGGAGGGGATGACAATCCTCCAATCACGTAGCTTCTTGTTGCGGTCATAATGACCGAATTATGCCGTCGTCTGCATGAAAACGCTGACTGTCCTGACTCCTGACGTACTAAGCTGGTCATCGCGTCGTGAGTTTACACGTTCTTTCTGGCTCGTCTGTTTACAGTACCTGTCGCAACTGACCTAGCTTCTGTAATACTATGGAAAAGTCGCTATAATTCCCTGAAAATCACTAAAACCTTGGCTCACTACAGATAGTTTCTGGATTCGGGACATCAAGACTGTTGCAGGGCAATGCTAACTGGCAACAATATCGCGAATGATAATTAAATAACTATTCCAGCTATCTTTGGAAGGACAGAAAGTTATTGTCAGGGTGGACGGTGTGACGTTGAGCCAACATCTCTATGCTCAAAGGAAGTTTCATTCCTGACCAATTTTATGGTTCAACTAGCTGCCCCGACAGACTTCTTTCTGTCAAAGTTATTGTCCTATCGTAGTCCAATACAAAAAATAAATAAATAAAACATATTACAGAGTGATCACTTGATTTAATGTCTCAATAATACACAACGATTACTAACAAAAATAAGTTTTCTATTTCATACACTGCAAGACGTTATTAATAATGTGATGATATTTCTATTGTAATCATTTGTGGTACACTATATTTTTGTTTGGTTATCTGGTGCGTAAACAAATAAAGCTGACGGTTTTCCAATGCGGGAGAAGGCAACATACAACTGTCCATGAGAGAAGCATGGGTTTTAAAGATTAACGCCGCAAACACTCAAAGACTGACCCTGGGATTTATTTATGGTCATAGCGAAAGCAAGCCGCACTGGAAATTGCAATCGTTTAAATTCAAATGGTACGTCAGTTGGTACCATTGGAATGCGAGGTATCACCATGTATCAACACATCTTCTCCTTAATATTTTCCCTTTGGAATGGTTGCTTCGATCACATTGTTCAGTAATTTTTTTCACTGTAAGCCGTGTGCCATTAAAAGACGCGGTTGGTTGATATTTCGCAACATTATGACCACCGATCCTACTTTTAATTGAAGATTATGAGGCAGGAATCCTGGAAAAACCAGTGAGTTTCAAAAATTCTGGTGGGTAGTTGACGATATCATCCTGGTTAGTTGCGCAATCAACTGATTTGTATGTCCTTAATCCACCGGCAACTTCATTTTGAATTTCGAAATTTATATAATTTACGTCCGTGTTTTTGTCTGTGTAATATAAATTGACAGGAAACATAATGCCGTCAGTCAAAACGTTTACAGGGATTTTGTCATTACCAATGCCAATGAGTTGTTTTGAAAACATTTCTTCAGATCGATCATTTTGCAATTCCAAAGATAATCATAAAGCACCTTTGTATTGTTTTGATTGACTGGCAGTAATATTATTTTCGTTGATGACACACAAACCTTTTTTTTCCTTCGAACTTTATTTTGGGCAGGCATAGATTAATATCCATACAGTCTAATCAACCTGAAGGCATACCAGAGCTAATCCTAACACGCATTTGATTTGTTTTGTTTTGATTGGCTGGTTTGTATGGGAAAAGAAAGGTGTTGATTTCACTATTTTCCTCGCAATTTTTACGTTTTTTCTCTCCATAAGAACCTTCCTTGTGGATTAACGAAAATATGAAGGAAAAAAATTAGTCGAGCCGTTCTCGAGTTTTGCACTTAGCAACATATTTGGCGATTCGTTTTTATTTATATAGAAGATTTTAGAAGTTAGAAAGTATTATTACAGGCAGCCAATTCAATCATCGTGAATTCTACCTGAACATAATTTCAAACGAATGGAACCCATCACCACAAGGCTTACCAGAACATTGCATTCTTAAAATAATAGGATAAATGTGGCTCAAACGTCAGACGATAATGCATATCGCTTCTCAACTGAAATACCAGTAATCGATTTTGCTTTTTAGGTATTCTTAATATTGCATCCTTCTTAACTGATGCATTCATTTTCATAGTCGAAACTTTCGTGGTAGGTGGCATGGGTGTAAACGTAAACACACTGAACAAATAAACAAACAATAGGTTTTCGAGAGAAGCGAAAATTTAAAAGCAACCATGAAAATAACACGCACGGAGGAAATAATGATAACACGTACGTCACTGATATTATTTTCGCTGATCACTCGCAGGCATAGATTAATATCCATAGAGCCTAATCAACTTGAAGTCATACCAAAGATAATCCTAACGCGCCTTTGTTTGTGTTTTGATTGAGGGAAAAGAAAAGTGTTGTTTTTTACTATTTTCCTTCCAATTTTTGCGTTTTTTCTCTCCGTAAGAACCTTCCTTGTGCCTTAATGAAAATATAAAAAAAAGAATTAGCCGAATTGGTGTAGCCGTTCTCGAGTTATGCGCTTACCAACACATTTTGCGATTCATTTTATATATAAGATAATGAATGGTCTAACTCCGGGTTGGAAGATCCCATTCAATTCCTGATTCCAACTGCACCTTTCAGAGACCTTTAATCTTTCCCTCACTTCAGGCGAAAGTTGTTTTGGGTTTTGTTAACTGTGCTAGAACTCTTCTGATTTTCCGATTTCCACGCAGCAATGTAGACTTCCATTACATAGTAGAAGTTTGGGTTAGGCGGTCACGACAGAGGCGGATTGTATGATCCGTTGAAACTCTGTCACACTGTGAACCGATATATAACTTGACAACTTCTGGTCAGTCTTCATCTTTTCGTGTCGATGACAGCATAAGAGACAAGGTAGTTTTCCCGCCAATGCTGATAGCTTTGTCACTATTTGTTTTAAGGTCTGACTGAGATAACATTTATTCCGAGTTCTGGGCATGACAACAAATGTACCATAGTTTCGATCATCGCCGAAAGAATATTTGGTAGATGGTTGTTCTCCCAGATATTCCCATGAAGCGAGAGTGTCTTTTGCAGCGGCCAACTCCAACTGTTCAGTGACTTCTATATAAGCCATGGTTGTTCAGACCCAGTCGGTAGATCTTCTCTTCTTGCGGCTTGATGTACTAAAATAGATTTTTTTAGGTGTATCTACATCTGAATTGTTATATAATACAGAATTATAACGTATACATACATACACCATTTTGCCTTCTCGCCATCTGAAGACAGGATGTTAAACGCAGTTTATTAATTGTTGTTCGTCAAAGGGTCAACCATTTAGTCTTAGGCGATGTTCTTAATGCAGTCAGCGTAGAGCGTAATTCTACATTCATAATTGTTCCATATTTTGAGACATTATTTAAGAAAATTTTAACATGCTGTCCTTCCATGCATTGCTGTGATTACAATACTGGGTATGTTTACAGCTGCAACACGACATTAAAAAAAAAATACACATTATCTGTTTTCAGTAATGGTATACATTAGATTCGTTCAAGTTATGAATTCAACGCATGAAGCTTAAACCAGTTACAGATTTCACTGACACTGAGACTTCATTCATTAACATTTACCGATAGTCTCTGAATCGTTAGTTTGAATTAAATCTTGTCAAAATGTATTTGTGTTACTTAATAATGTTTGATGATTAGAACGGTGAAAATTTCTTTGACATACGAATGAAATAAATCTATTAGCTCTGAATGTTCTATTGCAAAATTGGAGTTTAAGTGAAATTAACATACAAAATTTGTATTTTCAAGGTTTATTAACTCTCAATTTATTCTTTATATCATCATCACATTGCTGCAGTAACTTAACTAACGTCCTTCATTAGCTTCGCGGCTCGCCCACTTCTGATTGATCGGCATGTATGTTTGGATTATTTACGAGTATTTGAGACTTTTAGTGCAAGGTAAATTTACATGGAAATTTGGAGTAGTACAGCGTGACGCTAAGAGAAACTACAAATATTAAAAGTTACAGTGAAAATGAATGCGAAATGCATTGGCTTGGTGCATCTTTCTTTCCTTTTTTTTTTTAAGTATTGAAACTATCTGGTTAGTATTTTTCCCTTAACAGCTTCTTTTGAAAAGGTATTTTAAAAGTATGGGTGAAAGTTGATTGAAGTGGCCTACTATAGTGGTATATAACTACATCTCCAGTTTCTGTTTCTTCTTCGTTGTATTTCTTTACCCACGTTAAAACTGAAAAGTCTAAAAGGGAGTACATAAAAATGTATGAAGGATATTCAAATTCACTACCTTAATACATGTTCCCCGAATTTTTAGGTAGTGATATTTCTTTTCTCATTTGTGCAGTAACTTAAGACATATCCCGCAGATGGTCAGTAATGGTCACTACTTGTGGGCCCTCAGGTACGAGCCAGCGACGGTGGCGGTGCCCTTCAAGCCTATAGCCCTTTACCGCCTGGAGGCGACCTCCTCGGTGATGATCATCGCGAAGTATTACCTCACCTCTATCAAGTGCTTACAGGGCAACGGCGCGCCTAGGGAGGAAATCAACGGCTTCAACGAGTACATGTACGTCTGGCTGGTAAAGGAGGTGGTGCCACATCTCTCAGACGGCAAGCTGTATCCCGCATTCGGTGGCGTTCTCAGGTACAGACACAAAACGTCCATACCTGAAAATTTCTCCTATGGAACGCTATATGAAAGTATCTAGTTGGGGAATCAACCTCTTGTGTCGTCTTCCCCTTCGTGATATACGACGAACAAGAGAAGAATGGCGTATTTGAATTTAGGATTAGTTTTGTTTTTTCCTGTGTGCTACGATTCGTATCCCACATTTTATAACTGTGGACTTGAAATATTTCATTGCATGTCTGAAGGTCAACAGACCACACATAATTACTGGTACACTCAGGAATATTTTTTTTGGCTTTCGGCAGCTGAGGCCATACAGCTAGCTCAATGTGATTATAGCTTCCAGAGAATCAGTAGTCATACAGTGTTTATATATTGTAACTTGTAAGCATGGACACCACAGGACGGACAGGACATTCACACAGACACACAACACATTACACCCATGCGCGCGGCCGGATTCGAACCGGCGACATCGGCACGGGGAGATCTTTTGGAAGAAATTGTGCTCTAAATGTATATGAAAACACCGGAATAATGAATCCCTGATAAATTTTAGATTCCTTTTTTAACGAATCAAATTATTTTTTTATTCAATCATAACCTTATTATAGTTTCTTATAGTCATTGATTGCGTTTATACACAAAGTTTTTCGTCTGCCTCCTTTACGTTCTAAGTGATAATAAGTGTTAAGTATTTTTAAATGCAAAAGTCTCACACAGTATTTCATCATCTAGTAATACTTTGAATGGAACTGTACTGAAATTTTTATTTCATACTGATTTTAAAATCTATGAAATGAACACAACTCTGTATTAAAACAATCCACACTATTATCCATCCTGTTTCAGCGTCATTGGGAATCCGTTTGACATATATATATATATATATATAAAAACAACAATGAAAGATCTTACAGTGGCTTTATATCCGCTAATTTTCACAGACGGTGAACCATTAGTATTTCAATTTACGTTTATGAATTCCTTACTCATGTTATTTGCTTTATAAGTTAAAAACACGTTCGTTGTACGTTGAACGCAAGATGCTGGTGAAAGCGCACACGATTTACATACTTAAGGAAACAGTAATTTACATCCATGTATTACAGTTTCCCGCTGCTTAGCCATTTAACATTAACTACACAATCCATTATTTCCATCTGAAATGTGTTTGCTACGCGACTACATGCCACTTCGCCAATAACGTCTTGTCCCACTAAAAACATTTGGACGCGTAGCTACTGAAAATTAGTATTTAATTTTAAAGAATAAAGCATTGAAAAACCTAAAAGTGTATTGTATAACATTTTCTAATTACCAAAGAAATTGCTGATCGATTTAAACGTATATGTTTTTTGTCTTCAACGCTACTGTTTCAAACTATTTTCCGAGAAAGTAAAACTGGTTACTCATTTTACTGCGACACGAGTATTTAATATCTACTCATAATCTGTGTTGTTGAATCTTAAATCCGACTCAACATTCATTACGGTACTGATGTTGACCGTAAGCTCACCAAGAAGCAGTGGCGTAACAATAGGGTGGCAGGACGGGCGAAACGCCACGGTCCCCAGGCCAAGGGAGCTACAAAGTGAGGGGGTCGCCGATGCCTCGGTTTGCCGCCCCCCCCCCTTTCTCTCTAAACCTGGCATTCATCTACTTCTACATTACTCTGCAAATCACAAACATTGTTGGTGGCAGAGGGTGCTAAGCACCAATCATAATGCAGGACCCCATCCGATGAATTTGTCAGGGGCCTCAACGGTTGTAGTTACGCCACTGGCGAATAGTTATATTCAGATAATTGTGAAAATACAAATTGTTAATTGGACAGTACATTATTGTCCTTTTTTTTATCTAAAGTAACTTTTCTAATTAAATATTAATGGTAACCGAAAAAAATGATAGGTCTATGAGTAATTTATGATTTATTTTTACTAAAATTTTGTAAGAGTGAACTATTATTTTAACACAGAACGTCTTGATGTTTGTTTTGCAGACAAATCCGAATCATTCCACCAGTTTTTGGCTAAATTTCGCATAGTTAATCTTCTCAACTAGGTGGATTACGCTGTCCACTTGGAAGCTTGTTTCCGCTCCTCCAATTATATATATTGCAGGTTGCATATTATGAAATCAATAAATTTCATTTTAAGAGTCTCGGCGCCATGAGTTAAATTGAAACATGTCCGAAAGGAATAGGGAAATCCGCTTTCTAAGGTCCTACGACATATCGTTTTTGAGATACTTACGGTTTAGTGTCACTTAAACCGTTAAGGTGCTCCGCTTTCAGCTCCCACTTCGCCTGCCTGTCATCCCGTAGTCCCCCCCCCCCCCCCCCACACCTCCTCCTCAATTCTCACCGTGCGAAATTTACCATATGACCTTTTATTTTTTTCTTAAGGACTGCATGATGTGTGCAAAAAGTTGCGGTTGCAACCTACTTACACTTGATTATTATCCATGACGGCTGTAAAATGTTCGCTACAAAACTACTCCACGGTTGAAGCCTTAGTACCTAATAACTACCTATAAAAATAGCCCTAAATAGTTACAAACCACAAAAGCAAACTTTTCATTGCTCTCACAGACAGAACTTTTTAATTAAAACTTCTCAAGCAACAGATTAAACTGTGCCGAAAATCATGGTTTAAGAGCAGTCATAATAATAAATAGAACCGTAACATAAATGTTATTACATTTCACTCCCTTAATGAAATATCAGCGGACAAGAAGCTAGGGTGAGAAAAGGGGTGGGGGGGAAGGAATCTGAAAGAGACTGTAGCTTCCTTAGCGATCTGTAGTGGATTGATGATTACAAAATTGATGTACTGATATCTTCATGTCGAATCGCTGACAGGCGTAAGTACATGACAAGCCCATCCAAACCCAAGCATGACCCAGGAATACAATGGTAACCGTAACACTGGTAATAGCAACTCTTGGAATGACACACGATTGTCGGGAATTTTGTTGGAATGACCGGTTGTAGTGTCAGAATATAATTTTAATAAATGATTGAGAAACATCAGTGGGAGGTAGTGTCACAGAGCAGTTGCTATCTTTTAATGTTCTCCTTGCACCAGTCCTATGGCTAAATGGAAATTTAGTGGCTATGTTACCTTCAGTCACAACATGAAATGTAGCTTGAATTTAACTAAGATGATCTTTTGTGTAGGATTCTACAGACAATGCTGTCTTCAGGCATCGGAAGCTCGTCGGGTAACCAGTACCAGATACCTTCGCATCTGAACAAGTACCTCCACCCGGAAGGCTTCAACATGGACTACTACAAACCGTCGGAAGAAATGGAAACTGCGAACCTAAATCGGTCTAGTCCAATGGGTAACGAGGCGGTGCCGCCACAGTTCAAGATCGTCCGCGGTCCACCATCGACCACCAACGGTATGCTGGGACCCTTCTCGCTCAACTCTGCCGCGGTGGCAATGGTCGCAGCCCTCACTGCAGCCGTCATGTGGTTCCTGGTGGCTTTGCTGCTGCTCTGCGCTCGCTGCTGCAGGAGCTGCCGCAGACACTCCGACCCCAATGCCGGATTCTTCTACAATGTCTTCGTCAGCATCTTCTACACCGTGAAGGAGTCCTTGAGTCCCAAGCAGTCGCAAGATGTGGAACAGCCGAAACGTCAGCAGGTAGGAAGACAAACCAGTACAAGTACTAATACTGGTAGTTTATTCGTTTGAACCACTGTGTTGAGAGTAGTGATGTGCCGGATACCCGTATCCGCGGTTATCCGAGGGGGAGAAAAGATTTGTTTCCGTATCATTAACTTTTTTAGCGGATCTTTTGTATAAAATTTCATTGAGAACGTATATAAAATTTTAAGGTTAGGTAGCAATGAAATACTGTTAACTTCAATTCCAATTACTTTATATTTCTAAAAATCTCATATCTTGCTCATTCATATGGCAAAAATTAATTATTTAAACATTTATTTTACTGGGTAACCAAAGGTAACTGGTAACTTACCACTATAGTAAGTTTTAACGTATTATTGTAACTATATTTATAATGAGATCAGACCTCTAATGGTTGTGATTTGCTAACTGATATTATTATTATTAAGGTACCGCTAAAGTGTTTACATATTATCTATGTCAGATAAAGCGCAGGAACACTTCATGTCCGATCCCTCATCTCTTACCATGTAGTGCATATTCTGTTTCGAGATTCCCCATCCTTCAAACATACTTTGAAATATGGCCGAAATGTAATCTCCCGTTTGGTGTTCTATAAGAATCACTGCTTTTAAAACAATTTTTTTTCTTATAAAAGCTCTTATAATGTTAAGGATAGTAATGAAACACCTGACCAAAAATTCGACCAGACGTCTGTGCTTCAACACGTTCTTTAATTTCGATCGTAATGTTCGCTGCAAAAAAGTTCCGTAAATTATTTCTTGCCTTTTATAATATAATTTGCAATAACATTATCCATCAACCGTCGGAAACCAAAATCTTCTACGTGTTGAAAAGGTAAATCAGATAAAGCTATCATTCCTGCGGTTAAATAGTTAATTTTTATTTTGTATTATCCCACATTTTGAATTTCGTTAAAAATGTTTTTTTTTCTAAATTATGTTTTTACCACTTTTAAAAGACGTTCGTTGCTGAATGGTTCCGTGGCAATCTTCTTAGTTGAGTCTTCTTGTAAGAAGAACTCATATTCTTGTGGTTGTTTCGTCTGATGGCGATTTTTTAACAAAGTTGTACCTTTACAGGAATACATTCCTTCACAGATTTTGTATTTAGCAGATTCGTCATTTTCTATCGCAAAATATTTCCATATCACACTGTTATACCTTTTTTTTTTTTTTTTAATTTAACAAACAACTTCCCAAAAAACACAATCGTATATAATCTATGCTATCCTATGTCATCTTAAAATATAAACATAAAGACGCACAGTGCAAGGTCAAAACACGTCGCGCAAGCTGGACGTTCGTCGTTAATAGATCGTAATGGGCGACTTTTTCATTGTCGGTCCAAGTTGAGATCCGTATCCGTATTCGCGGATCTAGACATTAATGATCCGTATCTGTATACGCGGATATACATTTTTAACGATCCGGCACATCATTAGTTGAGAGTTGCCTTGTAGCAAAGGGAGCGTCTATTAACTACGTGGCTCAGTCTAGGGGGGAGGGGTAGGGATTGACTGGAAAGCTCCGTTAGGCTAGGTGGGGGAGGGGGGTGAGGTTCTGAGATAGCCCACGTAGCTTTTCATTTACATTATTTTGTCAAATGACATTTTGTCAAAATGAGGTAAATATTCATTTCCGTAGGGCTACGTGGGGGGACAGGAGGTTCACAGGAGGCCAAAATGGAGCTATGTGGTTTATGGACGATTCCAAAGTGCACAATGCTGAGTCAGATTGTAACATTAGCAGGTTTTCAGTTACACATGCAATTTCTGTGTGAACAACAAGTGCCAAATCCACCAGCATATGATACAGAAAGCCATTTGTTATATTTATTTTCTTTTTCTTTCAAAGACAGCCATAGCAGCGAGTGTTGTTGACAAGATTTCTGGTGAGGGGCATGAAATTGGTCGGATATCTCATAAGTCATATATTATCTCATAGTTTCTCTGTAGCACCATAATTACATTATCTCATCAATAATCTGTTACTTCATACTTATTGTGTACACTGGTTCATATTTTGGTTGGTTTACTCCTGCATAAAGTAATTCTTTAGGTTTGACTTCAAACTGTCTACTTGTGATTTAATTGTTTGATTATCATTCAGTTAAAGCATCTTGTTCTACAGTTTATCAGTGTTACATTGGTACATGTAACGAGATTGTGGTATTTTCCCTTACTCACAAACTCATTTAGAAATTCACACATGTGTGTATGGTTAGGTTTCATTGAATAAAAAGCCTCTTTACACATATCCATTGTTATTTGAGTAGCTGATTATCTTAAGGAGCCTCAAGCCACATTTGTAACTTTCACGTTATAAGTGAGATATTGAATCGTGACGAGAGATTAATGATTTCAGTGTTTCATGCTTCCGCATGGTTTAATCGCAAGAGGTAATACATAAAAATGTATTAGTATGTAAGTAACTATGTTTATATGCATCTAGATCTGTATCCATCTCTTAAGAAGTCATATAAGTAAAGATAAATTGCTGCTGTACACAGATGTTGTCAGACCTGATTTAATCATTTAAATAAAAAATAAGATTAAAAGCCCGCAACTTCTCACCACCATTTCTATTACGATGATGAGGGATCTTCAGGTCTTGAATTCTTAAATATCTGGATACAGCTCTCAATTTGCTACTGTTTACACCCAAACCAGACATATGGAATGAATGCTGTCCTTTGCGTTCCATCCAAATGTCTCAGCTACGAGATGCTAAATTAAAAATGCCCGATTCTGGTTACCGTGGAGGTTGTACTCCTTTATTAGAACTCTCTTGGGAAGATTAACTGGGGTTGTTTCACATTGTCTTCTCCACTGTATTTTAGTATGTTTTATTGTAGGTTGGATAACTGTAATAGGGTATGTGTTCAGTATAGTATGTTGTTTGTGTTGTATGAAAAGACAGGTGACAGAGGGAGAGGGTGAAATACTGTGCTAATCCATTTAGGCCTGCTCTTCCATAAGATACCATTGGGGAGGGGGGAGGGAGGGGAGGGGAGGAGGAGATTAATGCCCCCTTCTGATATATGAATCACTTGCACAGTAAAGAGGTTTGGGATTTAACCCAGCACTTTGGTACACAATATGGTGATTATGAATTGTGCCCCACCATCTCTCCTACCCTGCCAGCCAAGCCCTGATGATGAAAACTTCTTCCCCACCAGGACTCAAACCAGCTAGCCCCTTGTTGGAGCCAGACACCATCACAGTGCCGCAACCAGCTGAGCTGGGGCACAATTCAAGCATTTATTACTATCAAAGAGAAGGACAACACAAGGCACTTAATTAAAAGTACAAATGCCCTCAACAGCAAATGAAGCAAGAATCTTAGCCCTGATGCCATACTGACCGAGTACAATTATTCAAATACTCTCAGAAATTATTAGTGAAATAAGGATTTTAAAACTCCTTGCTACTATCGGTCCAATGTATCACACTTAGTTGAATTTGTGCATCATCAAATAATATGCAACTTCACATCTTCAACAAAGAATTCCTTTCCTGCCTCAATGTATATGAGGTGTAAAACTGTAAGCTAAAAAACTTCAGCAATATGAAATTTTGATTTAATTTGTTTTCACACTGAACTACAGTGAAAACAAATTAAATCAAAATTGTTAAATTTAATTGTGTGTGTGCATTTTTTGTTTTGTTGTTGTTGCTGTTGTTGTATTAAATAGATGTCCTTACCTCAAACCTAATCAATGTTCCCATTTCCAGGTGCCACCAATGTCCCAACTGCCTGCAATGGAGTCGTCCATCACTCGGTACCAGATGCCCCCTCCTGCCTCATCCACCCCACCTTCCAAGCCAGTTTCTCGAGCTCCTCCTAAGGGCCTATCAGGTATCAGTGTGTCAGTGAGCAGGTCACCACCGAGGTCAACATCGACGGCTGGAGGTAACATGACCACAGGAACAGACACTGACTATAGTGGTGCCACCAGCGACAGCAACGAAACTCACCACACTCAGTAACGTGCACCTGCTGTGATATTAGTTGAATGTAAACTGTGCTGGTAACACTCTGCTAACAACAATACTTTTTTTAAAAAAAGTTGATATATGTCATTTTATCATATATGAATTCTTTACAGATTTACAAGAAAGATCTCTTTTATGTAACTCACAATCAACATAAACAGCTCACATATTGAATTATTGAACAATAAGTGATATTTTATATGTCTGTATTAAAACATGTAATTTTTATATGATTTTACACCATTCGAACAATCAATTTAGCATTTTTATCTGAAATATTTAAATGTAACTCCATGTTCAGTGGAAGACTCTCTTTGTTAAAATTTTTCTTTGTAGAGAGGTGGAAAAAATTGCAAACAGTTTTGCTATCATATATTATACATTGTTTGAATTGTATAGGGGACAATAAATCTTTCTAAATAAATAAATTTTATGTTTTTAATTTTTTTGAATAATTATATAACACTACTATAACAGCACTTTTGGTGGAATTTACTCCATTCTTTCCAAATATATAGACAATTATACTAAGGAAACAGCTTTAGGCAATATAAATAACGAAGGATAGGGAAAATGACTCATTACTCACCAAACTTGAAGGCTGCGATGAGTGAAAAACATATGTGACAAACAAAAACATACACAACAGTTCTGTTTAACACCTTATTCATGTCCTAGGGACCAAGGCATATAATTCAGAAGGTGTGCGCATACCGAAGTTTGTCGTAGTGTCATGTGCCAAACTTTGGAGTGTGCACTCCTCCAGAACCATATTACTCATTCCTTATCACATGAATAAGGTGTTAAACTGAAATATTGTATATGTTTTTGTTCATTACATATATTTTTCACTCATCACAGCCTTCAACTTTATTACAAATATGTAGATAAAATTATGGTTTTCGTATGTATTGCCTGTGAAATTAGAAAAAACAGAACTGAGCTCAAAGTTACAACTTTTTTCTAATCTATTCCATAATTTATATGTCTAGTCTTGTTTGGTTACTAACTTTTTTAAAAGCTGAAAAATAAAAGAGTATTCATCTATATAATTCCCTACTTATATACAATATTGGTGCAAACATTCCTCAGGTCCAGGTGCTCTGTGTGAATGTGAGCTACCATTTTTTAAATATTTGATATCTCCTTAATCTACATAAGTGTAACCTTTTTTATTTAATGGCAAGTTCATGTACTCTCTTCACATTTACCTGAGCTTTCGACTCAGTTGGCTTTGTTGGACAGGGGTTATCTTTAGAGGTGAATCTTCCATGTTTAATTTCATATGTTCAATTTTTAAATGTGCAGTAGGGGAGTACATCCTTTCCTAATATTGACACCATATCCTCATAAATGTTCTTAGGTGATAATTCTTTCTTACACAAATATTTAATCAGAACACAATTATTTTTTCCTTTGCATTTCATATGAAGTTTACAAATCATCCGTTTTCAGCATCCATAACAAAATAAAAGTTTGCTGAAGGGTTTTGTACAATATTCCAAATAGGACTAAAGGATTATATACAGTTTTTGCTAGGCTGTACAACAATTGTAACAATTTCAGGATGGCTAATTCCTTTTGGATGTGTATTCTGATTGTTTGTTTGGTGATACTTACAGCAAACTCTTTGCTTGATTAGAAAAAGAAATAGAAAATATGTTAAGATAAAAAGCAAAATCTTGGGATTAAGTTTGTCAGTAAACAAAATTAATAAAAAAATTATGCTGGTAAATTATGTGAAATCCTTGTATAGATGTGCTAGTAAGATGTGGAAATTTGGGTACTTTGTCTAATTATACTGTATGTCACATACCAAGTTGCTACATACATGACATAATACTATTGTTAAGGGTTTGTCTCAACTTTTCACCAGGCTTCAATACAAACTACTTGCCTGTCCTGTAAAACTAATATCCAGAATTAGGTTATGTAGAGTAATTGTAAAGAAAGTCAACTATCAGTTGTTAGTTAAGAAGACTGACTGATCTCTTAATCATACTTTCATATAATTAAGTACTCATAAATATTATTTAACAAGGACGTTGGTTTAAGAAAAAACACCATGTATCACACAGTTCATTTTTTATTTGTAAACACCTTCAAAGGAAATCATACATTAATGGATGGTATTCAAATAAATGATGATATTCATAAATACACTAAAATGCAAGGCAAATAATGCAATAAAACTAAAATGTGGATTGTATAAGTAAGTAATCTAGGTTCTGAGAAGTTGATTGAATTATAGGAATCTATTGGGGAAATGTGTGACTTACTGAGGTGAAACCAATTACAAGTTAGCACAATCAAAGATTAATTATAGTATGTTTGCACAACATGGAATATTTGGAAAGCAATAACATTTATCTCATTAGAAGATGGTGTGCGGGGTCTGGTTTGTGGTAGATGACTCCGTTTTGAGAAATCAGGTGTTAGTCGACTATTGAGTGAATGTGTTTCCTGCATGAACAAAGTGTTTTATTAAAAAGGGGCTGAAGATGGCTATTTATTGGAAGCTTACTATTTTAGTGAGAGTTGGCACTCTCATTGGCAACATGAGATGTCTATGTGGTATTGTGGAGTGGACAGCTGCAATGTAGCAGTTCCCATGCTGATGACAGCTTCTTATAGTCTTGACTTCATGGATTACCGTGTACATTGTTTTGAATCCTGGCTGTGTTTCCCAGCTATAGCCAAAAGGCGGTTGGAATTTAAGAAGCAATGCATTCGAGTAGTGGTTTGGATGTGACAAGCAGTCCGGACATCTAGTCTATCAAGATACTGCTCTCAGGTGACTTCATTTGACTGTGTTATGAGCACAATAAATGTCTCTTAATTATTTCTTTATCCCAGAAATTGGCAAGTATATGAGCTTACATAAGGATGGTGGATCCACAAAGGAAACATGGCAAGCAACACAGTAACAAAACTTTGAATATAGATTGATTCAAGATGTGTATTTGTACATGAGATTGTTGGAATTATCTTTGGATAGAGTCCTAACACTTACAGCCTAGCTGAACAATATTTTAAAAAATGAACATTATGCCATCAATTCTACTATTCTTTGGGCACGTTATTAGGCCAAAGTGAGATAATCTTTGGATAAATGATCATTCAGGAAAAAGTGGTTTCAACAGTTACATGTAAGAAGTCCACCTTGGTTGTTATATCAGATGTTAATCAGGGAACTAGAACAATCAGATCACTAAATGGAGGATTTAACTGGGACAGACTGTATGAAATGTTATCTGAAGAGCTCCAACTATCAACACTGAAAGACACGTTGATTTTATTTATTTCTGTCAGAAGCAATCCCAGAAATAAAAAATTAAATAATATACATGAATGTTATAAGAAGTTCAGTTGTTAAATAGAGTTTAATATTGAAAATAAACCTTAAATGGTATTTGCTCAGAATTTGGTTATAAAAACTGCAGTGAGCCTTCAGTAAATTTCCCTCACTGGGCAGCTCAAACACTGCAGCAGATGCTTTAGTCACTTGGTATGTATGTTTATATATATGTTCTATATTTTATTTATCAATCTTGTTCCATGGATCCCTGCTGAGGAAATACCTCTGGGATGTGAAACATGTCATTGTTGATACAAATACACATAATATGAGTCATATCATAGTAAATATATACATATTTTACAAATACAAGAAATAATAATAAACATACATTTTTGCAACTGAGTTTTGCAAACGTCATAATGAGTAAAATTAATTATTTTCTTCAAATTCTTGAATGGAGTAGAAGGAGTTGCCAATAAGATAATCTCTAAGTTTTTGTTTGAATACATCTTTATTATCTGAAAGCTGTTTTATATGATTAGGTAGTTTATTAAACAGATGTATACCAGAATAATTTACTCCTCTTTGTACTAATGACAGAGATGTTTGTGTTTTATGCAAGTTATTTCTGTTTCTTGTATTGAAACTGTGTACCTGTGAATTAGGTGTAAACAGGTTAAAATTTTCTATGACAAAGCTCATGAGAGAATATATATACTGAGAATACATTGTAAGAATATTGAGTTTCTTAAAGAGTTGTCTGCAAGAAGTTCTTGGTTTTACCCTACACAGAAACCTAATAGCTCTTTTCTGTGCTATGAAAACTTTTTTACTTTGTGAAGAGTTTCCCCAAAAAATTATGCCATATGACATTACTGAATGAAAATATGAGTAGTACACCTGTTTCATTAATTCTAGATCTGCTGTTAGAGAAAGTGTTCGTATTGCAAAGGTGGCACTACTTAACTTTGCCAGTAGTGTAGTGATATGATCATGCCAACAGAGTTTCTGATCTATTTTAATACCAAGAAATTTTATACTATCTGTTTCTAAGATTGTGTTGTTTTTATAGTTTATACATATATCTGGCTGTGCATAGTTTTTTGTTTTAAACCTAATATAATGTGTTTTTTCAAAATTTAATTTTAATGAATTTGCCTTAAACCAATTTGCTACTACTCTAAGTACTTCATTTACATTAAATTCTATAGTACTGTTTGGTGTTTTACGCACAGTCAGGTTAGTGTCATCTGCAAATAAAACACTCTTAACTTTGTCGGATAAATTTCCAGGAAGGTCATTGATGTATAACAGAAAGAGGAGGGGACCTAAGACAGAGCCTTGTGGAATTCCATGTTTTATTTTCTCCCAGTCTGATGAAGCATCTTTACTTATTTTAGAATCAAAAATTGAAACTTTTTGCATGCGGCTTTCAATGTATGATTTAAACCATTTACCTGCGGTCCCAAAAATACCATAGTACGGTATTCCATTTTTTTCAAAAGTAATTCATGATTTACACAGTCTGTGTTATTTAAAAATGAATATATAGCCATTTCTATGGATGATCCTTTTTTGAACCCAAATTGTGAATTAGTTAGGATATTATAGTGTGTAACATGTTTTATTACTCTTCTATACATGACTTTTTCAAAAACCTTTGAGAATGTTGAAAGTAATGAAATGGGACGATAGTTGTCTACACATGTTACTTCTCCTTTTTTAAATAATGGTTTTACAACAGCATATTTTAGTCTATCGGGAAAAACACCTTGTATTAAGGATTCATTACAAATGTGAGCAAGTACATGACTGATACAGTCTGAACATCTTTTCAGTAATTTACTTGAAATATTGTCATAGCTGGAAGAATTTTTAGGTTTTAATTGTTTAATGAGTTTATTTATTTCTGAGACTGTTACTGGTGGCAATTTCATCTCCACAAAGCTATTTGGGAAAGCAGTCTCAAGAAGCCTTAGAGCACTATGTGGGGATTGCTTTTCTATGCCTAATTTATCTACTACTGATGTAAAATGTTTGTTAAATATTTCACAAACTTCCCCTACTTCGCTATACACATATCCATTTTGTTCTATTTTTATGTCCTTAGAGTGATTTACAGTTTTTCCTGTTTCAGTCTTTATTATATTCCATATTGTTCTCATTTTATTGTCTGAATTTTCTATTTTCGCCGATATGTACCTGTTCTTGGCCTTCCTTATTACATTTCTTAGTATTTTAGAATAAAGTTTATAGTGAACTTTCAGCGCATTGTTATCCGATTCTCTCATTTTTAAATAAAGGTCCCTCTTTGTTTTACTAGAGATTCTAATACCCTTTGTTATCCATCCCATGCCCAGTTCATTGTTTGGAGTGTTGAGAATTTTCCTTTTTTTGAAACTACCTTCAAAAAGTGTTAGAAATATATTCAGAAAGGAATCAAATTTCGCATTAACACCCTGCGCATTATATACTTCTAACCAGTTTTCATTGTTTAAGGTATCTATGAAGTGTTTTATATTATTTTCACTAATATTTCTTCTATAAACCCAGCTTTTCTTTATCTGTTTAACAGTGTTCCTGGACTCGATACATAATAGCTGGGCATCATGATCTGAGATACCATTTATTACTGGATGTATGCTGTAATTACTGCACTGAGAAATATCCATAAAAAAATTATCAATTGCAGTCCTGCTATTATTTTGTATTCTCGTAGGAAAATTTACAAGTGCTGTTAAGTTAAAAGACAACATCAAGGCTTCCATATCTAATCTATCATTGCTGTGATTTAGAAAGTCAACATTGAAATCTCCACATAATACTATTTGTTTGCTATTTGTAAAACTTAGTAGCAAAGACTCTAAATGAGATAAAAACAGTCTGAAATTACCTGAGGGGGCCCTGTAAATTGCTATCACTATCAGCTCTTCCTTATCATATTCTAGTTTAGTAACACAACATTCAAAGTGTTGTTCTATACAATACTTACTTACAACTACACTACTGCATTCAATATTATTTTTAACAAAAATGGCAACTCCCCCTTTCTCCATTTTACATCTGCAGAAATGAGAGCTTAATTTATAATTTGGGATGGACAGCTGAGATATTCCTGTATCAGACAAATGATGCTCAGATATACACAAAACGTCTACATTAAAATTTCTGGAATTTTGAATCTCTTCTAGGCTTAAGGTAATGTCATCAGTTTTACTAAATATTCCTCTTATATTTTGGTGGAAAATACTGGTCTGAACACTTTGACGCAATGACTTTGAATTGTTTATTTTATTATTACATACTGGTATATCAGTTGGAATTTTTAATTTCAACAAATTATGATCATCAGAGACATTAATTTCCTTTAGACATCTTAATAAATCTATTTTATTTACCCTAAAAAAGGCCGCGACTTAACACCATTTATCACAGGAATACCTCTTTCACTCACCTGGCATCCTCTGACCTCATCAGCAATATATATATATCCACTTCATAGAGTTGTCCCTGGTTCTTCAGAAACCAGTTGTCAATCTATTCTAAGACTTTCAAAAAGCTAATTCTAAATTACTTAATTGTGTTAGTAAGATTCCAACCATGCTCCTTTAAACAGACATTGCTTCTGTTAATTCTTCTCTGGCTTTCTGTCGCAGCATTTTTAGGATAAGTGATGAATTTAGAAACATTCTACTGGACTTCTGTCATACTTTAGATGGTTCATAATGGTGAAATTGTGCACAATTGTGATTTGTTTCCTCTGGTATTCTTTCTCTCAACGTCCACAGCTATTTTCTGGCATATGTCAAGTGGTGACAACACTACTGAGAGGTGTTGTTTTTAGACACCTAATAATCTGCCTATTTTCTTTAGGGCTATATCTAAATGTTTTGCATGAACTAACCTGGATGAGTATATTACATGTTAAACAAATATGGTACCAAATTTCAACTGTCGAAACACAAGTTTCATCATGAACTTCCTATGCAACCTTTGATTCCTGCACCAGCTTCAGTTTTCTTGGAATGCAATAAAATGATACAGTTACACAATATGAAGGAAAATATTTTAGTGAAATTGTAGTTTTGAGTCAAACTGTAGAATTTACCGAACACAAAGCGATTTGGCCAGTGACAGATCAATAAGTACCAACATTTATATACCCTCTATCAAAAACATCCTCTCTATATTGGATTAGAGGGCTGTGCAGTTTTTATGAGGCCTAAATCTTGCCTCCTGATGTATTAATAAACCATCAATCTTCGGTGCTTGGTGGTTTAGCACGACCATTTCAACTATTATACAGAGGTGAAACAACAGTGAAATATGCTTTCAGCTCTTAAGGTCAGATATTTCCTTTGAAGGCGTTAATATGACAATAACCTGTATGCATCAATGTTTTTGGTGCCCGCTTTCCTACATTTTCACCTACATTTATTAAAGAATTAGAGCAATCCATTTCATAGTTTATGCTCCAAATTTTTTGACCTGTTCCATACAGACTGATGACAATGAAAAGTAAAATAGCTACCACAGTGAATTGTTTCACCACATGAAAGTTTAGTGATCATGGTATGGTTGGGTTGTGTCTAGTCCATGTAAATGTACACATGCTAGGATACTCCAATGTATTCTTGATTGAAATAGCCATCTTGGATCATGTAGTCTCATAAACTATATTAGGGAACTGAACGTATACTTTTCCATATCTTACAATCCCACAAAGGATCAGGGTATTATTAGAAAGAGAACTGTGATATTCATCAGCTGCAGCATAAGCTTACCACAGTATCAGGTAGTTGTGAAATAATTGACATTAAATTTTACTGTGTTTCTAGTACTTTGATGCACCAGAGACATATCATGCATATATTCAACTAAGGACTGAGCATGGTGGGTGAGCAGTTAGCATTCTGGCCTCACATTCGGAAGGTTGCTGGATCAAATCCCCATCCAGGAATCCAGATTTGGGTTTTCCGTGGTTTCCACAAATCACTCAAGGCGAATGCCTGGGGGCTCCCTTCAAAAGGCCATGGTCAAATTCCTTCCCGTTGCTTGTTCCCGCTCCCATCCTGCCTCTAATAACCTTGATGTTGATGAGGCATAATGCCATACGTAAAAAAAAAAAAATAGCTAAGATGGTGGAGTGATTGCTTGTAACACAAATATGTTTGAAGTAATATTATTATTTTTGTAACTCTGCTAACATTCTTTTTTATTTTTTTTATGAAAAAAGGAGAAGAATCATGCCGCATTTGCCTAGATGATTATGCAAAACTATAGGCGCCAGACTCAGTGTGATAGATTCAAATCCTAGCCAGTGCCATACTAAAGCACAAGATAGTAGTTGATAACTATTATAATATGATTTAGAATAGTATCTTTTTTTCTTCTACTTGGTATGTTACTGCAGTTGTTGAATGCAGCTTTTTATTTTTACTAACATCTGCTTACATAAAGGTTCTGTTGATAGGAAACATGATTTAGAAACAGGAGTTAAAAATATTATACAAACTTTTCCCTCAAAAATATGATGCAGAAAAACAGTCAAAATTAGCTGTAATTACCTACATTGCTTATGATAAATGTCAGATGTAGTACTGCAACAGCTTCACGTTTATAGTTCCCTGCTATCCTTTTTGTTTCCTCAGAAGTGTTAACAAAGTTCTTTTAAATTCCATGTGAGGTTTTGATCTAGTCTGTACATGTTAATCAGCATTTTTCAATAATACATAGCTTGGCTCCTGAAGTTTTAGTTAATTTCAGTTTTTATAGTTACATATTTCCATTGTTACTGGATTTCTTTCTATTTTATTAATTTAAGCATTTGTAAATTGTTTATAGCTTTTTCAATGTTGCACTGTCTTTCCCCCATCTTCTTACTACCACATAAGTTCTTTTAAACAATATTCTCTTACTTCTTTTCCATATTGTATTGCAATATGCATCAAAATTGTTCTAGATTTTATAGCAGTACTTGAGTATTGTATATACGAAATGCCTCCATGTGGTGAAAAATTACACTTCATACTTCGATCTTGGTCCATTGATTTATACAGTTCTAAACGCTTGAGAAGTTTTTAAAACTAGAAATTACAAGCAATGTCTTGAGACAGCAAGACTGACGGAGTGGTCATTATGTAGAAGACCTGCCTTGTATGAAATGTGGCAGTTACTAATAAAATCAATGCACAAATGTAAAAACCTCACTTTATTTATTTTTTATTTTATTTATCAATCTTGTTCCATGGATCCCTGCTGAGGAAGTACCTCTGGGATGTGAAACATGTCATTGTTGATACATATACACATAATATGAGTCATATCATAGTAAATATATATATATATATATATACATATTTTACAAATACAAGAAATAATAATAAACATACATTTTTGCAACTGAGTTTTGCTAACGTCATAATGAGTACAATTAATTATTTTCTTCAAATTCTTGAATGGAGTAGAAGGAGTTGCCAATAAGATAATCTCTAAGTTTTTGTTTGAATACATCTTTATTATCTGAAAGCTGTTTTATACGATTAGGTAGTTTATTAAACAGATGTATCCCAGAATAATTAACTCCTCTTTGTACTAATGACAGAGATGTTTGTGTTTTATGCAAGTTATTTCTGTTTCTTGTATTGAAACTGTGTACCTGTGAATTAGGTGTAAACAGGTTAAAATTTTCTATGACAAAGCTCATGAGAGAATATATATACTGAGAATATATTGTAAGAATATTGAGTTTCTTAAAGAGTTGTCTGCAAGAAGTTCTTGGTTTTACCCTACACAGAAACCTAATAGCTCTTTTCTGTGCTATGAAAACTTTTTTACTTTGTGAAGAGTTTCCCCAAAAAAATATGCCATATGACATTACTGAATGAAAATATGAGGAGTACACTTGTTTCATTAATTCTAGATCTGCTGTTAGAGAAAGTGTTCGTATTGCGAAGGTGGCACTACTTAACTTTGCCAGTAGTGTAGTGATATGATCATGCCAACAGAGTTTCTGATCTATTTTAATACCAAGAAATTTTATACTCTCTGTTTCTAAGATTTTGTTGTTTTTATAGTTTATACATATATCTGGCTGTGCATAGTTTTTTGTTTTAAACCTAATATAATGTGTTTTTTCAAAATTTAATTTTAATGAATTTGCCTTAAACCAATTTGCTACTACTCTAAGTACTTCATTTACATTAAATTCTATAGTACTGTTTGGTGTTTTACGCACAGTCAGGTTAGTGTCATCTGCAAATAAAACACTCTTAACTTTGTCGGATAAATTTCCAGGAAGGTCATTGATGTATAACAGAAAGAGGAGGGGACCTAAGACAGAGCCTTGTGGAATTCCATGTTTTATTTTCTCCCAGTCTGATGAAGCATCTTTACTTATTTTAGAATCAAAAATTGAAACTTTTTGCATTCGGCTTTCAATGTATGATTTAAACCATTTACCTGCGGTCCCAAAAATACCATAGTATTCCATTTTTTTCAAAAGTAATTCATGATTTACACAGTCAAATGCTTTTGCAAGATCACAAAATATTCCTACAGGATTCATTTTATTATTCAGTTCCTCAAATGTGTTATTTAAAAATGAATATATAGCCATTTCTATGGATGATCCTTTTTTTAACCCAAATTGTGAATTAGTTAGGATATTATAGTGTGTAACATGTTTTATTACTCTACTATACATGACTTTTTCAAAAACCTTTGAGAATGTTGAAAGTAATGAAATGGGACGATAGTTGTCTACACATGTTACGTCTCCTTTTTTAAATAATGGTTTTACAACAGCATATTTTAGTATATCGGGAAAAACACCTTGTATTAAGGATTCATTACAAATGTGAGCAAGTACATGACTGATACAGTCTGAACATCTTTTCAGTAATTTACTTGAAATATTGTCATAGCTGGAAGAATTTTTAGGTTTTAATTGTTTAATGAGTTTATTTATTTCTGAGACTGTTACTGGTGGCAATTTCATCTCCACAAAGCTATTTGGGAAAGCAGTCTCAAGAAGCCTTAGAGCACTATGTGGGGATTGCTTTTCTATGCCTAATTTATCTACTACTGACGTAAAATGTTTGTTAAATATTTCACAAACCTCCCCTACTTCGCTATACACATGTCCATTTTGTTCTATTTTTATGTCTTTAGAGTGATTTACAGTTTTTCCTGTTTCAGTCTTTATTATATTCCATATTGTTCTCATTTTATTGTCTGAATTTTCTATTTTCGCCGATATGTACTTGTTCTTGGCCTTCCTTATTACATTTCTTAGTATTTTAGAATAAAGTTTATAGTGAACTTTCAGCGCATAGTTATCTGATTCTCTCATTTTAAATAAAGGTCCCTCTTTGTTTTACTAGAGATTCTAATACCCTTTGTTATCCATCCCATGCCCAGTTCATTGTTTGGAGTGTTGAGAATTTTCCTTTTTTTGAAACTACCTTCAAAAAGTGTTAGAAATATATTCAGAAAGGAATCAAATTTCGCATTAACACCCTGCGCATTATATACTTCTAACCAGTTTTCATTGTTTAAGGTATCTATGAAGTGTTTTATATTATTTTCACTAATATTTCTTCTATAAACCCAGCTTTTCTTTATCTGTTTAACAGTGTTCCTGGACTCGATACATAATAGCTGGGCATCATGATCTGAGATACCATTTATTACTGGATGTATGCTGTAATTACTGCACTGAGAAATATCCATAAAAAAAATTATCAATTGCAGTCCTGCTATTATTTTGTATTCTCGTAGGAAAATTTACAAGTGCTGTTAAGTTAAAAGACAACATCAAGGCTTCCATATCTAATCTATCATTGCTGTGATTTAGAAAGTCAACATTGAAATCTCCACATAATACTATTTGTTTGCTATTTGTAAAACTTAGTAGCAAAGACTCTAAATGAGATAAAAACAGTCTGAAATTACCTGAGGGGGCCCTGTAAATTGCTATCACTAGGGGTTATGAAGTACTGAGTTGGAGATTGTTGGTTTAGCTAAAGTCAGTATAAATTTAAACTGTTCTTTCATATACTTAATGTCATTTAACACACTTTTTTCTGATTAAATTACAGCCACAACTTTCATAATGAATGATTAATACGATAACAGTTTAATGTAATTTAATTTAATCTGATTGCGACGGAGCACATATTCCAGTGGCAATTTCTCGATTACTGGTATTCCAGCAGTACAAAATAATTAAGTTGATCTATAATGTACATTTTTGATTTAATAAAACCAAACCAAAAATAATGTTCTATTTGACTGTAATAATACAGTTTCACAAAGATTTTAGTTTTCCATAGAGTACAGACACTGGCTACAAGCTTTGAGACACTCAACAATACAATCACACATAACAGTCAATGATGTCCAAAAATCAGTTATTTTATGTATTCAAATTGAAATCCCAAAGAATATTTAAACATTCCTGGAAACTCTAGGAAATATCTAATATGTATTTGTAACTTACAGTGGCGGATACAGGATTTTGGTTTGTGTGTGTGTGTGTGTGTGGGGGGGGGGGGGGTCCTTGACTTTTATTTCAGATTGCTGCCCTTAAAAGAACAGTAGAGATTAAAAAGTCTCCAAAATTGTTGGGGGTGGACCCTAGATGCTTTTCGGGTGGGGGCTTGAGTCCCTTAGCCTCTGCCCCCCTTCTAGGATCCGCCATTGCTTGTAAGGTAGTTTTAATCGTCTTTAGACCCTTTTTTACTGAATTTTGCTCTGAAAGTGACATAGACTAATTCTGACAACTTATGGATGCAAATTGACCAACAATGATCACAAGCCAACTTTTAAGGTCTCTGCTACCATGTTCTAGAAGTTCTATGAAATTTCAAAACAATAGTTAAAAAAAATACTCCTGAAATTATACAAATGATTCAAGATAAATCCCTTCAACATACTAGCCTCACAAATATTTTAACTAAAGTTTAGTTGACTCATAATTTATATTCAAATATTTGGCACTGAACTATTTTAATCCCCCACCCAGTCAGCACATTTCATGACCAGCTTGGTGTTTGCAATTCTTTACTAGATCCTCTTCCTAGAACATTCTTACAAAACTTACCATTTAACTAAATTAAAGTTCTGTCATCAAGTTTCACACAACAAATTTCTTCCAATGACATATAAACCTCCCAATTATCAATTCTTTATAAATTAGTTTTAATTTATCTTCACTCATTTTCATCAAGATATGAAATTTTTTACACAACTCATATTGCAGCAATATGTACATGAAGCATTGGCTGGAATGCAACATATCATGTCATAAAAGTAAAAATAGTATTTAACTTAACAGCTGGAAATTTGGCAACTTTCTGTAAACTATTAGAGATTTGCTATTTGTAATAATCAGAGTCAACTATCAACTTGTATTTATGTATGAAGCGATCTTATTACCTACTTAAATATTTATTTTTATGGCAGCAGAGTAAGTTCCATTTCATTTTATATCATAACAGCATGTAAATTATTTTTTGTAGTGTTACTCAACAAAATAAAGATCTTGCCAGTAGAGAAAATAGTTGACTAACAGTTGGATCCATAATCTTACATAGAATGTATATCTTGAAACAACCTCCAAGAATATGCAATATACTGACATTCTGTATTAGTTTCAGGACCTTCAATGTTCAAAGTAACATATGCACATCTACATAAAGATGAATTACTCAGTAAAGTGCACTTTTGTTTTAGCCATAGTGTTTTGACAGTGTCTGCAATTTTTCTCCAGACATCATAATGGAAGCAATATATAAAATGTTAATTCCTTAGGAATGTTCTGTGATATGTCTAAGGCTTATGGTATAATCTACGATCTCCAAGATTAAAAACATACTGCGCTCACCAAAGGGCAATATAGTGCTACGAACACCTTGTTTATATCACATTCCTCGGTGTATATCAGGCAAACCATAGGATGTATCAACCAAAGATGTGCTGAATATGCATACAATGTCCACCTGGGTCAAACTGACAAGTCAGTAGTTGCTGAGCACAGCACTGATGCAAAACATAGTTTTGATTTCAAGGCTACAAAAATTCTTGCACCTACGAGAGGTTATTGGGACAGCATTTTTTTCTGAAATTGTAAAAATCCATATTTCAGGTGATCTAGTCAACCAAGAATCTGGCAAAGCTTGGAGCCTATTGATCCAGAAAAATGAGACAGCAGAATTTCTGGAATGTACGCAACACCCTCTCACTTCAGGAATCAACAATTCCTGCAAGACGCTAATGACACCAGCCAATAGCAAGAGTCCTGCCAGTAACCAATATTTCCCAACAATAGTCATTGGACTAACAGAAAAATCAATGGCATAATGCGGACTTCGTATGGTATATAAACAGCTCCATCACCCATCGGCAGCAGTCACTTGGCAATGGCGGTACAAACTATGATTGCCAAAATATTGTGTTTTATCGATAATCTGACTTGGCTAGTTACCTAAGAGCATTTTATTTAAAATTCCTGAGTGTGTAAATAGGTAACATTTTGAATTGGAATCAATAAATTTAATTTTTTAAACTTTTCGTTACGATAATTGCTAGAAGAGTTTATTTAGTAGTAAACCAGTTGGTATATTTTGCACGATTTCACTTATGGAATTTCTTTCGGGGAATTTCTTCATAAACACAAAAGGCATTTGCATCAAAAAACGTGCGCTAGGAATTGTTTGCAGAATAAACCCACAGATTAACCTGCAGAAATTTATTCAGAAATCTAAATAAGCTTACAATGTTAGCATAATATGCATACTCCCTGATATCTTTTGTTTCAGAAAACCCAAAACACTTCCAACTCAGTGGTGACATAACAATACTACGAATAATTATGTCATCCACAAAGATTATGAGCCATTGACAATTGTACAAAAAGGAATCAATAATTCTCTGGAGTTTCTTTATTTAGTGTTCATTTCAGGAAATATAATATTATTTACAGATATCTGACAGCTATAAACTCAAACTGGAAGAGTATTGGAAATTTTTAACTTAAAAAGACTGAGAAATTCATTGTTAATCAGATAAGTATTGTATTTATGACAAATTTCCCAGAAAGAAATTCCATAACTGAACAAGGAGTGAAATCATGCAAAATATGCCAACTACTTTAGTACTTTATCAACTCTTCTAGAAATTGTTGTAATGAAAAGTTTAAAAAACTAAATTTGTCGAGTATGTTGGTTCCAATTCAAAATGTTATCTATTTACATACTCAGGAATCTTAAAATGCTCTGAGGTAACTAGCCACATTACAAGGAAATTATTTTGATATCAGTGTTTGGTAAATTGATGGAGGTATATTTGTGCAACCCTGTCAAACATGTAAGTGAGGAAAGAATCTGTGCAGCAAATTAGCAACACAGCTTCAGGGAATGATATTCACATGAATCTCAGTTAGTGAGCTATATGCAGGATATTTTGGATGAAATGGGACAAAGAAGACTAAGTTGGTGATGTAACATTAGATCTTTCCAATAATGATTAAAAGGGGAAGAAATCATTGCTTTTTGAAGACCTCGAATGTAAATATCTTGACATAACATTTGATAGAAAACTCAGTTGAGGATGTGATATGAAAATGTTATAAAATCCTTCATTAATGGAAGGTACTGGAATAGTTAAAAAATTGGACTTTCTAGTACCCACTATTTCCAGGAATTTTAATTTTAGATTCTTTCAGTATTATTATATTCATCACTTTCCTTGATAATTTATTGCAGTTCTGACTCCCTTACCTACAAAAGACAATTTTCCTATACACTTTTGCCAAAATCGAGCCAGTTTGTGATCATGGCCACCTTTTCCCTTTCATGCACCACTCTTAATTCTTCCACTAATTCTGCCTCATTATCAATATACGTTTTGTACACTTCCAGCATGCTCTTCACCTCCTCCTGTCTTCCATTAAACTCCAATCTAGCTCCTTTATAATATCAGTTGCTGATTATGTACTGCAACAATTTCATGAGACAAATCTAGCACTTCCTCCAATTCCCATATTTGATACCTAAAATGTGGGTTCTATAGTACACCCCATATTCAGTCAATGATCTGACCAAATTAATACATAAAACACAAAAGTATGTGAGTGTGGTAATGCAGTCAAAGAATTGATGATAAAAAAAAAATAAAAATGGGAAGTAGATGTGTAGGGAAATTGAAAGTGCACATGCTCCATCACATTTAAATTAAATTAAACATACTGATGGATGTATTAACAACAATAGATTGTAGACAAAAACTGATTGTATTAAAATAAACGTATATTTCAAACAAACAATAATTTCAGGATTCGTAGTAGCATGAGTGTTGTATATTACACTCTTGTTGTGGGAACAATAATGCTTATAGCAAGGTATCAATAACAATAGTATTTGAGGAAAAAAAAGGAAAAATTACACCAGAGTTTAAAACTATTTCATAAAAAATATGTTGATAAACACTATGATAAATAAAGTGGATACTGATGTGGTTGAAAATAGTAGAAGTGGAAGTACATGACTACCTTCAGTAGAAGCTATAGGCATACAAATAATTGGTATTTATTGACAATGTAAAGCATTCCTTGGTTTGGTTGAACTAGCTCAAGATGATAAAAAATGTATAAAAAGACAAATCAGTTAGAAGTAATTATCAGAATCAAACATGGAAATCACAGATGCATTGCCGAAAAATATTAGGATTAAGGGGAACACTACGTAAATGATCCAACAAGAAATTTCTATGGCAATACCAATGTTAGAACCGATGTTAAACTGTAAGTCCAGCTATGAAAAAGGGAAAAATATGCAGTTAGGGAAAATTTAAAGGAAGATGAAGGGATAATACAATATTCAGACAGTTATGGAAAAAGGCATGGAAGAATGGGTAATATCAAGATGGGGAATACCGCTGTGGCCTCGCGTAGTAAACACACAGATCACGTGGTATATATGACATCATTGTGACGTATGGTCCAGGCTGCATTACAACATAAACTCAAATGATGATTGATGGAATCATATTTTATAAATATGCGTTTTGGTTGTAATGCAGCCTGGGCTAAAGTGAAACGTAACCATAACGCACGATATTGCAGATATCCAATTTTCAAATCATATCTATAGCTGTTACATTGTTGGTACGTGCAGACTGAATACGTCACAATGATGTCATATACACCACGTGATCTGTGTGTTTACTACATGAGGCCGCAATGGTATCCCCATCTTGATATTACCTAGAAGGATATACTAAAGATTTAAAAAGTTGGGAATTTAAGCAAGCAGATAAGCTTATTAGAGACATAGGCAAAAAATAAAGGTTTTATATAGTCATAAGCTGGAAGAGGAATTTTTTGTTGAAAGCATGTCACATAGTTCAAACAAATCTTTGTAAGTAACCTAAGAACACATTTAATCTGCAATCAGTGGATAAAGTAATTAAATATTTTTTATATTAATCTCAACAAGGCAGAAGCTTCAAAGTCCTACATCTATTACTGATATGAGGGAATTTAGTTTTAAAATCTGAATTATATGATTGCTTGAATGTATTGGAGTAATATGAATGTCAATTGCAGGTACTGATATGGATGCAAAACAGGCTGTTAGACTTCATCATCATAATCTTTTACTGACTTTCACAGGTCAGTCCTCATACTTCATACTTCCAGAGGCATATGCTTACTTAGCAAGCATATGTTTCAGTCGGTCTGCCAGCGTGCTAGTCCTATTGTAGTCTTGTGGGGAAGTGGAAGTGTTATTATCTGTCTGCAAAATGTGTAGCTATGTTCTTTGGATGATAAAATTATTTTTGGTTTAAATAATGGGTAGTTCATGAGAAAGAACTTGCAGACAGTCTCTGCATTCTCCTTTGTGATTGTGGAACACAGCTTTAAAATTGTAGAAAGGATGGCTGGTACATGGGGGCCAGGATTCAATCCTGGTTCCATTGTTCCTCCCTCATCCGGTGCTGTTGACATTAACCCGTGCAGTCACTGGTAAGATTTACATGTGAAAATTATCATAGTACATAATCAGTGATTAATATGACAAAGGAGCTCAGTAGGAAGTCATTGGAGGTAGAGATGGATTAAGACAGCATGAGGCCTGTAACAAATGCGAACAAGATGCCCTTGATTTGCTTTAGGTATTAAAGTTTAGGAAATAATGTAAAACAGCACAATTCCAGAACTATATTTAATGACTTAAGGTGGGTAAATTTAGAGGTAATACTAGTCAAATCATTATTTCTAAGTAAATGATTTTCTATATTCATTAAATTCAGATCATTTAGATGCATATATGCTTATCTGGTACTGATTGAAGAACAGGGGACAAGGGAAAAGTCAAATGGAAATTATAAGGTATACATTGATAAGGACGGATATTTGAAGAAGAACTGGGAACGGTAGATGGAATGGAACCATAACTTTCAATTGATTTCTGATGTAAGAGATTATGAAATATTTATGTTTACTGGTAAAGAGTCAGAGACTGTAATAACTTGTTGAGGAATACGTTGAAAAAGTTACTACAAACAGTGATGGAACAGAAAATGGAAATTTGTGTAATGCAAAAGCAGATACAGTAGAACATTGATAATCTGAACATCATTTATCTGAACCAACATATATCCAAACTGTCAATTATCCAAACAACTTTTTTAAATGAATTGTGCTCTGTTTTACAGAAGCATTAATTTTGTTTCTATTTACAGTTTTACAGTACACCTTTACACATGCTTTTTTCAGCAATTCCACTAACAAAGAACTAAGTTCAATTTGTTTTACACCTTGCGTTTGCTATCATATTATCACTGTAATTTTCTTTTGACCAAACAGACATTGGCTTTGATGCTGAATGTTTGTTGTAACCACAATGTGACAACAATACTTTCAGTGTGCTGGTAGTTTTGAGTTTATTTTAGAAGTCTGAAACTTGCCATGTTCGTTCTGTGCGTTTGTTATTGATTTGCTGTACTGCTGAGTTCTGTTGACTTTAGTATCTTGTACCAATATTATACGCCTATAACAGCATCATGTTCATCTTCTAAAAGGAAAAGCATAAGTGTCTACAAAATGAAGGACAAGAAAATAAGAGGTGTCTTTTGCTTAGGATGTTTGAAATTATAATGTACCTAATGCAATTTTAAAGGCAAAATAAAAACTATATAAAAATCAAAAATATGAAAAAATTAATAATCTTAACCACCCTCGGTCCCAGTTAGTTTGGATTATCGACGCTTTACTGTATTGAGGAAATTTTTACTAGGACATATGTTTCATCATATTTAAATAATAATAATATATAATAATATATGATATATAACAATATAAATGATATTAATATATGATAATTACCAAAAAATACACAACAGTATTAATAAGCCTACCAATATATATATAAAAAAGCTAAATGTATAGGAAAGTTTTCCCAGACACCTATAACATTGCTTCTGCTGATTGCATTGAAGATCATTTTAAAAGAAATTCAATAAAGGAATTAGCTGAAATAGAAGTGATGTTAGAATGTCCATTGGCAAGCAGTGTTAAACTAGAGTTCTGTCACAAGTTAGTATTAAAAACATCTTATGGCTTAATGGAATGATACAATTTTCATGCTTATTAGCACAGCAAAGACTTACACACTAAAACACCATTGATCACCTCTTGCATATAACTATGCCTCAGTTAAAATATTACCCTGACACTAAAAATTGAATGAACTTTCTACACAGCACAGTAAATAAAGGAACTTGAAATTTGTTAGGACGTGGGCTATGTATTTATTGTTAATCTAATGATAGAATGAGAAGCAAACACCAGCGAAATATGGTAATACTATCTACATATATAAATGGCAATGTTCATATGTCTGTCCTCTATACAGTAGATGAAAAAATACTTGACTGATTTATCAGCATTTCTTTGCAAAATGGTCAATGTTGTCAGGAGAACGCTTAAAGCAATTAAAATCTTCACTCTGAACAGAAGAAAGAAACCATCACTCACTCCCTAGGATAAATGGTTCAATGCATATCTCATGTGGCACAGGAAATCGTTTCTTATTTCAGTGGTACTGCTAATTATTATTATTAATTTAATTGCGATGGAGCTAACATTCCAGTGGTAAATACCAATGTCATCTAACTACCCCTTTTTATATTACTTCAACAAAGAATTTCTTTTAGAATTGGAGTATTAAATTCTTCCCCCATTTACTTTTCTAATTTAAATCAAGGTTCGTATGTATGTCCACTATAGACTAAAATCTACTGAATCGATTTATGCGTGATTTTTTGTGAAATGATCCACATTGTCTGGAGTAGTCTGAAAGCTCCTAAAATCTTCAAACAGAACTATAGAAAGAAAGTAAAACTAAATAGACAGGATAAATTGCATCTATATATTTGTAGAGGGAAATGTTGATAGGTGTGTCTGGTATGCATGTTAAATTACAAAACGATACTCTTGCAGTACATTTTGCTATAGTATTATAGGATATTAGAAATTGAAAAATTATTTCATGGACAGTTATACATTGCATGTTCCTGTGTAGGAAAACCAAGATACTTCTTTCTTTGTATGCAAAATGGAATCCCCTAAAACAGGGATGGCACGCGACCAAATAATTTGGGCACGGCATTAACTAAGTAGGTACATAATCGATATAAATAATTTTTTTTTTTGTCTACATATTTTAAGATCTTAGTAACAAATATCATCATTAACAAAACTACCAGTACCAGAACGACTACAGGTTGCGCAAAAATGGTAGATATCCAGCAAATTTTACCAAACGGACTGAGTGAGCACAGGCAGCGCGGCAGCGGGAAGGGCGCTAACTTATTCACTTTGTTTTTGTTAACTCCGTTGACTACTTTTACCAGGTACGCATGGTTCTTCAGTTTATAAAGTAATTTTGTTAACACAGCTGCTTCTTTAATTTTGTTTGAGTTTTGTTTACTACAGCATGGCTAGTTTGGCAAAAAAAAAAAAAAAAAAAAAAAAAAGTGCAAGATAAGTGTGAAAGAAAATTTTTACCTTGGTGGACTGAGATATATGGCATGATTAATAAAGGTGATGAAGCAGTGTGTGTTTTATGTTCTGCAACAGTGGTACGTAGAGCGTCATCTGTAAAACGGCACTATGCAACAAAACTTTATCAAAAAACAGGACTTGAGCAAAAGGAATTCATTGCATGTGCAATTAAAGATAGAGAAATAATTGGTCTGGTTTTTCGTGTACATCCAAATCTCTTGTCATTTTTTTCAAGTTTGAGAAATACTTGCAATTATTGGAAACAATATCGTTCATGCAAAGTAGCAGTTTAGCCTCAAAAGCACGAATCAGATCTAACATAACGATAATTGTTTTGTTTGCACCTTAAAGCTTCACTTTCAATTAATTGAAATCCTGGTACATGTTCATAAAATAATAATAATTTCGAAAGCCAAA
This sequence comes from Vandiemenella viatica, assembly GCA_031002005.1. NCBI lineage: Eukaryota > Metazoa > Arthropoda > Insecta > Orthoptera > Morabidae > Vandiemenella > Vandiemenella viatica. The sequence goes on from JARYHS010008074.1 coordinate 131,160,040, forward strand.
AAACAACCATCAATTGTGAGTATTGTTTTAGAGTTATCTTTAGAAATTAATTCTTCAAAACTGCATAATTTTCATTGAGATTTTCTCAGTTCACGGAATTATCGGAATTATTCGAGTTCATTATGTATCCTGATGTGAATTCACTGTATAAACTGAACTTCTCTAAATTTGATTGGTTCGAAATTGAAGAAATGGAGATGCAACTGATTGTGTTCCAGTGTAATTCAATATGGGCTCAACAAATCATCGAAATGGTGAAGGAGTTGCAATTAAATGAATTTGCAAGACTGTGAACCAATGTGTGTAAAACTGGCGATACCATAGTTATGGAAACTTGGAATTCAATTCCAGACATATTTAGCTGTCTTAAGAAGCTTGCTTTTGCTGTCTTAACAATATTTTCATCTGTGAGTCATTATTTACATAAATGAACAACAATAAAGACTCGCTTTGAAACCGTTTGTCAGATTACTTCAGCTTTCATTCTGCTAAAAGTAACAAAGTATGAACCTAATATAAGTTAGTCGATATCTAATTTGCAACAACAGTTTCATCTACTTAGACATAAAACTGTTGATGTTATAATTGCTTAGTATAAAAAAATGTATATTTCTGGTTGAAAATACAAAGTTTTAAGATGATAGTATTTATTTTCCCATTAATCACTAAGTCATGATTGTTTGATGGCACGTCATTGCCTCATTCAACACTTCCTTAGAAAAAATGGCACGCAGACCAATAAAGGTTCACCATCTCTGCCCTAAAACATCGTATTTCAAGAGAATTGCAATGAACTTTAAACTGAATAAAACCATAATCAGTACAATTTATGTAATCCAAAACATAAAGATAATAATTTGTATGTAAATCAACACACAATATAAACTCCCTCATCCAACCAGGGAAACTCAAAATTTTGACTGACAAAATGGAACGGCAAGGGATATTGATAGGTGGGATCCACGAAATGAGAAATACTGATCAGGAACTGATGGAATCACAAGGGTATAGAATTTACAAGGGAATATCAGGAAAAAAAGTAATGAAGCAATGTCCAAAATTCGGAACAGGATTCACAGTCAACCTCAAAATAATAGTATCAATAATAGAATTCAAAACACAATCTGCTAGCCTCTCAACACTAACTATAAAAGCTGCCAACAGAAAATAAATGATAATAAATACCCATGTGCCAACTAATGATACAGGCAATGGGAAAGAAGATAGAGAAGAGGTGGATGAATTCTGGGAACTTCTGGATCAAACTACAACAACTATAAACAAAAATCACAAACTGATGAAGGGACTTTTTGTAAGTTAACGAGTACATTAAGCTGCTAGACTCTCTGCACTTGTTGTACCCAAGGATCCATGCATAAGCTGACCCTCCAAAGACAGCATTTCCTAAGTTAGTACCGAGCAACTCTTGTATCTGTGGATGAGTAAATGTGTGAAAATCCTTATTACCTACAGTTATCTTGACTCTTACAGTGACCAGTAGCCTACAGACAATTTAAAGTTAAAATAATTTTTAGCAATAGATATACAGTTACTCAAAGAGTGTTAGAATTGGAATAACAGAGGCTGTAACTTAAAAAAGAGCAAATAATATTTCCAACCAATTCTAGGACCAGTATGACTGAAACATGTATGAAGTACTGAAACTTATAATGTTAATTGTTAATATGGTTCTCAAAAAGGTACTTAGAGGATGGTATTAATGTACTGAGTGAGAGAAGTTTCACGAAAAGAATTTCAACTACATCACTAAATTAATTACAACAAAATGGACTGAGGAGACAAGAAAAGATAGGTAATAGTTAAACCCACTGTTTGTATCAGATTTCGATGGAACTTTGCACACCTTTACTTTAAAACGATGAGAGAAATATTTTCTACATTTGCTTTACAAAAACCCACCAGTCTCCCTTAGGAAAAAATTACACTTGGAAATATTCAGTCTTTTGCAAATATCTCGAAAGTGGTAGGGAAAATAATAAAAGTGGATAGGGATAAGCATGATATTCTAAGAACTCATAACATTTCCTGTCAAATGGCGTTGGACTAATTCAACTGGACATTGGCTGACCAAGAAATCCAAACTTGAAATTTAAAACCTAAAGTTTTTATCCAATTCTGAAGGAACTTAGTGCACAGATGTTTTAAAATAAATGAAAAATGATGTTTACATTTATTTTACAAAACTCTTCCCCACCTCATCACTTAATACTCATTTTTGCTACAATCAGATCAGAAGGAATAAAACATTAGAACTTTTATATCCAGCAGTCAAGAAACGCTTCAGAAAGTATTTTTCTCTTTATCTTAATGTAAACAAAAAAATAACTTAGTCCACAACCCGAAGGTTTGTTAGATCCTACTGACGGGGGTATACTAAGCAACTGATCGTATACAACTCTTAAAAATTCCTGCATCCACTGGAATTTGAACCAGACCAAAAACATTTGAAATAAACCACTGAGCTACACACCACTCTGATGTGCTAAATACTATCAAAACCAAATAAAAACCATTGGTCTGTTTTTGCAGAAAACGAAAGACCAAACATTTTGTATATTGCAAAGCACTAGAATAAACTTTTTCAATATTAATTTAATTCATAAAAATCATTGTATTTTCCTTTATTTTGAAATAAATGTATATATGTGTACCCACTCAAGAAAGAAAAAGAGGCATTTCAGTGCATGCCGGGTATAGCTAATAAATAAATAAAAATATTCCAAACAAAATGTAAATAGTATTACTGGTAAGGTAGACTATCATAACCTACTAGCTTTAATACATCTATGGTAACATTATCCACAACAACCTTTTTATACTTTTTTTTAGCTTTCTTGGTTCCCCCATAACATAAAAGGGCTGCTAGGTTTGTTTCTGGAAATTATCGCAGAATGCAATCAGTGACGGATATGATAAAGGAGCTGGAATGGGATTCATTGCAAGACAGGAGGAGGATGAGGAGGGTGATGGGAGTGTACAGGGCATATACTGGCGATGAGGCATGGAAAGATATTGCAATAGGTATGAAAAGTAGTGCATGGAAGGGAAAAGATGACCATGACCACATGCTGGCACTCGATTTCATGCACAAGGGTGTGGGAAGATTTCCTTTTTTAGGTAAGGGTGTCAGGGATTGGAATGAGTTAGCAAGAGAAATGATGAATAATTTACCGAAAACTTTGAAAGAATTTAAAGATAAAATTTGTAGAGGGCAAATGTAGGTAGGTATTTACCACCCTATAATTCGACAATACCAGTGTCCACTGCATTGTTAAGCCTGTTGATGTATTGTTGTATGATTAAGTCAGACAATGACAACATTTATTTTTGAATTCTGCATGAAATTGCTGAGAAATTAATTTTCTAAGTTGGGGCTTGACAGCATACTGACCAAAGTAACAAGTGGTAAATTACAATTAAGTTTTAGATCATAATTTACTTGGTAAGTGTCAATTTCTGTTATTACTTTTTTAGTTTGAACATTTAACCATATATTTTTTACCTATAAAATATGTTTTTCTAGTTTCTTTACTAAATAATCTAGAAAAACCAACGTGGACTTATAAGTACCCTCAGGGAGTTCTGGGTAGTTTTATACAGATTATTGGTCAATAGATTTAGCAAGTATACAGTTGGTTTTATCATTGTTTTAGATATTTTCAAATGTATATTTTTATGAAATACGCTCTGATTGAAGCTCTTCTCTTAGAAGTTTATAATTTATCAGCTCTTCTCTCAGAAGTTTATAATTTATGAAGGCAAAAATGAAGAAATGACTGGAAAGTTCTCAGATTACTCATTAGGTCAAAGAGTGGTCTTAGAATTGACTGAAAAAAAAAATGGAGCAATGACGATGTTATCTAGTATTATCATTATTTTTCATCAGTTTCATTATTAAAAACTGAAACAACTTTTGTTTGTGGGAGAATCACACCCTATTGCAAGAGACTTTCTAACAATCTGCTGATGGAAAACTAAAAAGAGGAGATTGTGACAATGAATTTACAAACCTAGGTATTTGATACTGGAAATGGAAGGATAAAAAGGTCATACATTTAGTATCAAATTTTCATGGCAGCGGTGAAACTCCACTACACTGGTTGGGTCAATGGCAACTTCAACAGATGTGCCCTCTCTTGGGTTGGATTGGTGACCTGGCCAGTCATCGGGGGCCACCTCCGGCAGTAGGTCCCATAGCATTTTGCCAAATCCTGCCACCCTGTTGTTACACCACTAGTTATATGCAAAGAAAAAGATGGATTGAAGACGACAATTCCATGCTCAGGGGTCATCAAGGACTACAATACCTTCATGTGTGGGGTTGATAATGCTGATCAGCTGATAACTTTGTGCAATGCTGACAGAAGATTACCGAAGTCATGATAAAGATTGTTTTTGGGAATTCTGGATGTTGTATTTGTCAATGCCTATAACATAAATGGTCCGATATCTGAAAAAAAGTCTGTAAAATTTTTTAGAAGATCCTTTGCACAAGGTATGATGACTATAAAGGATATCGGTAAGAAGAAAAGGTCATCTATATATATTTCACCAAGCCCTCATCCATTCAAATAACACAAGTCATACTATTCCACAATGAGAGATGTAAGATTGGGAAACAGAGGTATACACTGTCCCTAAATTGTAAAAATCAGATGAAGATGTGAAGTATGTAGAATGAAGAATGAAGAAAATAGTAAAAACATCATTCCAAATGTTGCACTCCAATGTCTTTTGTGTCTGAATGAGCAAAAAGAATTGTTTTTTTTTGAATATCATGAGGCAAACATTTCATACCAATATGAACATAATGGATTTCAATTGCTGTTGCTGTACATCCTGTGATACACAAAGCCCCTGACGGTACTTATAAGTACCGGCTTAGTAATTAGCACTTAAGAGTTCAAAAAATTGAAAAAAAATATGTGTGTTTAATTTCAAGTACCTTTATACAAATATATAATTGAAATTATAAATTTCCCTTTTTTTCCAATAGCCGGTAGGAAAGGGTTAAAGAGGTTGGTAAGAAGAGAAAATAACAAAGAGACTGCAGGGTAGTAGGGAATATTTAAAGCAACTAAACAAAGACTTAATAATAGCTAAGAAGGTCTTGAGATGCTCATAGATAAGGATTGAGAAAAAGTTGCTGAGGTTTTGAAAAAGGCAGAGATTTTAAATAACTGGTTTAGTGAGAACATTAGGGACAATGAATCAGAAACTGGAGGGTCTAACTCAGAGAATGAGCTTAACAACACAATTAGAAATGAACAGACCAAAAATTTGAAATTCATCTTGAGGATATGATGAAGGAAATAAGAAAGCTGTAAAAACATAAAGAGGCTGGTGTAGATAATATTACTACAGATATCTAAAGATAGGCAGATGTGACATTGTGCCTTATCTTGAAATATTGTTTAAATTAAGTCTGGATACTTGCTGCTTACCACAGGACTGGAGAATTGTGATAGTAGTGTCAGTACATAAAGGAGGGGTGGAAAAAGAGCCGAAAATTATTGGCCAATCAGTTTGACATCAGTAGTAGGTAAATTAATGGAGAGATTGATATGCAACCACATCAGAAATATATGTGAGGAGTGTAAGTGGTTTACAAGTAGGCAACAAGGCTTTAGGCAAGGATATTCATGCAAATCTCAGTTGGTGGGATATATGCAAGATATTTCAGATGAAATGGACAAGGGAGACAAAATTGATAGCGTAGCACTACATCTCTCAAAGGCTTTTGACAGAGTGAGCCATAAAATGGTAGTAAATAAGGTAAAAACTATTGGAGTGGACACAAAAAGTGATTGGCTGGGTAGAAGAATATTTAAAAGGTGGAAAACAGAGAGTTAGGGTATGAAATGCAGCATCAAAAGAAGTGGAAGTAAAAATGGGAGTGACACAGGGTAGCATACTGGGACCATAGCTATTCATTATTCTAATGAATAATTGTGTTGATTGTTTACTATCAGAAATTAGATTGTTTGCAGATGACATAATATATATATATATATATATATATATAAAATACTTATAATAATGTATTGGTCATATATCAAAATATGTTAAGTCATACTAGCAGCAACATTTGTTAAATATAATCTGTGTTCCATCCTTCCATGTACAATGTACATCTACAATATTATCTATGCTATGCTTGTGCTTCTACGATCTCTGTTATTAAATAAAGTCAGTCGTTCTTAAAACACAAAACGTGCAGAACAGTTTATTTAAAACTTACATAATGTATAAAAGGATCAAAACGTTAGAGGACTGTAAACAGCTGCAGGGTGATTTGAACAGGATATCTAGTTGGGTTGGTAAACATGGGATGAAGATAGAGTCAGCTTATTAAATACACAGATAAAAAAAAGGTTGATTATGATTATAAGGTGAGTAAAGAATTGTTTGTTGAAGACTTAAAATGTAAATATCTTGGCATTACATGAAATGTTTCACATCCTAGAAATCCTTCCACAGCAGGGATCCATGAAACAAGATTGATAAAAAAAAATGAATAAATAAATAACAAGTTAAGTTCGGCAGGACACATTCGACAGGTAATAGGAAAAAGTTTACAAATTCTTAACTTGGTGGGGAGATTGATGAGGGGATGTATGAGAGAAGTAGAGGAATTGGGTCAGACCATTGCTTGAATATGGTATTGCAGTATGGGACCCACATTTTGAGTATCAAATACAGGAGTTGGAGAGGGTGCAAAAAAGGGTTGCTAGATTTGTTTCTGGAAATTACCACAGATTGCAATCAGTAACAGATATGATAAAAGAGCTTGAATGGTATTCATTGGAAGACAGGAGGAGGGTTAAGGAGGTTATGGGAGTGTAGAAGTCTTATATTGGTTATGAGGCATTGAAATATATTTGTGTAAAGTAATGCATGGAAGGGAAAAGATGACCATGACCACTAGCTGGCACTCAATTTCAGGCTCATCGGTGTAGGAAGATTCTCTTTTTAGGTAAGGGAGTCAGGGATTGGAATAAGTTACCAGGACTTAATAAAATCAAAGAAAATGGCTAAAGATGGGTTTATGAAGAGTATTGTCAGTGCAGGGGGACCATTGCCTGATGCATCTAGAAATTTCTATGGCTATATCAGGAAACTGAGGGGAAGGGAGGGTGTAGAGACACTTATAGATAAAGATGGAGAAGAAGTTACTGACGATTTGAAAAAGGCAGAGATTTTAAGTAACTGGTTCAGTGAAAGCATTAGGGACAATGAAGCAGAAACAGGAGGGTCTAATTCGGAGAACGAGCTTAATAACACAATTAGAAATGACGATAGTAAAAAATTTGATATCCATCCTGAGGAAATCATGAAGGAAATAAGAAAGGTGAAAAAAAATTAAGGGGCTGGTGAAGATAATATTACTACAGATATCTTAAGGATAGCCGGATGTGACATTGTACCTTATCTTGAAACATTATTTAAATTGAATCTAGACACTTGCTGCTTACCACAGGACTGGAAAAGTGCAATAGTAGTACCGGTACATAAGGGAGGGGTGAGAAATAGAGTTGAGAATTACAGGCCAATTAGTTTGACATCAGTGGTAGGTAAATTAATGGAAAGATTGATATGCAACCACATCAGAAATATATGTGAGGAAATGTAAGTGTTTTCAAGCAGGCAACATGGTTTCAGGCAAGGATATTCATGCGAATCTCAGTTGGTGGGATATATGCAAGATATTTCAGATGAAATAGACAAGGGAGGCCAAATTGATAGTGTAGCACTAGATCTGTCTAAGGCGTTTGACAGAGTAAGCCATAAAATGTTAGTAAATAAGGTAAAAACCATTGGAGTGGATAAGAAAGTCATTTGCTGGGTAGAAGAATTTTTAAAAAGGTAGAAAACAGAGAGTTAGGGTAGGAAATGTAGTATCACAAAGAAGTGGAAGTAAAAATGGGTGTGCCACAGGGTAGCATATTGGGACCATTGCTATTCATTATTCTAATGAATAATTGTGTTGATTGTTTACTATGTGAAATTAGATTGTTTGCAGATGACATAATGCTGTATACAAGGATCAAAACGATAGAGGACTGTAAACAGTTGCAGGGTGATCTGGACAGGATATCTAGTTGGGTTGGTAGAAATGGGATGAAGATAAATGCAAAGAAGAGTCAGCTTATTAGATACACAAATAAAAAACAAAAGGTTACTTATGAATATAAGGTGGGGAAAGAATTGCTTGCTGAAGACTTGAAATGTAAATATCTTGGAATTACTTTTGATAACAAACTTAACTGGGCAGGACACATAGGACAGGTGGTAGGAAAAGGTTTTAAAGTTCTGCACTTGTTGGAGAGAGTGATGAGGGGATGTACGAGAGAAGTCAAGGAATTGGGTTACAAAACTTTGGTCAGACCATTGCTCGAATATGGTAGTGTAGTATGGGACCCTCATTTTACGTATCAAATACAGGAGTTGGAGAGGGTGCAAAGAAGGGCTGCTAGATTTGTTTTCTGGAAATTATCGCAGAATGCAATCAGTGACGGATATGATAAGGGAGCTGGAATGGATTCATTGCAAGACAGGAGGAGGATGAGGAGGGTGATGGGAGGTATGTCAGGGCATATACTGGCGATGAGCATGGAAAGATATTGCAATAGGTATGAAAAGTAGTGCATGGAAGGGAAAAGATGACCATGGACCACATGCTGGCACTCGGATTTCATGCACAAGGGTGTGGGAAGATTTCCTTTTTAGGTTAAGGGTGTTCAGGGATTGGAATGACGTTAGCAGAGAAATGATGAATAATTTACCGAAAACTTTGAAAGAATTTAAAGATAAAATTTGTAGAGGGCAAATGTAGGTGGTGTGCAGGATAGGGGGAAGATGGTGTGTAGGGAAATTGCCACCGGAGCCTGTGCTCCATTGCAATTAAAAGTAAATGAATAATTTACCAAAAATTTTGAAAGGAATTTATAGTTAAAATTTGTAGAGGGCATAGTGGGTCAGCAAAGGGGGTAAGATGGGTGTGTAGGGATAATTGCCACCCGAGCATGGGCTCTATTGCAATTTAATTAAATCATTAATTTTTACCCGCTCAGCAGCTTCTAACCTAAAAATGGCACTGACCTAACCTATCATAACTAGAAGTAAACATCCATACAGATTTAGCTAGAATCTTGGTTAGCTATCCTTTCTCTTTTTATTTGGGTGTAATCAACCATGTTCATCCTACCTTAAACGAGCGTCAATAAAGATCCTGATACTTTAAAAGTAGTCACATCATCGTAAGCAGTGTCTAATCGACAGGGGAGACCCAAGTAGAGAGGGAAAAAAAGTCACAGTTACCAAGTTGGTTTTTTAGCATAAAACCGTCGATTTTCTAACGGATCAAGTAGAGTTAAAAACGTTAAAAAGATGAATTGTCTATCCTCTACAATCTTTCTTCTATCTGTTATCGGGTGGTTTTTAATCAAACTTAGAGAGACAGTGGGTATGCCGTTGAATTTGGATCGTCATTTCGTTCGTCTGCTTTTACCATGTGCAGTGCTAATGTAGGCTACATATTTCGTGATGCAGGCTTTCATTTCGTCCAGGTGCCTAGCTGTTCCATTTCGTGACAGTGCTGTGAACACGGGGGTCAAAGATCAGGGCGGGGCCCACTTACCTTTGGGTCGGACTCTTGTTGCTTCACAGAGCCTCACAAGCACTTATCTCAGAACAGATTGCAAACTCCTCTAACGGGACAATCAGGTTTTCCAACCGCTTAACAACTTCCAAACTTTCATTGTTAGTCAATGTAAGCTTCACGGGTGTTCAGCCGGATAGCGTCATAGAAGTCACCGCCTAGACTGGCTTAGTAGAAGTCCGTTACTAAGCCAGTCTAGGCGGTGACATCTAGCTTGCATCATCTCAAGCTTTCAGCATTTGATAAAGACGGCACAGCCAGCTGTCCAAACTTTTTGTTTCTATGACGCTATCCGGCTAAACACCCGTGAAGTTTACATTGAATCAGTACGCCGGAAACGTCTCCACTTTCATAACTAAGTTCTAGCTTGAATTTCTCTGAGCCTTGATATCTCATACATCATTAATTAGATTCGAATAAAAAGCTTATATCTATTCTATCAGAATAAGAAAACAACTTAAGTAATGCGACGTGTTTATATCTTAACTGTTTCCTCCGATGTGTATATAACACATCCAGTACCTTCTATATTTTATGGAAAACGCAAGATAAAACCAAAAGACAGTTGAAATCACACATGCCCAGTCGTTTAATTGAACTGTGATTCAGATAGCGGAACGATAAAATTTTGTCATTCCTAGTTGCACGAAATTTTCCCTCACTTTCGGCACCGTCTGTTGTTCGATATGGCCCTGTTAACTCTTTGTCACATCATTGCAGCGTTTCTAAATCACCTTATTAAAGAATATCTCATTTGGGGTGTTTTTTTTTCTTTCTTTTTGACAGAAAAACTACTATAATGTAAAATTTAGATCTAGAAACAGAAAAGTATCCGATAGTCTTAAACATCTTTTACAAATTATACAGATTTCTTCTTAGGTGATCCCTCGATAAGCAGTATCTATAAAAAAATAGTCTCATTAAATTGTTTAAGTCCTTGTGGTATTTTGAACTTGGATATCATTGGATTTTGATTCACATTTAAAAAAAGTACTATTCAGATTGATTTCATATTTTACTCTTTTTTTTATTTTTTTTTATTTTTTTTTATTGGCATATGAAAAAAAAGACGAATAGTAGACAAACAGTTTGAGTTAAAATATTTCTTAGTGATTAAGCACGTTACTCCACAACTTTTTTCTATTTCGCTTTACCTTGAATTACCTCTGACATTGGTAGAAAGAAGGGCAAAAACTGAAAATGTTGAATAAGTTTGTACGGAAATGTTTTATGAACGATAAAGACGAACATATGGTTTTAAAAGCCTTTGAAAAGATAGCTAGTGGTTCGATAAACTCTCGTATGTTACAAAACTGGCGCGGCATGACAGGTTTTTGTTTTGTTTATGGCTTTACGCCTTGTTGACGTCATCAGAGGCGTGAAAGGGCTGGTGCAAGGAACGGGATGGCATTCGGCCAAAGCCTTTTTGAATGAAGTATCCCGGCATTCACCTGGGGTGATTTGGCGAAACCATGGATAATCCAAATTGGATGGCTGGACGGAGATTCGAACCAATGTTTTGTAAATATTGAGGAGGAACATCATGAATGATATATTGTTTCAACTCAGCAATAAAGGTATAAGCCAAAACAATTTTTAAAATAAAATTTAAGTATGGTTTCATAACTAGCAACCTCGAAGAAAACAGAAATTTAAAGACAAAGCAGTACCAATAGCCAGAACAACAAAGTGGCTTCTAGAAATATTGCGGACGTGTCTGCTATTAACGGACTTGATCCTATTCTTTATGCCGGAAATGAATGTCCTGTAATGTTCAGAAATAATCTCTAGACAAAAAAGGGTTCGACGAACGGAACACTTGGAAAAGTGCATTGTTTAGGCGAATCACCAGAAAATTTAAAACCAATCATAATAATGGTTCATTTTAACACTTACACCATACAGACGGTCAACGGTTTATTCCGGGTCACAGTTATGTACTAGCAGTGGCGTAACTATACCGCTGCCGGCCTCGGTAGCGTGGGGGCTGGAGTGCCAGCTCCACGTGCCGAAGGCCGCCGGTTCGAATCCGGCCGCGGGCATGGATGTTTAAGTGTTGTGTGTCTGTGTGAATGTCTTGTCCGTCCTGTGGCGTCCATACATTGGAAAAATTACACATTGAGCTGGCTGTATGGCCTCCGTTGCCGAAAGCAAAAAAAAAAAAAAAAAAAAAAAAAAAAAAAAAAAAAAAAAAATTATACCGCTGAAGCCCGTGGCAAATTCGTCGGATAGGGTTTTTCGTCAGTGCCGGATCGAGGGAGGGGGGGACAAACCGGGTACCCAATTTATGGGCGTCCTTTTTTTTCAACGAGCGCAGGCCCTCTAGGGCCTTGAGGTGGGGGCCTTCTTCGGCTGGGGGCCCGTGGAGTTTTGCCCGTCCTGCCAATCTATTATTACATCACTGTGCACTAGAATGATATTCGATTCAAATTGCATTTCTATACATCATACACAAAGACTGAAAAACTGACTTTGCATAAGTTCTATATCCAAATTAGGGGGGAAAAATAAGTAGCTATTTTAAGATCTAAATCATAGAAAGGATTCGTTTTTTGTATAGGAAATTGAGTGGCGCAGACTTGATAATATTAATCTGCATTCCTATTTTGAGCTTGTTATAAGAGATGCTTATATGAAATTTCTGCTGAGTAGCAAGCACTTCTTTGAATTTTGTAATAACAAATAATTCATAACAATAATAATATTCTGAATTAATTTAAAGCCAAACTTCATTTTTCAGTAGCATTTTAAAAATAAATAATACGGGGTGAAAAATCATTTAAATCTGTGGAGTAGCATGAAATTATGCATTTCAGTATATGGCACAGTTAAAAATCTTAAAAGAATGTTTTCATATAGTTAATATAATTACATTAGTACGTATATCATATACTTGTTCAAACCCATCTAGCGGCTTTAGGTCATGTTCGGTTTACCCCGCTCCTTACCTCACTATCCCCTCCGGTTGCCTACCGCTTCCGAGCAGACCGCTGAATCCTCTCGTTTTTTGAGCATTTCAGGAACGAAAGTAGTGCGCAATTACAAATTTCTAGGTTAAAGGGTTCAGAAGTAATGAGGGTATTGCAGACGGATGGGTGGAAGGACAAACAGTCAGATGTTTTTTCGTTTTTGTGACTTTACGATTCATCGATGTCGAGGCCATGAGAGACTGGAAAGAGCAGGGGACAAGGAACGTGAAGGAATTAGGCCATGACCTTTTGAAGGAATCATTCCTGCATTCTCCTGGAATGATTTCGAGAAATAATGGAAAACCTACATATGGGTGGGCGGACAGAGATTCAAACTTGCGAACTCCGGAATGCAAGGCCAGAGCATTCCCTCTCACACTTCTCCCCAGTCCGAAACTAGTGAAATAAACAATACAGATTCCATTTTTCAATAAGAAGTTTCAGAACTCTAAAAGTAATATACTATTTACTTAAAAACGAATTATCCCAAAAATATTTTGAGTTTTTGGCTAAATGTCCAGGGTTAGTCACGAGTGACAGCAGTAAGTTCTTAGTAATGGTAATCAAACTGAGACCAGCAGTATGTTATTGGGGGTTTTCCAGAGCAAGGCAGCCGCAAAAGAGAAATTCGGAGTCCCAGCTGTTCCAGTGAACTGTGCCCCTGCTGACATGGACGCCATGTTACGCAATCTGCCATTAGTACCTCGCCTAACTCTCGATTTCCCTACCAAACTAATGTCAACAGCCGCGAAGGAATTTAAACTTCCTGATGTTGGCTCACCTTGGTGAAACCGAAATCTATCTTCATGGAATGACTGATTGCTATTTCACGTATCGTGGCCTATTTGACTCTTTTATTCCTAAACTTTGTTTATATTTACACAAATTGCTATGTGTGAGGCGGTATTAGTTGAGTTACTTAGCCTTAGTGTTCGACATGTAACGCCTAACTAGGCAGTTGTTTTGTATTTATCGGTGAAACAAATCAGTTTCAAGAATATTGGGTCTAGTTTTCGAGTAGGAATGGAGCTCATTACATGATTTGTTGATGTTAGTCTTGGTTTCAGTACTGCAACACTCAAATAAGATTTGTCTCTTCTTCATATTTTATTTATTAGAGAAAATCCGACAGGTGCGTTACTGCCAGACATATTACATATTACGTGCCGATACTCAATAGATATTCGAAATTTCGTGCAGTTGAGATTGTTTTCTAGGAAGTGTTGAAATTATTCCACCCAAAGGTATACAGCACCAACATTCTCAGCGTTCCAACTGGCGTTTTTTTTTTGTCTGTGACGTAGTTGGAAATAACCGAAAACTCGTCGATCATTTCCACGTCTTGGCTGCTGCTAATAAACCTCGAGTAAACAGCATTGATCCATACGTCGACTCGACCGCTGCGCGGCAAAACCGCATCGCCTGTTTTAGACCTTAATAGGTAGATATATTCAATTGTCGTTTTGTTTGCGAAAGTGTGACTTTTTTACTCTCGCTGGGGACAGCTGGACAGACAGCTTGAAAGCGGGACTGTCCAGCCCAAAGCGGGTTAGGTATTTTGTAAAGTAATAATAAAGAGACACAAATATTTCACGAAATGTTTAGAAGTTGACTCCAGACAAAAGCGAATTTATTTCTTTTCTCGAATATTGCTGTAGTAGATTTAAAGAAAAAATACGATGCAAAGAATTAAAAAAAAAAAAAAAAAAAAAAAAAAAAAAAAAAAAAAAAAAAAAAAACGAATTTTTGGAAATACAGGTCACATGATTGTATGATCTGACCCGTCTGAAATACAAACCCGTATTTGACCATATGCATTCATTTAGAGAAATTTGAAGAATTTATGTTGCATGTGAGGGGACTTCAAAGTATCAGAGAGGGGCAATGACGATCTCACTATTAACATAGAAGATTTTTCAATTGGAATAAAGTTTGAAGATTTCGTAAGTCCTCATCGTTGGCTCAATGAAGTTCTGCTAGATTGTTGTGAACATGTAATAGACATTGCCTGAACAGTGGCTTTTAAATTCCTCGTATGAAGTCGCCATTTGTGGAGACAGTTCTGGAAAAGGCTTCCTACTTGTGACTCCTATGGTTGAGATGTCTATTAGAAACAAACTAAATGAAAGGTTATTCGAAGTTTAACAGTGATAAAAAAAAAAACCTATTTGCTGGGATAACACGCAAGAAGCCTTTTTTTAATTTATTTTGCTTCTGTTTTTACGGCTTGTCGAAGTCGATGTCATTGGGGGGGGGGGGGGGAAGGACTGGGCAAGGTGACGTGAAAGAGTTGGGCTATGCCATTTGGTAGGATCCATCCTGACATTCACCTCGAGTGATTTTGGGAAACCATAGAAAATCCAAATCTCCATGGTTTGAATAAAAGGCCAGAGACTTACCACTGACCCACCACGCTCGGTCATTATTCTTTTAATCTGGCAGTTAGACTCACACAAAATTTTGTAAATAACAGTTGATCATAATTCAGTAACCGTACATCTATATTTTTTTTATTTTATTTATTTATTTATTTATTTGACCTTAGGTCTTGAATAGACCATACAGTCAGCCTGGTAAAGTAACAAGGTAATAATATTAATAGTATATAAAAATATGCAGATACATTAAATATGTAGGTCACTGTCTTTGATATAATCCTTGATGATACAATAGATTCTGTTGTTATTTGTAGCGAGTAGTACTGAAATGTTAGTTGGAAATGGCTGCTGTGCTCGCACAAGAGACTTGATGAATGTTGATTGCTGTTGTTGAAAATTGGAACAGTTGAAAAATAAGTGATTAAGGTCCTGTATTTCCTGTCCGTTGTATGTGCAGTAAGGTGTGTTTACCGCCTTGATGCGAAAAATATACAGATCTACTTTGGTCATTGTGTCATAGTGTCTGTAATGCTGATGACCGGAATCATTGCGACCAGAGATGTTACTGCAAAACTGTGATTTTGGGGAATTATTTACTAAAAATTCTAATTGGTTAAACAACCGCAAATAAATCAACTGACAGAAAATTCGAAAAAGTTTGCGTTTAGATTAAAATAGCATAATTATTAATTGTTAGTTGTTTTTCTGTTTATTTCTATTCAGTATTCAATCGATGAAGATTGTTCCTTTTACTCTCTGCTCAGATATATAGCTCTTACAGTAAACTAAGAAATATGTACAACATTACATTATTTTGAGGATATGAGCGTTTTTAATTATAAGTGTATGTAGCTGCGAGCAATCGAACTACCAGAACACTGGGTTTAAACAGTTATTTTTGATTGACTTACCTGTCCGTCAATGGCATTGATGTAGATTATTCCGCTATATTCTGTCAATTTAACAGCAAACTCATAGAAACTAATTGCCAGAACACAAACTCAAACCTTCATAGTTGACTGGCTTAGAAGCTAGTTCACTAATAATTAAAAAACTGCTAGGCAACGTAACAACGTCTGTCGTTGCCATGCCAGCTTTTCAACAACGCGCACTAGAAAAATTGCAACTCTTAAGCCTACGACTATAACTGAAGATGGCGACGGAGTTTTTGTAGATGAAATATTTTTTTCTTGATAACTATGGTTTATTGTAAAACGCCCAGCAATTACAATTATGCTATACAGTGTTTTGATCTTATAAAGTGACTGTTTACATCGCCTGGCCTGAGGTCAATCCAGTTGGATTCCTCCGTATCTGAATTATATTGTTATGTAACATGTGACATGTAGAGACATTTACAAGACATAGAAGATGTTTGACATAGATTTAGAGCTGGTTAAAATAAAATTTAAAGTGAAACAGTTTGAAATGCTTATGGTTTAAAATTTAAAGTTTCAATAGTCATTCCTCTCTTAGGAGTTATTTAAAGAATATAATTTGGAGATTCAAAAAACAAATCAGGTATGATTTAAGATAACAATAACAACAATAATGGCAATATAATTTAAAGTATTAATAGTAGTAGGACTCACGTAGGGAAAGGTGTATGATAACTTTTTATACAGTGTTCAGGGAGAGTCAGAAGGCATCTTGCCCGTCGTCGCTTAACATATCTTGTAGTAGGCGATACGTTTTTAGACGTGGTTGTGTTGTTGATCTGCGGCCTAGATTGTAGTACTGTGCTCCAGGAGTTGCTTCTAAGCTATTTATTAAGACTTTTGCAGAATTCATAACGTAGGTTTTAATAGTTTTGAGTCCAGTTTCCCGGTGAAGTTGTGAGTTTCGTATAAATCAAGGTGCTTTTAAAATGTCGCGGAGAAGTTTGTTTTGTAATGACTGTATTGTTTGTAGTTTGGATGGAGCGGCTGTGCACCATACGGGGATGCGTATAATATGGCGGGTCGGATCAGTGATTTGTAGAGTAACAGCCCGCTTTCGATTTTAAGTGAGCTTCTCTTATTCAGAAGAGGATAGAGTTTGGAGATGAGAATATAGGCTTCGGATAATATCTGATTAATGTGGTAGTTCCATGTAAGTCTACGATCTAAGTGTAGTCCTAAATATTTTATTGCTTTATCTGCTGGGTGCCATTCTATTTCATCGCCGTTGATTTTGAAATTTTTGGGGTTTCTCGGATGACGGTGTGTGAAGATTTTGGTCCCGTATTTGGTAGTATTCAATTTGATGCCCCAATTTTTCAGCCAGTCGGAGAGTATATAAAATGACTGTTGGATTTTTATTACTGCTACGTCGATATCAATGTGTGAAGTGAAAATGAACACGCGCAAGAAGTAAAACTTCTAAGTATTTTTTTTATGTGTTTCTCCTGTGCATTTTTTATATTTCTTTCGTACTCCAGTGGACGAACGATACTACAAGGGATGATCAAATGAAAAGGTTCAAAACGACATGGTGGGTACAAATGTAGACTTTATTCAAAATATACACCATAGGCCTGAGCACAACGATCCCACTGATGAACAAACAGCAGGATTCCTTGTTCCCAGAATTCCTGTGGCTGTGACGAGACCCAGTCCTTCACAGCGTCCTTGAGTACGTTGTCCGAGTTGAAGCGCTTCCCTTTCATGTGTTTCTTCAGTGGACCAAACATGGAAATCGCAGGGCGACGTGTCCGGATTGTAGGGCGGATGGTCCAACGTCTCCCACTTGAACTTGGCCAGTTCCATGTGTGTGACTCTGGAGACGGGTGGACGCGCGTTATCATGGAGCAGAACCACACCCTCCGTAAGCAGCGCCGGTCTTTTGTTCTTGATAGACCAGCGTAGGCGTCGGAGAGTCTCACAGTACACATCGGAGTTATTGGTTTCTCTGTGCTCAAGGAATCCTGTCTTCATACGGACTGCCGCATCATTTGGACGCCGCTTTTGATAAGAGCCTCTGCTCTCTACTGCGCATGCGGGCGCCCGCACATGCTCCGATCCCAGTCAGACACTCCAATCGCATCCCGAGATGTCTCGCTACTTTCTCCCATGGCGGAATATGCAAATACTTAACTGTTACGTTTTTACGTCGTTTCGTACCTTTTCATTTGATCACCCCTTGTATATTACATTTGTACAATAAATAGGAACTTTGTCCAAGTTATTCTCGTAAACAAACGAAAATTGATAAAAAGTTAACGCACCGTTAGCAAGATTACAGGGTATGCATCTAGTTTTAGACTTTATTTTGTGTATGGCTTCTACATATGAAACATCTTGGACAAAATTATCTGATAGCCGTTCTTACAGTCAGTTTTAGTTAATAACAAGGTTCTAAGCACGCAAAAATGACGGCTCTTGTAGGGTCTCAGGGACTCTTTCAAACCAAACTAGAGGGATAAGGAACAGGAAGGAGTTCGTCCATGGCCTTTTAATGGAAACATCTAAGCAGTGACCTGGAGAGGTTTCGGGAAACCACGGAAAACCGAAATCAGGATGCCTGAACGGGTACCCATGTCCTGCCGATGTCACTCACCCCCCTGACTTGGTGAAGTAACCGTATGAGAGGAAGTGTTGTTTCATGTGAGAAGTGTGTAAGCGCCTTTCCGCTGTGGGCGCCACTCACCGAGAGTGCCTGGAGAGTGGAGGCTGCGAGGGGTCAGCAGTCAAGGCTGAGTGTGCCTGGGCGTGGGACTTGATGGATCTGGGTGTGGTCCAAGCTGCGTCCGCCAACAACATAGCTCTGTACGTCACTGGCAAAAAGTAAGGCAACTAGCAGTGGGTTTATACACAAGTATTTTTAAAAAAATCTGTGTACTATTTTGACGAGGTTAAGAGTCTTAAAATAAAATTACCAGTTACGTCGGGATAAAATTGAAAATTCAGTGAGAATTTTACAGCTCTCTCCAGTGTTATTAGTTAGTCGCAAAAAAAAAAAAAAAAAAAAAAAAATTTCACTATATTGAGATTCTGAAGACTAGCTAATGATAAGAAATCATTACATACTTGTGCTTAGTTCGAAGTGACCTTTATGTGTGAAGCATGTTTTCTGACCTCAACCATTAGTTAAAAAATTGATGTCGTTACTTACAGTTCAGTGTTCGCGCGCAAGATTCACTGTAACCAAACACTAAGAAAGATGATCGATTTGCCGCTATTTATTTAGTGTCAGAAGTATACATCGTTGCACAGTTACAAACATCAAATTGCACTTCCAGGCCTCGTTGGATCATCTTCCGAGCTGGAGGATGGTCACAGTCGACACGGCAGCATGTGCTGAACAGTCTGATCTTCTCGTCAGTCACACTTGACCTCAACATTAGCCCTAAGTTGACTTTGGATCTGCCCACTCCTGATCTGAGACTATTTAGAGACTTCCATATCAGCCATCCCTTGTCATAATCAGGTGATAAAATTTCAGACACTCTTCTTCAGCTGTATGGTAGGGGACCCTTACCTTCCCACAGTTGTAACCTAGCTTTCTAGATTGTAGTTGTAACTTCCTTTGATGTTCTTAGGAATCATTTTCTAGACTTCAGTCTTTCCCTTTGTGGCAAAGGGTCTTGTAATGGATGAATTCTTTCATGATCCACTTTCCTCCTTTCCCTGTTTGCTGCTATTTCTCTTCGAACTGAAGATTGCTGTGGAGCCATCAGACTGGAGTAGATTTTAAATAGCCTTTTATGATTCTACAAGTGTCGTTGAGAGCAAAGGATGGCACAAGTACAGTAGAGTCAAGGTGGGAAAGTTCAAGGAGATAATGTGAAAGAGGGGAGGAAAATTTATTTCAAAACAGAAATTAAAGAGAAGTAGAGAACCTGTGTACTATAATAGGGAGGTGAGGAGGTTAAAGATGGTAAGAAGAGAACATAACAGAGTTAAGAGACAGCAGGGTATTAGGGAATATTTAAAACAACTAAACATGGACTTACCAATGGCTAAGAAGGTGGTTAAAGATGGGTTTATGAAGGGTATTGTCAGTGCAGGGAGACCATCGACTGATGCATCTGGAAATTATATGGTTATGTTAGAAAACTGAGGGTCAGGGAGGATTTTGAGACGCTTAAAGATAACGATGGAGAAGAAGTTACTGATGATTTGAAAAAGGCAGAGATTTTAAGTAACTTGTTTAGTGAGAACATTAGGGACAATGAATCAGAAACGGGAGGGTCTAACTCGGAGAACGAGCTTAACAACACAATTAGAAATGAACAGACCAAAAATTTTGAAATTCATCCTTAGGATATCACGAAGGAAATAAGAAAGCTGAAAAAACATAAAGATGCTGGTGTAGATAATATTACTACAAATATCTTAAAGATAGCCGGATGTGAAATTGTACCTTATTTTGAAATATTATTTAAATTGGGTCTGGATACTAGCTGCTTACCACAGGACTGTAAAAGTTGCAATAGTAGTGCCGGTACTTAAAGAAGGGGTGAGAAATAGAGTCGAAAATTATAAGCCAATCAGTTTGACATCAGTGGTAGGTAAATTAATGGAGAGATTGATATGCAACCACATCAGAAATATATGTGAGGAGCGTAAGTGGTTTTAAGTAGGCAACATGGCTTTAGGCAAGGATATTCATGCGTATCTCAGTTGATAGGATATATGCAAGATATTTCAGATGAAAAGGACAAGGAAGGCCAAATTGATAGTGTAGCAGTAGATCTTTCAAATTCTTTTGACAGAGTGAGCCATAAAATGGTAGTAAATAAGGTAAAAACTAATGGAGTAGATGAGAAAGTGATTTGCTGGGTAGAAGAATTTTTAAAAGGTAGAAAACAGAAAGTTAAGGTAGGAAATGTAATATCAAAAGAAGTTGAAGTAAAAATTGTAGTGCCACAGGGTAGCATACTGGGACCATTGCTATTAATTTTTCTAATGAATAATTGTGTTGATTGTTTGCTATCAAAAATTTGATTGTTTGCAGATGACATAGAATACACACACACACACACACATATATATATATATATATGTACATATATGTATATATATGTATATATATATATATATATATATATATATATATATAATAATATATAAAATTATCCCATTGGCAGAGAACTGTAAACAGCTGCAGGGTGATCTGGACCGGATATATAGTTGGGTTGGTAAACATGGGATGGAGATAGAGTCAGCTTATTAGATACACAAATAAAAAACTAATGGTTGCTTATGATTATAAGGTGAGTAAAGAATTGATTGTTGAAGATTTGAAATGTAAATATCTAGGCATTACATTTGATAACAAGCTTAACTGAGCACGGAACAATGGACAGGTAATAATAGGAAAAGGTTTAAAATTCGGCACTTGTTGGAGAGAGTGATGATGGGTTGTGCGAGAGAAGTAGAGGAATTGGGTTACAAAACTTTGTTCAGACCATTGTTTGTTTATGGCTGTATAGTATGGGACCCATATTTTGCGGATCAATACAGGAGTTGGAAAGGATGCAAAAAAGGGCTGCTAGATTTGTTTCTGGAAATTACTGCAGACTGCAATCATTAACAGATATGATAAAAGTGCTGGAATGGGATTCATTGGAAGATAGGAAGAGGGTGGAGAGGCTTATGGTAGTGTACAAGTCGTATATTGGTTATTAGGCATGGAAAGATATTGGTGCAAGAATTAAAAGCAAGT
Source organism: Vandiemenella viatica (assembly GCA_031002005.1). Taxonomy (NCBI): domain Eukaryota; kingdom Metazoa; phylum Arthropoda; class Insecta; order Orthoptera; family Morabidae; genus Vandiemenella; species Vandiemenella viatica. Next base: position 131,181,717 of record JARYHS010008074.1, read on the forward strand.
CATGGAAGAGAAAAGATGAACATGATCATAAGCTGGCACTCGATTTCAGGCACAAGGGTGTAGGAAGATTCCCTTTTTTAGGTAATGGTGTCAGGGAATTGAATAAATTACCAAGAGAAATGATTACTAATTTACGAAAGAATTTAAAGTTAAAATTTGTACAGGACAAATGTAGGTGGGTGCAGGAAAAGGGGAAGATGGGTGTGTATGGAAATTGTCACTGGAGCGTGCGCTTCTTTGCAATTTAATTAAATATTGCTTGCCTTGAGTTGAGTTGTATTATACACGACAGGCAAACTCTGCAGCCAAATAGCACGGCTCTCAGTCAGAAGTTCGGATGGTTTCAGGTTGGCTACCCCACTGTGATCCAGTCAGTATTCTAAGGAGATTGTTCCAGTGGATACTTTTAGTTTGTAATCTAGATTTAGCGCTGTACAAGTAGTTGATATTGAGCTCATTAAATATACTTGTATTGCCATCAAGGATCTACAAGATAGCCTATCATAACCATCAATGAAATCTCATTTGACATGATTTTGGAGAAAAGAGAAAGTTTGACATCCCTAAAGCCATAACAGGACTTGAGCTTGTATATTTCCTACATAGCCAGGCCGACATATAACCCGTTTTGCCACCTGATCCGATGAGATTTGAGAGCCTTTCCAACTTATTGCACAGCTCGTGGTGGTTGAGCGTTAACCCTCTGGCTTCGCATTCCGAAGGACGCGGCTTAGAATCTCGTATGGCCATCTAGACTTGGGTTTTCCATGGCTTCCCCAGATGACTCAAGGTGGCCGCCGGTATGATTTGTTTCTTTTTCCTAGTCTTTTCATACCTTTATTGACGTCTACTTTGACGACGAGACAAATAGCCAGATGCAAAAAAAAAAAAAAAAAAAAAAAAAAAAAAAAAAAAAAAAAAAAAAAATCTTGCAAGGAATCATTGACCATTGAAATCAGAACTTGTTCTAAATAACGTTCTTCAGGAATGAGACCATCAGGAATGTGACCATCCAAAGTTCTGAGAGATCATTATGGAATAGGTACACACGCGATACATCTTCAAAATCTTGCTCAATAACATTAAATCCCAGCCTGCAGGTTTTGCTAATAACTATCTTGCAAATTCCTTTTCTTTAATGGTACAGATCTATCAAACTGGTTCGTACAGAGAAGAGTAAATCCATAGAATTAGCAATATAACCTGAGAAACCTTTAGAGGACTCTACGTCGTCGACGAATCTTTTTACTTTTATTGTTACACAACTGGAAAATATTCGTTGTTTCAAGTTAAGTAAAAATATAAAAACTGTGTGGTGTTATGCAATCATTTGATATCATGAAAAATTTGTCTCTGTTAAGTCTGATGATCTCCATTGTGTTTGATTCGCAACCTCTTTTTTTTTTTCGAGATTTTTAAGATCAGGATCATTACAGGAGGGAAAGATAGAGGGCAAGGAACGGGAAGGAATATGGCCGGCGTCTTTTGTAGAAATCATTTGTCTGGAGAGATTTCGGGAAGCTCGGGTAAATGAAAATTTGGATGGTTGGACGGGGATTTGAAAACGCGTCCTTTCTAATGCAAGGCCCAAGCCCAACGATTTTTGTGGAATATCTTAATTGGAATTCCTTCTGTAGAAAAATTATTTCTTCTTGATCTTCGTTTCTATACCAAGAGACACTTGGCACTGGTGCTGTCTTTTTATTCTTTCGAACAGAAAGTAAGGAAGCACTAGTTAGATCTCATATTGCGTCATTCTGTTTGATTAGCTTTTCTGTTTAGTTTGCTATTTCTTGTTTTATGAATGGGACAGGTATGGTGACATAACACACTGTGTCAGTTTGGATTTAATATGAATGAGAGGATGAGTCTGCAATTTTTGTGTGTATACATTTGATGCCAACGCCAAACTTCCCGGCCATAGAAGACGTCTGGTAATCCCATTGTATTGTAGATTATGAGTGTTGTTTCTCTAATGAGATCAATGCTTTTTCGTAACGTAATAAATATTTCAAGCGTTTTTCTCTTATGCTGCAGACTGTGCTGTTTCCTTTTCCACTTCCTTGTTGGTCGTACTATATTTCGCCTCAATTGTCAGATAGAAAGCTATTGGGATATATATTTCTTAATCGCTTTAGAGGGTAATTATATGATTCTTCCTTGAAGACCTGAAGACCTGAAGTACAACCTTTTATGAATACATGTATTTATACATAGTGGCCTATTATCCTATTCACCGTATCCGTTGTAAGATTGGATGATTCTGGCATCGGCAATAAAATTTCTATTCCTTGCCTTCCTTTGAGGTCTTTTAATCCATTAAAAATTGATGGTAATGTTTCCTTTGTAACGGTGATTATGATATCTTCTTGGCAGTAACTGGACTGTGATCTTACTTGAAGATAAAAATTGGACTTCCTTTTTACCTGATTCCCGCCACTTTCCTGTCTATCTGCTGACTCTTTGCTTTCGGTTAGTTGACAAGTAGCTATGTAGTATTCTTGCTCTAAGGAGAAACTACAATGCAAGTGAAGATGATAACAAAGGTAGATAGTATGATTGTTATTTATTTTGTCCCCATCAATGTTACCCAGGAGAAATTCCCACGTTTCAATTTTTTTTTTTACTTGTGGCTTACGCCTCGTCGACGTCGATCTCATTAGAGGTGGGATGGGACTGAGGACAAGGAATGGGAAGGAATTCGGCCATGATCATTTTGAAGGAAGTATCCCGGCATTCGCCTGGAGTGATTTGGGTAAACCATGGAAAATCCAAATCCGGATGCCCGGACGGGGTTTCGAACCGGTTTCAGTTACTAAATAAGAAGCGCATTTCCATACACCTAGATTGTTACATTTCTAGTTAGAATTATTAACAGACAATCAGCTAAGAATTATTCCGATCTACATAAAATGTCATGTTTTACATCTTTTAAAGCGTCCTTAATCCCGCTTATTAAATTATAACATTACGTGTTTTCACAAAATCAGTGTGGGGGATGCCATGATGGCTCATTAATAGTCACAGTGGCATATTTTGTTCCCGTTACTTGCACCCAATCCTCTTCCAGTAGAAATGACATCATCGATTACAAAGCATAATACCGTGATTTAAAAATAGTTAAGGACTGCAAACCATATTTTACATAGTTTTCATGTAAGTAAGTTTTAAGTAACTAGTTGCCTTTTTCTTTTTTGTTCTTTATTTCCCTTATAAGAAGATGGATACCACGAAGAATAGTCATAACTCATAGTGATAGGTTTTGAACATCCGGTGTCTTGCGCCTATGCTTTAGTAGTAAACCAATCGGAAAACTTAATTGCTACCATCTGTCTGTGAAACATGTAATATGTATACTGTGGAATAAGTGTTCATTTTTGTCTGTGGAACTTGTAATTTATTAGCCAGATATTACTGAGACGTGTTAAAGGAAACCACGAAAAAAACCGTAACCAGGGCACGCGGAACGTCAGGGTCGTAGTTTGAGCCTGAGGCTTTAATACCTTTAAGCTGTAACAGACAGGGAATGACTGATACTAGATTATGGTTGACAGTGAGAAAAAGTAAACTAGGGTGATCATAGTTACCTGGTGACTGGGTTTCTTATTGGCTGCGCAATCCGAATCTATCATAGCCGCCTGGCCTAACGGTGTAGTCCTACCGAATAGAGGAAACCTACAGTTTAACGTGAAATCCGAACCACGGAAGAGTTCTGGTGATTTTACAATACACAGCAAGCTGTTGTAACGTAACAAAGACCTCAAAATAGAAGTACCGGGAGATTGTTGAAAGACCTCCACACATTTAGACCGAAATATAATTTTATAAATAATAGCCGTAATATTAAGGTCATAAATAACAGTGACGAATGTAAGTATAATCAAGAAAATAAATGTGCATAGAAATAACAGGGAAAAGAGTAGCGGATGAGATAGCGATTATTCGCTTAGATTCATATATTCAGATATATAGTATCTTTGGAGGAGGGTTATTGATGATAGAGATCGTGTAAGTAATGTTATGAAATTAAAGAAAAAAGGCAATTCTTATTGAAATAATTTTTGAATAATTTTTAGTTGAAGGAAGAAAAACGTATTGAGTGAAACTGATATTGGGATTTACGTAGATGTTTGAAATAATAGCTGCTGAGATGAAAGTGAACTGATCGAACCTGCGTGAAACTGAGACTTTGTTATCTTCCGGATCGGAAAGTTGTCCAAGTATATTTTAACACAGACAAAATTTGTTGTTGGTATCGGAGGAACCGGTGTGAGAAGATAAAAAAAAAGAATTAAATTCCAAAACATACAAAGCTCCGATATAAAGACTGTAAGTATTACATTGTGGACCATCTTTGCTGGAAAAGAACGGGGAAAAACAATTCTACAGCAGAATAAAAATAAAAAGAATATGTTCAGATACTTAGATTGCAATCACCTTATTAGCTACTACCACAAACAACATTGCAACACTGTGCCAGAGGTGAAGTCTGGGTTAAGGGGTTATATCCAATTTTTCGTAAAACTTTAAAAATTATGGAAAATCCCAGTTTCAACCTGCATCGTTTTAGACGATAATTTAAATAGAAACCTAATGAAAAATTAAAGAAATAGAAATTATGCAGAATTTGTCAATTTTCAACAATAGTCTTCATGGAACAACAGTACAACATCGTCTTAAATGTCGATTAAGTTTCCTCTCGTACGTATGTCAACGCTCATGGCTTCTCTGAAGACGTAACGCTGAGCAGACAATGGGTGTTCCTGGGGCGTGGCGCGACCTTCACCTTCACCTTGAACAAGTGGATGAGCAAGGCGCAGCTTCCGACACGACTGGCCCAGCCAGTCACGACTCAAGAGAGAGCGGAGGGTCATCCCAGGCGCTTCCAGGGTCATCCAGCCAGTGCCATGAATGGACTCGTACACTGGCGGAGAGAGTGCAATAACATAAAATCATCAACGATTTTATTTTTAAATAAAAATGAAAATCTAACTAGCATTTCAGTTTAAAATGTAGGAACATTATAAGATTATTCTTTTAAAATTTTCATTGTCAGTATAATTGTACAACCGTCAGTGTGGCTCAGTGCTCAGTGCGTTAAGGCGCCGCACAACTAGATCATGGAGGTACAACGGGACCGGGCACGAAACCAGGTCCCCGCGTAGCGGACGTCTTGATTGCGGTTTTTGGGCGGTTTCCCGCAGTAAAAAAAGGCGAATGCTGGGACTGTTTCCAATCTCCGCCTCATAAACTAGACATTTCACAAACAAAAATACATTTATCATGCGGAACACATTAAGTTACATGTTTCACAGACAGATGACAACACAAACTTTCCTCCTATATGTTACGTACGCCGGATCTAACAAATACGGCTTGAATCCGGGCAGGACAAATTTTTCTCCTCCTCTCGATATTCACACTGGGTACCTGTGCACAACAGGGGACCAGTGGCATGTGGCACTTAGATGGCCGGAAAAAAATAAAACACCTGCACAGTTTCCGTGAGAAAGTGGCAAGTTCTCATAACTGGTTCTATCAAAAAACATCTTGTAAGATTTCTGTGCTATATATATATATATATATATTTAAAAAATGAGTTATAAAGCAATTAAAATTAACAGTCGACAACAAGTCCAAAATTTCTTTTTTTTTTTTTTTTTTTTTTTTACTACAGATAAAAAAATGCACACATGCAACATAAGTCTCAGCTTGGTGGTAAGCAAAAGTTAGGGTCTGCATTTGGGAGGACGTGTATTTGATCCATCGTGCGTCTATCCAAATTTCGGATTTTCATAGTTTCCCAAAATCAGTCCAGTGGAGTGTCGATTTCCTTCCAGTTCCATCAGTTTCATTTTATAAAAATTCCTCCGGCTCTAAAAATCTCTACGTCAAAGAAATGTATTATAATAGTAATTCCATTTTGTCGTAATGACCTGATGACAGGGTTTTTATTGGCTGCGTATTCCGTCGCTGTCGTAGCCATCTTAACCTATCCCGGTAATCCTACCGGGTACAGGGGATCTTCATTTTAACGTGGAATCCGAACAACGGAAGCGTTCTGTCATACTTCACATTGCACAGTCAGCTGTGCCAGAAGTGAAGGTCGGGTTAAGTGCATACGAAAATCACGGCCGAGACAGGGATTCGAACCGGGGAAGAAATGTAATGTTTTGGAGGATATTAAATAAGTGATGTAATCAAATAGTGATTGTATACTGTGGAGCTCAAGATAACGTTGAATGTAATTTCAAAGCCAACCATAATTATATAGTTTTAGGTCTTAATGGCTCCTTTACGACCACAATTGTTTTTTAGGATTAATTATTTTGCTGTCTGTGTGGCTGACCCACTTACAGTCGACCATACAGACTCTAACATAGGTAATTTTTAAACAACGTTGTAAGCCGGTTGTTGTTAGGGCGCTAATAACCTCGCTGTCGACGCGCCCTAAAGGCACAATAGCAACAACAATTTTAAAGCTTATAAAGCTCTTTATTTTACAACTATATTAACACGAAAGTTGGCACTATGAGTTTTCATAACAATCCAGTGGGTTAGCGTGTATGTCGTTACGAGTATATGATAAAAATAGACATTAAATTCGAAATAGAAGGAGTGTTTATAATGTGGTTAATACCAATGAGAACTAAAAACGATTGTATAATGAAAATATAATTTACCAAGCATATTGGTTGAGTATCCTGGAGGACGTGAGTTCGGATCCCGGACCGGCTGTCCAGATTTTGGTTTTCCATTGTTTTCCCAAATCATTTCAGGGAATACCGGGATGGCCGAATTCTTTCTAATTCCTTGTCTCTTGTTCTTCCCCGTCTCTAATGATATCGATCCTATGTCATGCTTTTCCCCAACCACCTATTTCTCTATGAATTCCAATTTTAAACCGGTAAAGTGTCATTTATATCCCCTGGTAATTTATTACAGTACCAGAATCCCTAATCTTTAAAAGAAAATTTTTCATTTCTCCTGAATTCAAGTGCCAGTTTCGATTTTGGTCACCTTTTGGCTCCCATGTAAAACTCCCAATCCTTCTATTAACGTAAATCCGCGCATTATCGCTATTATAAGTTTTGAACAACCCAAACACTCTCTTCGCCGCCTTCTGCCTTCCAATGACTCCAAACCAAGCTCCTTCATCATATCAGTTACTGATTACTTTCTGCGATAATTTCCGCAAACAAATCTAGCTGTTCTCATTTGTACACCCTATAACCCCTGAATTTGTTACCCATAAAGTGTATCCCACACCCATCCACCTTATTCAAGCAGTGGTCTGCCCTCACTTCCCTGATAGATTGTAGTATAACAGGCTACCATAATAATTACTCTGTGAAGTGGGTAACTAAGGCAGCGGTTCCCAACCTTTATTGGTACGCGACCCACTTTTAAGTAAAAAAATTTTCGCGACCCACCTAATATGAGAGTGTATCTAATTCAGAATGGGAAATGTTGTATGACCTCGATACGCTATCGACTATCCTATCCTGCGAAAAGGCAAATTTCAGTACAAAGGATATAATAACAACAAAAACAAGGATTGATAATACATAAAACAAAAACAAACAAAATATTATAGAACGGGAGGCAGCTGCACTGACCATCACCTCATCAAGTAAACTGCTGAAATTCCACGATTAGAAGTAATGCGATCAGCATATTAAAAATGCAACTGGTTTGCCAAGTCGCTTTTTGGTGGAAACCACCTACAGACCCGATTTTCATCGTTGATTGGAAACTTTATAATTGTGCTTTTACTGCAACCAAATGTATGAAAATATAGAAGACTGGCAGCAGGAAAACACAATGGTAAACTTACCAATCAACCACTAAAATGGGTTTTATAGGTGTTTCCCACCAATATATGACTTGGCACATCAGAGCCATTTTAATTTACAAATCGAGTTCTAACCAATCCTGGAATTTCAGCCGTCAGCTCGATGAGGCGATGCTTTGTACAGACGCCTCCCGCTTTTTTTTACAAAGATAATGAAAAATACGTTTAATTATTATAGAAACACAACTTTACAATAAGTGAGATTTCTGGCACTGGTGATTACTGATGAGGGCGTCGATATCAGTGCTAACACTAGTTAATTTTAAGCTTAAGTCACTTTCTACACATAGTTTATTTCTGTATTTTGTTTTTCAAAAACATTAAGATATATTTTGGTGGCAAAAACCTCGATTTTTCCGGGACCCACCAAAACACACGCCGCGACCCACCAGTGGGCCGCGACCCATAGGTTGGGAACCGCTGAACTAAGGAAACGTTTATATAAAACAGAAGAGGATAGATCAAGACTAGACAAGCTTGGTGAAGGCCGTGTCGTGTTCGCTTTGAATTTTGAGTTACTGTGGAAAAGAACCTGTACATATTCAGATGATTAAGGATGTTATAGAATTATAATAAAAAGGGAATTAATTCACATTAGATTATTATTTATTTGGTGAAGCTGGATGATGTGGAACTGAAATTGTGTTTCTTATTTTTCTCATAGCAAAGGAAATAAAACTTAAGAAGAAACTACAATAAATAATTAAGTAGATATTTTCACTAAGACGACAAGGTAAAATAAATAAAAATACGAGAACAGTAAATAGAAGTACGAGACGTTCGGAGAAGATGTAAATAGAAATATGAGATCAACGATTAGAAATACGAGAAGAATCCCCTTATCACCATCGCCAAAACATGAAGGATTTTGAAACCTCTTCCCATAACCTGCCCAATTAAGCTTATTATCAAAAGTTATGGCATTATATTTACAGTTAAGATCTTCAAAACCAATTCCTTCACTATTCTGTATTCTGTAACCATGGACAATTTTTACTTTTTATCCGTGTGCCTAGTATAAGCTGTGGGCAACACTTTTACTGAGGAAATGTGTCTGACAAAAATGAGTTCAGTTACTTGTGCAGAAAGTGAGAGCACATGACGTGAGGCCGGACACTTCCTGCTTTCGTTTTCTCCGGAAACAAAGCGGTGCAACGGACCGGAGTGTTGGTTGGCCCAGACACGTGTTAATTGTGGTGTATGCTGTGACACTTGCCCCACAAGTTGTCATTATACCCGCTGCACATTCGGTCTGGTTTCTAGGAAAGTGAAGCCGCGTTCAACTGCGCCGCTCTAAGACTACAGGGGTCCCATTGAACGCGAAGCGTCACCTCTCACTTGTCTTTTACAACTTTCCCCGCGCCTCTTTGCCTTCCCTTTTACGTATCCCTGGTGACGGTAGCGCTGTTCAGCTAATGATTTGACAGTCACTTCAAGCGATAATCCAGTAGATCGTTCCTATTCGTAACGGATGACTTAATTAAAGAGGAAGTAAAAAATTAAATTTACTCTTAGAAGAAATACAGATCTTACGTAATCTTGTTTTCTTTATCGTATCTTTTCACCATTGTAGCTCGTTTCAAGAACCCCCTGGCGGTGACTCTTCAAACATTGCAAGGAAAGCCTAGCCAACAAATAACAAGCACCGCGATAGGAGGACGAGGGTCAAACCTCGTTCGGCCATCCTGACAGGTTTTCCGTGGTTTTCCTCAGTCACTCTAGGCGAATGCTGGGATGGTTCCCTACAAGGCCACGGCCGACTTCCATCCCCCTTTAGATCTAAGTAGGCTGAAAAGAGTCCACGCGACTTCTCCAGCACTCCGAGGCTTTACTTGGGAGGAATGGAAAAAAAAAAAAAAAAAAAAAAATCCAGAATCCAAGACAAGCATTCGGCAAACCGCACGGCGTTTGCCATTAAAGCTGCTGGTGGACTACCCACTCCCATTATATGGTAACATGAGATTTACAGTAAGGTTTTGCGCAATTGCCTCCTATTCTTCAAACGTTGCGAGGGAAGCCTTGCAAACAAGAGTGCTAAGGGGAAGGGGAGCCCCACTAGACTTTGCCGGTGGCACCTCTAACCATCAGCCTCTTAGTGGTAGATAGTTTTGTTGGTTAACGGAGTACGCAGGATGGACCGTAGGGGGGTATTAACCCAGGTAAATCCTATGATGGCCCTACCTTTACCGGAAAATGCAATGCAGGATGAAAGGTATAAATATAGCTCCAAGTCCAGCAAGGGGCCACTGTAGCACGCAGGAAGATTAAAAAATAAACAGTGGAATCTACTTAAGTTATTTCTAAAATTGGAGCAGCAGCATCATAACTGTTTTGTTAATGAAATTTATTCTGCGATATACGAGGTTCATCTTCATCTACGTGTACAATGTATAGATAACTGTAGGTTGAAGAGGGTTCTTTACACCAAACCTCATCCGTAGTCTGTGGAATTGTAATTCCTAACAGCACGAGAGAATAAAGGATTTACATAAGGACTTTAATTCCCAGATTTTATCTATCCTATCATTGCAACCCAAGTATTTTCATGGGATAGTTATTTCACTTCATTTATATTTAACAGAAATTTTTCACATGTTTTCTCAATAAATTTAGGCGGAAACTAATTTGTCTGTCTACCAATTACTCATATCTTCATCTTCATCAGTTCTGTGATTGTTTGTTAAATTACAATATTACTGTCGAAAGCGATCACAAATCGTGCACCTCTTCTCCGCACATTCACCATTCTATTAATCAATCCCTTGCGATAGAGATCCCATATAGCATAAAAGTATTCCAGATAAAGAAGTAGGCCTACAAGAGTTGTTTAAGGTATTTAATACGCTACAGTTCCTAATATTCGACCTCTCATATGCAGACTAGAACAGCTTTACCAACCACCAATATTACGTGCTAATCCAACTTCATGTTTTATAATGTTAAACTTAGATACCTAAATGACTCTGGAAAACTGATAAGGTACATAAGGCCGACCTCTGTAGTGTAGGGGCTAGAGTGGTGGCCTCACGTGCCGAAGGGCGCCGGTTCGAGTCCGGCCGCGGGCATGGGTGTTTGAGTGTTGTATGCGAGTGTGCTTGTCATGTCTGTCCTGTGGAGTGTCTAGAATTACTTGAAAGGCAATATAAATGGAGAAACTGAAAGCACTTTTTGAAACAAACTCATACTTGAGCTGGCTGTATGGCCATGGATGCCAAATGCCATTAAAAAAAAAAATGATGCATAAGGGAACAAGGAAGTTACATTTATATTTATTTCACAGGATAGGGTGAATCGGAGAACTGTGAGGGGGATATTATAATCTTATGCGTGGAATGAATCGAAAATAGCGTTCAAAATGGGTGAGAAATTTCCAACGAGTTTGATTTTATTGGGATACAACACTCCATAGCATTCAGTAATAATACCAGCAATTTGGCTTTAAACTATTGTTTCTGAATTGCCGTAAAGCTGTATCCTTTACTTCTGGATCCATTAAAAGAACAGGTTCATATAAGTAAGAGGTAGGAATTGATATGGTGTTTAAAATCCACTCGTCGCCAGTTATAAAGTTTCAGCAGGAATGGAAAGAGTGAAAACACATAGTGGGAGCAAAGTCAAATAAGAAACTTTTTTCTTGGGAAAAAAAGTGACAAAAATTGTATTATTATTTCTATCATCTTTTATTTTGCAACTTTCAATAGTACTATCATAATCATTTGTTTTTTGTTTAAAGTCACTTCGCTTTAACGATGAAAACATTATTTAGGCATCTAATACTTATAAGAGCTTGTTCTTTGTTAGAAAGACAAAAAAATTGTATGTTGACTCAACATGACTAGCACATTCCATAGTCGCGTTTCTCTAGCGTTCTGTGCCAACGTTGTAAGAAATTCCGTATCCGTGAAATTGTTCAATCACGCAGCTTCGTTACGGATTCCGAATGTGTGGGCAGTCAGTCGAGACTTCGTATAAAGGGACACGGCCCGTTAAGGCAGTCGTGCGTTGAAAGCGGGTTTGGAGGATCAACACAAAGCCACTTTGTTTTTTGTTCTGCTTCTCCTAAGCAAAGAAGAGAGTACTCGATCAGCGCTTTAAGGTCAATCGCCTCTTCTGTGTGTTGCCACACAATAATTTGAAAGCGCACAAGCCCTGGGGTCAGAATCACATCAAAATACGAAAGTAGCAGTAAAATCTTTGCGTAGTCGTGAATGAAGAAAGTGTAACAAAATAGGTTGGGAGAAGAAAGTACCCATGACAAGATGGAAAAGTTGTTCGATTCCGGTACCTTGCTGAATGGGTCCACGTTGTAAAAAAACGTTTTTTTTCTGGCTTGAAAAAAAAAGTAAAAAAAAACATGTTTTTTATTTGGGACACGTTTTTTTCTGGGACAACTACTAAATCTCAAATTTGTAAGGCAGTTATCGTTTAAAATGACTTACTTGCTATTTGAAATAGTGCTGCCAGCCCTACAGATCTTTTTTAAAAAATTAGGAATTTAAAATTTATCTACGAATTTTTGCCTCTTTTTATTACTTATTGTGCTTTCCTTATTCGTATACTTGTTAACTCTCAGAGTATAGTGGTACTGACTCATTAAATTGTCAGTAATTATGAATCGTTTCCTTGCAACCGTTGGTTATTTTGTATGATAATAGATTTAAATTCAAACTTAAAAGGCCGTAATACAGAACTATCGGCGCAGTCTTTATGCTCACAATTTAAAATTGCAATCTCAAAATCTTTTGCGTACAATACAAGAACAACCAGTAAAAGAAAATTCAACTATTTCTGAAGTTATGGATCTAAAGGAGACAGAAGAAGAGACAGAAAATTCCGACACCGACTGAACTAGTGTTGGTATTGCTGATACTAGTGAATGTGGTACTGACATAGAGGATGAATAAAATTATGTTACCTATACAGATACACTTATGAATCATTATATGAGACATAATATGATTAAGTAAGATTTAAAACACACTTGTAAGTTCCTTAAGTAAAACTATAATTTATCAAATATATTGTTTTCTTAAAAAAAAATGTAGAAAAAAAAAAAACACGGGTGCTAGGTTTTTTTTCATCTTTTTTTTTCACAAGCTGATTTTTTTTTCAGTTTACAACACTAGGTCCACCCCAATGATAGAGACGGATCCTCTATCTTAGATAGATACTCAACGCATTATACCAACTGTCGCGAAACCATTACAACAAGAAGTGCATTTGGAAGAATTAAAAAATCTGTCATTAAAAAACCGTTGTCAGACCTCGATTCTTAAAGCTGCAGACATCTTGCTGACGAACAGGAAAGGTACCATGGATGGTCTGGAAAAAGTTGAGAGACGAGTCCTGAGGAAAATTCAAGAGTGCTCCCGGATGGAACCTACAGACTGAAAGCGAACTCTGAATTGTACCACATGTTGGAAACACCAATATGCGACGTATACAGCTGAAGTTTTACATGCATCTTCTGAGAATGGACAGCAACAGGTTTACCAAGAACTTCTCACTTATCAAAAGCTGTCAGAATTAAATTCCACTGGTATTTGCGATAGTGATCTTGCAGATCGCTCCAAAGTTTGTAATATGGTTAACTCTAGTTCCCCTCAACATAAAGTTACTAAATATCGGAAACTCATCCCACAGGAGGGAAGGAAACAAATATCTGGGCTGGGTTCAAAAGGTATTGGAAATGAAAACATATAAAACTAATCATAAGTGCTCCTTAATGGTCATGCGCTCCTTAATGGACTTGAATAAATAATAACACCTTTCGATTAGAGTACTAAGAAGTCTTCAATTAAAAAAGTGGTACTTGTATTAATGATATATTAAAGAAACAGTTAAGTTGATGAATTTTCAATCTAAAACCTCATGATTAAAACCAGCAGCTAGATGAATTACATGATTTTTAAACCTCAAGAATTAAAATAAAATGCTTGCTGAACGATAGTTCTGGAGATAAATCGCTTGCATGGTGTCAGCATACTCGGTCACATTTTAGACAGGTTTCAATTAAATTCTGTGTTGGCCCTGAATAGTTTTTAATGGCGACGTTATCGAAGAACTATGTCTGAGTTCTTAAATTGAATTTGGAAGAGAGTTTACGATGTGGACTAGCAAAGTGGAGTGTAAGACATTCTAAGACGTTGTGCCAATCTAATTATGCGAATTCAGAATTGGGACGTTGGTTTTCGGAGTGCATCCGTAATAATAGCAAGAGATACAGCTGCTTTTAGGGAAGATACGATGTAGAAAACGAATAAAAGTAAAAATGTATTTAAGAATTGAAGGAAACTATTCCCACACGTCTCTTTGGTGCCTAAGGTCCAGATGAGATGGTGTAATTCCTGCCTACTTTGCAAAAATATTATGATTGCAAGATTGAAACATTTCTATAAGCGAGCAAATGTTAGACTTTGGGTTCAATTACGCAATATTAATCATTAATTATTGTTCCGGTGGTTTAGAATCATATAAATCGTTTTTTATTGAAGGTTCTAAAGAAATTACTGATACGTTAATAATGAGTTTTTTGCAACTAAACCGGCTGAAAAATTGCAAAGAGGAGAAATTATTGGTTTGCGGTTCTCAACTATCAATAAAAAAAACCAGTGGAAAGCGATTGGTAATACAACAAGGAAACTGAAATAAATGTTTGTTGACAATGGTTTTACTGAAAAAAATTAAACACTGAAATAACTAATTTAAGTACTAGTCTGCGAGGTTTCTGGCTAAATGTGTACAAAATTTCTGTTTCAAATTTATTTTGCAGTGTTTGTTAACTCCAATGAAAACGCACGAGTCCGTACGACCAGTAACTCGTCAGAGTACTCATCCACTCTGAACGTAACCTAATGAGCTGTGCGTCATTTTCAAAACATTAAATATTGAAAGTGAGGATTTTTATTTTCATGATTTTATCTCGACTATATGAGGGAGGTGGCAAGTGCCCCAACCCGGCTACGCCCATGGTATACAAAGGATTAAAACTGCACGGGGAAGTCAGTGTGCAATAAGTAAGTAGTTTTCATCTGATGATTGTAGATGATCATTCATCAGTGTGAATGAAACGTTAGAAAAGTCCAATCTTTGCTGCTCTGAGGTGATAGCCAAGAGTTAATGTTGAATTATACGTAGGATAACATGTACATGCTCCCCTCCGCTAACCATCAGCTTCATTACATAAGAAAAATTAG
Source organism: Vandiemenella viatica (assembly GCA_031002005.1). Lineage (NCBI taxonomy): Eukaryota > Metazoa > Arthropoda > Insecta > Orthoptera > Morabidae > Vandiemenella > Vandiemenella viatica. Next base: position 131,196,768 of record JARYHS010008074.1, read on the forward strand.
ACCTAAATCTCTCTTCTGCTATCGGGTGTAGTCTCTGAACGATTTTAGATAGAGAAACAATTTAATTAGTTTATTTTTGAGGGTTCTCCGCACTATTTTGTTTGTATACTTTATTCGCAGGCTTTACGCCTCAGTGATATCGAAATCACTAAGGACGGGGATTCGAACCTGTATCCTCCCGAATTCGTTACCACTCACCTGTCACACTCAGTCTTACGTTAATCTCATTTTCGTGCACTTTTGATATTAAGTCGCAATACTTTAGCTGATCTGAACTATAAATATAACAGCGATAAGCTATTGTTTGCAGAATTAATTTTTGTTCTTTGAATAATAAAAAAATTAGTATAAATATAGTTATCCATATAGAGAAAAATTACAATTATGAGTCATTTAGACATTCGCCGGATTCTCCGGCTAAGAAGTCTTAATGCAATTAGAATATAATTAAACTTAGGAGCAAGATTTAAAAAAAAGCAAAAAAACCTGAATAAACAAAAATTTAGGAATCTTAACGAAGCAATATCTTCTCAGATCCGCTACAAATTCTTATCGGTTCACAATCTACAGTTTTTTAAATTTAGTTGCAACATACGTTGTAAGATAAGAACTGCAATTTGCTGTCTTACTTATTTCTGTATGTGATGAAAATTTATTTTTTCAACTAAATTTTTTTATAAAAAATATAACTTTTTCTTAAGCGTCAAGTCTTCCACAAAACTGATATAATTGGAAACGTCAATGTTTTTTTTTAACTAGGAGGACATATACTAATTAAGTAATTATAGTAATTCTGTGTAAATGGAATATATTAAATGGCTATCTCAGGAATTGGTCGCCAGAGAATTAACTGGCAATTGTTAATCAAGCGTGACAGTTCGTAAAATGGAACTAACTGGAACACAAGTACAATCAGCTTTACAACGTTACAGAGGATATAACACTACTGAATACTTTCTACAGGCACGTATTACAGATAACTGCTTCTGTCAGATATTGATAAACATAAATCATAATATATCATTGCTCAAAAGCCACACTATTGCTTGTTTTATTAGAATTGGTTTGGTGAAGCGAAGGACTAAAATGCTATGACGAATCACTTTTTAATTGCGACTTAAACGTTTATGACTTTTCAGCTCAGTGAATTTCTACTACTGGAACGGAACTGTACAAATTTTAGTTAGAAATGAGTACGCTTTACGGTGGTGCTTAGCTTGTGATAGGTCGATGAAATATCTAAAGAGTGAAGTACAAACAGAGGAAAAACTATAAATTCGGCTGTTTTATGACAATATTTGAAGCGGTTTTGCTTAATGAGATGAAGTAGCTGCCCTCCAGTTTTACTATTGAGTTCGCTTAGTTTTACTGTCCTCACCTGACTTCAATTTGTTAGTTGAATTTAAGTACTCAGACTACTAGTACTGCAATTATCCATCAAAACTTTTGGAATGATATCATTTTCACTTATTTTCCATTCAACTTTCTTCAGGCGTTCACTTTTCGACTATTTTCTCATTTTTTCTCTATTTACCTACGAAGAACGTACTTGAACGTGCAAAAAAAAAAAAAAAGATTAAACAAAATGTATATAAACAAATGAAAATATAATAAAACTGTGGTAAAACATGTAAGTCCGGTAGAAGAGCGTAAGAATATTAAACACGATGTTGTTACCATAACATGAATTAACTGTAAGCCTACAACATAACGAGTGCTCTTGTAGGTCAGTGATTTGACTTACGTAATAAAAGCGAAAAAATTGCTAGTGATACAGACTGCATATCGAAAGATTGATTGTTCGAATGACGTCAAGGTGAATTAGAATTTCTTTTAGTCTATGTAGTTACGCAATGAATGAACTAACCCGCGTTCACTGATAATCTTACATGTATAAATCTGTAAGCAGGTTGTGTCTGTTTCTTTGAACCGGTATCACTCAAGAACTGCAGAACTCATTAAGACGGTTTTTCTCGATTCCGAAGCTCATGGTTTAGTTTAAAATCGGCGGTGTACCTTATGTCTTTATGTGATCGGGTAAAGGAGTACGGAATGTTTCTAACCTCAACAGATATGCGTCAATAATTGTTCATACTATCACAGATAAAAACCTCCAGTATGCATAAATTTTTTAGGATTCGATTTAAAATCTGTTCAGCAACTTTAGAACATGTTGTTTATTATGAACAATTTTCAGACACGAATTCACGAAATTTTGACAATCCCGGCTAGATATCCTGTTGTTAGTTATGAATGGGTGGTTGTTTGACTATGTAACTTGTTTTGAACTAGTTTTATTTCGTCAGGTGGAATTTAATAAAATAAATAATTTTCAGGTGACACGAGAACAGCCGATAGGTATCGAGGAGCTCCAAACTGCGTTTATATTTAACTTATGAGATTAATATTTAAGATCACACTCTCAACATGTTTCCACATGGCCTCTACACACAAGATATCATATATATTACCTCGAGAGATTTAACCACGTGACTTACCGAAACATACTTAAACATTTACATAACTTGAAATATCCATTCGGGATTTTTATTCTAACAACTGATTAAGAAGGCTCTTTGTGTACACCATTGAATACATATTACACTATTTATTTATAAAACCTTAACATCCTACAGTTACTCGCAACCTGTAACTGTTTTAGGATCGCAGACAATGTGACTAATTTAACTCATATGAGTACCTACCAGCTACCAACATGTTACTGAGGCTTAAACAAACTTCAAACGAGCAATATTAAGTAAATCAGAACAAAGGATAAACGACACAATTACGAACCAACGGAGTACTATAAAGAAAAATTATATGTGAGGCTCTGAATCTGTAAGTTAACACAATATGAAATTATGGCAAAGAGCGAGTAAACCTACATTGCCACGAGGCAGGCAGAACGAAAGGTCGCAAACCGAATCACATCCTCTTAGTTACATGTTGTCACCGCTACGTTCTGGATCCTACCTGAGTAGATCATAGAGGGCTACAGGGGTTTTTATATATTTTGCGAATGGACTACAGGTAGGTCGTTGGCTTAAAGCCTACACGCGCATGAAGCCATAACAGTTGGCTCGGCGTCCCATACTTTGCACCGCGTTTTCTCACTGCAAGAAAATGTTGACTGAATAAAGTATTCGAAAATAACCAAAATTTTTGGGCTCTTGGGGGGCGCCCTTTAATGACGTGAGGTGTTTTTCCGGAATTCCGGACTCCCCACCCGCCTTTCTGGTGACACTTCGTGAGATCTGGTTGTACCCCCCCACCACTTCTAAAATGACGTGAGATTTTGACTGAGACCCCCCCCTCCTACCCTACTACTCGACCTCGCTACATTTTTAGACCTTCTTTCTTTAGGTCTCATGCGTCCAAGGTCCAAATACACCCCTAAAGTCGACTTTCGCGTCAATTTATAGAACTTTTAGTTAGCTCTACCATCCTACAAGAATTTCAAAACTTCACGTGAGATTTCCGTTGACACCCCCCTTTCCCCCTTACATCTTTCTTTCTTTCTTTTTTTTTTTTTTTTTTTTTTTGACTGTGCCTAACTTGAAATAGAAAAATGTATCGTTATACCATCTTGAAAGAGAACGAAACTAAATTCGTATTAACATAACACACTATCTGAAATTAGATTGTTTGCAGGTGACCTAATGCTGTATAAAAGGATCAAAACGATAGAGGACTGTAAACAGTTGCAGGGTGATCTGGACAGGATATCTAGTTGGGTTGGTAAACATGGGATGAAGATAAATGCAAAGAAGAGTCAGCTAATTAGATACACAAATTAAAAGCAAAAGGTTAATTATGAATATAAGGTGGGGAAAGAATTGCTTGCTGAAGACTTAAAATGCAAATATCTTGGCATTACATTTGATAACACGCTTAACTGGGCAGGACACATTGGACAGGTGGTAGGAAAAGGTTTCAAAATCCTGCACTTGTTGCAGAGAGTGATGAGGGGATGCACGAGAGAAGTAAAGGAATTGGGTTACAAAACTTTGGTCAGACCATTGTTCGAATATGGTAGTGTAGTATGGGACCCACATTTTGAGTATCAAATACAGGAGTTGGAGAAGGTTCAAAGAAGGGTTGCTAGATTTGTTTCTGGAAATTATCGCAGAATGCAATCAGTGACGGATATGATAAAGGATCTGGAATAGGATTCAATTGCAAGACAGGAGGGGTATGAGGAGGGTCATGGGAGTGTACAGGGCGTATACTGGCGATGAGGCATGGAAAGAATATTGCAGTAAGTATGAAAAGTAATCCAATGGATGAGAATAAGATGACCATGACCACAAGCTGGCACTCGATTTCAGGCACAAGGGTGTGGGAAGATTTTCTTTTTTTAGGTAAAGGTGTCAGGAATTGGAATGAGATACCAAGGGGAATGATGAATAACTTACCGAAAAGCGTTAAAAGAATTTAAAGTTAAAATTTGTAGAGGGCAACTGTAGGTGGGTGCAGGATAGGGAGAAGTTGGGTGTGTAGGGAAATTGCCAGCCGGAGCGTGTGCTCCATTGCAATTAAATTAAATTATTTTTTGTGATACTGTTAATTATTTTGGACATTAATCAGACGTTTACGACTTCATGAAACTGGTTTTCTTTAAATCTGCGAATTGTGGACATGCCTTCGTAAAATTATGATATGTGGGACTGAAGAATTTACAGTAGTAATTCACGTATTTTTTTAATTTTTATTTTAGAAACACTATTAGTAGTTTGAGGCATTTCTACAGAATTCTCACTATCTGTAAATTTCGGATTTGACTGCGGCAATACTTGTCTCTGGTGATGGAAAATATCTCCTCAAACACATGCAAAATACAGAGAAAACTGCAGGCAAATGCTAGTAACTAAATATAGGACTTCAGAAACAATAGCATAGAATTTTGCGTGCAAACGTACTGGAACCAGCTACGTTCTTTAGTCACAGTTAAAAGTGTTAAAGTATACTGCTGCTACTTCAGAAGTTACGTTCATTTGATAGGTCCTCATATAAACTTCATAGAGATTGCTATCACTTAATAATGGAGATCAATTGTATGAGTGTCAAACGTGTACTGTCAATTGCCGAACAACCCGAGAGAGGTGTTACGGACATTTACAGGTAACGATATATGACAGCCACATTAACATGACAGCCTCTTCGCGGCATTATCTGCAATAATGGCACACAATAAGCACCATATCTAATGATCAAGCACCGCTGCATTCTTTAACACTTAAGCAAATGATAGCGTTGAGAAACATCATTTTGCAGCATCATCGTCGTGTTTACAACAACAACACATCAATGAAGAAGAAACATTGTAGACGCAGCTAGAATCTTGAATAAATATTTGCAACCATCAACAGGAGAGAAAGGCTAAATTTATGAAACCGTTTTGTTGTTTTAAAGAATAGGCTTGGAATAAACGAGTATTTATTTCATATTTCCAACTTCTTAAACGGGAAATGTATTTGCACGTTGTAAGATTACAGCTTTTTTTCCCCTCCATACGACTTATCTTCGAGGGAATAGTAAAATAAAGTGCACAACATTATTGCCGGGACAATATTACTATTACTATGTGACAAGTAGTGAAACTATAATGTATTAATAAAAAAAAGTGTATGTTACTTCAATTATACCTGTTGTATGACATTATCATTGCAATCATTTGCGTTTGATAAAAATGTTTATGTGTGTCGCTGTGAAAATTTTCATGAAATCTACCTAATATTAAATTAAAAAATTAAACTATTTCTTTTCTCACTGTATTCGTTCACCCAAGCAGGAAGAGAGATACGCCTAGCGGTGTCAGATTGGTGTACTTCAGGAAAGGGAAATGGAAGTTCTTCTGTGTGCTTTTAGGAAAGCTGTTTTCTTTTCACCCCTCAAAGAACAGCGAAAGCTAACAAGATCGTACTGTGCCGCAATCTGGATCCATCAAGAGCGAGAGAATCTCCATTACCCAAGCGTGCGATTAGAAAACTCGCCTTGCACGCATTCCAGCAGAAATAGAATGCAGTTACATGGATAATTTTTACAGATATCTTAATCAGTAGCCTGACAAATTATATCAAAATTGCTGGCCAACCGGTAACGTTTGTACTTGACACTTGGATGGAGGTAGGTTCGAACCCGTGGTCCGGTCAACGGGATTACGGATTTCCATACTATCACCGAATTACCTTCGGTTCATTCCGAGTTGGTTTCTTCGAAAAGATATGGGCAGTGTATATGCCGATCCTAGTCCAACCACCTATCTTTCGGCTCATACTGTCAGTAAAGTATCGCAAAGTCTTTTTTATTTTTAGAAAAAGAAACCTTACCAGCTGTGTTACATTTACGCTAGAGTTGTCTAATACATTTAAGTAACAAGAAAAATAAATTTTATACATCTGTTTTGTGTATTAATGTTTTCGTGGTTCACTGCAAATTTTTTGTTAAGACTGAGATAAGGCATCTGAAATTAGCAGTGGTATTACCTTTGAGTAGGTCACTATCATTTCCTCAACAGGAAGGCAACGATCTTCGATAGGGAGAGTGTACGAATGATCTATTTGTCAAAATAGGAATGCTGCTGCAAAATTGGCGATGTCTGTTCTGTACTTATTTTTTTTTCTTTATGTAGTCTTACCAAAGATAGTGTAAAGCATACATATGGGGAGCATATGTGGAGAATATTTACGTAAGTATCAGTACTAAAGATATGTGTATATAACTTACATATAAAAAATCCTGTCCTTGATGTGTTAACATGCCATAAGATGATGATTCCTTCTATGCTATTAAATAATGGTGACTGAATAGAACCATTACTTTTCAATGAGTTATGAGTGGAAATACAGCAGTATCTTTTTGTGATAAGTATTGTCCATTTGTTTATTGAAACAGGGTTACAATATCTTTACATAGTACTGAAAAGTATTTAACTTAATTGTGTTGTGGTTTTACATCCGCAATCTTTAATGGTTGTTCTTCTTCACCTTTATTATAGACTACCACCTTATTTATTTACATATTATTTTGCCTCTCTTCTTGCACTTTATACGTTGGTCCATTACACTTTCTACGGCGTTTCTCCTTCTACCGACAGGTCTAGTACCTGCCGGCCATAGTAGTACAGAGATTAACGGCCTGGATTTGCGTTGCAAGGGTCTCCGGTTCGTGTTGGATTTCTGGAAGTGTTAATTAAGTGTTGTTTCCGTAAGGTGTACTCCATAATACAAAGTAAATAATGACGGTTATAATACTTACACATTAGAAGAATAGAACAATCAAAAACACAACTGTAGCTGGGTGTATGGCTTATATTGCCAATTAGCTTTATTTTTTTTTTTTTTTTTTTTTTTTTTTTTTTTTTTTTTTTTTTAAGTGAAAACTTCTTTAATCTCGTTGGACAATTTTTGGATGGGTAAAAAAGTCTTATGAGTTCGCGTCACAAACCTATTAATGTTAACAGTATATCTATAACTATAAGTATGACGTGATGCGCTTATGATATGCGCGTTGGACGCTTTTTGGATGGGTAAAATATTTTGAGATCATCAACGTGCTGAATAGAAGTGTATCTGTAGCTATAAATAAGACGAGTTGCGCTTGGACAGCAGTGAAAATACAGATTAAACTTATATATTGTAGCAGAATGACATTCCGTACATTTTTATATATATATTTTTGCATATTTATATATATAAAAAGAATAGAGAGAAATTATCGGAAAGAGTTGTCAGTGTGTGTGTGGCACGTGAGCCAGACGCGCCAGAAGGTCGCGGCAGCCTGGCGGCGGCCAGGGACAATGGACACCAGCTACCCTTCTCACGCAGTCGGTCAGGCGTATAATCCCTTAGCTCCGGGGAAACGGTAAACCAAGGTGAACAAACTACCCGAGCCCAAGTTTTACGAACGGGGAATTTCGGAGGTCACAGGTGACGGAAATGTCCGAGGCTATCCCGAGTTCACCCGAGTCGAGGAAGACAAGGTTCGCCTATCGTGACAGCCGAAGGGAGGAGCTTAAAAATGGCAGAACCAATCGACAGAGACGTTCCTTTGCATTTTGTAACGATGGTGTATTTTTTTTTTTCATGTACACCACGAGTGTAAGAGGAGGCTTTTTCCGGCGGACGCTAGAGAGAGGACTTGGTTCCGAGCCTTCAGAGGAGAAGGAGCGGATCTGCCGAAGCTGGAGATCGCTCTTGGCTTCGAACCTGAGGGTTAATAAGCGTGTTGTACAGTGAGGTCACTGTGCACGCATCCATTGCGTTTGCACGGACGTGGTGCTTTGTCCGCTATAGCCAAGGGGCTATAGTACTTCCTCAGTCGCGGGAAATACATCGCCGTCACGGTAATCATCCTACAAGTGCAGTGTGGTACTTTTTATTCGGTCATTGAGTACAGCCCTGTAACGGCCACCTGAATGATTAGGAGTTCTCGCACCCCCAAATATTGAGCTAGCTGGGCAGACTTTCTTAAAGCCACACTTGGTGGATAATATAAATTATCCTGGCGCGCGGCATTTGAGATTGAATACAGTTGATGCCAATACTGTGTTTGATTTATGGTTCCCCTATCATTGTGAAGGGAGCTTTCATTTAAACAAATCAAGTGTGTAGCTTTCTTGCTTGCCAATTGACATTGGGAGTTTGTTTCAAGATTAATTTAAAGGTGGTTGTATTTTGATGCTTTTGTTTATTTGTTAATATGTGTTGGCAATTGTAAGAAGAGGCTTTGCATAGTTCTTTTTATCATATTTCAATGTGTCAATGTTAACGATAAATAAGCCTCGCCTGTACGCCATTTGAGTACCAAATAAATTAGCGGCCTAAGGTTTCTTTTAATCATATAAAAAGAAGTAAAAGGTTTTCACCCTTACCTTCCCACCCCCCTCGCATAAACCGCCACAATTGGCTAGCCCAACGTTCGGCTTCGATTTAATTAATCAAGCGATTAAAATATCTCAATGACTGGGTTTTAAAAGTACACACTGTTCTGGCTATTTTCAAATTTTTGTGTAGCTTGCATATTTTTGTGTTTTTTTTTATTAACGTTCAATTTGCTCATGTTTTCATGTTGCTTTGATTATTTGAACAATCCATTCATAATTTTTCAATGATTATGGGAGTTTGTTTTTCAAAACACTCCATGTGTAATTGAAATTGATGTGTTTGTGCAGAGTGTTCTGTCCACGTGCACTTGGATGCGTTGTGTTCATGACGGCGTTGCTTGATATTTGTTGTGTTCTGTTTTGCAAAATCTGTGGTTACAATTTTATTTTTTATTGCGTGTTTGTGATGCAAAATTTGCTGAATTTTTGTATTGAATCGCGGGATTGATGTTGGATTTTCTATTTGATTTCGTGTTGAGCGGGGAATTTGTGTATTTCTGTGATTTATTTCGTTCGTTTGCGAGAGTTTCATGTTTGCTATTATAGATTCCGTTAATGAAGCTTAGATCCGGGATTGTTTTAATAGAAAACTTATCTGTAATTTCGGGAAGTAGTGAGATGATGAATGAATTAAATTCAGAGACAATGCATCAACGAACTATGGCAGAAACGGAGACGAATACAAATGTTGATTTAGCTTCTGAAGCGGGTTATAGCTCTCAATCCACGACAAGCATCGGGGAGACAGATATGGAAAATTTTCCAAATGTCTCTGATAGTATCTCAGAAAAGATCTCAGTTCCACCCATTGCTAAAAACACCCACAATCCAGAAAACACTACACCAGTTCCACAACAAAACATACAACTGGGCGATATCATGGCATTTCTAGCACAAATGCAGTCACAGTTGTCTGGCGTAAAAGATGAGTTGTCAGAGAAAATCGATGCACTTGACAAGAAGCATGAGGTTACTCTCAGGATGGTTGAAGAACGATTGTCCAGCTTTCAAGGGCAGATCTCGGAAGAAGTGAAGAGTTTTAAAGCTAGCATTAGGTCGGACGTCAATAGTTTGTCCCAGACCACAGATAAATTAGCTGAAACTTGTGATTCACTGAAAAATTCAAATGATGAGTTATGTAAACGTTTAGAGTCTACTAACCAGTCAGTTGAAAGAACCCGAGCTGAAAGCAGTGCGAACCTCGGACAAATTTCCGAATTTGTACATTCAGTCAAGGACCAAACCGAGGCTAAGTTCACGAAAGTGAACACTGAAATCGAAGTTCTGTCTGGTTCAATCGAACAGATTAAAGACGGTCAGAAAGAGCTTCAGATTTCACAAGAAAAGTTTGTACAGGATACAGGATCTAAGTTATCCTTATTTGAAAAGAAAATAAACAACTTAAATGATTCTTGCGCGAGTGGTGGATCGATAAATGCAACGTGTCGACATTACGCTGTCAGCAATGTCGAGTTAAAGATTCCACGGTTTGGCTCACGTAAAAATATCAATCCAAAAGCATATATTTCTGAGCTTGACAGGTATTTTGATATAAAGGGAGTGCCGGAAACAGCGAAATTGCTGATCATTGAACATTCTTTCTTTGAAACGGACCGCCCATGGCTGTTGCTAGCTTACCAACCGGGTATGTCATACAATGAATTCAAAGAGTTATTTTTACGGACTTCTGGTCCACAAAAATACAGAATCAGGCAAGGCTAAAACTTCATCAGAGCAGATATGACCCGCAGGTCAACGACTCGATGGAAAATTACGTCGAGAGACTGGTCATACAGTCGAGGTATTTTGACGTATCCATGTCAGACGGCGAATTTATTGACGCGGTCGTCACGCATTTCAGTCCGCACGTACAGGCTCATATAAATCCTGTGCTGATTCGCACCATTCCGGAGTTGCTGGATACTTTGAAGAATTTGGATGCCATTGGTCAGCGGGCAATGAACGCTAAAACGCGGGATGAGAAAGATTCGGGGCGAAAGGAGTCGGAACTAAATTCCCACGGTGACTATTCAAAACAAGGAAAGGATCATCGAAACAAGCGTTGGAAGGGAAACGACGGAAAACCCTACCAACAAGACGGACGTGTTCCGTGGAAAAATGAAGGCCACAGAGAAAATAACGGGCAATCTCGTAAAGACGGGTCCGAAATGAATGCGGTCACGGTAGTAGAAGCTCGACCCGAACTCCCAGCCGAGCAATAATTATCACTATCGGTTCAAAAATGTACAGGTGCTTGTACAGTTTGTAACCGGGAATTCTAGTTGAATAGTTTTGAGATGTAAATATAAATTTAAATTTTGTATAACAAATAAATAGATTAATAGCAAAAGGAAGCTGTGTCGCGCAGATGTTGTGGATGCAAACTTAAAGTTGTTAAACGCGGATACCGTTAAGGTTGGTCGTGTTCGGAACAACACCTGACACAGATATTCCCAGAACTGCTACTACAGGAGAGCCTTTGTTTGGTAAGAGGGTCCCCTCAGGTAGAAGCAGCCTCTTCAATGGGACCTACCCATTAACGAGCAAAGACTGAAAGGCTTATTCGCCGGTTGCTCATTGTATGGAACATATGTTTTTGCTGGTTACAGATAGAATGAAATCCGCATTCGGAAACCAGGTGCTGAATCAACATTTCCGAACTTTATATTTTGCCCATTTTTATAGTCAAATTGACTTTCACGATGTTTGAGGTGGACGTGATTGGATAAAGTCCTGAAATTTTAAATGATTTCCTGTGCCGTAAAAAATTGATATGCAGTCGCAGGTAAAATGTAACGCTGTTGTTGCTCCCAACCTCTTATCTTCGCGATCAGAATTCATCTAACGGCGACACACATGTTGTGATATGCTTTCCAAGAATATTCTGTGACATAAACCAAAAGATTTCAACGTTTTGTGATGAATCAGGTCGATGTAACGTTTATACCGCTAGGTTGTTACATGGTATTTTTCTGGGCAGAAGCTTGCAGCGAGCGCGGTGTCGCTTTGTCTGTAGTTGGTCAAAGATCTAAAGTTATCTTGCCAACATGTTTTAGCTTCCTTTTTTTTGTGTCTATTAAAGGGTGGCGTACTTGCCGTGAATAATGCCCATAGAACACGAAATTCTTGCCGGAAAGAGTTTTTCAAATTGTGCTGGTCATCACAGGAATAAGGAATCCTAAGTTGAATGATTACAGGAACACTGGCGAGTTATCGCGACACTTTGCTGTTATTTTGTTAACGGTTGAGCAAGGTCAAAGGGGAGTAAGTTACAGTTGATTGCATTTGTAAAGGCTAAATGGAAACATTTTGTTCACGGGATGAGTTCAATTCAGCTAACTGTTCATGTTAAGGTGATTTATCTTTGATACTAACTTCAGTTAAAAGGAATGTTGATTTTTATTTCAGTTGGTTTCATATCGTTCTTTAATCTGGCATTCATTGGCGGTAGAAGCGTCATGAACACACGCAGAAAAGTTGACAAGTTCGGGCATGAAGCTTAAAATTGAGGTTTACTCGCCATTTGCAGTAATTGCAATTTTAACTTGTTTGAGAGATAACAACAGTAACTTCATGTGCATTTTTTTTATATTATGTTTATCATGTTTTTTTTCCTGTATGTTTCAGTCTGTGTTTTTCTTATTTTATCTATAGCTATTTGTGTATAGATTTAAGAATGATTGGTTCTCGCTAAGGCTCTGCTTCAGGCTACATGTAAATCCTTTGTAAGAAAATGGCCGGAACAATTCCTATTCGCAGCGCGTGTAATTTCCTTGCAGAGTAATTAACTTGATTTTATAATCACGAGCGAAAGGGATAGAGTGAAAACCAAAGCTTCAAATATTTTTAACTATAAATGATTGTATCAGATCATTAAGTACATTGAAATTATGGTTATTGTATTAAAATTATCGTATTAGACAATAATTTTAAAATTAACTGGGTGGCATATGTAGCAGAATGACCAAAAATGGGTCATTCCGTACATTTTTATATATATATTTTTGCATATTTATATATATAAAAGAATAGAGAGAAATTATCGGAAAGAGTTGTCAGTGTGTGTGTGGCACGTGAGCCAGACGCGCCAGAAGGTCGCGGCAGCCTGGCGGCGGCCAGGGACAATGGACACCAGCTACCCTTCTCACGCAGTCGGTCAGGCGTATAATCCCTTAGCTCCGGGGAAACGGTAAACCAAGGTGAACAAACTACCCGAGCCCAAGTTTTACGAACGGGGAATTTCGGAGGTCACAGGTGACGGAAATGTCCGAGGCTATCCCGAGTTCACCCGAGTCGAGGAAGACAAGGTTCGCCTATCGTGACAGCCGAAGGGAGGAGCTTAAAAATGGCAGAACCAATCGACAGAGACGTTCCTTTGCATTTTGTAACGATGGTGTATTTTTTTTCATGTACACCACGAGTGTAAGAGGAGGCTTTTTCCGGCGGACGCGATAGAGAGGACTTGGTTCCGAGCCTTCAGAGGAGAAGGAGCGGATCTGCCGAAGCTGGAGATCGCTCCGTCTTGGCTTCGAACCTGAGGGTTAATAAGCGTGTTGTACAGTGAGGTCACTGTGCACGCATCCATTGCTTTGCACGGACGTGGTGCTTTGTCCGCTATAGCCAAGGGGCTATAGTACTTCCGCCGTCGCGGGAAATACATCGCCGTCACGGTAATCATCCTACAAGTGCAGTGTGGTACTTTTATTCGGTCATTGAGTACAGCCCTGTAACGGCCACTGAATGATTAGGAGTTCTCGCACCCCCAAATATTGAGCTAGCTGGGGCAGACTTTCTTAAAGCCACACTTGGTGGATAATATAAATTATCCTGGCGCCCGGCATTTGAGATTGAATACAGTTGATGCCAATACTGTGTTTGATTTATGGTTCCCCTATCATTGTGAAGGGAGCTTTCATTTAAACAAATCAAGTGTGTAGCTTTCTTGCTTGCCAATTGACATTGGGAGTTTGTTTCAAGATTAATTTAAAGGTGGTTGTATTTTGATGCTTTTGTTTATTTGTTAATATGTGTTGGCAATTGTAAGAAGAGGCTTTGCATAGTTCTTTTTATCATATTTCAATGTGTCAATGTTAACGATAAATAAGCCTCGCCTGTACGCCATTTGAGTACCAAATAAATTAGCGGCCTAAGGTTTCTTTAATTATATAAAAAGAAGTAAAAGGTTTTCACCCTTACCTCCCACCCACGCTATACCGCCACAATAAATATATACACCTACCAGCGAGCGCGCAGCGGCCTGTGTACACATATACACACACATATATACCTACAAATACATAGTATACACCTGACTGTCAGATATGTATATACCTTATTACCTCGCGTCCGTACTCCTCGTAGATGGTTATACATTGTACCTATTATATCGCATCTACGTAAAAATTTGTTGACTATCTTGACCATAATTTTTATTATTGTAAGAATGTAGCACTAGTGCTGTGGGTGATTTTGGATGGGTGAAATTTTATGAGTTCGCGTCACTAGCATTAATGTTAACAGTATATCTGTAGCTATAAATATGACGTGTTGCGCGTGTGATATTTATACTCTTAAGTTTTCACTTCTGTTGACCGTCCCCCATGACTGCATTTTTGTTGTTGTTGTTATTTCTGTCTTTTAATACCAACCTTCCTTTATCCTTTTCATTTTGTGTTCAAACCAACTTATTATTACGATTTATATTACGATTTTGCACATTGTTTGTACATCAGATAAGGATTTTATATTTTTCTTATTTATTCTGTACAGCAGTGCCTTTCTTCTTATTGCTCTCAAATCTTCATTTAATTTGCAAGTAGTTCTTCTTTCCTGTTTTTTTTTTTTAATTTTATTAGTATTCATGTTTTTATTGTTAATCGATTCCCACCTCTACCCGTAACAAAACTTCCTCATGATTTATAAAAATATTCACTAAAAAGAAAATGGTAATTACATATTTCACTAAGAAATTATTACATTTCTGGTAATAACTCTTCAAAAACAGTAATCCTATTCAACCACCATTAGACTAACATCAGGTATTCGTTGTTAACACGTAAAGAAAGCAGTTTTTTTAATAGTTTATATGCGAATCTCGTTAAGGGGCGTCCATTATGACGTGAGGTGAAATAGGGGGGGGGGGGGGAAAACTCAGGCGAAATCTCACAAAACCTTCACCAGGGGAAGGGGGGTCAACGGAAATTCTCACGTGAAGTAGTTTTTAAAATTTTTAGAATCATGGTAGAGCTATAAAAAAATCTACAAGTGACGCGAAACTCGACTTTAGGGGTGGGGGGGGGGGATTTGGTCCAAAAAACCGAACCTTAGGGGGGGTATATAACCGCCCTTGGAAGCATGAGACCTAAAAAAAAATGTTCTCAAAAAAGTTGGCGAGGTCGATTAGTTAGGGAAGGAGGGGGGTCTCCGTCAAAATCTCACGTCATTTTAAAGGAGGAGGGGGGTGGGTCCGGGCAGATCTCACGAAGACTCCACAGAAGGGGGGGGGGGGGGGTCTGTAATTTCCGGAAAATCATCTCACGTCATTAATGGACGCCCCCTTAGTAATTATTACTTTTATTTACATTTTGAGTAGATGTATGCTGCTCACTATTATTGGTGCGATAATTAAAATGAAAACAAATGGATGTATGGTATGAAACGTGAGGTGTCTTGCTCCCTCCCCCCCCCCTCCACATGGTGATTCTCATACTGGATTTCCCGCCTCCATCCTCCGAATTTTATTTTACGAAGAAACTGTAGTGTGGCTGTGTAAATGGTTGGTTTCAGGCACACCACACACCACCGGTATGACAAGACGTGATTCTGGGATCTGTTTCAACAACGCCACCCGGAACACAGAAGTAAGGCTTTTCTTTTTCGCGGAATCGATGCAACAGCGATAAGGTTAAGTATGCGGGTGGGACACCCAAACGTTGGCCTCATTTCTCATGTTACAACACGCCCTCCAGAGGTGTAAGCGATGACCGAGATGCCCTCTATGCAAGGCGACAGTGCGTGAGTGTGTGAACCACAGCCGCAATTGTCTCAAGGGGAGAAGTAATCTGTTTAAAACTCCAGTAAGCAGGAAGTACACTAAATGTGATGGGAATTAAACTGGGACCTTCAAAATTTTAGGGAAACTGCAGTGAAACAACCTTGACTGTACAAAATAAATGGAACCACAGAGTATTTACATTTTTCGCTGCGATCCAGTGCTGTAATTATACATTTTATTGCCTGAAATCACAAATTTGTCTTTTATCATTATATCTGAGCTTTGAGGAAATTTCTTATTTCACCTCGTCACTACTACTTTATATTATTATTTTATCGATTTACTAAAAGCGGGTGACGGAAAGTACTACTGAAATTCTGGGCTCCCGAGAAAAGCCCAAAGACACATACAGAACTAAATCGCTTGATTGTGTTATAAAGATACGCCATCAGATATTAGCCAAGTTAATGGGTAACAATTGTGTCTCGAATTGTCACACAGAATCAGAGCTTAAAGTAATCAATCAATACCATTTTTTATTGAAAAAAAAATGAAATTTCGAATAACGTGATGGTAATTATCAGTGGTGATGTTCGCTCCACGTGGGAGAGTATTCACAAGACAAAAAATACTTGTTACAACTTTACATGGACATAAAATTAATTGGAATTTATTTTAGAAGATGCTTACAGATAAAGAATGCTTCCACTGTTCTGATTCACCGGTGCAATGATGCATTGAGGCTTCATTGCAAGGTGTTCCAGAAAAAACTGATTCTTCCAAAGAAAACGGTTGTCTCCTAATATTTTTTTCGTACCGTTCAATAATTTCTTAATATCCTCAAACGTATCATCAAGAACTTGATGAGCAGTGATTTTGTCAACTTTTAATTTTATGCCAACTGGTCGAATGGTTAAGGTTTAGAGTTAAAATTTAGGAACACTGGCACGATCTGCCGTCGGCCATCCAGATTTAAGTTTTCCATGATTTTTTTCCGAATCACTCACGATGAATGCCGGGAGTGTTCCTTCCCACTACTTGCCATCAAACTCTAACGATCTGGACATCGACGAAGTTTAAAATCCCAATAAACATGATTATTTTTTTGTGTATTCAATGATTTTTTTTAATAAAGTTATCTTTTACTTATTTCCATTGATTGTTTCTCCTAAACACAAAACGGGATATCGATTGTTACGGACTTGCCTTCCCTTTCAATCAATGCTGATCTCTCATAAAAGTTTGACCACATTTTCACATTCAACAGAACCTTAAACTTTTTCCAAATCCAAGAACGCCATTTATGTATCTTTGCTACTGTATCTGTCCTTCCAATATTAATAACATTTTGAGAATTCATGCAGTCTTACTCAGATTTTTCTAAACCTAAAATGATCTTAATCTCATATCCTCTCGTCTTTCCTTCTGTCTTATGCGAACAGTTATAGTTGGTAATTTTGAGAGAATTTGGTGCATGGCTTACTGTATGGTTTTGTTTTCATGGCAAATTTAAAGATGATGCGTTTATTCAAAATATGCCAGGATCACACCTGTTTAATGGCTTTTAACATACGTCTTTCCAGAGTATCAACTATTTCAGTAGACGTCTAAATGGATTGGGAACAGTCTAAACTCTGTTGTTGAATCTGAATATGTTCAGTCTGCCAGTAAAGGCCCCTGCCAGGCAGACCTCACACACAACGCGCCTGCACGCCGGGATACATATACGACTCCAAACAGGCGCAGAGACATCAAAACAAACCAGGAAAACAAATAGAATCATCTAGAAGCTAAGTGGGACTATTTCTTACAGAGGTCGCCGTACTACCACACAACGGAATT
>JARYHS010008074.1:131215490-131354910 GCA_031002005.1 Vandiemenella viatica
GAAAAAATAATATGGAAGCTTACTAGCGCGGTTGTTAGTAGGTTATGCTAACATACTAGAGACAACCGACCTGAATAACAGGCGACCTGTAACATACTCACATGCACGTGATAAAGATCATCAGCGTTTATCACAGAGGCGTTGGTGCATTGGATGGATCAGCGGAATACTTCAGGTTTGACTTCCACAAAGAGTGGCAGCCAATCAAGTTATACTTGGTTGCTGTGATAAGGACGTTAACATTACAATGTAATTCACTGTCATTAAAACGGGGCCAAAAATCATTTAATTTATCTGAATAACAGACTGCAGTTTTTTTCAGTTCATTTTATTACGGTAGTAGTAAGTTTACTTATTGTTTCTACTGATTCTCTGTAGTGAAAACTACAAGATGCCAAGTTCTTTTGATGTATAAAGTTTTAGAGTTTCATCAAAAGGAAACAACGTAGTTGTTATGTAATTGAAAATAAAATACTGATTTCGAAGGTTGATTTAATTTCAGAATTCATCATTATACAAAAATATAGAAAGTTTGACAATGATTTCCTAAACCATTAAGAGTTCGAAATAAAATTGTGTTTCTTAAGAGCATCTTACATCAACTATATATTTAAACAAACAAGAAAAATCATCCCAGAAATTTATACTCTCGAACTGGACACAAATACCCAGTTCACCTTTAAACAAGTTCAGAACTGGACTATTTACTGCGCGAGAGCGTAAAAATATACGCTGGTGTCTAGAAGAAATGAATTCTAAAAAGTCAGTGCCAGCTGGAAAATAAGATTAAAGAGGGGAGGGATACTCATTAGTACTTTTTACGGTTTATTTCGGTAGTATTATATCATGTCTATGGATTCTTTTTATGAATTTTCTTCAGAAGTATATGGAACTTAATTGTAAATAAAGAAACCAAACGATGGTACGATGAATTCCGAAACGTTCTAGACAATAAATTAAAAGTTACTATGGGTTCTGGGAACATTAGGTGGTTCAAGTACTTGCAAGAAAGTGATTTTAAATATCAGCGTTTGTTGTAATGTGAAAAATCCAATCTGCCAATAGATCGATTATTACTGTTTTTTTTAAATCGGAAAATAGATTTTTCAGGTGGATTGTTTCGAGATAGTTAATTTCTTCTGATGTATTATTTGATTCTCCTAACGAGATATGCGCTATATGAAATAACGTACGGAATTTGAGAGGTTCTGTGATTTTACCTAGAATTAGGACCACATAAAAACTAACAAATTTTTAGATCGCTCGTTTTCGAAGTAAAAAATCAATAAGGAAACATGGAAAATGACACATCAAATTAGACGGGAAATTATGTTAGAATTTAATGGTCGAACAGAATTAATTATAGGGCTCCTGCATCATATATGTTTATCTCAATCTAACATCGAGGTCGCAAACTACTTTACCAATTTGAGCTCTCTAAAGTACAAGGTCATTCTAAACATTGTTATACTGCCTAACAATAAAAGTAAAATACACCCAGGTTGAGAGGGTATCTGATGTTATTTCAGTGGTTATAAAATAGAGACAAATTAACAAATGACTTGGCAGTATGACCTCATCACTTATCAATATAACGCTGCTCCCACTCTGGCCTAGACGCATTCACTGATTCGGTTGTGAATGGAGTCAAAGCTGTTGTATCTTCTCCTGAGGCAAACAAGGCCACTACTATTGTAATTGGTCCTTGATAACCTGGATACTGGTGATGCTACGGAGTTGACGTCCGAGATGGTATCACATATATTCCTTCGCGGACAGAGCTTGCTGGCCACTGGAGTATCTCAACATCACGCAGACGGTTCATAGAGACAAGTGTCGTGTATGGACGAGTAATGTCCTGTTGAAACATGACGCCACGATACTGTCGCATGAGAGGTAACACATGAAGACGCCGGATGTCCACAACGTACCGTGGTGCCCCCAGAGTACCCTCAATCACTATTAGTCATAACCAATAGCTCCCCACACCATGACTGCAGGAGTAACATCGCTCACCTCTCAAAAACATTGGAGGAATGGAATCACTCCCTCGATCCCTGACATACTTACCGCGTCAACGCACACCAATGCTAGGAGACTAGCAACAACCGGACAAGGGAATTACCGATCCATGCCCAGGCTGCCATTAACTCCACAACATAAACGACTGCTTTTGGAGTGATTCCGTGAGCGGGAAGCATGGACTACTAATGAACGACAGCGGATCGTGTTCAGCGTTATCTTAGATGACCATCTTCGGCGAATACGGCAACCACCTGGGGAAAGGCCTTGTTCGTTCAATGTTTTGGAGAGCTACAGCGATGTTACTCCTGGCGTCATGCTGTGGGAAGCTATTGCGTATGATTTAAGGTTACGGCTGGTAGTTACTGAGTCACTTTTGAGTGTAGTGAAATACTTCTTCCGCCAACCTATTTGAGTCAGAAGGACAGGAACGATAAAATTAGAGAAATAAGGTGCCGGACTGATTCTTATATGAATTCTTTTTTCCCTCGTACCATTAGGGATTGGAATGCACAGCAAAGAGATTAGCTTTGGTGCTGAGCACCCTTTGCCACCCACAATTTTGTGAATTGCAGAGTATATATGTAGATGTAGATGTAGATGAACTCTTACTGTACTTCACGGACATCCTGCTTCCTTCGCATTCTGGAGGACGGCGGTTCGAATCCCCGCCCGGGCATCTAGATTTGGGTTTTCCATGGTTTCCCAAATCACTCCAGGCAAATGATGCGATGCTTCCTTCAAAAGGCCATGGCCGAATTCCTTTCCATTCCTTGCCCCCCAAACATTCCCGTCTCTGAAGACCTCGCTGTTAGAAAAATGTTAAGCAGATAAACAAAATCCT
Source organism: Vandiemenella viatica (assembly GCA_031002005.1). Taxonomy (NCBI): domain Eukaryota; kingdom Metazoa; phylum Arthropoda; class Insecta; order Orthoptera; family Morabidae; genus Vandiemenella; species Vandiemenella viatica. The sequence continues at coordinate 131,218,357 of JARYHS010008074.1, forward strand.
GCTTCCTCATGTGTTACCTCTCAGGCGACGGTACCGTGGTGCACTTTTTCAATAGGACAATGCTCCTCCACACACGGCACGTGTCTCTATGAACCATCTGCGTGATGTTGAGGCACTCGCATGGCCAACAAGATCCTCAGATCTGTCCACGATAGAACATATGTGGGACCAGCTCGGACGACAACTTCGTCCTAATGTCAGTGTCAAGAATATCAAGGACCAGTTACAACCGTTATAGAGCAGCTTCCCTTCAGGAGAGGATACAAGGCTTCACCACACCCTTACCAGCCAAATCAGCGCATGCATTCAGGCCAGAGGGGTGACTGCCAACTTTTTTTGCAGAGTGAATAAAGTTAGGATTTAGAACTGCTCTTATGCGGTGAAGCAGCATCATCAGCGATTCACCCCTTAGTCCACAACACTCTGGATATCCTTCTGATTCAGTTCAACTCTCGATGCTCCACTTACTGATAAGAAGTTGAAGAAATCTATCTTACCTGTCCTGCCTGCCAAGTACCATACAGTAAAATTTCTTCGACTACCACCAAAGCAAGGAGTCAGACCAAATACTCTCAGTTAGAATTGTATCACAGTTTACTGATCATATGAAGTAAACTGTAAATGGAAAATATATAATTATTTTAAGACATTTTTTACATACATAAACATTCTTGAGCAAAGATGTAGGAATTCATTTTTGGAGCAGATTTTATGTCCTCTTATCGTCAAGGATTCTAAGAAAAATATTTGCTACACCTTGTCTACACGGAGATCATTAGGAATGAATGGGGGAAATAAACAGGCAGGAATTCGGCTTCGGCATTTTGAAGACATTGCGGCATTGGTCTAAAGTGATTTATCGAAAACTGAAATCCGTATGGCTAGACTAATATTCGAACTTGCGTCCTCCCCAATGCAAGGCTAAAGCATTACCACTCACCCACCAAGCTCGATGAGGCTAGATCGCGTTGAAATGTGTCTGCGAACGTGAAAGCTTTCGTGTAAATATCTTTTAAGTTGTTATGCTTTTTCTACGTCAGTTTTTAAGGCGAAGAGTGGATTTGGTATCAACACAGCTTTTGTCTGAAACACATGTAAACCGTAATCACTATGGTCGATTGTTTAGCGTGGTCTTCGCTTTTGGTATTGCTTGTTTTGCGTGTGAGAAGTATGAAACTCTATTGTGCCATGGTTAGGCCTAAACACTCACCGGCGTGCTGCCAAGTTAGTTTTGTCTGTTCTGTTTTGTAACCAAATAATGTTTCCCTTCCAGTCACGAGAGTCGCAGTATCCATTACGGTGTCGCCCGAGGCCTTCCGGAGTCGATGGTGTCGGGCCGGACCTGTCTGCCCGCATTGCGACATAGTTTTGATTGGTGGCGGACTGGATCACGGGGCGAGCCTTTCCTAACTCGGAGCTACGCTCACGGAGAAAGCCGGAAATACCTGCCGACACTATCAGGGCGCTTGCGTAATAACTTTTACTCCCGCTTTAATTGCAACGGCACGTGCTCACATGGTTCGCCATAACGCCGTGAGCTTTAATTGGTTGTAGGCCGCGAGAAATGGGATATGTTCGGGCATCTCGACGTAGAAAGTTCAAGGTATCGGATGCTGCTGTTACTTGCTTTCCGTGTTAACACTAATGCTGGAGTTCATCAGAATTACTAGCGTGGAAAATAAATGTTGAGAGTAAGGAAATAAAATCCTCTTTCTCTGATTATTTTAATACCCTCCCTTTTAGTCGACTTGAGATGGAAGGAACCGTCTGCTGTCCCAATTTCGATAAGGCACTTGAACATTTCCAGCAACACAATAATGTCTATGTGTTATTTCATATATGCCTTTTTCCATTTTTTCTACATTTTTAATAACTTATCAGAACTGTTTAATCTTACCAGAAATTGATAATATTTTTTGCTTAAAAAAAGAAAGAACAATTATATTTATCATAGTCGAACAGGCGGTATGAAATCTTTATCCCTGACCTAAATTTTAACTAAGTGATTCATTGATTCAATGTTACTAACTAGTCTTAAAATCTTTTTCCAGCTATAAATAGTTCGGTATATATTCCATTAATGTGGTATAATTCAATGTCTCGTAAATAAATTAACGTTATTTTACATATTTTCTGGATATTATATTGTGTTACGTTACTAGGAAAACTTTTACGTCGTCAACCAGGCTTCGTGATGTTTGAGTAGCATCTAACGGCGTGATGTTTGAACAGTGTAAGACGATAGATTAGGTAAGAGGCAAGTACGAAATTTTGGTTGGAAGTTCTGAAAAGTTTTGGTCTGAACCTTCGATTATTCTGTACATTATTCTATTATTTAACATACAGAAAGTTTCGGAACAGACTTGTATTTGCCGAGACTAATCCTAATTAAGCTTTTTTGAACGTTTGTGTTTAATAATCTTTCGATAAAATTGCTGTATATGGTAGGGGACAAGCACTTTTCAGACGATGTTCGTACTTTCCACCCCTAATGACTGCTTAAAACCAATTTTTACTCTAATTATTTAACGATAATATGACTTAAAAATGGTATGAACTGATCTAGTGTGCAATTACGTATTTCAGGAAGGAAACATTATTTTGAAAATCATGTTTTAAATTAACTCCACTTCAGTTAAAAGTGGTAGGCTGCTTTAATCTGCGCGTTAATTAATGGTATACTGCAGTAATGTGTGTTGGAGACATAAAAGATTGGCAAAATAAATAACTAAACTGAACAATGATATCAATGACATCACTGGAGGACACAAAAAATTGAAATAACTAGGTGCATAAATCCTTGAGAATGAGACAGTTTGGAAGTTTGGAGTGAAACAGTTTAGAATGAATTTCGAGCAACTCTATTGGAGGAACTATGAATATTTATAGGGCCTAAATGCTAGTAAAAATGTTGTATTTTTATCGTTGCTGTTATCATTCCCGGATTCGCCTTTGATTTTGAATTTCAAAGTACCTATTTAGTGAAATTTTCATTTGTTGTGTGCTGAAATAAATAATTAATAAATAAATACATAAGAAGGATATATTATTGTAGAGATTTAATATTATGAGTAGAAGAAAGAGAAACGATAATTTTGTATGCATCATATCTTCGAGAATCAGATAAGCTCTCATTCAGCTATAAGATTTTCTTTAGATACTTTTTTTTTATTTGCTTCTGAAAGGAAATAAGATGGCACTTTCTAATGACACAGCCTTCTCAAACTTTTGTAAGGGTAATAACTCTACTGTTAGTTCGCAATTTCCATTTATTGACTACAGTTAATAGTAGATTTTCGTGTCTGTTGGTGGAAAAGTTAAGGAAATAATGTATTAATATTTAAAATTAAAATGTGGGATGCATTTTCCTAAAAGCACGGATTCTTTATTTTTTCTGGCACTTACTCTTTGATATAATTGCCCTCTATCGTACTACCGAGAGAATTAACAAGGAAGAAATACTTGTAAAATGTATAGAACATTGGTTTGTAAATAAGATGATACTAGAATGTATACTCCGCGAATTCAATGAACACACGCACCCACACGCACAAACAAACAATCTACAGTTTAATTTCTCTTTGTGTGCGACAGTTTGTCAAAGAAAGAAAATTGTACTTGTTCAGAATTTCAAGCGGATTTTGACACCTATGTATCTGTATTAAAAACATCTTATGCCCTCTTGTTACAGAAGATTTATATTACAACTTCTTCTAAAATATAACTAACTTACATGAAATCAGCTATTAAATACAGCTAATTTTGGTAATAACGTTTATTCATAACAACTGGTTAAAGGATTATCAGTATCCAGAAGAGTCATAAAGTAATGCTGATAGTTAGGATACCTAAAATTGGATTCCTGTGAATTTTTGCACTTACCATTTTCCTTTTCAATCTATTATCTTAATTAAAGCCTGGTATATTTCTGAATATCTTGATGTTTAATTGATTTCTGTGTTATATAAAGAAGTTTTCCAAATTTGATGTTTATGTGTATCAAATTAATGTAAACTGCAGATATCGCCTTATGTTTAATGTAATAAGTAAGTTTAGATTATTAGAAGGTTTCTTTTTTAACGAGAGATATCGAACATCAGAGCGGAACTTACTTGGGGAATTATTATTCGTATGGATATTTACGGCACATTGTTTAAAGTTCTAGTGATTTTTCTTGTGCGTTGTAAATACCTAAAAGTGAGAGAACACATTTACACTTTCTAAAAAAAGTAACATAAGAGCGATTGGTTAGTATAGCATTGCTTTCTACTGTTATGGTATTTTTGAAACTGATTCAGTGTTAGCTGAGACCAGTATTATAGCGTAAGGAAGAAATCAGCATGGGAGTACCTTAAGTTTAAATACTCATATATTAATTAGGTTACTGTTCGTTTATGATATTCCTTGGTTTTTCAACGGGCAAGTATGAATAAATGTGACCTATTAAATATCGCTACCGTTGGTTTGCAAATAAATTTCTCACAACTTCCGAAATACGAAAAGTCGTTCTTTCAACTTCTTGTAATAACTATTTCATCAGTCGCACTAATTTATAATTGTTTTACAACAACTTACATCTGATTGTTTCCCTCCACATGAGGTATTATTATATCTACAGTTTGATGTTTGCCAGAGAAGATTATGCCCAGTCATTTTCCCTTTATATAAAAAAGATTTAGCAGATTTTTCAGCCATTATGATGCTACAAATAGCTTCCAAGCTATTGGAAAAAGTGGTGAAAGAATAGAAGCCTTTTGCAAGACGCATTTATTTATTTCACATTTTTTTCACCTCCACAATTTTCAGGTATTAATGAGTAATTTGTATTCAAATACCTAGTTCATATTGCTATAATTTTTTCAGAGAACTTAATATTCAATCGAATTTCATCGCAAAACTCTTTGTACATAAACATCTTTGCTACATCTGTAAATGCAGAAACAACTTTCTAGCGTGTTCATAAGATCTTTTCAAAATCTTATAATAGTGAAGTATTTATGTTTGTTTAATAATGCATCATATCCTTACGCCATCAAGAAGAATTCATTTTCAAAACATTCAACTATCTAACGTAAGTAATGTAATTGAGATTAACCTTTATCAACCCAAAATTAAATTACTCTCATTCAATAAATGCTACTTTCTGTTGTTATAGGACGCACGGTTGCATTTTGCAGCTGCATATTTGAATACATTATAAACATAAATACAAACCATCTGATGATGAACATTTTGTTCGAAACCGGTAATGGTTAATAAATATAATAACAACAAACCGTGACTGGTTGCTGCTTTTAATATCAACCCAAATTTTATATCACAGTCGCTGATCTGCACTAATTCATCATGGATAATATGATCTTTTTTTTTTGCCTGAATAAAGGACAAAGGCTACATTAATTCTCAAGAACATAGTAATTCTTTACATCGCTCTGGCTGAGTCTATTTTCTATGTTGTACTTTTAAGTTTATGTTATTTCCAAAAAAATCTGTTAATTTATATCTCTCGAGATTTCTGCTTGAATTAAGTGACGCTGTATGAAACAATCGTCATATAAACAAGGGTTAATCAATTTTAGCCTCCTATAGTAGACCTCACCATTGCTTAGCATTTAACATATTACTGTTCACCCTAACAGATTTATCATATTCTAACTACAAAAACAATACTTCATGTTTTATTTTATTATCAGTTATAGTGTGAACATAAAAAAAACAAGTCACGCAATCAATGACAAACTCGAAAAATCTGCACTTTAATCAAGTTGTTAAAGTCTTTACAACTGATTGATGGAGTGTCTCGTAACCTTTAAACTGCAACCGCTAAATTTGTTCAATAAACAGAAAGTATTGTTTTCCTTGGTCTCCTGTTCTACACAATGCTTTGATAAAATTGTAATGTACTATACCTTATAAGAGACTATTATCGTCCTTCCTGCAAAACAAGTATCTTAAATTGCTTAAACATTGGTTATTTCAGGATTTGTGGGTTTCAACAAAGAAAACAATTGATTTATTTTAATAAATTTTAATATGACAAAATATTATGAGTACTTACAATCACTTCGTGAGTAATAAAAATACACTAATGGAAAAGTCTTAAATTTACGTCAGAATTATTTACAAAAAGATACATGAATGATAATTAATATATTTGGTATAGTAATACCACAGGACAGAAAACTGTCCCTTTGTAAGCCTTAATTTCCCGCATTCATTGAGAACTACGGAAATCCACCTCAATCATCTTAAACATTCATTTGTTAATATTATTTAGGTTGTAAGATAGTAGGTACAAAAGGGTATGAGTAACATAGGAAAGAAAAGTCTTTGAATGCTTGTTAGTTTTTAAATAGCACTGGAGAAATCATGTAGAAGGAAATATTGTACAGAAATTTAAATAATTGTACTGTGCGCGCTTGAGAAGAATGTCGTAGTACCTTTTTTTCCTTGAAGAGACTGTGAGAGACAGGAAGAGATAGTTATCAGACGGCAAATAAAGCTGGAAACTGCCCATGTACATTGTTACAAGTGGGTGCTCAGATTTCTCTGCGACTCTTGTGCAAAAGGACAATTGCCTCCAAAGTAGCGGCAGGTATTCCCACGCAGCAGGTTGTCTGCTTGTCGTGCGAAGCCCGGCCGACGCAAAACAACGCGAGCGACCTGCGAAACAATGCCAGTGATGTAACGTCGAGAAAACTTTCCTCAGAGGCTTTCTGTTGCCTAGCAACCGCGGCACACAGCCAGCAGGTGTTACGGGACATCACAGCAGCTGTGAGGACTGCTGCGCTTTGGAACTGGAGTGACAGCACGGAAGATTTGAGTCCCACGAACCGGTGCGATGATTTTTCTGTTGCCTAGCAACCGGGGCACGCGGCCAGCAGGTGTTACAGGACTTCACAGCAGCTGTGGAGACTGCTGTGCTTAAGAAGTGGAGTTACAGCAAGGAAGTTTTGAGTCCCAGTACCCGGTGCAGATGATTTTTCTGTTGCTTAGCAACCGGGGTACGTACCCAACAGGTGTTGAGGGACAACGCAGCAGCTGTGGGGACTACTGCGCTTAGAAAGTGGAACGATATCACCAAAGTTTTGAGTCCCAGTGATCGGTTTGGATGATTAGATCAGCTGGGCAATAATTTGAATTAGATTCAGTTAGAATGTGCTCGATACTAGCGCGTTACAAATGCTCGGTCTTACTACCCTAGCGAAGTAAATGTTCGTTGTATTTGTTTATTGTGCTTCAAAATATTTTTCAGTATTTTAACAATTCGTTAGTTCCATTATTAGGGCTACCTCCAATTATAAAAGAATCGCAAGTATGACTAGTGGATAACAGGAAACAGTTTACTAGTAAGCCTCCCTTTTATGGGCTGAACATAGACACATAATACGGTAAATGAAAAATTAGTGTTTAACTAGGTTCATGCTAGATATAGCAGTACTTGAATGCGATTTACACTCGATTTTTTTAAAAAATATTATTTCGATTTCGCAAACCACGCATAAAAAATTCAAGATCATCATGGTTTCCTGTTTCGATTAAATTTAGTTGACAGATGATACAGATGTTATACATTTGGTTTCACGACAAATGAAGTTGTACTGCCCATTATATTCCATCCTAGAACTTTGTATACCTCTCGACTCACCCAATGCAACGTTAACCAATAGTGTTTGAAGAGAAATACTTGAAATGTTTACCTACATGACTTTGAAAGCAAAATTGGATACTTATTAGAAAAATTTATGCTTTTTCGAAGGCACGCAGGCATTTATCAGTTTGCTTAGTGACGTTCCGGGCATTGAAATTGTTACCTGAACAACCAGAACTACCTCTGAAGATATTGTGGTAGATTGCTACGTCTTTATACCTTTTGTACAGCAAGTAAAAAGTAGAATATTTCTTGAGAAGTGAGAAATGAGAGAAGTTAGCAGTTAGCTTTCTTCACAGTTGAGTTCCTTCTGACAACGATTGCCACGTTCTTATCACGTTTACTCTCGTCCATGGACCCATTACTGCCCAGGCTGCCGATGATCTGCATCGCCCATGTTCTGGAACAGGAAATGTAATGACTTAGAATCTACCAAATGAGAAAAATTTGTAATAAGATAACTCTAAAGAGCATTATAGATTAATGGGTTGCATCTAGGAATACAGAATGGAATGATCCTAAACAACAAATTGTAACAATAAAAAGAGTCGGAATTAATACATAGTGACTGAAATAGATGCTTGTTAACTAAAACGAAGAAATTGTATAACTTAAATCAATTTATGTGCCAGAGCCGGCTATCATGAAGCTTGTTTTAAGTAAGTGCCTGATCAAACTTGACACAATGAGGGAAACTGTCAAATGAAACACGCTTATATATTTTAGTGATAATGTTACGTCCTGGAATGTGTTCAGAACCGATTTAATTTCACTCTATATTTGCTTTTAAATAAGTATCGCGATTCTTCTTTTTAAAGGTTTTGTATTTTTTTTTTGTAACTACTTTACGTCTCTTTTTAACATCGAGGTCTTTAGAGACGGGAAAGGATGGGGGGCAAGGATGGGGGCAAGGAATGGGAAGGAATTCGGCCATGGCCTTTTGAAGGAAGCATCCCGGCATTTGCCTGGAGTGATTTGGGGAAACCATGGAAAACCCAAATCTGGATGCCCGGACGGGGATTCGAACCGCCGTCCTCCTGAATGCGAGGCGAGAACGCTAACCGTTACACCGCCCCGCTCGGTAAACGTTTTGAAAACAAAGTAGTCATCCATTTCGCTACGCTGCTAGTTTATCGGCGAAGTTAGAATATTGTCTGGTCTGTACTTTGTTAACTAACCGGAATAATAAGCATTTCAGCTCTGCCTGTATAGTGTTTGTTTGTTTCCAGGCCACCTTGACGTAATCGATAAAGAATTCTCTATCACTCATCAAGAATACATTAATGACAAGTAACAGGTTGTCCTTGGTGATATACAAACATCAGAAGAGAGAAATGTTCAATTATATTTGATAATTTAAGTGTCTTTTAGGTTTGCTATTCCGTGATTTCTAGGGATTTATGTTACTATACTTTCTTCATAAATCTTTTGTTTTATTTGCGAATTTTTAACAAGAAACCAAAATTGAGAGAAACACAACATTTCTTATGCAGCTCAGCAACTTGAAACCTTTTGTTTAAATTTGAATTTCTGTCGAGGTCACGACTGTAACTATGTTCCTTTTCTTGGCTGTTACACTAATATTATTATTATTTTTTTAGGATTCCGTAAATCTGTGTCATGCTAGATTTGAAGATCTGCCGCAGTCCACAATCACAAAGTAGAAACTTCTCTTTTTAATCAGAGTGAAGACCCAGAGCAACATTGCCGCTATTCTTTTCCAGGAGCAGTATTTAATAAATGATGTAGCTTAGAATAGATTGGTATTCAATTTTCTGCCTATTGTATATTTTGAAAAAAAAGCGAAACTGCTCAAATGAAATACGTCTTCTGGAAGTTTGTATTACTTCCTGTGATATGAGAAGTTAATAATATTACTTATAACAGTATATTATACATCATGAATCTGAGTCTGTAAACTAAAAAGATGTCCAAATCTTCCTGATAAGCCGTAAGTAAAACACAACAATAGTTCAGTATTTAATAACTTTCGACAGAATTCATTGTTATCATAATGTTCGATGTTTGTTGGCACTTTCTCTTGTTATCGTAAATGATGAGTCTGTTTGTCTACCAGCAGTACCTTTGTTTGGGAGTTGGGAACCGCTGGCAAATGGGAAGTGAAATGCGCAACAGGTTGCCTGCCTTCCTGCTACTTGCTGGACACTGAATGTTACGACAGTGGCCTTGTGGTCAGCCTCAGGGACACCGACCGTTCTCATTTGCTTCAACCTCACTGGAGTCCAGCCATACTGTCCTTGTAAAGCGCAGCATGAATATTTTGAAATAATAAATGGCGCAAAAAAGTGATAGAACCTGTCAGCTATATTCAGAATACTCACTAATCCAGCGCGCCTTGTGTCCGGCCTCTCATGCTGGATCGAATCTACGTGTCCGGCCATCTACTTTTTGGTTTCTTGAAATCACTTCAGGTGAATTCCGGGATGAACCCTTCAAAAAGTTAATGGCTAAATTCTTTCCCGTTTCTTGCACCCATTCCATTCACTGCTCGACGTCGACGAGGCGTAAAGGTATGAGCAAAAGCGTTACGTTTCAGTGATAATGATAGTTTTCGGTGTACTCCTTTTTTCTTTTTGTTGGTAACTAAGAGCTATGACGTACAACGTCATCTAAATAGCGTGTTGACACAGCTACCAGCTAGCTTCCTGCGATTCTCCCTGGCCAGCTGCCAGATGTTTCGTTCGGTAGTCAAAAGTTGAAACCGACGTCATTTTTAACGGCGATGTTAATGTAAGTTTCCTCGTGAGACATCTACCATGAAGAAGCTAGCGTTGTGCATTTTTTATTGCGCTTGTGGAAAAAGTTCAGAATTGTTAAACGATATCAGAAATACCGTTGCCACCCTACTGATAAACCGGGTAAAGTACCGTTAGAAGCTTTTCTGGAGCTATTTTGCCTCGGTTCTCTCTCTATTTTTTTTCTCACAACCAGAGAAGCAGTAAGTAATATCTCTCTCCGAAGTTTTCTACTGCCAGAAGTTGAATCTGTTGGATACGAGTAAACATGCGAGTTTGTGATTCGGGAAGAGCTAATTTAAATTCTCCATTCCGCCACCCAGACTTTATTTATGCTTGATCTCAAACAACACTCCAGGCGAATGTTAAGATGGCTCCTTCTAACATCACGTACAATTACAGCAGTTAAAATAATAACGGGATGAAATCGTAATACGTTACAAAATGGTATGAAGCCAAGAACACATAATTTACAGTATCCGCCGAACACGTATAATCTGTTTTTTTTTTCCAAACTACTTAATCCTGAATGGTTACATCATGTATAAACAGAACAATACCTATAAATACTGCTTCCACAAAGGATAGAAGTAAGCCAGAGAAAGCCTTCTTAACACAAATTCTAAAAAATAAATTATGAAATATTAACGGCTCGTTCATGCATAAGCTTTAAATGGCAAAAATGTCACGAACAGCTTATGGTCTGAAAAGAGTGACATCATACTACACTGGACGACGAATACCTCGTCAAGGAGTGTATTGTTATTATTATTGCTTTAAGCCCCTTTGACATCGAGGTCATTAGAGGCGGGTAAACACCAGGGACAAGGAACGGAAAGGAAATTGGCTATGGCCTTTCGAACCATATCGGCATTGGCCTGAAGTGATTTGGAGAAAACATTGAAAACCCAAATCTGGATGGCTGGATGGTGAGTCGAATCAACGTCATCCCGAATGCTAGGCCAGAGCGTTACATGTGACACTAAGATAGAACAGAGCAGAGTGGTGGTTTGGAGGCACAGCTGCTAGACATTTTGTCTTGGTGGATAGGTTAACCTCAGACTTTTGATACATCACTAGTCTTTAAAGTAACCTTGTGAAACTAAACACCTCCCAGGAAGTAAACATATTTAAACATAATTGCTGATTTACTTACAGGAGCGACCATATGACAAGGATATTGATTTTATTAAAATTTAAATATTGGTGTTACTGACTGTATCTGAACTTAAGAAGAGAGCCGTGATTGGCTGAAATAACTGAGATCCCGTTAACTTGATACCAATAAAAACCTCGCTATGGGCAAATGATTGTATTCCTTTTTCTGTAGTATATCCGTTCCCATCGAATCAGTGCTTCCTTGGTGGCCTATGTTACAAAACATGGAGGTAGCAGTCACTGATCGTAAGCCAACTGCCGATGCACCGTAAAAGTCTCTAAGTAGGTCATACAGTCTCTCTCTCTTGATTGTGACTGAAAGTTAATATTTATCTAGTAATACCATTCTAAAAAAATTGTTGGTGTTAATTAGTGCTGTGTTAACAAAATGTGGGCTGTGAAATTTTATTATAGAAATACTGTCATTGAGGGATACTGAGTACTGTGCGCAGATACTAGTGTTTTACGTAGAAGGAAGTGTTCTGTGTATTACCGTGTAAGACCGTCTAGCTGACCTTATCTGGATGCAGAATAAATATAATACTATTATAGACTTCTTGTGGATGTGGCCTTGATCATAATTTTATAAAGTGAGCTTCAATAAATGGTCTATGTAACAAAATGTAGACGATCTGAGGTAAAGAATTCGATATTATTTTAACTAACATTACTTATGACGAGGCTATTAGTTAAGTAGGCTATAACTGGTGACATGGAAGGTATAAAAGGAATAATAAGTTTCAAAAGGGAGGAAACATTTTGTAAACTTTTTAAAGCGTTGATCAATAATCATAATAAATCAAAGATTGATAAAAATGGCGATAATTAATATAACTTTAAAAATATACAATAATGAATGACATAAAGCGAGAAAAATTATATTCTTAATTATCTAATACTAGCCCGTACGCGCGACTTCTTACGCGTGGATTAAGAATTATTTTTTTTTGCCAGAATTAAATATAGAAAGTTGCTAACGAAGGATTGGTCCCAAACAACATCGAGTAGGAATAATATGACAGGAAAGTTATCACTATATCATTGTACCGTCGAACCTGTCTCTTGAAGAGAATCAATTTCCAACATATTTCTGTCACCATTCGATAAGGTCTCAAAATTTCGTGACTACAACTGTTAATCATACTGGAAAAAATATCCTGTGCCCTTCATACAGATTTCCTTATAAAATTGCATCACAACGATATAGCCATTTAGTCGTCAAAACGTAATAAAAAGACAGAGACTTACTTCCATATTTATAATAATATTACTGTGGTTCACACTCACACACTGACTGCGAACAACACCTGAGGGATCATTATAACGTAAAGAAGTGTACACCTACAACATTGCAAGACTATCTACAATTTGCCTTGCATTGCACCCCTAACTTTCTAATATCTACAGTTTAACATTCAATCCGAATAACCTACGGCCCAGGCCTGACTCTTACGATGAAAAACAATTTAAAAAAATCTTAGCCTCCCCGGAGATTTGAACCGGACACCATGACGTTAGTAAGCAAGCGCTTTAACCACTAAGTTGCCAGTCGACTATACGGAAACACGGTACGGAGGCGACCATATCCAACGTGTCTGTCTATCGCAGTTTTTCGAAGTTATGAGACAACATGTGTTATTTATACATATAATATTTCGCCCAAATATAGACAGTATTTTTCTCCTTGTTTCAAAGGATAAGTGTGCAAAGTTTCATCGAGATCGAATGAAAACTGTGGATTTGTATGAAGAACAAACAAACAAACATACATTAATCTTTATATATAACGATTGCATGAAACGAGGAAATAACCGATGACAGTAGTAGATGATTTTCTCCTGAAAGGTAAAAATTTAGAACTAATCCTCAGGAAGTTCATGAAGACTTTCCTGATGGCATCAGAGTATCATCACCATCTGGATGGTGTGGTATTGGATTCGTTAAAAATAGCATTTTGGCTTCAAGGACGACTTCAGACAGATCGATATACGAAGAGCAGAATGTTAGGTATAATCAAAATGGTATCATCCGGATATTTGAAACATAAATTCCAGATAGTCTTAAAAACCCTATGATGTCCAAGAACATGTATAAAGAAAGATAGCATTATTCCGTTTCATTTGAATTCCCGTGAAAGGCAGCTGACAATGAAAGGTACATTAACATACTTCACTGGCTGCTAGGACGGAGTTGGTATACAAAAAAGAGCAGTTAAATCTGGCGCGCTTTCTTAGTACCACTACAATTGCTCGTCTGTCGAGTAATAAAATAAGATCCTAGCAGCGGCGGAGAAGGGAGCAACGATCTGGGCCAGCTCATGAAAACACTCCGAGTGTCGCAACGACAGCGCTGGCCGGCATTCGTGGGAGCCAGGACTTTCACTGGCACTGACCCCGCGCAGGAACTGCACACCACGCACAGGAAGACGTCCCCGAAGCAATGCAACTTGCACTCGCGTCCTGCAGCATTATGCTAATATGCTCGCTGCAGACGGTCTGTTAGAGGATCGTTTCACGCGTATGGTATGGTAAAGGTTTTACAGTTTAGTTCTCTTAAGGAACGATTCTGGTAACCCATTGGCTTCACCTGCAGCATAAATGCTGTGAAAATATTGGGCGAAAAGAGTTTCGGATCCTGCTCATTTCTAAACCTAAAATTTACCTTAGACCAGCGGTTCCCAACCTTCATTGGTACACGGCCCACTTTTAAGTAAAAAAAAATTAGCGACCCACCTAATATGAGAGTCTATCTAATATCAGAATGGCAAATGTTGTACGACCTCGATACGCTGTAGACTATCCTATCCAACGAAAAGGCAAATTTTAGTACAAAGGAAATACTATCAACAAAAACAAGAATTGATAATACATAAAACAATAAACATATTATAGACCGGGAGGCGGCTGCACAGACCATCACCTCATCAAGTTGATTTATGAAATTCCACGATTAGAAGTAACGCGATCAGCATATTAAAATGCAACTGGTGTGCCAAGTCGCTTTTTGGTGGAAACCAGCTGCAGACCTGATTTTACTGGTTGATTGGTAGCTTAATCATTATGTTTTACTGCACACAAATGTATGAAAATATAGAAGCTGGGAGTAGGAAAATAGAATGGCAAACTTACCAGTCAACCATTAAAATGGGTTTTGTAGGTGTTTCCTACCAAGATATGACTTGCCACGTCCATCATTTTAATTTTCAAATCGAGTTTTAACTAATCCTGGAATTTCAGCCGTCAACTCGATGAGGCGATGCTTTGTGCAGACGCCTCCCGCTTTTTTACAAAGACAATGAAAAATATGTTTAATTATTATAAAAACACAACTTTACAATCAGTGAGATTTCTGGCACTGTGTTTGCTGATGAGGGCATCGATATCAGGGTTAACACTGATTAATGTTAACCTTAAGTCACTTTTTACACATAGTTTAATTCTGTATTTGTTTTTCAAAACCAATAATACATATTTTTGTGGTAAAAACCTCGATTTTTCCGCGAGTCACCAAAACACACGCCGCGACCCTCCAGTGGGTCGCGACCCATAGGTTGGGAACCACTGCCTTAGACCACTACTCAAAGGTTGATTTTTTTTGTTGGTTTATTACTTTCCTATTTATTGGTTACAAAATTCAGAGATTGAATCCGGAAGAGTCGTACTAAATGAGTGTGTCATAGGTAGGACGGTTAGTTCCTTTCCTCTGAGTCCTAAAGCTTAACGTGGAATAGGAATCACAGAGCGATCTGGCCTATATTATATGAATAAATTACAGCCCGGGAAAATTCCTAGCAACGGCGAGATTGGAACACAAGATCATAAATTTAGAAGGCGGGCGCATTGTCCACTAGCTACCGGACTGCACTTCTAAATCAACCAACCATTTTAAGACTCTCATGAACAAAGTCTAAATAAATTACAATTTCATTGTTTGTTAGTGGTAATCTGGCAACAAAGAGTTATACCATTTCACAAGAAACAACTTCCTAATTGACTTTTCAATTTATTTTTCAAATTTTTTATATGGTTACAGGTTTCGAAATGGACTTTGCCCACAGGTATTTTAAAATAATCTGATAATTAACTAGTAATTTTAGAAAAGGCTTCAGTTTGTTTTACATGATCTTGAAACATTCGGTACTTGTATTCAATAAGACAGCTCAGTTGTGTTTGGATTATGTTTGCTGTAAAGACGAAAAGAGATTGCGATATAATTTTATGAATTTTCTTTTATCCACTTCTCGAAAAGCGCTTTTTGAGGCAGAAAGGAAGTATCACTTCGGGATTTATATGGCGTATCTGGGTAACCGCTCCAGTAGTATTAACGTTCTAGAGAAAACTAAAGTCAGGTGGACTTAAAGCCAGAATCACAAAGTGTCTCCATAAACTGAAACCTCTTACTACAGAATTCATATAAATGTGTTTGCCACTCTGTGTGGTTTGAATAGGAAAATATGGAGAGGAATTTTTGTAAAATTGTGTGCATTATTAAAGAAAATTCCAAAATGCATGTTATGGAGCACCTGTAATTCCACCCCAATATTTCCCATAGGTTGCGTTTGAGGGTTATACTATTCACTTCTCAACTTGTGCACCTTACCTTCTTGTTGTAATGAATCACAGAATGGATTTATAAGTATATACAGCTTTTATAAAGATAAGAATACAATCAGAATGTTCTACTTTTGAGAGGCAGGTGATTAAACTTTATAGCTTCTTTCGAACAGTCAAATTTGTTATATATGTCACTTTTGTGGTCATATATCGCTAATCGATCACTATTACAGATAGAAATCCTGTAATATAGCGTGTATTCTATATTCTAGAAAGCCTCTTAGTTTTTTAAAATTATTTAACCAATCTTGAGTTTAACTAGGTTTAGGAAACAGTTCCATTACCGATGTAAGGTAGCCACATTTAGCTATTAAACTGTGAAAACGAAAACCAAATTTCATTACAAATATTTCGTAAACACATAATAAACTGCCTTATGAATACTACCACAATAATTACAAAAAAACTTTAAGGCTAATTGTACCTTTCATTTTCTATAATTATTGCGAAACAGATCAACCTGTATCGTTATAAACGAGGTCTTACAGAACTACAATAAATCAACCTGAAACCAAAATAAACTTTTGATGCATCGAGACGTCACAAAATGAGTAGATAACTAGATTTTAGCACCTAACGTAAGAAAAACATTAATATTAAATTTCTTGGAAACGAAAAAGCGACATTACCAAAAAGAATGTTAAATATTTAGAAGACACATTGATGAGGAAACGTTATCAGGCGCATTTGGTATGGACTAAGGCTTTCAAATCCGATCTAGAGAACGATTTTCACTCTCGAAGTCCGAAAACACTTGCAGCCAAAGTATTTTATTAAATATAAGCATGTAACCTATAGGAAAGATGACACACTTTATTAAAACAGAAAAGAAATGCACACATGCTTGTAGAACACAAATAAAAAACAAATAGCAATATGTGGCAAAAAATAAATTAAACTACATTTTTTAAGCTTAAAAATAATACATTTATTTTTCAACATTGTTACCGGTAAGGCTAACACATTTTTCCAACGTGTACCAAGGTTTATTGTTATTATTCCGTCACTGAAATTCTTCCGACTTTTCTCGAGTTCAGGATTTGACAGCTGCCTTCATCTCATCGTCCGAGGTGTAATGATTACCCTTGAGGTCTCTCTTGACTGGATGAAAAAAATATAAACGCAACGTGTAAGATCGGGGGGATAAGGAGGGTGTGGAATCCGTTCAAACTTCAAGTTTCGCAGAGCCTCTACAGTGGCGCGCGAGTTACCCATCGTGCACATATTTTACGGTATCCCAATTGTTCAATAATGAAGCCGACACATTTCTTGGATATTCCAATATGGTTTGCGATACAGTTTTTAAACGACGATGAATCTCAGTAGGAGTCACTTTTTCAGCATATAAAAAATCGATAACAGCCCGCTCTTTAACTCGCTCTTTGACATAGCATTAGATAGAACACGTCTCCATACTTCCGCTTCTTAAAATACGCTGGATGAATTCAACGATTTAAAATCTGCGCATGCGTATAGGTTGGGAATTTTACTTTAATTTAATTTTCCTCCGATCTTGATAGTTATTTTTTTTTTCGTGTCACAAGCATGTGGACATTTCTTTTCAGCTTACCCTCGTACAGTATCTAAAATATCTTGTTTAATGTTGCTTTTGAATCAATATTTTTTTTAAACTAATTAAGATTCCTTATCTACGCTGTTATAAAACAGTAATGGGCTGTGTATGTTTATTGAAGACTGCAATAAAAATGATTTGTGTTTGCTGTTTGGACGTCCACGAAGTAAAATAAATTGTTTTTAGGATTTTTATAGGTTTGTCTATTTGTCCGTTTGTTCAGGAATTAATCTGGAACTATTGAACCGAATCTGACGTTTTTTAAAACATTTTTGGATCTTAAGGTCTGACTTAAAATCTTAGAAATTACTCGTCACGCTACTTTAACTGCAGGTGCAGAAGAAAATTAAAAACTATACTGACCATTAAGTAATGTAAATTTTAAAATTATGTCTTTTCCAGAAAAATATACAATTTGCATGAAATGTTAGTGATGGTGATCTGTAAGTCAATAAACGCAGCAACCTAATCTGTGGGATGTAAAAGAAGAAGAACTTTTAATTGCGTACAGTAACAACGGCGTATTTTTCTTCATTCCACGTGACCTAATGTTTAGAATAATTTTACTTTAATTTACGGTTTCAGCGGTACATTCAGAAGACTTGGAAATAAGTGGTAGTAACGGAAAGAGAACTGGAATACACGAATTGAATTTTGGATGTCAACTATTTATAGTACCGTTGGAGCCAAGTTGTGCTGAAGGTCTAACGAAAATACAGCGATCCTTGCACATTAGTAATGTAAAGGAATGGCCAGCTGACAGTTTTAGTGAGGTAATAACAGCTGTATGAAAGCTAAAGCAGCTAGCCGCTTAACCTTGCTCCCACCTTGCCTCGTCGAGGCAGAGAAGTAGATTAAAGAGCTACATTTCATCCTTTCTCCTCTCAAGGTTCTAGATCTTACACAACAAACCAATTTCCGTTTCATTTGCTGATCTGTTAATCTATACGGTTTGGTTTAGTATTAACACAAACCGGTTCTGCATATATTCATGCAAATGAACTTCTATTTCTCTTAATTGAATATCTCCAATCATCTTCGCACACACACACACACACACACACATACACTTAAACACACACACATACACACACGCGCACACACACACACACAAAAACATATATATATATATGTTTGTGTGTGCTATCAAATATATTCTAGTAATTTCGTTAAGATTTTCAATTTAACACTGTAAACGTTTCTGGAAATCTATCAAAGGAAATACCTTCCATTTTTTTCACACTGATACATTATTGATTAAAGTGACGAAATGATTTCACCATGGGTTTCGCTACCATTTTCTGTAACAACTGTTTGCTCCAGTGGTACATTTTTATTCTTCTGGACAAAGAATATATTAAAGAAGACATAGTGAATAGTAGTTACAATCCAGTAAAGTGTATTTCGGTTCTTTCAACATCGATGTGTTATCTTTCCACTTTCTGGAAACCGTTGGTCTTGACAGACGAATGTTTCAGTTTCTCAAACATTATATACAGTTGAAAATTGGTTTTACAATAAACTCTTATTATTTCTCATTGTACGTCATCAAAATTTATTATTAATAACAGATAAATCTAAAATGTTAACTAATACATAAGAAAAACTGTGTCATGTAATGGAAACTAATAAATAAGAAACACAGTGCCATATAATGACAAGTTTTTTTACTGGTTGCATTTTATCAGAACATGTTGACGGAACTTCTCTCGGACGTACTTGCCGAACAATATCTACGACCGTAATAAAAATGATTTAAGTGAAATACTGTTTAAAATCCCAGATTTATATGCAAGTTTAATAAGAGAAAAACGATTGTAATTAATTTCTTCAAATTTACGTTCCAACGGTTTAATTACGTAGAAACAGTAGTATTAAGTATTTTAAAATTCATTGTTTAGGCTAACTAGGACCGCGTTAAGCCTACGTTTTTGTTTGAATTTTCTTTGGATGTGTACACATCCGTGGGTTGTTAACTCTACAGGGGACCTACAGTTTAAAAAGTAATCCTAACTACGAAAGCGTTGTTGAGTATTCCACATAATACAGCAAGCTGTGACACTGGCATTTGTTAATTAAAATTGATATTTAAATTAATAAACGTCTAAGAATGTGTATGTGAAAATCATTCTGTAGGTGTAAAGTTCACTGCGAGGATACTATCACTATCTGTACGTGAACGACACGCACACATGTAGTTACATAAAT
The DNA here is from genome assembly GCA_031002005.1 of Vandiemenella viatica. Classification (NCBI taxonomy): domain Eukaryota; kingdom Metazoa; phylum Arthropoda; class Insecta; order Orthoptera; family Morabidae; genus Vandiemenella; species Vandiemenella viatica. The sequence goes on from JARYHS010008074.1 coordinate 131,238,316, forward strand.
AGGACTTGCTTCGTAATCGTCGTGTTAAAGAGAACACTTATGTGATTCAAATTATTGTGTTTACAGTTTCTCAAATCTGCTTGCAGAACAGGCAACGTTCTGTAATCACTTTCACGGCGTCGGAGAAGCGTGTTTAGCTTTAGGATATCTGTTACGTAAGCCGTTTCAAAAGGTTCGATTAGAAACTTTCTCTAAATGCAGAGATTATTACGGGTATTATGGGATGGAATTTCTTTATTTTCTTTTATGTGTCAAAGGTTTTCACTCTGACTTTAATAATAATGGTGGAACTGAGGTGGTTGAACAGTGGAAACCTTCTGCAACCATGTGCATACGCTGACAATATCACAGTAAATGTCACCAACACCACAAAAGTTCAGTATGAAAATTCTGCTTTCATCTATTTACTGCATGTTTGAATTTTGGACAATTGTGCAACAATAACAGGGAAATAACATCAGCAATTAGTTTTTGCTATTTACAACTAGTCAAAGAAAAAACGCTATAAAATATCAAGTAAAAAATATGCAATAGGGTTCCATCACTAAAAATTTATTTTCTGCATTTCGAAAAACATGCTATGCAGCTAAACTCTACCGGCAGAGATAAGAAGCACCCTTCCGAAAAAGAATTTCTTTAGATATGTTTTTTTTTTTTTTTGTCACAGAATTTTATAATCAGTTTGAAACTATGTACACGGTCTCACAATTATATAATAAGACTTGTAAAAAAGACTGCAGTGTAATCCATAACTTATGTAATGAGCATTCTACCGCCATCATCACAATCATTGGTGTGATGTAGTCGAAATTGTTTTTTTTTTTTTTTTTTTTTTTTTTGCTTATGGCTTTAAGCCACGCCGATTTGAGGTCATTAGATGCGGGAAAGGATGGGACTCAAGGAACGGGAATGAAATCGGCCATCGTCTGGAGTGAGTTGGGGAACCGTGGAACGTTATAGCTCACCACCATGCTCAATGTGGAAACTGAAATCACTTCTACTACTTTATGACAAAAGGCTCCATGCCGCAGTAATTTTTTACCTTCAAAAGTTTCTTAAATGCAAGAAACATAAAGTAACGCTAGGAGAACAACTCTAGGGAACAGGTCTGATAAATGGAAACGAAAACGTTTTGGGCCAAATATTATTCATCATGTATGGCCTTCCGAACTGGTGCAATAGAAGAGATCAACTAAATGACAAAATTATGAGTTTTTCCAATTTAAGATAGATACAAACAATCACACTGTTCTGATGAAACAGAATTCGGTGTTTTCAGACGTAAATGAACAAAAAAGAATGTATAACACACCACGATCACGGTACTGAGGAAATAGTATTCATTAATAGATTTCTTATGTTTCACTTTAAAATAATTTGTATATATCTGGTTACGCTTGCTGGAAGATAATAACGTATAATAGCAGGTTTTTTTTATTGGATGTCAAGTCTCTGTAGTCGAAAAATATCGAAAGAGGGTGCAAAAAACTAGCTATGACGTGTAGAGTACACTGAATCAGATTCTTTGTGAATGGTTTCTAAAACAGGATGTTGACGAAGCAGTGGCGTAAGCAATGTGACATTGATCGACCTTGGGAATACAAAAGAAAGGACGCGGTAGTAGAGCAGGAATATGCACCATGAATGATTTGTATACAATATATACACCGAGTATGGTGGTGTAACGGATAGCGTTCTGGCCTCACATTCGGGAGGACGGCGGTTCGAATCCCCGTCCGGGCATCCAGATTTGGGTTTTCCATGGTTTCCCAAATCACTCCAGGCAAATGCCGGGATGCTTCCTTAAAAATGCCATGGCCGAATTCCTTCCCATTCCTTGCCCCCATCCATTCCCGTCTCTAAAGACCTCGCTGTTGAGAGACGTAAAGCAGTTAACAAAAACTCTGTATACAATATGAATTTCAAGGGAAAATGGTATGAGTCGTCTCACATCGAAAGTCTAGAATTTCAGAGAAGCAATTCTTCTCAAGCTTCAGAGGCAAATAGAGACAAGGGAGCATGTGATTTGTTTCTTACAATAATAGCACCTATAAAATTACGCTCTTTCTAAAGTCGGTAATGTTTTTCGATGAAAAGGGAAACATTAGATTTAGTATCATCAATTGTTCTAATGACATAGTATTTAAGTAAATTCCATTATTCTAGTCCCGTTTCACGTAGTCATCGCCTACAGTCTCTGAGTTTTATTCGCAGCCACAACTTAAAGTATGGGGAAAGGGATAAAAAACTTTCACACCTATTTGATCGAAATACAACTGTGTGAGAATAGATTAGAAGCCGCTCGTAATGTAATTGTATAAAAGTTGAAGCAGGAGTCAAGCAGGCATCACAACATGGCATTTCGATTCTACAAGTATTCAAGTGAATACAAGTTAACTATTTCGCTGTTGGAGACAAAATTAAAGGCATTAGACGACAATACGACCAACAGTGATGCTGCACGCGTTAAGGCACCAGCACCCTGGATCAAGAGATTACAAATGGACCAAGTTCTAGTCCTGGCCCCAGCATATGGACTGTCATATTGCAGTTTTGAAGTGGTTTTTCGCAGTCATCTAGGTGATTGCTGAGGTGGTTCCCAAATTCCACCTTATTATGCACACATTTCACAAACAAAAATACACTATCGTACAGACATACATTACACGAATCGCAGACATGGAAACACTTAAGCTCCCTCCGTTATAATACATTCCTTCTAGCAAATGGAAGGGTCACCAAATTCATCAATAGACCCCTGGAGGAAGCGTAACGACTGTGCTTGACATTCATGATGATCGATATTCATGATTCTAAGAGACATGATTAAAAAGGGCTGACAAATAATTGGAAAAGACAATACTGATTACACATGAGGAATTAATTACGAATCCAGCAAGCATATTACTATGTTTGTTATGTCTTTGTTAACTATGTGAATATAGCCAGGAATGGGCGACAACCTTATTATTCACCTGTTGCACGAAACGACCTACAAACCTTGGTCGATATGCTGGATGAACCAAAACTAGATCGCTCCCTTAAGAATACACTTTGCTGTCTTCACAGTTTCAACACAGGACAGCCACGATATTTTATCTGGGGACTGTATCAAAAATAGACGACGTTCAATACACACAAACTCACCTATAATGTTGTCAGCTTTTTCTTGGAAATCAATCGGTGCCTGTCCATGTATGCATTGTAATGGCAGTGATGCAGTAAGTAAGTTTTCATTCTTTTGCCACCAAAACGAAAACCAAGATATTCATTACAATGAGCTCGTGGGGGTTTCAACGGCACATGTTGACAGCGCCTACCTTCAGGTAACATAGATCGTTCAATAACTTATTCCGTGACCATTATAGAGTTACACGTGATTAGGAACCGTAATGCATTTTTTACATAAAAAACCGATCTAGTATGTTTTTAGTTAATTCATTTTTGTGTAACGCACAGTAATAATATATTTTTGTTGCTATTTTACACTTTTAAGTGATACATTAATCATAGCTGTCTTCATAGTCATAGCTGTGTCCATCGTCAACGGGCACAGAAGCCACAGACACACAACGAATCATCGGTAGTCACATATACCAATGAAGTTCTTCCTACTTCCTAGAATTTTTCAGAAAAAAAAATCTGAGGTTGTAAGACCACAAGCTGGAAGTGAAATTTATTTACACTGTTGAAAATGCTCTAAACGATTAGATGATGAATCTTTTAATAATATGAATAACACTTTTTGTGACAGTGAAACTTTTATTCTGTTTTCACTTTTTCATATATTAAAAATAGAATCAATCTGTTTATGGCAACTAGAATGAGAAATAAACATATTTTTATTTTAATTTACTTTCACGATGAATCTAGTGAATAATGCATCTAAAGTAGCCCATCACCTCGCCGTTAACTCTTTAGATTGTGTTTCAAATGAGCGTCATATGTAATTCATGATTAAATGTTTACGCGACTGAGAAAGCAAAAGGATGCCTACTTAATTGTAATTACAACATTATTTCTAGTTATTAGTGTTGTAGGTAATCTTTCAACTGTGACATCACGAAAAGTAAGCTACATGATGGACCGAGAGTGGTGGTGTAATGGCTAGCGTTCTGGCCTCGCATTCGGGAGGACGCCGGTTCGAGTCCCCGTCCGGGCATCCAGATCTGGGTTTTCCATGGTTTCCCAAATCACTCATGGCAAATGCCGGGATGCTTCCTTAAAAATGCCATTGCCGAATTCCTTCCCATTCCTTGTCCCCCATCCTTTCCCGTCTCTAAAGACCTCGCTTTTAAGAGACGTTAAGCAGTTAAAAAAAAAAGCTACATGATGTGTATAATTGATACAATGTAACTCTCTTTGTTGTGTAACATCTATGATTACTCAATTGACGTCACGCATTAATGTTTCAGTGCTAAATAAAACAACCGCCCAACTAACGAGCCGAAAAAAGTTTTAAATCAATAAAGGGAATAGTGGATCTTGCTTTTTTGTTTTGCTTCTGGCTCTACGCCTCGTCGACGTCGATGTTATTGTTAGACGTCGGTCAAGGATTCTGGTCCAGGAACGTATAACAATTTTTCCATGGCCATTTGAAGGAACCATCCCGGCACTGGCATAAACTGATTTGGGGAAATCATGGAATACCAAAATCTGAATGACCGGACTGCGATTCGAACCCACGCCCTTCCAAATGCGGGGCAAGAACGCTACCGCTCAACCACCACTCTCGGTAACATCTTACTTCTTAGGGAACCTGGCAATTAAAACATCTTCGCACGTGGAAGGAAAGGTATAGTTTCTTTGAGGCGGAATTATCTCGCTGTTGATGCGCTGTGAATGAATGAGAGTGGTGTATACCTGTTAGAAGGCGATGTTGTGTCCTCGTAGGAAGGCGTCTATCTGTCCGTGAGAGATGCTCTCCCTGGAGCCGGGGGCGACGGCGACGGGCGCCGCCGGCGAGGCCACGTAGTAGTACCGCTGCGGCTGCGGCTGCTGCGCCTGGCGGTACTGCGGCTGCTGACGCGCAGGCGGCTGCGTGGTCACCTCGTAGCGGTTGCGCGCCCGCTGCTGCGCGTACAGCTGCTGTGACTGCAGCAGCTGTTGGTAGTAGTTCTGCTGCGACTGCTGCGGCACCACGTACGGCTGGATGCTGGCGCGCAGGTTTAGCTCACCCTGCGTCTGCGGCAGTGACTGGTACAGCACCGTGTTGTACTGGCCCGTCGAAGGGTCGTACACCAGTTCCGAGGTGTAGATAGGGTCAGAGCTGCCAGCGGACGCAGCTGGTACCTGTGAAGAATTGTGAGAGCTGAGTGAAAGACTGCGTACGACTCCTCATAGTCGTCGGAGAACTGATTAAAGATATTTATTTTAGATTCTGAATATCTCTGAAATACTATTGTTAAAAATTACTATGATGTGTGAACTTTTCATCCCCACCTGGTATTAATTCTTTATGTAATTAGTATTTATGGATCCTTTTCATCCAGTAGAACTTATTTTTTGACTAGTTACGACATTTAAAGGAGTAAAGACTTGACTTTACATCACGCCCAGTCTTGCATCGCTAGCTCTTCACGATTATAGGTGTAGAATCCAAACCTGCATTGGTAGAAACTAATAACAATAATTACGTGTGGTCGCAATGACCTGGTGACAGGGTTTCTATTGGCTGCGCCTTCCACCCCTGTCTTATCCACCTCAACTTAGCCTGGTAAGCCTACCGGACACAGGGGACCTACTGTTTAACGGGGAATCCAAACCACGGAAGCGTTCTGACGAACTTCACATTGCATTAAAAGCTGTTTCAGAGGTGAAGGTCAGGTTAAGGGCCTATGAACCCGCCGTGACAGGTATTCGAACCGTGGATCTTTCGATTCCCGTTCAGACACCTTAACCACTGAGGCATCAGGTCACTATAGCAACTAATAATAATCATGGGAAGGTAAAACTAAAGACAAGCTTTGAATTCCATATTGTGTCAAGGATACAAATGCAACAATTCATTCTGTATTGAGACCAATCGTGACATTAGTAGATAAAGTTACATGGAATGTCTGTTATTAGTGCAGCTCTATAGTTCTTGGAATAGTTCCGCCTTGCTGCCCATTTACTATGGGTTTTACTAAAATTTTCGACATAATTAAGACCTGATCCCCAAGAAATTGATGTGAAGAATGAAAAGGTAGAATTTGCGTGGTTTTCTTTTTATTATAAACTGTTATAACGAAAAAATACAAACTGTTATTTTTTTTGAAAATATCTCACAGTGATATCCATTGACCTATACAGTGCATCTCCAAGACCTGATGAAGAGTAAAATGAAAGACTGACTTGTTGTAAGAAAATACTGTAAAAATATAATACTCGAAGTACCTAATTCTTGCAGATGAAGCATTGGGTTCAGCGTATTATGAGATAAAAATCCATAAATAAAATAAAAATATTCAGTGTGCGCCAGTAGAAAGAATGTACATATAAATAAATGTACGTCTTTTTTGTACTGTATAGAATATCGCTTATTTGTACTCTACCGATGTTAGTGAATAAGTTGATCTGTCCACAAATTCCAAAATTTAATTATTATATATTTTTCTTTAGAAACCGAAATATGGATTCCCATTAAAAAGTCAGTTGGTTTTTTAGTTTTCTATTACACTAAAAATATTGTTTTAGTTATTAATCGAAGAAAATAATGATTTTAATTCGTAGTGTAACTGATAATATTAGTTTTTTTTATCGTGATACTTGAAGATTTGCTATCTGTACTGACAAAACCCGCAAGGAATTTGGAGTGACTGTCCTACCTTGCGAGCCTGCGGCACAGGCTGCTGCTGTCTGCTGACGAGTGGCAGCTGAGCGTGTCTGACTGGCTCGAGGTGCTGCGAGTAAGCAGCGGGGGAGGCCTGCGCTGTGCGCGGGGTCGTCAGCACGTTGTTCTCCAGCTGGAACTTGCGCAGCTCCTCGTCGAAGTTGACCTCGGCCGACGAGACGGACGCGGCGGTGCTGGACGGCTGGTAGAGCGTGTTGGTGCGGCCGTACAGCTGCGCCTGCGACGACGAGGCGTAGGGGTTGGCCGTGCTGCTGTGGTAGATGACGGGTGGGCTGGCGGTGCGGCCGTACAGCTGGGTAGTCGTGGAGGCCGTGGTGGTGGGGCGCGGTGTAGCCGTGGCGAATATTTGCGGACGATACGTGGTCGCTGGCAGCTGGCTACGCAGTGTCGAGGAGACATACGCTGGGCGTGGCCGAGGTGTTATGCTGAAGAGAGAGGACACAACAGGTATCAATTTGCGAAGATGGAAGAAGGAAGAAAGGAATAGAGTAAATTTCAATGTAGTTTGGGATCAATAATGAATGTGTGCATATTACTACACGCGAGGGAAATAGACGTCATGAGATTCCTGTCTGTTCCCACCAACGCGACAAGGTTCAGAGTGGATGGAGACACCCGACACCCTCCACATGCACCATCGCCATCGGGACTGAAATCTGGATTGAGCTTCGTAAGGACCTCAACACCAATGAAAGAAACACCAAGCAGTGACAGAATATCGGCTTGGGAGAAAAGAGTGCCACTGGATCAAGCCGAAAGAAGATTTACCACCTTTGTTTGAACAAACATGACCCATATGGAAGTCACTAAACAGACTTCGAGTTGGCCGCTGCAAAGACAGTCTCGTTTCATGGGGATACCTAGGAGAACAACGAGATACCACATGTTCTGAAGCTATGGTACCTTTGTTGTTGTGGCCACTACTCGGAAAAAATGTATTTCAGTTCGACCTTCAGTCGATAGTGACAAGGCCATCGCATTGACGGAAAAACTTCTTTGTTCCTGGTGCTGCCATCGATACGAAATGAAAAAGAATTTGCTTCCTGTAATAAATATATGTAATTACGCATTTCTTAGAGAACAGTTTAATTTATATTCATGATTCTTTTATTGGAAGTTGGTTACATTAAATTTGTCAATTTTACCTTGTTTAGTTATTATGTTATTTTGTATATGTACTGCATGGTATAAAAGAGTTAGGGTGATAATAATGATTACTGCCAATAGATTATGAGCTGAAACGTTTGGACAATTCCCAGAATTTCAGCTGGAACTCTAACATTGAAAGTGGTGAAATGGATAAACGAGTTTTGTAAATACCAATTTGTTTGGCAAAAACCTTTGTAATTAAATGAGTTTGTATTGTATATAATTATTGGTGCTCTGTCTTTGTACACACATGAACTTCAAAATTTCTGATAACGTACCACTCGGTATTCAGCAGAGTAATACCAATGCGTCTTATTTTCATGTCATTCGTTTTCATTCCTTGAAAATCAGTGTAGTGGCGTATAATTCTCTTGACCCTAAGAAGACGTATAAATTGTCCGTTTCTCAGCAATAATTCATTCTACGCATGTTTTTTTGATAAATAAAACATTTTTTATTAGGATTACAGATTTTTGTCGATAAAAAAGTTTTCTTGTGAATAACTTGAATACTGTAAGAAGTACGCTTATATGACAACAATCTATAGTGAATTGAAAACATTTGGATTTTGCTACCGAATAAATTAAGGGTAGTTATCAAACGTTTTGAACTTTTCTGTAATACGAGTAGAAGGCATCATCATTCCCTAAAAAACGTCATTTTCATAGAAGAATAAATGAGGATACAAGTTTTTAATTTGATATTTCTACTTGCAGTTACCCACATGTTCGTATCGTGACACTTTTCGGCTTCAAAAACCAGTATAAGAAATGTTAGCACCTATTGTCTAAGTAAAGAAACTTTTAACAATCGCAATAATTTAACTTTCTCAGTTTCTTTTTTTAATAAAAAAAAATCAAGAATTATAACGTGTGAAACTTTTCTCACCATCAGATCTCCATAGTTTTAAGCATTCTACATCGTAAATAGTACAGTAGGCGAATTCAGTATTACGGAAAACCTGTGTACTTGAATAAGTTAGCAGTGTGCTAAAGATATGGTGAAATGTATGTTTCAGTTCAGGCTGTACCTGACAGGTTGCTGCGGAGCGCGGTAGACTGCGGGCGCGGGCGTGGTGACCTGCTGGTCGTCGTAGGTGTGGTAGAGCGAGCTGGTGCTGGGGAACGAGTAGGCCGGGCGGGCTGCCGGCTGCGGGGAGTACAGCTGCTGAGGCTCGTCATCTACCTCGTCCTCGGCCGAGCCCTGCTGGCGGTAGTCGTTCTGGAACACCGTCGTCGTCGTCGGGGGTCGCGTCGGCGCCACTGTCGGGCGCAGTGGACGCAGGGGACGGATTGGAACCTGAAAGATGGCGACACAGCAAGTGGTCAGAAACTACCTTGAAAAAAAGCATATGTTGGTAGCAATAGACATAAATCTATCTGACTTCATCGCTGCATTCTGGGATATCACCATAGTTATGACGACTCACGTGAAATTTTCCAAACATGTGCGAGAGTGCCTGAAGCACAGTGATTGATCGAAAAAGATGTGAAAATGAAGTAATACGCTTTATAAAACAGCGTGATTAAAATGAAAAGCAAATGGATATGATGGGTTGTGGTGTGACAGCGTCACCCACAATGAATATAATTAAATTATTATTAATTATATTCATAATTCCTTTTTTTATTATATTCAAATTTATTAATTATTTAGTCTTGCAACGTGTAATTAATTGTAAATAATGAGGGTTGTCTGGATAGGTTAAATGTATGTTTAAAACCAGGGCGGCCAAAGGTATATTTTATTGAAAATCAATTTTCTGTAAACGCATGGCTCAGAAGGGCTGAATATCGAAGGCTAGAAACTGCCATTTCGGCGGTTGAGAGAGGAACAATGGAGCAGGCGAGGCGACTCGATGGCGCCGGGACAGCCCGGCTTGAGTCCCGTTCGAAATCGGGGCGGTGACCTACCCCTACCCCGCTACTACCCCGAAGGCCACGTAGGAAACGCGCGAAGGAGACGGCGAATGCGACGCATGATATTAAACACGTGACGACGGAAATGTGTAGATAGCCAATCCTGAACATTTATTGGGGTCTACAATACTAATTCCGTGGAGTTCTTTTACATGTGGCGAGCAACTAGCCGAGGAAGAAGAAGGAGCCATTTTTAGACATCACTTCTGTCCAAGACGAGCTGATGAACGGACGTGACTTGGGTCCAAGACGAGCTGGTGAATAGACGTGTCAGCCCGGCACGCTCTCTGATGATCATTGTGGTTGATCATTTCTTGCTTTGGAAAAGCGAGATGTCGAGTGGCATGCTTGCCATTATTTGGAAGTTATGCTAATAACGCGGGCGTAGCCGCTTATTTAGCTTCCATTGCTGCAGTGGCATTGTGTTTGTCGCTCACCATCACGGCGATGATTCTATGGTAATGTACCAGAAACGACGGTCACTATTCAGTGGATTTTAACAGACTTATGAGCCCTTAAGCGACGCCTGGGTTAAGACTCTGCTCCCGTCACTTAAATTCTGAGCTAGCTGAATTTATATTTCGATTCAATTTTTTTTTTTTGAGCATCTTGCTGTTTGTTAATTCAATTTTGATGCTTTTCATTCACTTTATATGGCGCCCCCTGGGATTTTCCTTTGTACAGTAAAATGTTAGCTTCAATTTGATGGCCTGTGTTGCCATGTTATTTCAATGTTAACTTTGCTGTTTTTATTACTTGTTTGAGATATTTCATTCAGTTTTGTTTGCTTACTCCGGCGAATTGTAAACGTCGGGTATTGCTTGTTTTTTTTTTTTTTGCTGATCTAATTGTGTTTAACGTAACGTTAATTACTACCCGACCTTGTAAGGCCATAAGACTCAATAAATGAGGTTTTATTTTGTGTCTGAAATTCATGGTTCTAGTTAGTAACCTATTAGATCCCCTTATAGCATCATTATATTATAAATTAGCATATTTATATGTTTTTCTATTTTAGAATAATTATAAATCCCCCCTCCCCTTTTCAGCTACAATTGTATCTCAATACAATTGGCGCCCAACGTGGGGCTTTTGCAAGTCGAAATTATTTTGAGAATTTCACAAGTCTAAAAAAATCCATGGATGTGACCTGTGTTGATTCATTTTATTGTTTTAGAATAAATTTTATATTGAAATTTGTTTGCTTTGTTTGCCATGCTTGATTTAAATCTAAATGTGTGATTTATTTCAATCAGTTGTTCAAGTATATTTTCGTTCACTTGCATCAAGCATGGTTAGTTTAAAATTAAAGATAGAGTCAGTGCTTTTGAAAATTTTAATGCATGGTAAAAGTTAAGATTTTTCTTTATGCTGATTTTGCTCATGTGTTGAGGTATTTGTGTCGCATGAAACATCGTTGTTTTTTCCTTGTTGTTTAATTTTGGATGGGTTTTATTTCATGTTGAAGGGATTTATGCGCGAAATTTGTTTAATGCTGTACTTTTCGAGTTAAATCGTGCCGGTTGTATTTTGTTTGTTGTCGATTGTTCAAATTGTTCGGAGTTGAAATTTTGTATCTTACGATCAAATCTATGAAGTTGAGGTCACGCACCATTAATAGGGCAGATCAATCTATTGTTCATAAAATTTCCGAGCAAACTGACGCGATGGATCAAGCACCGGAAGTACACGAAATGCCGTTGGCGAACGAAGAGTGCAATGATACTCCTAGTACACGCAGCATTCACTCAAATGCATCATTAGATGGGGAACAGTTAGGAATTTTTCCAACCCCAGACAATGAAACCGTTCAAAATTCACCCATGCGGGCAGAAGTTGAAACACGTGTGTCGCAAATAACGGTAGAATTGCCGCCGGCGACCGCACAACCTCAAGAACAAAACCTAATACTTAACATGCTGGGCGGAATTAAGTAGACAAATGGCTTCGCAAACAGAAATGAACAAGAAATTGGATTCGAAATTGGATGCACAAAGTCAAGTTCTGATTCATTGAGGCAGGAATTGTCTAAACAAATAGCTTCACAACAGGAGGACATAAACAAGCGTCTAGATGCACAAAATCAAAAATTTGAGTCGCAAAATGCTTTGTTGAAGGGCATGGACGGAAAATTGTCCGTTTTTCGCGAGGAAATGACCCGTGAAATGAGTGCATTCAAATCGGAGATGCGAGCGAATGTTTCATGTGTTGGAGAGACGCACAGATACGATTCAGGGCAACATGCACTGCATTGCAGGAATCAAGCGCGGAAATCTCCGAAGCGTCTGGACGCGACCGAAAAATCTGTCCGAGCACGTGCGGCAAGAAAGCCACCAGAGTCTCGGTCAGATCTCGGAATTTGTCCACGAGATTAAGGATAATACTGAACGAAGCTTGCAGGCTGTAAATGCAAAGATGTCGGAGGTTGCAAGTTCGGGTTGAACAAGTACAAACGGCACAACAGGATTTGCAATGCGTCACAGCAAACACTCGTGCAGAAACACTAACTCAAAGCTGGCACAGTTGGAATCACGGGTGAAGGAAGTGAGTAATTCCAACGCTAGCGGGAGTATTGTTCACGCGAGAATTACGCACAGTACGCAGCAGCTATATCGAGCTTAAGTTGCCACGTTTTGGGTCTCGCAAAGACGTAATATCCTAGGATTTATCTTACCGAAATGGATCGGTATTTTGAAATCAAAGGAGTGCCTGATTCCATGAAGCTTGTGGTTAGTCGAGGAATCATTTTCAGAAACAGACAGACTCTGGCTGAAAATTGCGTCCGAAAACTAACTTATCTTACGCCGATTTCAGAGTCCTGTTTCTTGAGAACCTTCTGGTCGAAAAAGATCCAGAACAGGCGAGGATAAAGCTGTACCAAGGAAGGTACATTCCAAGTGGCATTATTCGATAGAAAGCTACGTGAAAACTTTGCTGGTGCAGTGTAGGCAATTCGACGACAAATGACGGACGGAGAGTTCATAGAGATGGTGATCGCGCACTTTGGTCCCACAAGTGCAGTCACTCATTAACCCCGTGGTCATTCGTACGATACCAGAACTGCTAGAAACCGTCGGTAACCTAGACAGAATCGGGAAAATGGCCGATAATCTGGCGAGACAAGACGCGGAACGAAACCATGGCGAAAGCGCAAAGCGAGTCTAAGCGACCGCATGGCGGCAATAAAGCTTCCTATGCTGATGGACAGGAATGGGAAATCTTCCAATCAAAATTCCGGCATATCGTAATGGAGGAAGAAATGGAAGAACGGAAATGCACAGTGGAAGGATGATAAAAATCATCAGCGTCGGGAAACAACCGATCCGCGTATCCACAAGAATTTCCAGTGAACGCGATCATCGATTGAAAACGCGGAACCGAAATTAGTGCAAAGGCGACAGAGAAGAATGTGGGCGGCGTTAGCAACGTGTCTAACTCCCCGCCGTCACAATGAGATTTTTCGGGGGGGACGCTGCAAACGCCGACAGGCATTTGCCTCGGCAGTTTGGAATATTGGCGCGGCGAAGGACCGGAAAATATCGACGAAGAAGAAGATATGGTATCCGGCGACAGCCTCATGGCACGCGCGAAGTGTCCCCGTGTAGATATTATTGCATATGGCATACGGGCGAATATTTTAATTGACTCGGGATCGTCTGTCTCCGTAATGTCTAAGAAATTTCTGCTACGCTTGAAAGATAAGAATCCGCGGCTAAAAGTAATTCCCACAACGCAAGTTACGGTGGTTCCTGCAATAGGAAAGAGAGAAAAGATCGTTAGCACGCAAGCGCTAATCCCCGTGAAAGTCGCGAATAGCGAGTTAATGTTGCCACTACTTATAGTACCCGGTTTGACGCAAGATGTGATCGTTGGATGCGACCTCTTAGCAAAACGTCAAGTCATTATGGATTGGGGAAATAAGACGGTGACAAATTTGGTTCCGGAGGTGTTGCATTGGAAACATGAGGCCTGTGAGCAGAGCCTTGGAATAAATAGTTCCAAACCAATGCAAGACACCGCGGACGCGAAGGCAATTTGAATAACGGAGGAAGAGCTATATGCGCATCAGCTGACGAGCAAAATCTCATACCACAGAACCCAACCGACAAAATGCGGGAAAAAGGAAAACTTGACGCCAGCACGGAAGCCAAAGCTATGCCGATACTGACGAGAAACTTGACGACAGCACCACAGTCAAAGCCAAAGCTATGCCGATGCTAATGAGAAACTCGCGATCATTTCGTGCGGGATGAGACTGCGTCTGATTCGTATCAATGTAAAATTTAAGGATCAACCCGAGAAGAATCCCGAGGATGACATCAAGAAAGCACATGAATTCTTGGTAGAGAAAGCTACGAAGCGGCAACGCAAGCACGACGGATTGCGGACGCAAACGTTTAGCGTCGGGCAGCAGGTGCTACTTAGGACTATGACCCCGTCTGACGCACAGCGAAAATTAATTTCCAAATTCTTTCTGCTGTATTCGGGACCGTTCTCAGTAGCGCGGATTATCTCCCCAAACTGCTACATGCTGACCGACGGCAGAACGGAGCTCGGCCCGCATAATGCCCGAATTTGCGCCCGTTTCACACAGCATAGGCTACAAGTTCCTAGACGGATGTTTGTAAATATAGCTTAAGGATCAATGTACATTTAGTTAGGTAATAACGTAGAGCATATCTTTAGAAAGTAAGAGTGTCAGTCTTGAGACACGTAATTGCCTAACGAGCTTAGCGCTAACGCAGCGAGAACAGGTAAAGGACGCTCAGTCGTTTGGAATAGCAGCTGTGCCGACCGACAGTTTTCCCGGAAGGATTGCAATCAGGTTAAACGAAAACAGGTAGCCTGAGCCGCAAGCTTAACGGGACAGCGCTTACTGACAACAACAGAGCGGGCAAAAGTGGACAACAGCTGATCGCTTAGTTTCACCGCTATAATGTCTTTTGCTACAAGTGTAGTTTGGAAAGCATAATATAGGTTCATTTTGCGAGAACCGTCTTTCTTTTGTATTGTATGGATAATTATGTAAATTCGCGGAAGGATTAAATTATGTAAATTCGCGGAAGATTTTTTTCTTTTCCATTTGATTTTCATGTTATGTGGTTTCGGCATACTTGTGTCGGCCTTGATAATGGACATTCGGTGCATTCTTTATTCTTGTTGTTGCTATATCTAACTTCAAACACATGTGCTAGATTTGCATAGCCCGTTGTAAATAATTAATTGAGTTGTCTAGTTTTAATGTTAATATCTTGTGCTTACATCATTTTTTTTGTTTATTGATTGAACAGATCTATTTTGTCGTTCATTTACATCTATGTACCTGTCAATGTTTTTATGATGTTTTACTTTGCATATTAGGATAAGACATTCATTATTATGTTAACCAGAGTCACGTGTCGTATTTACATATTTAAAGAGGTCACATGTATGCGATAGTTCGAGTGAGCTGGAACCATGAAACTATAGTGTAGGCAATGATTTTGTTGCAACTGTAGGGTTACAATAGTTCAAATAAAATTATTGGCATAATTTTATTTTGATTGGGTAGCAGGTATATTGTGGTGTGACAGCGTCACCCACAATGAATATAATTAAATTATTATTAATTATATTCATAATTCCTTTTTTTATTATATTCAAATTTATTAATTATTTAGTCTTGCAACGTGTAATTAATTGTAAATAATGAGGGTTGTCTGGATAGGTTAAATGTATGTTTTAAAACCAGGGCGGCCAAAGGTATATTTTATTGAAAATCAATTTTTCTGTAAACGCATGGCTCAGAAGGGCTGAATATCGAAGGCTAGAAACTGCCATTTCGGCGGTTGAGAGAGGAACAATGGAGCAGGCGAGGCGACTCGATAGCGCCGGGACAGCCCGGCTTGAGTCCCGTTCGAATCGGGCGGTGACCTACCCCTACCCCGCTACTACCCCGAAGGCCACGTAGGAAAACGCGCGAAGGAGACGGCGAATGCGACGCATGATATTAAACACGTGACGACGGAAATGTGTAGATAGCCAATCCTGAACATTTATTGGGGTCTACAATACTAATTCCGTGGAGTTCTTTTACATGTGGCGAGCAACTAGCCGAGGAAGAAGAAGGAGCCATTTTTAGACATCACTTCTGTCCAAGACGAGCTGATGAACGGACGTGACTTGGGTCCAAGACGAGCTGGTGAATAGACGTGTCAGCCCGGCACGCTCTCTGATGATCATTGTGGTTGATCATTTCTTGCTTTGGAAAAGCGAGATGTCGAGTGGCATGCTTGCCATTATTTGGAAGTTATGCTAATAACGCGGGCGTAGCCGCTTATTTAGCTTCCATTGCTGCAGTGGCATTGTGTTTGTCGCTCACCATCACGGCGATGATTCTATGGAATGTACCAGAAACGACGGTCACTATTCAGTGGATTTTAACAGACTTATGAGCCCTTAAGCGACGCCTGGGTTAAGACTCTGCTCCCGTCACTTAAATTCTGAGCTAGCTGAATTTATATTTCGATTCAATTTTTTTTTGAGCATCTTGCTGTTTGTTAATTCAATTTTGATGCTTTTCATTCACTTTATAACGGCGCCCCCTGGGATTTTCCTTTGTACAGTAAAATGTTAGCTTCAATTTGATGGCCTGTGTTGCCATGTTATTTCAATGTTAACTTTGCTGTTTTTATTACTTGTTTGAGATATTTCATTCAGTTTTGTTTGCTTACTCCGGCGAATTGTAAACGTCGGGTATTGCTTGTTTTTTTTTTGCTGATCTAATTGTGTTTAACGTAACGTTAATTACTACCCGACCTTGTAAGGCCATAAGACTCAATAAATGAGGTTTTATTTTGTGTCTGAAATTCATGGTTCTAGTTAGTAAACCTATTAGATCCCCTTATAGCATCATTATATTATAAATTAGCATATTTATATGTTTTTCTCATTTTCAGAAAATAATTATAAATCCCCCCTCCCCTTTTCAGCTACAATTGTATCTCAATACAGGGTGTAGAAAGGAAGTTGTGTAAAGGTCTTACTAAATGAAGCGACAGTGTAGAATGTTACGTTTTAAGACATGCAACATTGCTTAAAACATTGGTGTACAATACATATGAAACACAGAAATATGAAGGAATATAGTTCATAAGCAAGTAATTCTGAGGATTATGTTTCAATCAAAGAATATAAAAATGATGGTTGATATGAAGCTGTTAAATCAGGAAGTAAACCTATAGATAAGTTGAAAATTTTAGTGGAGAAATATAACAAAGCCATTGAGAGAAAGACAGACTAAAAGTAGTTTATGACTGAAGCTAATGGGGTAGGAAATCATATAAGAGAAACAGTAAGGTATCTTTCGGAAGTAAACATTGCGTCGCAACTGAACATTTTAACACTGTCTGTGCTCTGACAAATCATCAATTTATTAGTAGAAGGTGACAGGAGATAACGTCAATCTGAATTTAACAAGTGGTAAAAGCAGTTCATAAAATTTTTTAAGTCATCCATTCATATAGGACGGTGAGTTATTGTTTCTGAATTATTCCTCGAATTCTCATGAAGCTGAAGATTTTTTCATGAAAATTGATCCTTGAGAAGAGTATCCCATTTTAATTAAACCCGCCTGAAAATTAAAATCACAAATAAGGTATCTTCTTGCAAACTAAAACCGTCAAGAGTGTTGTACTTACGACAATGAACCGATACTAGTTGCCAGGTCTTGAAAGGGAATTGTAAACCGTACCCTAATCCTTCCATCTACCCCTCAATGATTTGTACGGAGTACGGTCCTACCATTTATATAGCCATACAACCACGAACCACGAGCCATCTACATGTATTAAGTTCCAATGGCCCCTTTGTTTTATGGAACAGCAGAGCTTCAAACTTTCATCGTTTGACCATTTAGTATCAAGGAACGCTCACCGCTACTGAAGCCAGTGTTGAGTCGCAAACCTGACTGGCAGTTTACTGTAAATATGGCTTTGTTGTATCATACTGTACCTTTGGAATGTTCTCTTCGCCACTGTCGTCTTCCTGTTGGGCGCTGCTGTCTTGCTCTGCGGGTGCGTTAGGGTCGCAGGGGTTTCCCGACACGTACGTGAATTCCCTCTTGTTGCCATCGGGGTCGACGTAGCCATATTTTCCACGCACCACACAGTCAGTGCCTCGTGTCTCTTCCTTGAAGCTGCCGTCCGCAGACTCGTAGCCAAAAGTGAAAGAACCATCGTCGTTTACCTGAGAAAACAAATTCAGTATCAGCTATTGACATACCCTTCTTGCTTGTTACACTTGACCGTCAAATTGCTGCAAGTATCTGGAAATGTTCCTACGTAGTGAGTTAAAATCAAACAAAATTTAAGATTAATGAAGAATGAAATGGTGACATGCTGTCTTACTTTTTTCTCAACAAGGCATAGTGTATAGAGACAGACCGAGAGTAAGATCAGAACTTGAAGGATTCAACGAATTTCGATTACTTTCGGCTTTGATGTCTTTCTTCCTACGGTGATCCTATCAGTTATTGTAATACGAACACTTGTGATTAGAATCTTATGGAATCTTTAATTTAGATAGTAGCTGCAGCCACTGGAGATAAAGAATTTTTTAGTCTATGTATACAGTATAGGACAATTTATGGAAACTTCGAAATTTCCTTCCAGCATATTTATAACTTAAAATATCAGCGTGAAATTTAAATTAACAAGTGACAAATTATGCTCAGAGGGAACTGAATTTTCTGTTTATCTTAATACTGTTCAAATATTATTAAATTTTAATGAAATTAAATATTTAGCAGTAGTAGACAAGTTTACATCTATCTTCAAAACCGAAGTTTATTCAAATACCGTCAGATGGTATTGGTAGTAAACCCGTTCGCCTTTTAAATAAATTCACTAACCTTATCCTCACACAAGATAAATAAATGACTGCTGCTTTTGTGCTTTTCGTTCCAAGTGGACGGTAATATCTGGTACTTAAGTTATTAGGAGAATCTTGTGTATCATTTGGTACTTATACATGACACTGTTTTTAGTTTACGTGCACATACATTAAAAGAAATGCGGGTGCCAATATAGTGAAAACACCTAACCTTTTTTAAGGATTTAAGAAAAATTATCTGAAAGTTGCATTCTGTCCCAAACCTGTAATAAAAGACGCAGTAGCAAGTACCTGAAACGTTTAAAAAAATATTCTAATATGAAAACGTTAAAATCTCCAAAAACCGCAAAACCTATGCGCTGACCAGGCAGGACTCGACGAAGAAAAAATAACTGTCTGCTTTGTCTTTAAACGTATGATGTGTATTTATCTTTGGTATAACATAGAAATCTGTTTCCACTGGTAAACAAAAAAATATTTTCAGGAACACAAAACGGAAATAGTTTTTTTTTTCCTGTTTAAAAGAACAGAAGATTAAAATCATTCAAAAGATTTGACCTCAGCGATTTTCGTTATCATATCTGATCAATACAAGTTTCCAAATTTCAGACAACCAAGAAGAAATGGGTATCCAGAAGTATTAGCATGTAACACCGTTCCTACTCAATTCGAAATAATTTCACCATTATCTACTTAGAAATTTGGTATTGCTTTTCGAAGTGCTGCTGAGGTACAATTGCCCCTAGTTGAATCATCGGTTTCCGGCATCCTGATTACGTGAACAGCATAAAATACATAAAAACAACAACAAAAAAGAAAGAAAAAGCAATTCACTAAAGTGTAAACGGTTCGTTGATATATATCAGCTGTCACTACAGTCCCTTGCCCTAAACCATCGAGAAAAGAAAAAGGGAGTCAGAATGAAAACTGTTGTGTGGTACCTTTGAGTAGTTGCGGATGGTCTGCACCGGTGGCTGCTTGGGCTCCTTGGTTCTGGGAGAGACTGAGATGGCCCTGGAGGAGGCTGCTGCGGGAGAGCCTCTATACCTGCTGCTGAGTGCAGGCTCTGCAGTGTCCGTCTGAGCACTGGGGCGGCCATACAGGCCGTTGTAGGGGTCGCTGGACACCAACACGACGCCCGCCCGCTCAGTCTCCACGTCGGTGGCAGCAGGTTGGTAATACTGCTGTTGGTCCTCCTCGGTCTGCACCGGCCGCGTCCTGTAGCGGACCCTGCGGCACTCCGCGGGCGAAGATAGGGCGAGTAGTAGCAGCAACAGCACCGGTGCTGCAGCCAGCAGCTTCTGAAAGAAACGGCGCACAGCGAGGGTCAAAACACCTGCTGGGATACCTGAGGGTTTTTTTTTTTTGCTTTATGCTTCGTCGACATCTAGGTCATTAGAGGTGGGAAAGGACTGGGGACAAAGAACAGGAAGGAATTATGCAATGGCTTTTTTGGAGGAAGCATCCCGGCATTCAGCTGGAGTGATTTTGGAAACCATGAAAAACCCAAATCTGGATACCCGGACTGGGATTCCAACCAGCGTCCTCCATAATGCAAGGCCAGAGCGTCACCGCTTACCCACTACGTTCGGTGTGAGATTCTTCTTAATACAACACTGTTGTATAAATGCTTCACAATTCTTTCTTAAGTCTGTATTTCCAAATTATACGTAAAGTAGATGGCCTTGCAGTACATGAAGTACTTTCCGTTTATCATGGTCCCTAGCAGTACAAAGAAAAACTGAATATTTAAGACACAATTTTTAAAATAAACTTCTTCATTATCTAAACACCAGTTAACCAGATAAAAGATTAACTATCTCGCAGTTCCAATTAAATTAGGATTCATAGTGAGAAGGGAAGAAATTTTCCTTTGTGGTTAAGGTAAATGTTATTATTATTCTCGTGTCAGAAACATATATATTAATTACTCAGTAACAAACATCAAATTACACTGGATCAATACTGGGCCACTTCCAGTGCACAATCATAGTTCTCATATAAGTCATCTTCCGCGTGGGTAGTTGGACACAGTCGACATTGCAACATGTCACATTTGATATTATAGAATTCAGCATAGCACCATCTTGCCAGGTAAACCTTGAATCTGCTCATTATTGAACTCAGTCTATACCAGCCATATCTTTTCATAGCCAGGTGAAAACGTTTCAGACAATCTGCCTTGGCCATGGGCATGGCATTATTGGCCGGGATGTCTTCGATGGGTTCGGCCGCCGATGGACGCTCTTTCAATTTTTCGTGTAAACTCCTCTCGAGGCTACCTTCATCTAATCAGTTAATCCTACCGGATAAAGAGTACATACGGTTTTACGTTGATCCGAACCATTGATCGTCCCAGCGTACTTCAATTTAAGAGGCCCGCAAAATTTCCAGCCGAGACTGGGATTCGAACCGGGGAAACAGAAAGATGGATAGAGAGAGAGAAAAAAAGCTTTTTGAGTTACTGGAGGATGAATGTACAACTATTGTGGCAGATTGTAGCTGAGGCGTTAAAGAAACGGGCTATGCTTAAAAAAGAATCATAATTTTTTGTTGAATGATCAGTTCGAAAGCTTCCAGAAGACACTTCGTAGAGTAGATCGAAAGTATACAGCAGAGTCATTTGAAGGAGGAACTTCTACGGCAGCGCCTGTGATTAAGGAGCAACGCGCTATGGCTCATCACACTGCTGAGTCTCACGCTGGTACGACATGCAGTTGCGCATGCACCGTAATGTAGTTGCGCATGCGTCATGTGTCAGCCGACATGCAATGGCGCATGCACACGTTGGTGTTCTACGGACATTATTGGATCTTAAAAAAAATTGTTGATGTTTAAGACAAATTATCATCTAATTATACAAAAAACAGGTAGACATCATTAAGGTAGTGTCAGATATTGCTGAAATCCAATGGAATTAGTATTGTGCGTTTCACCGAACTTTACTAAAAAAGTTTACTTTGAAATATGTTTTGCATGTGTAAAAATTATATGCGGTTTACCATAGGTGGGTTTTTATAGAGGCATGTGTTTGTCTGTATGAACTGCATCCGTTATTATTTTTACGCTGTTGTTTTGTGTGGTAACAGTTAAGCATCAAACTTGTGAAAAAAAAAAAAACTTATCTTCAGAGACTGTATCACACGAATCGAATAACGAGAGCGTGTTTGTGGCTGATTAATCTTAGATAGAAAGTTACACACAAATGAAATCGTAGAAAGAGAGAAAGGGATACGATTTTGTCACTTATTTCATGCACAAACAACACACACACACTTTTCAATTTCTAACAGTTATAAATTCATATGAAATTTTTTTAAAAAAATTCGAATTGGAGATGCAAGTCTAGTTGGAAATTTGTTACCATTTGGCTTTTATTTTAGGTATAGTGAGAGCTGCCGTACACGGCCGAATTGTCCTGGTTAAGAGCTGGTATGTCACTTTATACATTCACAGATTTCATGGTCAACAGTCGACGAAGCGAGCGTATTCACCATGTTTGCGACGATTACTAAAAGATTGGCAGTTTTACAGAATGTGATAGTAGTTTATGTTGCTTGATTGGCAGCATTCTTGGAATTGTATCGTGGCGTTGGGCTTTGCATTTTCGGTTAAAGTGTGGGACGGAAGTGAGCTTATACAAAATTTTCATTACATTCAACTGAACTCATTGATGGAAAATAAAGAAAACTGAAACGAGTAAATGAATACTCTGAAATGAAAGTAGGACATAAGTAAATATATTAATACAAGTTTACGAATTTAGAGATGACGCGAGAGTTAACAACGTCAAAAATCGTTGTAACATATATGTCACTGGAAAAACTCGGGCTTTAACCTTTGGACGGAAATAATTGTAAGTAAAAGAAGACGTAGCTTATTTGAAATTGGATAATGCCCTCAAAATATATCTTATTTTAGTTCTTAGGAGCAACAATGATGACTGTAAAATAACAAAGCAGTTCTTTTTATCAATTTTAACAAGTGATTTCGCAAGCAACACAGCACGTAAACAGTTCATGTAACTAATAAGCTCTAAATGAATTAATTAATAAATAAGAAACGGAAGTATCTCCCACCCACGGAATTACAACATTGCTCTTCTAGAAAGGAAGTTTCAGGGTGAATCGGTATGCAAGAAACGATGTTGTAACTGATTTACTGGAAATATTATTAATGAGACCACACTACTCCATCTCGGTCATTTGGTAAAACCTGGCTTTTAGGAAGCACATACATGCTGCGGTACCTCAGCGCCACGCCCTCTGTGTTCGCCGAAGCCGTCCACCCAGCGAGCGCTGACTCACGGCTGTTGCGCGGTTCACTTTCGCCCCTACGCGCCCTGCCCACGCCGATGACGTCACAACTCAGCACTGCGTGACTGATAGGCGGGTAGCGTAGCAGCCTCGTTAAGGCACTCTACGCGCAATTAAATAAACTGACTGCGCCGGTGAGTGGTGGCCTCGCCTTCGACCGGAACTTAGCTGTCTCCTCTCTATCGAAAGTTCTCAAGGACTGCGCTAGAAGACGCTAGAACGGTCAACAGACTTCCCACGTGTCTGTGAAGCTTATACGACGGGATAGATAGAGGTAGTTCACAATGTTTAGTCACATGACCTTGGTACTAGAATGTAAACCACCTTGCTGTGGTCCCTTTACTTCTAAAGATATTAACGGCATGACTTAGTGCACTTCAATTACTCATTTATGAACAGTTGATTTACATGTCAAAGTTATTTATAGATGACATCTGTAATTTGTATTATATTACCTTTGGTAGTTTCATACTTTTACTGTTTAATATTATTGACTTCTTAACACAATCAGAAAATTCTCGGTCTGTAATTGAAATCTGTTCTGTCTTTGTGTATTGAATGTTTGTTAGTTGATAGATATGAAATAAATGATTGTATGGCTGTTGGAACAAAACAAAAAATTGCAAAGTAAATATATATATTACGTTTGACTTTTCCCTGCAAGGCTTTTCGGAATACACTGAAGTAGAAATTATTTTCGTAACAGCAATTGAAACAAAGAGACAACAATTAATTTGATGAGTGTGAATGAATAGACCTGCATCATCAGTGTAATAATTTAAATTATGTAGCCCAGGCCTAGCCTGTTGTTAAGTAACGTCTTTTTAAATTGGCATGAATAAGAAAAAGTGGAAGAACTTAATTTTAACAGCGCGCGGGAATGAAATTTCCTTTTATTTCGTTCGGTAAATATTTATGCTGTTCTTTAGAAGACTGTAGAAGACTTTTATTATTTTAGAGGTATCTTCTAATGCCTCTAGCCAGCTTCATTCCTGATGGGAATGTGAGTTGAACTACAAATTAATGGTCAAATCAACAGCTCATTGCGATAATTACATCATAAATCATGTACAGATGTAATCCACTATATGGGTAACCAAATATCCATGCAGCACTCCTCAATTGAATCTTCTTGCCTTAAAGGTTACTTAGTTTAACGACGGTTTATTCTGGGCCATGATTGTTACTTGAACACTAGACAGGTCAGTTCTGCTGGTTTATTTTTTGTGCTATTCGATAGCTAATCACTAAATCCGATTGCTAATGTGTGGTGTAATTGCTGTCCGTTAAAAAATAAAGGACTTTCAAGGACTACTAACAGTATCAGAAAAACTTTCGGAGAAATGAATTGTACAAAAGAGAACAACAGTTACAATTAAATTTTAAAATTGGTTTGCCGTCTATTCTCCAACTGCAATTTATCCCCACAAAATTTAATCAGCAAATTGTAACAAATTTTGAGATGGAATTCTTATAGGATACTTCGATTAAAGCTTATGAAATTTATAAACTGTATTATGCGGAGGTACTTTATGGGTAAGAAGATGTTACAGAAATTGTCAGTTGAAGAAATTTGAAAAGAGGAATGGGACAAAAAACTGATACGAAAGTTCAAATCTTCTCTAACTTGCTCTTTTTTCTATCCATAATGCCACGCGTGATTTTATATAAGGTCGTAAAATCCTCCCGTATATATACACCAGAGTGCTTCAAAATTTTTCTAGTTGTATGCCAGAATCGTAGAACAAAAGCTAATCAAAAATTGAGATCATTTTAGATTTTTAGATATGAGACATATGCATTGCATATTTACATTCTACATTTTTTCTGCTTCGGAATGCAAACTGAGTCTCATGATTTGGTTTATTTGGCCATAATTTCAGTGATCAACGACACTCTTTATTAAAAGTCTGTACTAGAAAGTCATCAGTGGTTAATACTTAATCTGTTGTTTTTTTTTGTAGCGTTTCACAGCAGCAAACTTTGTAGCTTCCTTGTACATAGCAAAATTATAATCCAATTTTTCTCTTATCCAACAAATATATATCAAACAAAAAGAATTATGCTCAGACGATTGGGATATACGTTACTACCTCGTGGTGAAGGCACTTGCACAAGTTCAAGGCCGCCTCTCACTGATAGGAAAGTGATCTGTTGAGAATGTTGCAACCCACTTCTCGTCAAAGGTCCCCACCCAAACATGTTTCCCACAGCCAGTGTCAAGTGCACACGAACTGGGTCGGCTCAAACAGCAGACGGCGAAAGTGTCACCTGTCATGAAACCGCTCCGCGGCGACTGCAAATGAGCTGAGAACTGGCTACACGTGCATTTTAATAAGGGACAGTTAAGATAATAGCCCAGGGGAAAGGCGCAGGGCAATGGAAGGTTAAGTGACACCTGCTTTCTCTTAGACTTAATTTAGTCTATTATCATATCTGAATCTGAAGATGTTTCTCAAGATGGTCTTACTTTTAGAGCGGTCACTAGGAACAGAAAATCCACCGTACAAACCAACACAATATTTCATTTTATAGCGCTGCATTCTTTACGCTAGTATTTTTGCCGCTTTTTAACCTGGAATACATGATAAAGACATTTATTTTATTTTCCTATTTTACGTCGGAGATGAGTATTTTTGTGCTGTATTTGGGCATCGTAACTATAAACGCCTTCATGATTGTGCAAAACCTCCTGAAAACCGTCATAAATAAGACCGTCTCAAATGCAGATTTTCAAGTCTTTATGGAATTCCATACCAACTGCATGAACGACATAAACCTTGTGGAATGATTCTTCACTTCTCCTGTCAGTTAATGCAATTGCCATGGCCACATAACTTGTGAATCTTTTCCTAAAAGAATATTAATTTCACACTATTTTGTTCTTACTAACCTTAACATCATTACACCGCAAATTTTGTTAAAATAATTACACGTGTTTAATGGATGATTGAAGGATTTTTTTTCAAATAAATAATCTAAATGAGTGTTAAATGAAAGCTGGTTCGCCTTTGATTTTTTTTTTTTTTTTTTTTTTTTTTTTTTTTTGATTTCATGATTAATAAGAGTTTTTTTGGCGAAAAACATAAATAATGTATTCTCCTTTTTTCACACATTATTAATCCAAAATTTCATCATAATTCACACTGGTATATAGTGTACTTAATGTTCTAGAAAAAGCATATCGATCATCTGTAAATTGTTGTTCTCACAGAGAAACTGAATACGGAATTTTAATAAATCTGATTCCAAAATATATTAGGAAAAATTTTCATAAAAAAGTTCCAACAAAAACTTGACAGTTAAAGTGAATCACCCATAAGGGAAGGAGGAAACGAAATAAGACATCAAAGGTTTAAAGGGCATGACATGTTATTTCAGTGATCACAAAATCAAGTCAACTTTACGAAGAACTTAGCAGCATGAGCCCATTTATCACTATGTCGTTGCATCCCCTCTGGCCTGGATGCATGTATGCACTGAGTCAGTTGTGAAGGGTTGCATAAACCCATTATAACCTCTCCCGAAATAAACTGGCGCATAGCTGTTGTAACTGGTGCTAGATATCTCGGATAGTGGCATTGGGACGGAGTTGACTTGCGTTCTTATTCCACACATCTTCTATCGGGTATACATCTGATCTTTCTGGCCACGAATGTACCTAAACGTTACGCAGATAGTTCATAGAGACAGGTTCCGTGAAGGGACAAGCTTGTCTTGTTCAAAGATGGCTCCATGATACGGTTGTATGACAGTTAATACTTAAGGACGCAAGATGTCCTGGATGTACCATTGTGCCGTCAGAGTTTCCTCAATCACTACCAGCCGTGAGCTGATGTCATAGCCGATGGTTCCCCACACCATGACGCCAGTAGTAACGCCACCGTGCTTTTCCAAAAATTTTGGAAATATGAGACCAGTCTCCAGGTCACCACCATACTATTTGACGTTAGTCATCTGAGATAGCTCAGAACCGCGATTCATCGTTGAGCACAATTCGGCGCGATTCATCAGCATTCCATGCTTTCTGGTCACGGCAGCGCTCCAAACGAAGCCGTTTGTGTTGTGGTGTTTCCTAGTTCGACGCATTGTGCGGGTTGATACAGCAAGTTTAATGGAGTCCGTTACTTGTTGTCGGATGGAAAGCGCAGATGTGAAGGGGTTACAGTGTGCTTGATGCACAATACGGCGACCTCATCTTCATAGGTGGTCATGCGTGGTCGGCCGGAACCTTGACGACGAGTTTGCTGCCCTCACGATCCCACGCAATCTAACAAGGGGTCACTGGCACATCCCAATGCCCCAGAAATCAGGACATTGCACGAATCAACCAACCGTTCAAACTGAGACGCACAAGGAGGCCATTTTCTCATTTTATTGATATTCCATTTTTGGTGGCTGATTTCGAATGATCTATGCTAGAGTCGGGATTATTAACTTCACCATCTGTCGTAAGCCAAAAGGTGAAACCTCCTGGCAAACATTATTAGTTTTATTCTACTTGTGTGACGTTTACTTTGAGATGAAATATGTGGGCCATGGTAGCATTCGTGTAGACAATCACGACAGCCTAAAAGCAGTAATGAAGATACAACGTACTTTTGAACTAAGATTTGAGATATGGTGCGTTTTATAGACGCATATAGAGACTCTTTAAATCTCTCGGCAACCTGTCAATTTTATTTTAACTCTTTCCCGTGTTTCATCTCTATGTTCTATACAGCGGTGCCTTATGAGGTGGAATTCTACTCGTCTGTCGGTTATACAGACACCTGGTATTATCACAGAGATGCGTCCTTGGCAGCTATCGTTAGAGGGCGGACGTAAGGCCCGGACGGACTCCCCGGAGCTGCTTACGGACAATGGCTGTCGTGTCGAAAGGCCTCCTGCTTACTGGATGGTGACGCAACCACCCAGCGGCCTGGCTCGGCCACTCCCGGCCTTCAAGGGCGGAGCACGCAAAGTAGCAGACACACACGGGCGTGAGAAACAGGCGCCACACTGCACGCCTTAACCCGGTCACTCAGTCAGCTGTGGAAGATACAGGGTTTCTGTCTCACCGGTGAAAGAAGAAAACTGACCCAGTTCCACCCCGTGATAAACCAGTGGCCAAAATATCCTACTGTTAGGTACCAACTAAAACTGAGCCAGGCATGCAGTACAAAATATAATTTTTAATATCTTTTTATTTTATCTTTTAGCTCACTAAGAAGCGCCTGAAACCATTTTGAAGTATCTCTTGTGACCACGCATTTCTAATTTACAGATTTTTTTTTTTTTTTTTTTTTTTGTGTTGGAATCTTAGGGGAGAATTTATGTGAAGTGATTAATTGTGTATCTATACTGCGTGTAGATGTCAGTAGGTCTAGGTTGACTTCTGCAAGGTCCTTCTGGGTTTCTATAAGCCAGCGTGCTTTGGTTTGTCGGGGTCCGTTGTCGATGTGGAAAATTTTCTTGGTCAGTCGCGAGTCATCCATTCGTGCTGCATATCCGTAGAATTTCATGCAATTTTCCATGCGAGTGAGGTGAATCGTTCGCTCAGTCAACACAGTTCTTTGAGCGTTTGCGCATCCAGATGCCCTCTTGGATCTTGGGACCGAATATTTTTCTCAGCATCTGTCTATTTTTTCGATTCTTTTGACATTTAGAGTCAATGACGATGTCTCCGTCGCATAAAATGCTCCTTAAAGAACGATAGTGATAGAGTTTTACTTTGGTTGAAAGTTATTTCTTATCGTAAGAATTCCAAGTAATTGTATATGTTTTCGCAGTTTTTGTGTGCTGGTTTTGTGGACCTCTTTCTCACTTCCAGATTCCCCAATAATTTACCCTAAATACCTAAAGTGTTTAACTTGTTTGATAGCGCCATATTTGGTCACGAGTGACTTCAGGTTTGTGCGTTGAGAGTCATATATTTTGTTTTATCAAAAGAGATTTCGAGGCCGGTTTTTATGGCTATCTCATGAAGCATCACAACAGCATGTCTAGCTTCCTCAGGAGTTAGTGTGATTACTGTTATATCATCCGCAAAAGAAAAGTATTTTATGTTGTTTCGTTTATCCTTAGTTCCAATATAGACTATATTCCACATATTTCTTTTTTCCATATGCTAATGATCTTGTATAGTACCAGGCTCAACAGGCGTGGTGATAACCCGTCCCCTTGTTTTACACCAGTTTTAATTTCAAATGAGTCAGAGATTTCATTCATACATTTCACTTCTGAAGTTGTATTTGTCAAAATTTGTTGAATTAACATAGTGGTTTTATTATCTACTCCATATTCACGTAGTATATTGAACAGCGTAGTGCGGTCAATCGAATCGTATGCTTTCCTGAAATCTAAAAACGCTACCACTGTGCGGTTTGACTGAAAATGTTGTAAAATCATCTTTAGATCCCAGATCTGTCCTATGCATGATCTGTGTGGTCGGAATCCTCCTTGGTATTAACCAATCTTATGTTCTGTCTGTTTCTCCAACCTTGACCGGAGGGTACAAGAAATTATTTTGTAGACGATTGGCAGGAGTGAAATCCATCGGAAATTGTTTGGAGTACAAAATATAGTTATTTGCATAATATAATCATTTATACTTAAGTACGGTACAAAACCGAGTTGAACCTCCAGTGTAGCCCAGTGCGCTGAGGCACCACACGCTGGATCCGGGAGGTTTAATGGGACGGGGCATTAGATTATGCCCCGCGTACCGGCCCTCGAACTGCGGTTTCTACGCGGTTTTCCGCAGCCACCAAGGCCATGATCCCCAATCTTCGCCTCATAAGCTACACATTTCACAAACAAACACTATACCTAGCAAACACAAAATATAGTTACACAGTTCACAGACAGATGGCAATACTTCACTTCCCCATTAGTAAGTAGTACGACCTGACAGTAGGTATAACAATGCAAGGGTATGTGTCCGTAAAACCAAATCTCCAAATTTGACCATGCCAACGATGAACAGTACTCATCAAAGATAGCCGACCCCAAAGTGTTGGGAAAAGGTGCTGAAGAAGAGGAAGAAGACCATATAACACTGAGGAAAAATATCAGGGAGTAGAGTTGTAGGTTTTTTGATGGATTACATATAAATTCAGTCTTATACTAGGCTTTATTTTTTGTTCCATGCTTGCCAGTAAATGATACACTATTTCGAAAGACGATCTCTTTCCCTTCATTCGTCATCGCAGAGATCATGGAAAATGAGACAGTCCAACAGCATAAAAAGTATGGAATTATGAATCTGTCGGGATCGATCAACATCGGAAAGGATTTCATGTAGCCCATCGAATATAATTAGTCAATTTTGAATATACTTTTCTATAAAGTTAACAGGGAAGTTTAAGAGGCCTCTCGTTATCAGCTTCTGCCAAATATAATATTTGGCTAATAGGACCTACAGCCAGCTCCGGTATTATCCTGGTTCTTCCCATGCATATATATCAGAATTTCTATAGTCCATTGTAGCCACTAAGTACAGGGAAAATCGGTGGAAATAACACTTAATTAAGACCTTTATCCCGAGGCCGGATAGTTTGTAAATGGCCTATTCGGTGTCCAATTCAAAACTTTTCTATCGTAGTACAATCATCGTTCATTATGAAGTAAAGGTAACACGCTCTCGAAATGACGGCCAGAATAAGCAAACTACTGGCCAGTTCGCATCGGTGAAAGATGTAAACAACCAACGTGGCTCGATGCTGTGCCCCTTACCTGGTTGGAGTCAAGAAGAAGGACTATCTCAGTTAAAATTTTTCCAGAATTCCCTTGAACAGCAAGCCGATTCATTGATTAAGTTGCCATAACATGCACCTTATTTCAGGCGAAAACTACGACGTTTCCTGCTCGGAAACAAACACTAACATAAGTTGGTAACAGAAATTGTATCATACCCACGGAGAAATGTTATTATTTGATGTGGAAACGCATCTAGCAATTGATACTCTTGAAGAAAATCCAAAATAGATCACAAATGAGTACCATAAAAAACGAGAAAAATTCCTCCATGTTCTATAGGGCACATGTTTGGTACATCTCAGCTGTGCAGGATTTGTTGAATGAAGAGGCGTTTACAAGCAAGAATGGGATGTTTCGTGAGATATTCGACAACCTACGGCATCATGCTACACAACTACTACTGCAGTCTTCAATTTATTATGCATATGGATTCAGCAGCAGGGAGGATTCATGTATTATTTTTCTTCGGCAGCCAATCTTTGGACTGGTCTGCGGTGGTCCTCAATTATGCTCTATTCTCTGCCCTCATATTCATATCAGCATACCTTCCAGTATCTACTGGATGTATTTCAGTTATCCTCTTCCTCGGTATTTATTTCCTTCTACCATTTCCACCAGTATTGTTTTGACCTTAACATACGACTAGTTGATATTGTTCCCCAGATTTTTATGCTCTTCCATATTCTCCTGCCCTCTGAACTTTTTCATTAGTAAACTTGTCCCTCCAGCTAATCCTTAACACCCTTCCGTAACATCATGTCTTTAATGAAATTATTGTCCTTTTCTCTACATTACCAACTGTCCAGATTTCACATCTATACATGGCAAAACTCCAAACATATGATTTTAATAGTCTCTTCCTTGTCATCCAGCTGATGCTATTTGTTGGAAATATTCTTTTTGTTGAACGTTATTATTGCTTGAGCAATCCTATATTTCATCTCTTTCTTGCTTTTCCATCTTTCGTAATTTTTCTACCCAGGTAGTATAATTGTTACACATCCTTCAATGTTTCTCCATTACATTATCAAACACTGTCACCGAAAATGTCGGAGAAAGATGTAGCAGAAGTTACAAAATACACACTGCAGCATTACACGAAGTATAAGATAGTATTATACAAATTTTAGTTTTAGAATTTTTTTTTTTTTTTTTTTACTTATGGTTTTACGCCTCGGTGACAGAGAGGTTAATAAAGGCGGGGTGGGACTACATACAAGGAACAGGAAGGAATTCGTCCATGGCCTTTTGAAGGAAGTATCCCGGCAATCGCCTGGAGCGATTTGGGGAAACCATGGAAAACCCAAATCTGGATTCCCGGACGGGGATTCGAACCGACGTCCTCCCGAATGCGAGGCGAGAACGCTAACCGTTCACCCACCACGCTCGGTTTGGAATTCAAGAATCTTAGGCCAATAGCTTGAAAGATGTAAAATGTATTTCCTTCCCAGAGGTGAAGTGGTGTAAATGTTAAAACAAGGGGTGCTCAAACCAGTAGGCTATTTCATTAAATAGTAAGAGCATTCAACATTTGTGTTTAGAACAACGGTGAATGAAATTGTAATGGAAACTTCGTGTTACTATACTTGTTTCAGCGATCAGGATTAAACATCTGGAAAAGAAAGTTCACGGAAGCCACTTTCTTTGACCCACTTCTCTCCAACAACCGAATTACGATTACGTAAACTCGATTTTACGAAGTAGGTCATCGCATTATTGGGAGGGGAACCTTCGGCGGAATGCCTTGGTATGATTAATACTGTCGTCCACGCACATCGCGGAGCTCCGACGCAATATTAAAGTTGCGAGTCGAGGTTGGCATACCTTATTGCTCGCATTCCTCAGCAGCAGGGCCGGCACGCCTTCAAGGAGAAAAAACCGGTCCACGGCCACTCACAACACAGGCTGCCAACCTCGTTTCTTTGGGACGCGGTCAGCCCGACTCGTAAACAACACAAGTGACAAATAACACAGATACAGCATCGCCTGTCACCTCAACCTCCACCCATGCATCAGTTGTTATTTAAACAGAGAACAATTCATTCAGACTTTATTAATGTGGCTGTAAACCATTTTTCCGCAGTTGCTGGACAAAAAATTTTATAAATGAAATTTCGTCTACAAACTACTGGGTTGGTAAACATGGGATGGAGATAAATGCAAAGAAGCGTCAGCTTTTTAGGTGCCCAAATAAAAAACTGAAGGTTGATTATAATTATAACGTGGGGAAAAAATTGCTTTTGGAAACCTTAAAAGTAAATAGCTTGGCATAACATTTGATTACAGGGTCAAGAGATAGTGGGAAAAGGTTTCAAAATCCTGTAGTTGTTGGAGAGTGTGACGACGGGATGTACCATACAAATAATGAAATTGGGCTACAAAACTTTCGTCAGACCATTTGTTGAATATCGTGGTGTGATATGGCACCTAAATTTTGGTTATCAAATGCAAGAGTTGTAGGGGGTGCAAAGACTTATTGCTAGATTTGTATGTCGAAATTACCGCAGAACACAATCAGTAACCGATACGATAAAAGAGATGGAATGGGAGTCTTTGGAAGACAGTAGGTAGGAGAAGAGAGTCATAGAAGTGTATAAGGTGCATATTGGTGATGAGGCGTGGAAAGATATTGATGTGAGAAGTAGGAGTAATGCATGGAAGGAAAACTATGACCATGACCACATGCTGGTATTCCATTTCTGGTGTTAGGGAGTGGTAGGATTTTCTCTCGTAGGTAAGAGGGTCAGGGATTGGAATAAGTTACTGAGAGAAATGATGTATAATTTACGAAAAACGTTGAAAGAATTTAAAGTTGAAATTTGTAGAAGGCAAAAGTAGGAGGGTACAGGAAAGGGAGAAAAGTGGGTGTGTTGGGAAATTGTCTCCGGACCAAGCGCTCCATCAAAATTAAATTAAATTAAACTTTTGTGTTTTTTTTATTTCTCATCCTTACGCTGTGCGGCATCATCAGTGGAATGTAAATCTACATTTTTACATATCTAAGACTGCTATTTGAACTTCATCACCATATTTGTAAGCACAGTGCGTATGTATGTATACATAATGATTCGTATTGCATATAATAATTGTAATGATGCACATGCAAAAACATACATTTACAGCCCATTGTTGATGTCCCACACCATAAGCGCGATACGCGTCTGGGTAATACAAAATATCCACAAATAAATCACAAAAATTGTTTGCAGCCAACATTTTATTTAAAAAATCTATTGGTCCTGACAGTTCAAGTATTATCACCACCGGAGTTAACTACTTACCTGAAGTTTTAGTACATCGTAGTAAGGATAACTCTTAATTAAAACTAACTATTTGAGATCATTTCGGTTGCCACTAATCTGTAATGACCTTTGCGGTTCTTGCGGAACATTTCGAAAAATTGAAAACTGATTTTGAGGCTGGGACTCCATACCGCATTTGATTGTTTTGTGGTATGTCCTGTACATTACATTGATCTTATATTGTCAGCTTAAAAAACAGAAAAACATTAAGAATAACTCATCTACACATATAAAAGACTGAAAAGGAAAGAAGTTTGTACAAGATATTTAGGGAATAAACGAGTTTGTGGCGCTGTTAAAGACATATAGAAAGGGAATCAACTGTTTTTTAAAATTTATGTCTCTGCTGTCTCTTTCCCAGTCTGTAAGTTTGGATCAAAGTAGTGTTGCCCAAATGCAAGAACAAGACGAGACTTGGCCAGTCTTGGTCTTGGTCTTGCATCAATACACCTGGTCTTGGTCTTGCAAAAATGCAAGACCAAGACTGCAAGACCAAGACCGATTTTGGGCAACACTAGTGTTGCCCAAATGCAAGAACAAGACGAGACTTGGCCAGTCTTGGTCTTGGTCTTGCATCAATACACCTGATCTTGGTCTTGGTCTTGGTCTTGCAAAAATGCAAGACCAAGACCAAGACTGCAAGACCAAGACCGATTTTGGGCAACACTAGATCAAAGGGATTTACGTTAAAACCACTGGTTTGATTCTGATGGAGTTTTGGATAATATGCAACCCCTGGCCTCGGTGGTAAAAAGAAGGTATGATTAATTTAGTATGTGAAGTACAAAAAGTGATAATATTAAGATAAAAGTGTACACAAATTAGTAACCAATTTTTCGGTGGAGATGGTTGACAGAAGAACTACTAGTCGGATTTACTTACTTCTCATAGTCGAAATGCTTAAGGTGATTTCAGTTTTGGAATAGAAACCAGGAATAAATTACTAAGAAAAACCATGAATCCGAAAGGCTAGGTTTCATTGCACTGAAAAGCACAGGTTACAGGAGGAGGTACACGGCACTGAGTGCACAAGACAACTGTTTCTAGCAGACCAGTTTCGAGGAAGAAGTAATCGCAGTACTGCACAGCTGCTCTACTTGATAACGCAATGGACTTAGTTGTCATTAGTAGGTGACTGGTTCCGGATCTGCTGTGAGTGCGTGTGCTGTTAAGTGAGTGGTTTGCAAGGTGACCGTGCTCGTTCCGTGAACGGCTGATCTGCCATCACTGCGGCGATCCAACAGGCGTCCGAGAAGGTCCAGATGGCCGAGATGGCCTTGGAACAGTTCCAGGACCAAATGGCGGAACACTTTGTTGTAATGGCTATTCGCTGAGACGAACATCATGGCATCTGGACACATGGCAAGAGAAATGCATTTAATGGTTTCAATGTTTTTAGGTCCACTTAAAATTGTAATGCGGAATGTTCTTGAGGTATCACGCAACATCTTGTGACAGCATTACTGATAGATTTTGCCTGCATAAATAGCAGTATAGCTAATAAAGATCGTTCTCAGGGAAAAGTGCTTAATGGAATGCAGATACGAGTATCCATTCGATATTCCTCTTGACGCAATTGATTCCATTGACCGAGCGTGGTGGTGTAACGGATAGCGTTCTGGCCTCGCATTCGGGAGGACGGCGGTTCGAATCCCCGTCCGGGCATCCAGATTTGGGTTTTCCATATTTTCCTAAATCACTCCTGGCAAATGCCGGGATGCTTCCTTAAAAAGGCCATTGCCGAATTCCTTCCATTCCTTGCCCCCCATCCTATCACGTCTCTGTTGAGAGACGTAAAGCAGTTAAAAAAAAAAAGATTCCATTGAATTCACGCTTGTCTGAGGGACTAAACTATACGAACGCATTAATCGATTCAAAAAGTCTTTTAAAACAGAACACTTGAATGATCCAGTTATCTGGTCACCCCATATCATCCCAGGGAGAAGTTTGAAACCTAACAATGTAACAAAGACAATATTTCATGACTAAGCCACTAATGAAAAATTTACCAATTGGAATATTTTGAGTAAAATATATTTCACGTGACAAATATTATTTAAACGTAATTTAACTGTAATAAGTTCAGCATTTGGCCAGTAAATTAATAACGTAGGTATGCAATAGTCACCGCCCGAAAACGAAAATTCAAACTGGTACATGACTTGAGGCTGACTAAAATTTACCCAACCAAGACTCAGGTCCCAATAATTGGGAAATTTTTGCATAAAACTGGTCATTTGAAACAATAACACCGACAACAAAGCTCCCATATCACTTTTAATATGAGTTATCACAAATTCACTTCAGTTTCTTTCACCCGTCGAACCAAATTGAATACTTTTCAGAGTGAAATTTTGATCAGAAATTTAAAAAAAAAAGAGTAATGAGAATACTATGTTATAACGGCCACTGACAATAGACCAGCAATATTGTGTCATTACATTATCTATTCCGTGGTTCGGATTCCACGTTAAACTGTAGGTCCCAGAGGAAAGGAGCTGGCCGTCCTACCTCTGACACAATGGCTTAGTATGTCTTCTTCGGGAGGATGCAACCAACCTTCGGGTTGTGGACTAAGTTAAGTTTTTACATTATCTATACCCCTATCTTTTGTTTTTCTTTGCCAAAAGGCACAAGTTTAGGTATTGATTTATCCACATGACGGCATGTACGTTGTTAATTGTTTATTATTTTAAACTTGGTTAGTTTCTTTCCTATTACATTGCTTCCATTGAAGTTTTACTTTTCCTAGTATAGGTGTGGTTTCTTCATATGTTATGCAGTCTACACACTTCCAGTTCTTTTTTAACAATTCTATAATTACGCGGCTGACGATTCAATTGGAAGTTAACGTATACAGACGTTAAAAACAAGAATAGAGTCACCTTCTGTTACACTTAGGTTTTAGTGTTTCAATGTGCGTTATAGAGAAACCTTTACCGAAAAAAACAATAAAACCATTTTCTGATATAAATAGTTGTATTTGACTTAACCACCAATATAAAATGCCGATACACTACCAATAGAAAATATACAATTATTTTATAGCCACTTATTTCCGTCCATAAAAAGATGGAGAAACGAAAATTGCCAGTGTTGCCGTCATCCCAACATCCAGTAGTCTCGCTTGCAACGCACCGTTTAATTAGCTACAATGACTCGTTACAACATTTGTTGCCACCGTCTGTGAGAGGTACGGATTGACGCGGCAATGGCGACTCGAAAGTAATTCCCATCTCGACGCGGATGACGAAAGCTATCACGAGCAATGTCTGCCATGAAACACTTCGTGCTCGACTCACTCACCGAATAATGACAACATGACGAGGAAGTAGGACTCTCCGTTGCGCAATCCTTTCTTTTATCACGCCTGCCACTGCTACCTAGCCTCGCCTGGTACTCAGATGAAAGTTCTGCGCAGCTATCGACGTCGGATCGACTTATCGGGATCGACCGGTCTGTCGCCTGAGAGCGACCACTCTCTCCCAGCCGGACACCTGTTCCACACGACCGGAACAATTTTTCCCTTTCGTATATCGCGTCGCCGTTTCATCCTGAGGAATGAAATTTTACGGAGAAATGGGTGTGGGAGGATAGAACGAGGAAGAAGTAGACAGAACACGGACTCGTACGTGTTGCTCTAGTTTTCACCGAAGCGGTAGCTGGTTCCTTTCGATCTCACTCGGTTTCACTTTATTTCTAGAATGCAGGACATGATGTCCAAACCTGAAAAGGCAGCATGAAGAAACTTATATATAAAGGTACAAAATTTTGCTGTGTCAGGTGGTGTTAAGTAGGATACAAAAATTAAAGTTAGCCTAAGTTATGATATGGCGCAGGTGCTGCACCATATTCACTTTCAAGACCTTGCTATCATAGCGATATCCAAACCTTAAAAATCAGCATGAATAAACGTGAATATAAAGGTACATAAATCATGATATTTCAGGTTGAGGTACAATATGGATTAGAAGTTAAAGATAGCTTCTGTAAAAATCTACTGGAAGATAGACGGAGGTACTGCACCATATTCACTTTCAGAACATAGATACCAGAAAGAAAAGGAGGGGGGGGGGTTGTGTTCAAAACTAGGCTTCTACCTCTTATTCAACATAAGTGTTTTGACCCCAGCATTTTTTTTGAAAAGGCCTACAGGAGCCGTATCGTATGTTCATATTCTATAAATAAATCTTCTGCTTTAATAGGATTTGAACAGCTGGTGACAATTTCTTCGTAAGTCTGCCCTTACTGATTTCCACTGTCACACTCGTGATTGGTGTAAAAATCAAAATACATCAGTATCTTTTCTTTTTTCGTAGACAAGTACTTCAAAGACATTTGCTTCAATATAAACTGACATTAAAAGAAAAAAACTTTTTTCTTTTGCGAAATCACTACAAGACATATCCTTCGTACCTGAAATAAAATATATGAAACGCAATTGAAATCGCATGGACTGGAATTCGTGAAAATTTTATGTTCTAATATATCGAAATCATTTACTAAGGAAACAAAATGGTTTGGTACGTAGTCTTATAGATACAAAGGCAAACACGAATAATGTGAGCGACTTCCAATAGTTAAGAATAACAGCCATTTGCAATTTTTGTTAGTGTTTAATTTTGCATTTATTACATAAAGTAATGAAACTTATGTGTGAATTAAGTAATTTAGATTTAAATTTTTATCATTTTTTTAACAGATGAGTTTTTTACGTGTCATGAACGTTGAAGCAACTGGAAAATTATTTTAAAGAATGGGAAGGAAATCGATAATGGGCCACGTGGAGGAACCGTTGTGAAATTTGGAAAACCGGAAATGAGATCTATTCACTGAAATATGAAACAAATGAACAGATAAAAAAGTGTAGCATCCAAAATTTAGGTGCATAAGAATCGAACACAAGACCACATTCATGGTACTAATGAATAATTTCTTTGTTTGCAGGCAACCGAAGTACAGTGAATGGATCTTGACAATGAGTGAGTTTAGAAGGAAATGGATCGTCGAGATCTGTTTTGTATACTAGGTGGTGTGAACTAAAGCGAAATCGTACAGCTGGTTGCCTACGTTCGCTGATGGAGGCGCGCGGTCGCAACCAACGGTACCTCCTCGCTCGCGGCGCTGGCTGTTGGCTCAGGTTTCGCGCTGCGCGACCACCGGAACAGGAAGCAAGGTCGCCAGGCACAGTATCGTTATGGCGTAGTGTTTCTACTTTCCCCGTCACAATGAAGAAAGTCTCAATAATGCGCAACTCCCAGTGGCGTAACGCGTTAGGAACGTTCGTTTTTTTCGGTACGGTTTGCACTTCTTTAAACAAGGGAATCTATAAATACGGTGAATGATTCAGAGGAGTTGCACAGAAAACATAAAGAACATTGTCATAACACAGAGTGTATTTTAGTATTTAATGCGCAGGTGACTAAATTTCTGATAAACAAACTGGTAGTCAGAAGACGATATTCACATGATACTGTTAATCAATTAGTTTTTTTTAGGAAATAGTTATAATTCAATATTTAACTTACTTCCAAAAGACTCAAAATCATCGTTAGTGGCCGGTATTGTATGTCAAATACATCGATGTATTACTACACAACGTTTAGAAATATTAGGCAAGTAAAAACAAAATAAGTAACGTATTGTAGGAAGTATGGATATGAAATTTTCAGTTTTATACGTTATGTTATCACTCACTTACTTTAATTATAGGTAAATTGGACAACCTTAAATTCATTCATTTGGTCAATAATATTACAATTATTGTAAAAATAGTGATATCACGTAAGATATGGGAGTGACAAATGCTACATAAACATTTAAAAATGAAAACATATGTATCTTTTGAATCTATCTGCTTCAGGTTGTTGAGAGTTCACAGATGTTTCATTAGTTTTTATATCTCAGTTAAAGTAATTTTTCCCGTTTTTACTCTTCACTGCAAAAAGAGTTATTCTGCATAAATTTATGAATGTTTCTGGGTGAAAAAATCGAGTAATATTATTATTTATGCACGATATTTCTGCGACATAAATAAACAACGTACCCTAGGCAAACTTCAAGTTTTACGGCTACCCCTGAAGATGGCGACGGAGGTTTTTGTCGGCGAAATATTGTGTATACATAATAATATTACTCGGATTTGTTTCCTGACAAACATTCATAAATAAACAACACCGAGAAAAACTGCGTTCATTTATAATTTATGAAGACTTAATATAAACGTATAAAAACTGTATTTGGTTCTTTCTTCCTTTTTCTCCTTTCATTTAAAGCAGAAATTTCACTCTAGCTTTCATTGTGTAAGTCAAAGCATAAAATTATAGGAATTGTTTTTTTAAAAGCACTTGAAACGCATTCGAAAGATATCAAGAGAAACTGCAGCCACAACTCATTATAACTACGTTTGTTGATGATAAAGAAATTACGGCATTTGATTTTAAATCTAAGCTGTACAGTAGAGGTAGAGTATTAGGATCGAAGTACTTTTATGTTGTATTTCATTAGTGTATGTCTCTACTGAATTTATAGGCAGTAAACATCTGTTTTTAATTCATATTTACAGTGACAGAAATTTGTGACAGTGTTTTTATGTGAGCACTACTACACTTCTCTACATAAATATTTTAATTTCGTTTAGAGTTATCACTCTCACAATTTATTGTTCAGTTGCTATCGCATGTAGGTTTTTTGAGGATCATAACAGATTACTGAAAAACTACATATTGTAATCTCTGCGTTTTGTATCAAGCACCAAAAATAAAAAAGATTTTATTTAAACTGATTTTTTGCTAAGATATGAAGTAATTTGTGATGTAAATGAGGTCATCTTTCATCTCTGATCTGACAGCATCACAACGGCACAAGATATCCATAGAGGAAAGTACAAGTGTGTTATGAGAAAGTAGTGATAGAACATTAGCTAGTTAATTGTTTGCAGCTGAAAGCAAAGATTTCATTCTGTTATAAAGTTGTGAAAAGTTCAGCTAAGACCGTGGAAATAGTGACATAATATTATGGAAATAATTTTTAATCTCGTCGCAAAAAAATCAGGCGATTATGCATTTTTCAAAACGAGCATGTAAACAACTGAATATGAAAA
Source organism: Vandiemenella viatica (assembly GCA_031002005.1). Classification (NCBI taxonomy): domain Eukaryota; kingdom Metazoa; phylum Arthropoda; class Insecta; order Orthoptera; family Morabidae; genus Vandiemenella; species Vandiemenella viatica. The sequence continues at coordinate 131,279,550 of JARYHS010008074.1, forward strand.
AATCTCCCAAGCGTAACGAAGAACTGATGTCAGAATGCGTGTCTATGTTAAAATGGGAAAGTGCGGGTGTTTGTGAGTAACGTAGGATCAGGGCAGTATTTAGGCTCTGTGGGCCCATAGGCTATATATGTGCTGCTGGCCGCCTACTCTGCTAGAGCTACACCTTGGGCCAGGTTTACGCCTGCAAGACATGACAAAAAAGAAGACAAAATAATCTGGTGCCAGTTCTCAAACGATCAATAATAACATGAGACCTGAATAAGAGAAACGTCATTTTCAGGTATACAATAATTGTATGATAATAAAAATAACGTAAGTGTTTGAAACGCAAAAGATTCTGTAAATTGCAGGTGAAAATAAATTTTATTTGATTCGGTTGTTGCAGAACCGGAAACATGAGTCTTTGTTAAGATACCACAAATAAATCCCAATGTGTTGAATGGAAGTCGCGGGGTAATCAAAAGTTAAAATGAGAACAATGCTCGTGTGATACACACCATTAGTTTGTACCCAAAGGGCAAAGTGCTACTGAAATATTTTTTATGAGTATTATGAAGAGACTATGGGAAAAGGATACGCCGTGTCTTATCCCGATATTTAGTTACCAGGTAACTTTTTTTCCTTATCAATAACGGACCGGTTAACAGAAAATAAGACCGTGTGCTTATTCATACTCTCAAATCAAAAGATTTGCAGCGTTGGGGTTATTTTCTTTTCTACAGACTGAAATTTCCATTGTAATGGCACCTTTCAGCTGAAGATGAGGATATCAAAATAGTTATCGCAAGAATTTTCTGGCCACACTACATGAAGGTTTGCAGAGGACATGCAATATTCCAAATAGTGGGTCCTTTCTGTGTCAATACAGAATGTATGTGTCTTCATAAAAATTAATATTACACCGGTGATATTATTGTATTTTCTCTTAAGTCGATTATTGGGAAGGAGTAAGAAAGGAATGATGATAAAGCTACAAGGAGAAATAATGAACAATTGGAGTCCTTCAAATATCTCGGGAGTATTGTGTTTATAATATGAGTTACGAAAATCGCAATGGCAAATGAAGCATTCAATAGAAAGAAAAACTTATTATGCTTAACTCTGGATAAAAAGCAGAGGAAGAAACTAGCTAAATGTTTTGTATGGAATGTAGGACTCTATTGGGCGGAAACATGGACCTTACGCAAAGAAGGTTTAAAGATGGTGGAAGCTTTTGAAATATGGATATGGAGGACGATTTAGAGAATAAGGGGGACAGATAAAGTAACGAATGATGATGTTCTGGAACAAGTAGGAGAGAAAAGGTGCCCTATAAAAAATATAAGAAACAGAAAAAGGAACCGGATTGACCATGAGTTGGGGAATGAATGTCTGCTTAAAACCACCTGGATCGCTTCGAAATAGAGAGAAAGGAAAAGGTCGACGAAGAAAGAAAAGGCTTGTTGATATTTTGATAAATGGAAAATATATAGAGAGAAAGAAATTGGCGGAGCAAAGGGAGGAAAGGAAGGCCGTCGCCGTAAATGGATCTACTGAATAGCAGATAACCCATGATGATGATTATTGGAAACAAGTATTATACAGTTATAGGTCTGAGAGGTTTGTTGCAACCTTCATTATAATAATTCGTAGACATACTGTTCCGTATTCAATGGGTGATGATTAAAAAAATACTTAGTGTTATCCAGTAGGATGGGGAGAACAGCTTTAAGAGAGGAGAAATAGGGAATCTGACTCCAGGCTACATTAGGATACGAAGGGAAACATTTCCTAGAAATCCATTAACTTGCAGCAATTGTGTGCACTTTGTAGCGAGTCGTGAGAACCATTTGGTGAGAAATTTCTCCCGTAGCCAGCACGAGATCTTTGGTTCAGCACTTGCACCGTGCAAGGCCAATACGTCGTGCCTCATAAACACATCCTTCATGAAATATTCTGAGCGGGATCAGTAAATCGTTTCTGTCTAAATTTAGCCGCACTGTGGAGCTAATCGATCGTTCCGAGAGAGTGGACAGGCTGCAATCACCAGCTGTTAGGCCGGTCAGCCTTTCTCCACCATTATTCGGATCCACGGCCTCAGCTATCCTCGATCCGGTGTTTCCAACATCTGTGACTTCCAAGGATAACGGCGCCCGTGATTTCCGGGGGATGGGACATATAAACTAGAAATGAAAAAAAAAAAAAACTGGCCAGTTATGCATGAAATTGTGGCTATTGCTAATGTTTTAGACAGAAACAATTTTAAATTTATCAGATATTGTTAGTGGTGACGCTATATTGAAGAGACACAACAAAGAAACTAATGTTCTTATTTGTACTTATAATAGAATCTTTTTTGTAACAGCGAATATCTGATGTACTCAGTCAAGTGGGTCGACAGCAGAAACAACATTTTAAAGATTAATTATAGTGTGTCCCATAAATAGCGATGCAAACTTTAAGAAATGGTGGTGAGCATCAAAACGATACAGAATTGCATAGGAACCCATGGCCGAAATCTTTTCCGTTCGTAGATAGCTCAGCAATGGATTTGGTATAGTGGACTAGCTGACTGACCCGACGAACTCAGGATTTGATGCGCATGGAACAACTGTCGATTCTGAGTTCACTGCTGATATCTAAGAAACTCCACGTGTTTTCAGCCGTGTCTGGAATTTCATGATCCGGAGGTGTAACGGATGACTTTAAAGTAATGGTAGAGTCTTCGAACATCTCCTCTAATATTATTCTCTACCAATATCTGCCTTGCGTCCATTGATTTCTTGTACCTTGTCTTACGTTTCCAATGACGTTTCCGGTCATGGATTCCTACGAAATTCTGAATCGTTTTGATGTCCTGTACCTCCTCTTAAAGTTTGTTTGTCTATTTCTGGAACATCCAGGTCGTACAGGCTTTCTCAGGAAGGTATCAATACACTGTAGTGTGTCCTGAATTCACTAAATTTGAATTATCACTAGGATTTTTTTTTTCATTTCAATGCACTCGTGGTAAAGCGTAGATTTCCACATTTGTTGTAGTCTAAGTGATGTCTGATATCCCATATGTACTCGATGCAGTAATTATGAAATCATATTTATTAAGTGGTTTGGTTCCGAGGATGCATGGCAAGATACTGCATTTAAAACAATTTTTATGACACGACTTTACCAAATAAGTCATATATAATATAAGAATTATTGAATGATTCTTGCAAAACTTTGGTCCATAACTATTCAATCCACCATACAGTTGCTGCAAACGTATCATTGAAATTTCTGGCACTAATTTCTGGCAATACGGCTTTTCTCAAGGCGGCATTAACATGAAACTGAAATAAACTTATTTAATATGTATCCAGCATAGCTATGGCTCTACTAATAATGTAGTCATGCTTTTCTTGTCGTCAGCTAAGTAAAGGTTAACATCGCCAGTATATTCTAAATGATGCGATCTTTAAATGAAAACTACACTTTGCTTCTGAGCTTAAACCAGCCGGGAAGAAACAAAAAAAAATTATTATCACTGACACAGGCAGTGATATCCTGAATGGTGAAATGTTTCGAAGATATTACAATTTATACTCAATCCAACTTGGTGTAACCATCATTCGTAAAGGGCTACATTGTGAAGTTAAAGGCGTACTTTAAGTTAATTAGTTAAGCATATAGAGATCAATAACTACAATATTTAATACTTAGAAGGAAACATTTTTTCGTCAGAAATGGGGTGATACAGTTTTCTGACTTTTTACTAATAATTATTGTCGGATGTTTTAGATGATTTTACGTAGAATCCATTTCGTGTTCACATTTTAAAAATTTCTTTATATCTTTACAGCAGTCATAAGTGTGACATACATTTGCGAAAAACTTCACAACTATTAACTAAAACAACCTATGTTCTATGTTCAATGAACTTGCCGGGTAGTTCTTTCGCTACTGCAATGATGGAGCCATTGACTGCGTGCTCCCTACCCTTGAAAGTAACTAACGGTGGTCTTCCAAAAGGATAAAAAATTTATTTCTCTATAAGCAACCATTATTGCGCTGAAAAACACACTCAGTTGTAAACTGTCTAATTCTCGACAATTCTGTTGTAAGAGACGCTACTTCTGGACCGACTTGGTTGCCTAAGACCGATTATTACGCCACTCGATCTGGTAGGTTGTATGAATGTTCGTTTGGGCCAACTAGGACCACGTTAAGCCTTTGTTTAGCTTGAATTTTGCTGTGGATACACATCGTGTTACAACTAGGACTGTTAGCCCTAGTGGGGACTTACAGTTAAACGTGGAATCAGAACCTCGGAACTTCCTGGCGTAGCTCATATGATCAAACACAACTCCTTTCTAAATTCCTGTGCCTACCAAGATTCCAACCCGGGATCGGAGCAGCGAACGTTCTGAAAGCAAGCCCTTAACCATTGAGCTACCAGACAGCTCGTAGGTCGTTGTTATTAACAATTGTGGCCTACCATTTGGACTTAAGAAAGGCAGAGTAAACATTAATATGTCAACATTTCTCTCTTTGCCGACAATACAACTAGCTAAAAGAAGGCTACCTCCGACGTCTTTTTATATCCTGCCAGCGACTAAGGTCATTAAGGACAATCTTTCCTAAGAGTGCCAAGCGAGTTTCTCCACGTGTTCGGCAACTGTGTCATCTTTAATGGCAACGAGGTTTGTGATATCCCGTTATTTAATACGTATTTATGAGTGTGAAATTGTGGGCTGTCTAAGCATTCGCGTAGGTGAACCAGATAAAATCCTGTTATCGTGAGTATTGGTATGGTATACGGTATTAGCATTAGAAGTAGAGCCTATACTACCACCTGAAGAAGCTCAGCATAGAACAAATTACTATTTTCTTAGAGTATAAAATTGTAATTGTGTAAATGGAACAAATATCAGAGTCGATGGCTAATGATGAATCTTGGTTTCAATAACTAGTAATCCACACATGTCTCCATTAATACTTGACGAAATGTCAATACAGTCATTGAATCGATTGCATGTACTGTTCTGGATTTATATTAACGCCTCTATAGTTTTATGTGAAGCGCTGGAAAGCCTGAATATTTTTCACTATTCTGGATAAAGTAGTTTGCATCTGAGTGTAGTCGACATTTTGTTGCCTAATGGAGTCGAAATGAGTGGTTATGATAGAGGCAGGTGTCTTGAAACCAGAGAAAATATTGACTTCAACTGCCCTATCTCTGTGAAGCAGTGAGCCATAATGTGGACCAACACGTTCAGAGAGTGTAGGGAAATTTAATCTGTACTTCAATAATGAAACAGCAATAACAAAATCAGTTGTTTGCTTCTTTCACAATATTATCTGCAGCACACACAAATGTTTTCAAACGGCGTTATTCGTGTCTGATTTTCTTTTGTCTTCCTTCACGTGAGTAGGAACTCTATTTTGATATTCTGATATATGGTTTTATTTGTTTGTGTGAAAATTTTGATGCCATGATATTCTGTAATGTTCGACTTTCTTTCATTTTGTCGCTGTTCATTGTGTCAGAATGTATTTTTGTTTGGTTTCTGCTTTACGATTCGTCGACATCGTGATCTTATGAGCAAGGAGAAGAGAAAGAACGGGAAAGTGTTTGGTGATGATCATTTGAAGGAACCATGTATTCATTCATCTGGAGTGATTTCGGGAAATGATCGAAAACCAAAACTTTTCTGGCTTAACCGGAGATCAATAAGAGTCGTGGTCAAAGATCTACGTTATACTAAGGAGTTTTGATAATTTTAACAGGCAAGGATTCCCACCTCACTAGAATTCTAGAATATCAGTACTGAGATCTGCAGTTGCTTGACACCTGCAAAGTATTTACGGCCAAACAAATTCCATTGCCGACTTTAATCATAGGAAAATACGCACGTGCTATTCTAATTTTTTAAAAGTGAAACAACGGTAGTTTTTAACGCAACAGCCATTAGAAAGTATCCACCACAATCATATTTCCAAACAATATGAATTATGGTGTTATTTAATTTACAATGATGCTGACCTATATCACTTTGAGTCAATGAACAAAAGTTCAGCATGTTATGGTTGTAAATAACCTCTCTTGGTAACACTAATAATTAAACACAAATCTTTACTTTTAGACTGCAACTACTTGTTTTTTTTTTTTGTAATTTGCCAAAAACGGAATGATCTACTGACAAAGTGTCTACAGCTGTTGTTCAATATTGTTTTTATAGTCTCTTGCAGATCTGCCCACACACTGAATGCTGTCAGTAACATTAGACCAAAAGTTTAAACCAGGTTTTAAGTGATATCACATCCATGTTACTAGAGTAATGCATTGAATACTCTTCACAAACCTATAGCAGTTGCTACACATTCGTACTGTCTCTTACATCGTTTATGACCCCAATTTGAACAAAGCGTGATTAAGAATAGGTTTAAGCTAGACAGAGAAAAGTGTAAAAGTCTAATACTGAACTGTAAGTTTTATTTCTGGAAGGAGGTGCGTGACACTTTTAGTGAATGACATTTTTTTGCTGTCATCATTCTCCAGACTGGTTTGATGCAATCCTCCATCTCTTCCTATCTCGCGCTAGCCTTTTTATCTCAACATACCCCTTACAACCCAAGTCCGTAATTATCTGCTTCATATATTGTAATCTCCGTGTTCCTCTGCTGTCCTTACCTTCGACTGTTCCCTCCAAAGTTAACCAACCCTGCATGTCTCAAAATATGACGTACCAACCTGTCTCTTCTTTCTTTAAGACTCTTCCACAAACTTCTTTCCTCACGTTTCATTCCGAAAACTCGTTCGTTTCGTACTTTATCCGTCCACTTAATTTTCAGAATCTTTCTATAGAACAACATTTCAAGTGCTTCAATTTTCCTTCTTTCTAGTACTCCTAAAATACATGCTTCGCTGCTATAAAGTGATGTGCTCCACACACAGAGTTTTGAAAAGTTCTTTCTGAGTCCTAGATCAATATTTGAAACTAAAAGATTTCTCTTTTTCATGAAAGATCTTTTTGCTACTGCTATTCTGCTTTTAACATCTTCCTGCTTCGGCCATCAGTTGTAATTTTACTTCCTCTGTAGAAAAATTCACTAACTTCTTCTATCGCATCCAATCCTATTTTCATATTTAATCTACTGTTATTGGTATCATTTCTGTTACACGTCATCACTTTTTGGTTTACACGTAGGTACGTGCTAGAAACGAGTGGACACTGCGCCGGCTGACCGGTTTAGTGGATGAAGGTCCTGAGCCCCAAGGTGAAGGGCGATGGGCGGTCCTCATGACGTACATCTTCCGGTCGCTTTCAGGTGAAAGTGCGTGGGTCATACTGTATTATGAGAGGAAGTCTAATGTACTCCACAACGAATGAACCACACAGGAAATTACCCGTCGTGGACGGCAGCTATTAAATCCATCACGGGATTAGATACAGTACGTATACGGATCTGATGTAAATTTCGTACTCAAATTTGCATTTCCGCTGGTCGCTGATCGTAGTTTCCGCTGAGAAATCGGAGGTAACTGCCGTGGGAAAACAAGCTTCCAGCAAGTTCAGAGTGACTGATACACTCTTCCCAGTCGCTTGCGAGCTATACAACAAAAGTAAGTAAGCTAACCACTGAGCGGGATCTGTGATACATTTGTCTGTCGTAACCGCAATTAAATTGATTGTGAAGATTTTTTGTTTCCTGAACTCGACTGTATTTTTGTCGAAAGGACATAGATTGAATAAATCGTTGTCCGTAGTTTGCAATCTGTTTTTCAGTTTCGTTTGAGTGCACTTATACTCATTTTCTATGTATGGGTCGAAATTTAATGTACACAAAAGTATATGGCACTCTAAGCAATCTTAATATGTGCAAAATATAAATTGCAATAAGTTAATTAATAACATCAGTTTAAATTGGTGCTCAGAGTTCCGTGGTCATTGTCGATGTTATCTTGGTTGTTCTGGTTGAACCGCGTCAATTTATCAAAACCTAACGTTTCGGCCATCATTTTGCGGCCTTCTTCAAAGGTTTTCATAAATTGACGCGGTTCAACCAGGACAACCAAGATAGTAACATCAGTTTAAGATCAACATGTGTTTATCATACGACTGTACTAACTTGTCCCAACGTTACTTGGTATTAATTATATTCCTTGGCTACAAGGGAAAACTTTCCGTCTGCGTTTAACCTGAAATCATATGCTAATTTATCGTCATGTCACTATTTATCCTTCCAAACATTGCTCCTACAATTTTGCATAAAATGGATCGAAACCTGTAACGCACCCACAATCTTTTCATCCGCCTCCCGTCTTCGAAAAGCTACGAAACCAGGTACCTCATCATATCAGTTCCTTATAGTGTCCTACAGTAATTTTATTTTACGTCCATAATGATCCAAGATCTCTTAACCAAGCGCACTTGCGTTACATTCCTAGAATATCCACTCACCAAACTTTCTGAAATATTCAGGATCCTGGAATCGTTTCTTACCACACAAAAAAAAGTAAAACGTAAAAAAAAAAAAAAAAAACTTTTTTTTAAAAAATATTTGAAAATCAGTGTACGCAATCAGTAAATGAATAAACATTGTGGATATTAATGAAGCTGGAAAGAAAATTTGACAGAGTGAAAATATGAGCGTATTATCAAACTAATGTCGTAGACGAAGAAGCAAATTCTTCATGAGGCTGTATGAGAAATGAGGTCGCAGTGAGCGTAACTACTGTGCATTCACCACGAGTAGCAGAGCATGCAGTTTTGCTTAATTCTCCTCACTTTCGAAGTCACTTCCGCTAACATACCAGTAAAGCTGTTACTGCATCCATGAAGAGATATGCTGACAAGGCTTATACGTGACCTATTTATATGAGGGCTATTGTTTGTTTTATGAGCAGTGCAACTCTGTGAGAACCCGTCCATGCGTTGGATCTCCACAGTGAGATTGCACCGCCGTCTGGCTTCCCTCTGCTGCAGTGTTTCGTCATATTCTCGACTGCGAGAAAACTCTGGTGCAAGAGTTGCAACCTGGAAACGATGGAAGCCAGGAACTGGCTTAATGTTTATGCTATCAGAATCATCATGTAAACTGAAACTTTTTGAGTCCAGAATTAATATTTTTTTGGCATTAGGTAGCGGAACTGTGTGTGTAATTGGGGGTTTTTACTCTTTTAAGATAGATTTGCTCATGGGCTCGAGTCTTTTCAAGAAAACCGACCGTCTGGTATGCTTTTCAAACATTCATTAATTATTCAACTACTAACAGCGATAAGCTGAAGATGCCCTTTACGGTCACGTATCTATCAACATAAAAAAATCCGGAATGTCCATCCTAACTCCTCGGGATTCGAGGTTCACCTAGTAGACACAAAATTGGATGTTTTATATGATCTTTGCGAAATAAATGTCAGTCGATAGTCTAAATTCGCCTAGTATTGGTGTGAAGTGAGATGGGAAACAACAATTAAACAGCTGGCTGCGATAATTTTTTACTTTTGGTTTAACGCCTTGTGGACGTCGAGGGTAAGAAGTAGGGCAAGGAACTGGAAGGAATCCGGCCATGGCATTTTGGAGGAACCATCTCGACATTCACTTAGATTGTTCGAAAAACCATGGAAAACCGAAGTCTGGATGCCCGGACGGAAATTCGAACCTGCGTCTTCCTGATCCAAATATAGATCGCTCACTGAGGAAAATATGTAAGAGACGTTCTATAGAGAGAGGTTGAGAAAATACATTTTCCCTAACAATCGTTACAGTCAATTGTACGAATATAGCAGTGCTTGATTTTATTTTGTATCTAATTGATTCGTCGAAGATTATTATCTGACAATATATGTCATTACGGTGTATGCATTCATGGGATCTGACTAAGAGCATGTCCTCATTACTGACAACAGTTTTTAACGCATTTGGGAAACAACGCCCCATCTTGTCTTTTACAAAGTTCGTATAGTTTCTTCCTAAACACATCAACTTTTTAAAGAAGTATGAAAATTAATTAGAGATTCTTCACGTAAGATACACTTGTCTAACTGCCCATACTCCATGAGCTCTGCGTACAGGTTTGGGCCTTAACGCAGCGTTTCGTGGAACAATCTAGAGATCAGGAGTTGTGAACCACCATCTTTCCTATCTCACCAGAACAGTTCTAATGGTGAAAATTTCGTCCATCACCGAGTTCGAAACAGCTAACTCCACGCCATGTGCCGAATTACAACACGATGCCACAACAACCTCAGGCAACAGGGTGGGCTTTACAGTAGAAACAGGTTGAAGAAAATCGAGAGATAAATTTCCTATTTACCAAAGGGCGGCAACAATCATATTTTTGTTCTGAACATGGCAGAAAAGTTTGTGTCACTTGACATGATTATTTTTCATTAAGTTCTAATGACTACTTCTCGGTACGATAATTATAGAGACCGAGCGGGGTGGTGTAACGGTTAGCGTTCTCGCCTCGCATTCGGGAGGATGGCGGTTCGAATCCCCGTCCGGGCATCCAGATTTGGGTTTTCCATGGTTTCCCAAATCACTCCAGGCAAATGCCGAGATGCTTCTTTCAAAAGGCCATGGCCGAATTCCTTCCCATTCCTTGCCCCCATCCTTGCCCCCCATCCTTGCCCCCCATCCTTTCCCGTCTCTAAAGACCTCGATGTTAAAAAGAGACGTAAAGCATTTACAAAAAAAAATAATAATAATTATAGTATACGTACTACGAGACTTAATTGCTAGCATTATCCTTGAAACATTTTTCTTAAATTACTTTAAATCCATGGTTTACTGCACACGACTCACCACGATTATTATCTGAGATAGGGACTCGGTTAACAACTAAATTAAACAAGCCCAACTTGTTTGTGTTTTTTAGCTATTACGAAAACTTAGAACTTGTTTAATTTAATTGTATAAAGTTACTGCCTTATTGACGTAATAAGATCCTGACAACTAATTTTTTTATTTTCGTGAGAATTTGCTCCCATGCCAAATATTGTATTAAATTGTTCAGAAGTATTTTGTTTATGTGAGCAGCATGGGAAATATAGGACAAATTATAAAAAATCCTGGCCACATAGTCTTCTTATCTACACAGTTCTGGATATGCTTACTCGCTTCAGCGAAGCGGAAAATCTACATCCGACGTCGCCGCACGTCCACGACGGACACGTCCCACGTTAGAAAGCGAAGAAGTGTTCCCGGTCGGTGAAGCGGGCACAACACTGCTGTTGACTATTCGCCCGAGTGAAAACAGAACGCCTAGCGATGGGTCGACGCGTTTCTCGCGGTAATATCACTGCTCATCCCATCTCACCTGCTGAGTCCGTCACTTTCGATGCCCGCGGCATTAACAACCAATCTTCCAAACAAGTGGGAAAGGACGCAGCGACCGACTTACTGTCGTCCGCAGCGGTTCGCAGACAATGCGTCTGCCGCCACCATTCCCAGAACGTACAGAAGAAAGGAAAAGTTTCACTTTTGCAGAAGATGGTAGAACGTCAAATTACTGTCAACAATAGAAATAGGCACACTATGACTCCCACTGAAATGGTGATTATTCCACAGTATCTACTAGGATTTGTTCATTTTCTGTGATTTCGTTATATAATAACCAAAACGACTTACTCATCACCCACTATACTGCGGATAAGGAGACTGTAAAAATCCTGAACTTGACGCTTAAAGTTTTTTGCCGGAATACTCTGATGAATTTTCCCTTGTTGGTATGAACATACGGAATCAATGAAGTGCTCTTTTGACTGCCAACATGAATTCTGAAGATGATCGGAAGTCAGTGGAAACAAAATCAAATGAATAGAGCCACCCATAAGGCAATAAAATGTTCTTATCTGGATAAATGATATATTTGATCTCCTTGTACTAATGCAACGCGCGATTATTCTATAACCGTATTACAACGTGATTGTAAACCATTTCTTCTGCATTTGGTCGTTAAAACAATAATTATTATTAAATAAGTACGTAAATGCAATTGTTGTTGGATTTTATTTATTCTCGGAGAAGTTTTTTGTACACTGTTCTTATTTACAATTCGGTTTTGAGGTGTGATAGTTGGTCATAAGGTTTCAGCTGCATACAAGGAGTGTAATTATTTATAATATTGCGAGCATCATGCTGGCTGAGGATGCATGTGATCAACTATTAAACCACAAAACAAAAATATAAACAAAAACAGTGAACGCTTAATACACCTCGACGAGAGGCGAAACCCTTCAGGGAATAAATAAAATTCCAACAACAGTTCCACTGGCGTACGTATAACATAATAATTGCTATTTTTAAAGCGATTTACATTTCAGGTCACAACTAGTTAATCAGACACAACAGAAGATTATATGTTAGGGCGATGGATATCGAAAAAATTTTCACACAGCTCAAGAGACGAAAATACTTGTAGATTGAGTTTAAAAACAACGACGTTTACGCTATAGCTTACTGAGACAAATACAGAATTTTTTTTAACTAAAATGACTACTAAAATCGTGAAAATTAGTCTCAATACGTGAGATACACAACTAATTGGCAAAAATTCAGGTTTTTACTTTACCTTGCGCATATAGAAATAACGTAGTTCTGAGTGTGTTTACAGAGTAAGAAGATAAACGTTTTTTGTAACGAGAGTCGTTAATTTAATCTGGTATTATTTTCTCAGCAGCGTGTGTCTTTCTTTCCCTATTTTACTTTCTACTAAGGCATACAAATTACGTGTGATCTTCTTAGCCCTAACTTGTGCAATCTAAGGCGGAAATTTTCTCAGCGTATGTATTGCTGTACTACTTGTTTCAGAATATCAGTAATCTATCTGTCAGATGAATATGCCTTGATGACTTTTCTGAAAATAACCTAACAAATGGCGCCAGATACGAATAATTGGTTTAGCATTTGTCAAGAACACATTCAGCTATTATCGAGAAAGAACAGTACTAGAAATACAGAATAATTCTTGTTGTTTTATTATCTGCAATTAAATCATGTAAGGAGCTGATATTTCTGTAATGTAAGCATCACATCGGTCTGTCAGTGATACGGTACTAGCTGCTGTATACTAAACATTAAGTTAACGGTAAAAAAAGAAAAAAATATAACGAGCTTAGAACAGCCGTCATGAAAAAGAGAAATCTTTTAGTTTCAAATATTGATCTAGAAATTAGAAAGAACTTTTTAAAACTCCATGTGTGGAGCACAGCACTTTACGGTAGCGAAACATGGACTTTAGAAATATCGGAAAGAAAGAAAATTGAAGCGTTTGAAACATGTGGTGCTATAGAAGAATGCTGAAAATTATTTGTCCAGACAATGTAAGAAATTAACGAGTTCTGGAAATGATGGGGAGAAAAGAAGTTTATGGAAGAAGCTTACAGAAAGAAGATACAGGCTGGTAGGTCATATTTTGAGACATGCTGGATTGGTTAATGTGTTAGTGGAGGGAACAGTCGAAGGTAAGAACTGTAGAGGAAGACAGAGATTAGAATATATGAAGCTGATAATTGAGGACGTGGGTTGTAAAGGGTACGTAGAAATGAAGAGGTTAGCACAGTATAGGAAGGAATGGAGGATTGCATCAAACCAGTCGAAAGACTGACGACAGCAAAAAAAAAAAAAAAAAAAAAAAAAAAAAAAAAAAAAAAAAAAATCTGGAAATCGATATAATTCTTTGATTATTGAATTAGTTACATGAAATCCTCTTTCAAAGTATTGAAAACTGAAAGTGGAATTTAGACTTGTTTGTTGACGAATCCTAAAATACATACAGCGATAAAGACATAACGACCACATGAATTACGTCATAATCACTCATAACAATTGAATGAGATTCAACTGAAATATTGAATTCAGAATTTTTTAACGTTTTAGGAACACTTTCTACAGAATCACGCAGTTTTTTAAACTTACCTGAAAAATAGGGCATTTTTTTTTTTTGTAATCATCGAAGGAAAGTTTTGGGTGAAACCACGTTTCTGTCTTCAGAAGCAAACATTTTAACAGGTATAAATATTGTTATCCTTACGCCAGGCTGGCCTTCTTGAACCACGTTATAACTCATGTTTTATAGGAAACGAGAGCAGAGCAACATTCTGCAACCTGTTGACCTTGCTCGACGTATGAACGGTATTGAATAGGCATGTGATCCAGCACGGCGCCTGTATCGTCGCTACCAGCCACGCATCACAGCATTCGGTGTCCAGAATTTACATCACAATACTCGCCAAGAACAATCGGCCAGGCTTCTTGTCGCCAGGTTAATGAAAGCTTCATTCCAGGGACATGATTGTTCAGACGCAGCTATTAACATTCAATCTGCAGACGTAATTGGGAGGCTCACTAACAGGATGATTTGCCTTCACTTATACCATTAAGGTGTTGGGAATTGCCAACAATGTTTTCAACCATGCTACTTTTCACTATGGAGCGGAACGGAAATATATTTTTTCGGTTGTGTTACTACTAAAGTGCATTATCTGATGTATTTAGAAAAATAAAATAAGGAGATAAATCCAACGGCATAATTCCCTGAAAAAAAACTTCTAGCAGATGTCACTGAAACAAAAAGTTTCGTTCACTAAGACAGAAGGATAAATGCTTAGCCAGCGTGAAGAAGAATTTTAAAATGTTTTATGCATTTTTTTATAGCAATGATGCCCTGCGGATAATTATCGATTAGGGCAAACGTGAACAACGATGGGTCGATTTGCATGGCGATTTCCAGCCCATTTACCTTAAACACATATGCAAATCCTACGATAGTAATACGTTTACGACCATCCAGAGCAAATTTAATGTGATGCGACATAAGTATTTTTCTACATCGCCAATTTGATACACTTTAAGGGTACAATAGAAATTGAGGAATAACTTTCATTTCACCATAATATCCATATATCGTTACTAGAACCAATCACATATCTCTTTCACATATCTCTTTCTGTCTCAAGAAATACACATTTATTAAGTAGAAAACACTAGTGAGGAGAGCAAGTTTTATATGTTTTAGGTACTGACAATTACAACTCAATCTCTTCCTTGAAGAAGTTATTATTTCGAGCTGTGTGAACTCAGAGCCTCTTCCATCTCTGTGGTTTCCCATTTTTCACCTTCATCCTTTCTGTTCCTCTATTTGCTAAGTTCTACATGTTTAAGATCTGGTCATCTTTCCCTTGGTCTGGTGTCCTACACATCTCGTCGTAACCATGCACTCCATACTCTCCATATTCTGTCAAATGCAATGCGTTTCAAATCATAAAAACATCCAAACACTGATATTTTTGTATCTTCTTATAAGTCGTCTTTACTTTTTTTTTACACTGTCTTGTTTTTTGATCACCATCCTCAGAAAACACATCTGTGCACTTTCTAATCTGCCATTAATGCTCTATTATTATCATTATTATTATTTTTAAGATTGTGCATGTGATTAGTAATACGATTCTATGAATGCAAAGTACAGGATTTTTCTGGTTTCAGGCAACCACTTTCTGTCCAAATGGAGTGAGTTCATTTAGTGGGATGTATTGATCGAATTCGATGAAGAACTGGAAATTCACAAAATAGAATAAAACAGAAGATTAAAAGGCCTAGCTGCAATTATCTAACAAAATACAGTACCCTTTCTTTACTTAGGAGTAGGAGGTAATCGACTATCATTTCAGTTTCCGAGACCACTGTCAAAGTTACTAATTCTTCCGGGATTGCATTGCATCAGATTATTCGTGTCTGACATTTCAGCTACTATTTTTGGGCAATTAGTGAAAAGTTAACATCTGACAGCCGAACATTTTTCTTTGCGTAATGCACAAGTAGCTGTTGTAACCTCAGATATTAACGAAGTGGTTTGACGCTGTTCGGTAAGTGAGGATTAACCCACTTTACTTCCAACTCAACTTCCAGAAAATATTTTATGCATAGTTGTGTACACTATTACTTTATAAAATCAAAGCAATTTAAAAAGTGGATTGTTTATAAACAGACCGCACTGGCTGATATAATCACTGAAATAATACGGCCCAGTTATCGCTAATAATTTCTACTGCAGCGAACCATAAAGTAAAGATTAGAGATAGAAATACTTTTTTTTTACTGAAAAGATAAGATTTGTTTTAGACTTCTTCAAGGTCGATATTGGCCGCTTCGTTGCTAAATCTAAACCAAAGAACCAAAGAAGAAATGAAACTGGAAACTTCTACGTCTTTAAAATTGTTTGTAAATGAGTATCACACAGTACCGATATTGTATAACAAATTTGTAAACTATTTTATGTTAACTGATAGGTTATACCATTTTTATTTTTACCGTGGAAAACAATCTCGCTACTACAAGTGACATTAGCAAACATCGCCTGTAGAAAATTGTTCTCACTCGTGTTTCTCCAGCACCGTAACTGAAGCAAATACTGCGCAACGAATGGAAGCCGTAAATGACTTTTCGCTAGTGTCACACCAAAAGCTGTTGCGTACAGCTTTCGGTTGTGTTACAAAAGCCTGTAAGAAACACATTGCGCAGGAATGCCTGTTTTTTTATGGGTGTACGTGGTTATTAGCCCGTTGAATGGTGCCGTAGACAATGAGGGGGCGCCATAATTACGCACTGCCTGGAGCTGATGGATATCATTCACTTTATCGTTAATTATAGAGGTTACCATCGTTTCTGAACCAAGGAAGAGGGAACTAAAACTTGTATGTTCGGGAACTAAAACTTGTATGTTCGAGACCTACTCTCAGGCCTTTGCCTCGAAAAAGGGAGTGGACTTGTAATATCTGCGTTGGTAGTAATACTTCATGGAAATAAGATTTAATCTTTTTATGTTTACACTATATAAAATTGCAGTTCACGAAATCTAAGATCAATATTAACCCACATTACGAATCGTATAGCGGTAATTCCGTAAACAACTAAAGGATTTGTGGTCTTACAGGTTACTGCAACAACTATAGGAATAGAAAAAGTTCTATGTGTGGAACTGAAATTTTTAAAGGTAATCCATTACTCCGTGCATATTACCAGATACTAAAACAATTAATCTAAGAAAACTTGTAGTTTGGAGATAGTTTTCAGTGGAACTGTCTTCGTTAAAAAGTTCCCGAAAGATTACAGAACTAAGCATAATCTACATCATGCCTGTGAAGTTAGTTTCAAATACCCGTTACTATTTCAAAACCACTGCTTGTCGTTACTAAAGTTTCTGTAAGTTGATTCCATTAACTGGAACACGCTTTACAGCATATATTAGAATTAGACATCTGACCTATGAATCAGATTTGATTTAGGGGTGTGTGAAGGCACACAATGCAGGCATCCTTTTATATTTTTAATTCCAGGCATTGAGATGCAGGTAGTCGGAGAGTACCTGGAGTCCTTCAGCAGATCCGAATCACTTTGGTAAATAATATTAGTGACATAATCACATATCTTGTATCACTTTAGACATATTCATCTGCGAAGATCGATGTACACATACCATCCATATAGTTCTTACTCCTTTCTCCCGGAAAAACTCAAACACAAAATTTTCTTTCAAGCATGATTTTTTTAGTAGGCATATAAAGAGTAGCAGAGGTAATATAGTGTAGATAATAGTACACTGACACAAACTTAACACACTTCAATAAACAGTAAAGCCTTGGTCCACTTAAATTTTTCAATTATTCTAGAGCCTGAATTTATGAGGCATAGTTAGCGCCAGAAAGATCAGTATGAGACGTGGTTTTTGAAGTATACTACACGTACCTGTGTGTGCTGCCTCATGGTGAGCGTGTGGGTATGGTCAGTGCGTGGTCGTTGTTCGAGCGGCGTCGACGGAACAGACAGTAAGCGCGCGCGACGCCCGCCCCCCCTTTATAAGGTGCCAAGAGAGAGAGAGAGCGGCCCTGCAGCGAGCGTCACAGCCGACACGCACAGCGATTGGACAGTTCTGCAAACCTTCCCTCCCTGTCGCTGTGGGGCACTGACATAACTATACGAAAAAAATGTATAAACAAATTAACATCATCTGAAGTATTCCAAAGAAAACAGTACAACGAACTTATCCAAACAAATGAAAGGTGGGGTACTGCACGACTTTCTTCACTTGTACTAATCTGTCGATATTTAATTTTACTGCTTTAATGTAATGTCTTCTTCACGTGCCTCACTATCTTTACAGAAAAGTCGCCACAAATTAAGTTTAAATCGCCGAAGTAGGAGACGCTGCGGAACTGAAGAATCCCTCCAGCACCGCAAAGAGATCATGTCAACTAAAACACTTTAGTTTTGTCATGGAGGTTGTGGTTAGGTTGAAATGCGGACTGGACCAAGAGAATTATTTTTTTCTTAAATTTCGTTCGGTGGCAGCTATATTGGAAATGTTGTATTTGTTGGTATCTGATCGCGTCTTATATATATATATAATTTCTGTTTGTGAATTTCATGCGACTTTTTACAACGGATAAAAGTTGAAACGCCAAGAAAACATTACAACAAATGGATTAAACCAACATTTAAAAAATTTAATTAAACTTGTGGCCTGGGTAACCTGAAGAAGACATTATAGCAATGCAATTAAACCAAATTTCAACAGGTTTGTACTATTTTCCGGTAGGTGGAGAAAGTCGTGCAGCCCCTGAAAGTTGTTTAACAAACGGATGTAACGGAGGTAGTTAAACAGACAGCTGTAATGAAAGTAATAGTTTATTCCCAGGAAGTACTGATAGTGTGGCCGCTGAATGATGATGGAAGTTAAAAACACACTTTCCTCCTATGTAGCGGTCGTTCAACCCACTCGCAGAAAGTAAGCGTCCATATCTATCTATGAACAGTGTAAATTGTGTTTGCATGATTGAAAAATTGGAAATGCGATGCTATAGAAGGATGCTGAAATTATTTTGATAGATAAAGTACAAAATGAACGTGTTTTGGAAATGATGGATGAGGAAAGAAATTTGTGGAAGAGTCTTACAGAAAGAAGAGAAGACAGGATGATGGGTCATATTTTGAGACATGTGGGTTTGGTTAACTTGTTAGTGAAGAGAACAGTCGAAGGTAAGAACCATAGAGGAAAAATACTGAAGCGAATTTAATGAATGGAAAACCAGGTATGCCTAAATTTGAAGTGGTTTTGTAACTCCAGTGGTTAAATATATGTCATGAAATCTACTGCAGGTCCCTGTCGTTCACATAAGCTCAACATGTCAAACCAGACTTTACACCTTGGTGATGGACGCTTTGTCTGTCTAAAATACACTATGAACGCTCCGGAGAAACAGAAATAAACAACTAGATTTTGTACTTCTGGCTTACTTCTTGTATAGAGCTTCTTTTATAAGAATTAACAGCTGAGCGGATAGCTAGATAGAGATAATCGTCATACCGTCTAACCGTTCAAAGCAATTCCCAAAACTTGTAGTTTGAAGATAGCGAAATTGTCTTCGTACCGAAACTAAGCATAAACTGTGTCATACTTGTCATAACCGCCCTGGTATATAGAGCACGAACGGTTTGTGACAAAGAAAACCGTGCGGATGAATTGTACATCTCCAGAGAACTTTCTCGAGTAATGGTTACGATGTCGCCAGTTAAGAAAGAAGGAAGACGGACAGACAGAGCGAGTTAACACCAGGGGCCTTTCCTTCCTACCGTCCGCGCATTGACTAAGTGCTAAAATAGGCAGAATGTTGACCAAACAGGAAATCAAGACAATTTTCAGAGCGTTAAAGATGACCTGGGAATACGAACCCTTGGTGTGTGTTACATACCATGTGAATGTACCCTACAAACGCAGCGTATATTGTGATGTGACGTATCGAGCACGCAAGTAATGATCGCCTGGGTAAGGAAAAAAAAAAAAAAAAAAAAAAAAGCGGTGGTCGAACATAATGTCCAAAAGAGGATAGAAGAAACAAAATTTTAGCCCATGACAGAAATTTTTGACACAGCATAATCTCAAAAGCTGTTGAAATCAGAACAGTGACTTTTTAGTCAATAGGATATTCGCTACCAAATTAGTGAGGTCTGGAACCCAGCGATCAATATGTTGTAGCAGCAACGCGTCGGTAAGGGACAGAAGAGTAGACGATGGCGTCGCCTTGATTCGACTTTGTCTTCGGCCGTTGCCCCGGCACTGCCAAAACAAGCAGTTACTACGCCAGTGCGTTAGCAGTTGGCTGAAAATGAGGTCAGTGATTGGTTCCATTGAAACGTCCCATGAAAGTGACGATTTAACGTGGGTGGATGCCAGAGAGCATTTTATCGATCCATCCAATTGTTTTTGTGTGAATCGCACTCAACGATACAGAATTTTCTACTCGCAGTTGAGATGTTTGCAGCGAATTATATACAAAGCGGAGTTATAAATTTATTACATTTTTTATACAATAAATAGTTTAGAAGTCTTGTCGAAAACAATTTTCTCTATAAATTGTCTCACAAAGCCAGAAAGGCAAAAAATGCAGAGCGTGATCGATCCTTATTGATATGGCATAAGAAATTTCACAGGTTGCATGTGTTATGATGAGAAAGCTTTTCACCAAAGACAGGATTGGTGAAGGTGGTAGAAGGATGCCCCGTAAACGGCAGCATCGCCTCTGAACTCATAAGGTGGGAATTAGGGCCGATGATGTTTTAAAAAATATCGGATTTTCGAGATATTGATATTTTTAAAAGTATCAATATCGAGTTCGATATTTCGAAGAAAAAGTATCAATATATCAACCCTATTTCATTTAAAAAATTAAAAATATTAAAAAAAAAACAATGTAGAAATAGGGGCAAGTCTTGCAACTATTTACTAGTAAAACGTTGTGAATCAAGAATTCAATTTCTGAAAGACAATCGTTTTTCAAGGCATTTTTTTAAATAAATGTAATGGAGCCTATACCACAGAGACCATTTCTTCAGCCACCTACTTTTACATTATATGAATTTTTCTTTCAACCCTCTTTCTCAGTTTTATGAAACTTGTTTAGCTTCTAACTTTATAAGTTATATGTGTTGTGTATTACTGACTCCATTAACTTCAAATGAAAACATTCGCACTCCTTTATGCTGAAATCAAGTGCTAATTTATGGTCAAGGCCGTCTCTTCCCCATCGCCTATTACCCTTAATTCTTCTCCCAATATCTATGCAGGCACAATTCCTGCCTCTCAATATCCCCATTAAAAGTTCTGTATAGAACTTAAATCTTCCATCCAACATACCCACACAGAACCCTGCATAGGGCCATCATAGCCTTGGCTACAACATTAAGACATGTGATTCTTTTGCTGCACTCATATATTTCTTTTATTCATTGTCATTTTTAATCTTCTTGGTAACCTATTTTCATACTTTAATCATTGCTTAACTCAGGCTGGAAGTTTCCAGATATTTCAGTGCTAGGATGTAATTTGATGCCATGTTACTATCTCAGTTCATCGTAATGTATTGATGGACTACAAGTAAAATTAGGCTTTTGTTTTAACCTAATTAATACTTTAGGTTAAAGAATCCACATTACCCACATACTGGCAGTTTTTTTCATCTTATTTTCAGCTTTAGAAAAGTAAGTTGCGGATTTCCTAGGAAACAAGCCCAAGTTATCTTTAGGCAAAACTTTTAAAACACGAGTTTCAGTGTAAAATATGAGCTACCACCGTGTCAGAATAATAATTTAGCATCTCTTAGCCGTCGCTCAGTAAATGCTGTAACTATATTTTCTTCTAGTCAAAGTTACGGAGAGATTTAATAATAATATGAAAGGCGTGTTAAGTGAATTGTCTCTGTATGAGTTCGCTCAGTTTCAATATAATGATGATGGCATTAAGGCAGGGTATCTCAAACTTTAAGCTCCGCATACCTCCTATAAAACTTCCCAGGCAATGGCGAACACCCCCCCCCCCCATTTTTTTAAAAACTTTTTTAAAATAATGATTTTTACTTTAGTAAAGCAATACAGTGACAAAGAGCATAATGTTATTAATTAATGTGATTGATGGACTTGTTTCTTTCAGCAGGCTGAGTCAATTTTAGGAGCTCAGACTCAATTCATCATTGTGCGTGTTGGAAACTCGAGACAGCCAGTCAACCGCCATAAAGTAAATCTTGTCGCGAACCACCTAGGATCAACTCGCGAACCCCAAGGGGTTCTCGTGAGGGGGCATCCATAAATCACGTGTGGTGAAATAAGGGAACGGGGTCCGGCGAAAAAAAAAGGCTACAAATTATGCAATAGTCGATTTTAGGGGGTATTTCGTATAAAAGTGGGATTGTGACCTAAAAAAAAAGGTCTCCAAAAGTTTCAAAGGCGATTACTGGGAGTTTCAAAGGCGATTACTGGGGGGGGGGGGGGAATTCTCACGGATCAGATCTCACCAGAGGGGGGCGGGGGTCCGGAAATCCGGAAAAACACCTCACGTAATTTATGGATGTCCCCTAACCCACCATGAGAAACCCTGCATTAAGGCAAGTGGCCCTAGTAGAATGAGTTTGTAAAAACTTAGGCTGTTTTAAGTGGAGCAAATCACCCAACACCCGATGATACGAGTATATACATAAACTGTTGCATATGGCCAGGAGATGCCTCGTTGAAGGTTTTACCTACGGCATAGATGAATGTTTTTTATTGTTCTCTATCAAAGTAGCTGAAATGCTCACACTCTATATCACAATCAGGCTCTCTGTCATCTGTTTTGGACTTTATCTGGTTGGATATAAATTGTGTAGTGATGGAATCTTTTCTATGTCAAGAACATCAATTTCAAGTTACTGTTTGTGATTGGATGAATGAAAGTGAATAAAGTAATTGCCTGTTTCATTTTTTTAAGAGCATTAAATGATATTATTACACAATCTAAAGAAAATTTAATTTTAATTATGAAGTTTTGACATGATGAAGTTGGTGATGTCACTAACTTTAATTGTCATAGAAAATGACTGCTTAAACTCAGCTTTATTTGGATATTATCACTCAGTGAGGCAAATCTTGTGTTATGATTAATACACAGATTAACACATAAATAACTGGACAATTTTTCACAAAAATGTACATAAAAAAATAATAATAGAAACTAAATGGTGTGCTCATGGCAGTCTAAAGGATCGAAGTGTTGTATGTGATCTATCGTACTAACATAACATTGAACATAATATTGACAGGGCATCGCGCAACCTTAACGTCCACTAAAGGTACGCGCTCACTAGGAAGGGCCGCATCGCGTCGCATCGCAGAAATGCGTCTGCAATCGCTTACATTGATTCTAATGGGGTAATGCACACCAGAGGCGGGTCGAGTCGGGGCGGGGCGGGCCGCGTCGCGTCGCACGGCCGGATCGCTTGGCCAAGCGTATTCTTCCGCCTGTGCTCCTCGATGCGCTCAGTCGCGACCAGGTTTGCGATAGGAGCTCCAACAGCACTGACTGACTTTTGTAACTTGTGTGTTCCTATTTCTGTGAACTAACTCCATTACATCAACAAAATTGGCTGCAAATTTGCACGCAGGATGGTGAATGATTTTTGAAAAAAATATAAGTAATTGCAATCTGAAAATTTAATTACTTTATGAACTTTAATAAAGATGAAAAAATTATAAAATTTCTAGCTCATGCCCACTTGTTCTTTGCTTGTATGTTTTAACTTAAACTATTCAAACGTAATGGATAAG
Source organism: Vandiemenella viatica (assembly GCA_031002005.1). Lineage (NCBI taxonomy): Eukaryota > Metazoa > Arthropoda > Insecta > Orthoptera > Morabidae > Vandiemenella > Vandiemenella viatica. Next base: position 131,303,144 of record JARYHS010008074.1, read on the forward strand.
TAATGACTTTCAAAGAGTTTTATGATTTACAAGACGCAAAATATAATAAAAAAAATTGCAGGAAATAGGAAACTAGTTAAAACAACCAGGTATGTCATGTTTCGTATTTTATTTTTTGTTTATTTTACGTGTGTATTATAATTTTCTATCACTTTCTTTGAATCCCGCTTGTAAAGCTTCGTGTTACCAATTAACCTAATTGTTTAAAAATATTTTGTGAAATTATTCCAAATCTTAATGATTTATGATTTAACCTAGAAACCTGTGTAAGTCAAATATTGAAATTTTCTTTGTTGTCACTATCGTTCTTATCTTCTGCAACACAATTCAGATATCGTTAATCAAAAGGTTATGAATGCAGCAAGTGGCCAGTATTATTTTATTTATCTTATTAGGTAACACCGACATTCTTCTTTATAGATTTTGAAACCTTCTACCTATAACACCAAAGCAGTTACCGATCACTTTCCATAGTTTATTGAGCCTGTAATTGTAGGTTTGTTTCTCTTCATTTCATTTTATCTGATATTCTGGAATAGGCCTCATCTCGAAAGTGGAAAAGCCTCATCCACTGCTATTACATACTGCATTTTATCTCAGTTGTCAACGTGCAAATTCAGTTTTCCTGCAGCCATTGCCTCACCTAAATTGTTGTGGCTAAATGTTTTGCCATCTTAATTTTTTCCCCAATCCTCCGACGACCAAAATACCAAAAGGGTATTCAGCAACTGCAAGGGCTGATAAAACCATGGAAAACATTCAATTTTCTGAATAAAAAATAAAAAGAACCGCAATTCGGTAGAACTGTTATAACATGTTTGTCATCTAATGTGCCTAAGAAATGCGGAAAATTCCTTTTTAAATTAAACCCATTGCCTTTTCTGCTTAATTTTTTTCTTCTCCAATGAATATATAAAAATAAGAGCCCTCTGTATGATGTGCCAATTTGCAGTGCAGAAGCGGCTGAATAATCACCGAGAATCGAAGGCAGTGACAATAGAAGAAATGCGACTCGCTGCGTCCAGATGTGCGTTGCAGCATTTTCGCTCAATGGGATGCGACCGGATGCGATGCGATGCGGCCTGCTATAGTGTGCGCGTACCTTAAGACCATATCAGATTTGTAACTATCGATGTTAATTTTAAGACGAAAGAAGTTCGAGTAGTTTATTTCGCTCATTATGGCTTCGTTCCTTATCATATTCATGGATATCAGTTACTTCTTGCAAAAACGTCTACGAATGTGTTTTTGAATTGCGTGATACTAAGAATATAGAGGGATTTGTAATGTAATAGTGCCGCTATCGCTATCATTGCATACAACACCGTTGTTTGATCATTAATTTCCCATTTTAATATAGTTCTCGCAAATTCGTGGTATGGCTTATTAATTATTCACCCATGCTTCTGAATAATACTACGTCAGTTAAAATGTTTATTTTGCTGATTTTGTTGTCCACCAGTTTAGCGTAAAGCTGGAAACAATAAATAAAAATTAAATAAATAAAAATAAAAAAATAAATAAAGGAAGACCAATTTCATTTATGTGTTTCGATGATTTTTGTGTGGATTTTATACGGTTTTAAAAAGTTTTTTTAGGTGTGTTACATAGTAATACAGATGACTGTTGCTACGGACTCATCCGATAGTGCACGTTACATACGGAAAAAAATAACAGGAAAAGTACAATGTCACAAACTTATATGATTCACAGACAGATGAAAAGTCAGTGTCAAGCCTTAGGTTGGAACAAGTGATACCGAATAATTTCATACAGCATGTTAACAGCATTTTTTAAAAAAAGAAAACATGTTAACTATTAAGCTTATAAGGAATATCATAGAGTTTTTCATTATTTTCCTCTGTTTCAACTTAAAATATGGGATTGACCGAACAATTTTACATGTTCGATTTTCGCAATACTTCTCAAATCTAAACACTAGTTTTGCTGTATCTATTTATTTCGAACTTCAGATGCCAATGTGTTGCATAAATAAAAAGATACAGAATGCCGCAGTTTGGGTTCACACCGTAGGTTTTTCCTGAAAATTTTGCAATAAAATTGCAACAAGTGTTTTGTATTAATACATAATTTAATTACCAATCTCTTTAATACAGTGGCTACAAACAGTACTGTAACAGTTACAGAATAGATAAATTACAAGTTCATCGCATATATCAGAGGTCTGGGATAGCTAAAATAACACACGTACACTTCATTTTATTTGTCGTAGCTGTCACATTTGTTCGGTCCTGGACATTTTAGGTTTGTTGAGTTCCTCTTGACACGAGCTTTCTTCTAATTTGCGATATCTATAATTCAGAGCATATTTACGACTCATACGAGACGACGTCTTGATTTTTAATTGTTGTAATTTTCAATTTAATGTCGATTTTTACTTAGACTTCGATAAATATTTTTATCATTTCAGTTTGGCTCCTAGTAGTTTTTTTTTTTTGGCTTACTGCTTTACGCCTCGTCGACGTCGAGGTCATTAGAGGGGGGGGGTAACGATCGGGAAGGAATTCGACCATGGCCTTTTGAAGGAAGCATCCCAGCATTCACCTGGAGTGATTTGTGGAAACCATGGAAAACTCAAATCTGTACACCCGGAAGGGGATTCGAACCCGCGTCCTCCAGAATGCGAGGCCAGAACGTTAACCGTTCACCACCATGCTCGGTTCCTGGTAGTGCTTCGCGGGCACTTTACAATGAGACTTGAATAAACGTCCTAACTGAAAGCGTGTCCACGTTGCATTAATATATATGTTTAGACAACGCTGATTCGAAACAATCGGCAGCATGGAATGACACGAGTCCGCTAACATCATAGGTAAAACAAATGCACATACAGACATGCTCTACCCGTCGTGAGCTCAACCGTTATTAACGCGTAGTTAGTCTGACGGTATTTCGTAACACAAGAAAGTTCTACCTGCTATCGCTCTACTTAAAGAGTGAGTAGACGTTTTCACGTTAATAATCCACCAGTCATATACAGGGTGTTACAAAAAGGTACGGCCAAACTTTCAGGAAACATTCCTCACACACAAACAAAGAAAATATGTTATGTAGACATGTGTCCGGAAACGCTCACTTTCCATGTTAGAGCTCATTTTAGTTTCGTTAGTATGTACTGTACTTCCTAGATTCACAGATTTTCTGTGAACGTGTGGGCAGGAATTGTTGGTGATGTCTTGATTGGGCCCCATGTTCTACGCTCAATGGAGCACGTTATCATGATTTCATACGGGATATTCTACCTGTGCTGCTAGAAGATGTGCCTTTACAAGTACGACACAGCATGTGGTTCATGCACGATGGAGCTCCTGCACATTTCAGTCGACGTGTTCGTACGCTTCTCAACAACAGATTCAGTGGCCGATGGATTGGTAGAGGCGGACCAATTCCATGGCCCCCACGCTCTCCTGACCTCAACCCTCTTGACTTCCATTTATGGGGGCATTTGAAAGTCCTTGTATACGCAACCCCGGTACCAAATGTAGAGACTCTTCGTGCTCGTATTGTGGACGGCTGTGATACAATACGCCATTCTCCAGGGCTGCATCAGCGCATCAGGGATTCCATGCGACCCGACGGAGGGTGGATGCATGTATCCTCGCTAACGGAGGACATTTTGAACATTTCCTTTAACAAAGTGTTTGAAGTCACGCTGGTACGTTCTGTTGCTGTGTGTTTCCATTCCATGTTTAATGTGATTTAAAGAGAAGTAATAAAATGAGCTCTAACATTGAAAGTAAGCGTTTCCGGACACATGTCCACATAACATATTTTCTTTGTTTGTGTGTGAGGAATGTTTCCTGAAAGTTTGGCCGTACCTTTTTGTAACACCCTGTATAACCATTAGAGTAAGCAGTAAAAGCTAAATGTTTTTAACTCTCGATTTGTTGCTGTGAGACTTGTCCTTGAAACTTGAGTCGCATCTGACCCTCACAACGACTGTCTTGTCAATGCTCAGCATACATTATGTGCCAACAATGGCGTCCAGCAGCCGACTGTGGGACGTTCGAAAAGGTCTTTCTGTCGTACACTGCGCATTGTGCCGCACTTGAATGACGCTGTGGGAGGCCGCTAATGGTCCCAGTCGGTAATTTGTGTCGACTGAAAAACAGCAGTACATGTGTAAAGCACTCATTCTACACACAGATTACGCTTAAGAATTATACTTGAGGTGACATAATCGTACCCACTATGTCCGAGTATGTCAATTTTTATTTCCCCTTTTAAACGAGTAAAAAAGCGAATGACACAACTTTCATGGGGCATTGTGTTTTCTACAGCAACATCAGTTACTGTCATTACATTCTGATGATCAAAACTTCGCTACTATTTCTCACTAACAAATAGTGAAACTATCACTTGGTCTGATGGTATCAGTTTAGATATTTTGGTGCAATGAAAAAAAAAAAATAAGTTTGATGTTGCAGGAGACGTTTAATATGCATATTTCAGCATAAAAGGTTACATGACAAGTCACCAATTAAAAATAACGAGCCACATATTTAATTCAAGCTAGTAATGTGGAAGGCCGAGTGGTTGTAGTGTGAGTGTGTGAACTATTACTTCCCAATTCCCTACTGACTTACGCCGATTGAAATTTCTTTCTTGATTATTTTTTCTTGTTATTATCATACCTAAATACTGTGAAAGTTGTGGGTACTCTTTTAGGATGGTAGTGGACAGCTATGGGTTAGGCTACTTGCAATCAAAGACGCAGTAGTGGAAACCTCTTTTAACAACTGAACTGGAAAACCATATCACATATACAGTCTTGAGTATCTCGTAACCCGCTAGTGGCTTAATCAGAGAGGTGGCTGATTGGCCACACAGAAAGCAATTAACAAAGCCGATAGAGTTGGTACGAGCTAATAGATAAATCCCAGGACACAGGAACGATCTCGCTGCTGGTCAGCGGAAGAATTATGGTCAATATATAGATGACAGCCCACTGGGAAACTCGTCAGCGTCACACGTGCTGCTGTACTTTGACCAGCTCATCACTCCAGGCGAATGCCGGGATGCTTCCTTCAAAAGGCCATGGCCGAATTCATTCCCATTCCTTGCCCCCATCCTTTCCCGTCTCTAAAGACCACGTTGTTAAAAAGGGACGTTAAACTGTTACAAAAAAAAAAAAAAAAAAAAAAAAAAAATTGACCAGCTCGAAATTCCGTACTCAGCTGACACACAAGTTCGCCAGTACTCATATAACTAAAATAATGATCCAAATAATGGACAGTTACAACACCAAAAATTTTTAAAAGAATTAACAAAATAATAAATAAATAAATAAAAATGAATGATGGGTTTTTGCGTTCCACTTGATGAAATCAGCAATGAGATAAGGCCGAGCACGACGTGTGAACGGTTGATCCTAGGCTTTATTGGGCAGTAGGACGCGGATTCGATCCAGATTTCGTCCCCCTGTTATTTCCAAAATCAATCAAGGCAAATTCCGTCTCCATAATCGGCCATAGCCGAATGGACCAACCATCTCCCGATTATATACGAGTTGTAAATCAACGAAGGAAAAAAAAAAAAGTATCGGTGGGTGAGTCTTTCTGATAGGTTAATTTTATGGACTACGTTCATTATTTGTCTTAGGATTCTACAAGTTATGGCTCCCATAATTGTCTGTAATCAGCAGGGTCCTTTAAAAGCCCGAGTACATATTGAAATGCTGTTCAATAGTAGATGTCTATGATTTCCAGACTAATGAAAAGAACCCACAAATTTGATGGATCATTTGTCTTGGTGTTCGCGGTAAAAACAATGATTAAATTAATGTAACTTCTTTTACGGGCTTAAACATTACAAAATGCTACTTTTTTTTGTCTACTTCGATTCTGAATGTATCATTTGGAAAGAATTTGTTTCGGGACGGGAAGATAGTGGTATTGTCAGTTGCACGGAGATCAGCTAATTATGCCCCCCCCCATAAGCATGCTTGAAAACACTCATTTCTTCCAGTAAGACAGATTTTGTCCAAATAGAAATGACAAATTTTAGGATAAAATATACAGATACAAATTTATTTACACTGTAGTGGTGAGCGCGAGTAGTGTATTTAGCAAGAATACCTTTAGAACTGTATGAACTGCTACTGAGCAATCGCAAGGCTGGAGGTAAGATTCATGGATACAATTACTATAAACGTGGAATAGACCGATTAAGAATTGGGGAATAGAAGTGCAACAACCCGCCACGTTGCCTCAGTTTGATGTTACACCGTGATGTTGCCAACGCCGACAAAGTGTTAGCTGGTTCAAGTTCTCGTGGTAGAATTTTTTTTTACCATCAGGACTGGAAGGGTAGGAGAGGTTGCAGTGAACAATTCCTAGTCACTTGATTGTGCACCAAGTCTTACTTAAAATCCCAAACCTCTTAGTAGTGCCTATGGAGTGAGTGTATAATGGGCTTGATGGCGATTTGTCCATCATAGAGCATGGAGGAATCCTTGATATCTCTTAAAAAAAGAAGGCATGAAAGGGCTGTAACCTTGTTTCTCCCTTTTGCTTCTTAATCTCTCATTTCATACAACACCAACAATACCCTATTCTGATCACAAACACTAGCACACTCATTCACACCTACAATAGCACATGCTGGGGAAGGCAATGGAAAACACCCCAGATTCCACGGAGGGGTACATCATCCACCTAGCCCCAGAAGCGGGCATGGCATCATAAGGAAAAGAACAAGGACAGGGTTTGTCTGGTTTATTCACTGAATGGTAAAAGTATTAGCAGAGATGAAATAAACAGTGCTAGTCGTCACTTTTCACCCCGATCCAACAGACTTCAAAGCATAATCCAATGACTAGGTCCAGGGAAAACAGTTAGTTAATGATCATGGGATACCTGAATAAAAATTTTGCTTTTAAGACGGTCTGTTGGGGCTGAATATTTGGTTCAGCTTAAAAGAGTTCTTAAAATTTGTGTTTTTTGGCTTGTCGATATCATTAGGGAATCTGGATGGGTTTCGAACTGCCGTCCTCTCAAAAGCGAGACCAGAGCTTTACCGCTCACCCACCACGCTCGGTTAAAGTTTCTGAATACACCTTGTTGGTTTTAATTGGAATCTTTGAATTCCGGTTTATGTTTCTATTTTCAGTTTGCTCTTTAATTCTGTGTTTATGTTGTTTGAAGTAATCTTCATGAGCTTCTCTGAGTTACAGAGATAGCATAGAAATATCTAAATCAATTGACTGCCAAAGAGCGAAAAATTTATAAGTTTGATTTTTAGGGGCTCCTTATGGACTTGGAGTACCTCTCGTTATTGAAGGAATTGGTTTCAATGGTTTCAATAACCACACACTGTAAAGAAGAATTAGTCTGTAAGTCGGATTCTGTCGACTATGAGAGCACCCTGTCCTAACGCGAAAACGCCAAATTAACGTAGACTCGTAAAAGCGGTCGCTAGCCAGCTGCTGAAGAAAGCGGTTCAGGTGACTTAACGAACTCAACAGCGCTGCTTTCCTCAAACACTTACTGCAAGTATACGGCATTGATATAGCAGTAGCCTTAAAAACAGCACTGCAATTAAATACGGTTCGCCTAATAGAAAGTTGACGCATTCCTATCACGCCATGAAATTAATTGCTGGATTTCTTTACTGCCATGGGCAAAGGTAGATAACAGTATCTTTCTCCTACGAGATAATAAAGCCCTGTAAAACAACAGTACCAGTTATGCTGTCGGCAATTATAGGATGGTTAATAAATTATACTAACTTTGAGGAATTTTTATATTAATATAATTATCACGTAATCAACACTACAGAATTACTTTACATCGCAATAAACACTTTCATGCCTTCTTTACTTGTACCTACATTTGTATGCATTGGCAAATTATTGATTTTTTTTTTACTTATGGCTTTACGCCTCGCCTACGGCGAGGTCATTAAGGGCGGGATGGGACTGGGGACAAGGAACTGGAAGGAATTTGGCCATGGCCTTTTGAAAGGAAGCATTTCGGCATCCGCCTGGAGTGATTTGGGGAAACCATGGAAAACCCAAATCTGGATGCCCTGACGGGGTTTCGAACCGGCGCGGCGTTCCCCCGAATGAAATGACTGTTTATCAACGTACTAACTATGTGGCTTTTCTATAAACTAACAAAAGGAAATATTTTGATTAAATCCTAAAACTGTTTCCTTCATCTCGCTTTGCTTACGTACATGTATCCAAACAAAAGTTCAAAATCAAGCAATTAAATAAACAAGCAACATGTGAAACTCTAATTTAGTTCCTGAGGAAAGACTGTTCTCAATATTTTACTTTTCCCTCTTTTTGCTTTCTTAAATACAAAAATGTTACTCGTTTTCAAGAAAGTTATAATAATTAACAAAAGCGCTGTAACTGAGAGGAAAAAAATAATTAATGTAATATATTTACAAATCCAGCAGAAAGGGTTACTTTTAGGTCTGGTAGGTCAGTGATTGAGGCGTCTGCTTTCAAAAGATCGTGGTCCGGTTCTCTCTATTTATTAAGCGTAATGACTCTACCTTTACGAACTGCATGCGATAAAAAATTTAAGAATACTTAAATCTAGCACCCCACACTTTTTTACATTAAAATTAACTTTTCAATCAGTAACTTTATTCTTATTTTAAACTTATTAAAAAAAATTATACTGAATTGTGGGACATCCTAGCACTGTTGAACATAATTTTTAGATTTAAAGATTATTTTTAGCCTTTTAGCTTACAATGCTACAAAAGCGTGTATTTTAGTTTTTTTAAGCTATATTCTTTTTATATTTTTAAAAGGAGTTGTGACTGATCATATGTGCTAAGCCCGGACGTTTCATGGTAAGGATTCCACGTTCAGCGGTAGGTCGCGGAGGAAAGAAATTGGCCGTCCTACCTTAGACGCAGGGACTCAGCATGCCCCTTTCAGGAGGATCCAACCAATCTTCCGTTTATGACTATATTTATTTATTTGAAAATTATCGATGGCCAACAAATGTAATCATAGGAATTTTTCAGCCGAGACCAATGACCAGTTGACTGAGAAATCTTGAAACAATCTTTATTCCCCAAATTTATCGCAATATAATGTTTTAGTGAATGGTAATAATATTAGGGACCAAGGATATTTACGCATTTTATATAACGCCTTACTTCCGCAACAAATTTGGAGCACAAAATGCTGATAATTCAGTATAGTGTTTGGTGTATGATGATATTTCACACTATTAAATATCATTAATTTGCCTGATATGAAGTCTTCACGGGTTCTCCGCCTTATGGTGTTGAATAAAAACAACGAGCTTTCGGCGGCTAGCTCTGCCGCCATCTTCAGGTCTGATGTTATGCAGGAAGCACTTCATATCATCGATACACCGTGAAAGCCATCGTTCTTACATCAATTTGTCTCGTCGTCTCCTTCGAGCAGACAATTCACGCAAATAGGTTAGTTTCATTAATTAAATTCCTATGATTATATTAATTTTTTAGATGATTATTCATCGGAAGCTATGAAATAATACTGTTCTGCAGAACATAACTGTAAAGTAGGAAGTGAAATACAGTGTGAACTGTTTCACTGACATCGATGCTGTCGTTTTTACTATCTAGTTCATTTTCTATCTTACTTGACTTCGATAAATCATTAAGACAACCAGCTACTTGAAATATTCAGTCTGTCCGCAATAACAATAGCGTTTACTATATTTATTCTTGTTTTATCTAGCTAACTGTTGCGTTGTAAGACACATGGCACAGTTCCTGGTTGGTGCTTACGGCGTTTCCCGTTTGAATCCACTACGGTTGCACTGAATGATTGCTCTAGTATCATGATCTTCTTGTTCACTGATACATTGTAATATATCCATTCATTCTCATTTCGACGTAGACACTTGTTATGAGGAGATGTGGTTGAGCGAGTCTTATTTCTCTTTCCGTTGGCCACTAGCATCTGGGCTCGCAGTGGATTGCGGCTCGATTTGAAGTAGGTTCAGATTTCCACCAGCCTGGGAATAAAATTCGCGAGCTTTGTTTTGCACAGAAAATTATATGTCTCTTCTTTTTTTGTGGCAATTGTTTTTACATTCTCGGTTCGGGACAGATATATTCGCTGGTCTGAACTCTAGGCGAGTTAAGCCATAATTTTTTTGATATCGGCGAGCTATGCCATAAGCAAATAATTCTACGAGTGTAATGTTTTACATTTTAAACCTTCACATCCCATAGATTCGAACTGTATGAAGATCTTGTGGAGGGTATTAGCCTCTGCCACGTCCACATATGTGCTGCATTTACACGGGAGAGGAAACTCAGTATTCGCACTATTACTGGCCGATTCACTGCTGTCGAGTTTGGGTGCTGCGGCTGAAGGGAGTGAAATTATTACAGTTAAGATCCTTGCAGGGAGTCGCTGTTTCTATGTGACTTCCAAATATATTAAACAAGAAGTGCTGCACTTTTCTACCTCGTCTCCATTTATATGAAGCTTTACTCGATGTGGATGTACTAACGATTTATATGGTTTATGTTCCTAAATCAGACAGAATCCTTGTAGTTGATTTACAAGAAATGAACTGCCTCCAAATGTTTACAGTGTTGACTTTGGTGCTCTCCATGTGTTTATATATGTAAACTGCTCCTACAAATACTAATCCTATTCCACACAAATTTAATCACAATCTCAACGAAGAAAGAAGGAGTATTATCGTTCAAATAAACTTTATTTTGGAATATGATTGCATTATTGGTTTAATCCCAGTGAGGAATCGGGAGGAACATAACATTCAATTACAAGGGGTAATCAAATGAAAAGGTACGAAGTGACGTAAAAACGTAACAGTTAAATATTTGCATATTCCGCCATGGGAGAACGTAGCGAGACATCTCGGTATGCGATTGGAGTCTCTGACTGGGATCGGAGCATGCGTGGGCGCCCGCATGTGCAGTAGAGAGCAGAGGCTCTTATCAAAAGCGGCGTCCAAACGATGCGGCAGTCCGTATGAGGACAGGATGGCTTACGGGTGGGGGATGTGTACTGTGAGACACTCCGACGCCTACGCAGGTCCATCAAGAGCAAACGACCGGGGCTGCTCACGGAGGGTGTGGTTCTGCTCCATGATAACGCGCGTCCACACGTCTCCAGAGTCACACACATGGAACTGGCCAAGTTCAAGTGAGAGACGTTGGACCATCCGACCTACAGTCCGGACATGTCGCCCTGCGATTTCCATGTGTTTGGTCCACTGAAGAAACACCTGAAACGGAAGCGCTTCAACTCGGATGACGTACTCAAGGACGCTGTGAAGGACTGGGTCTCGTCACGACCACAGGAATTCTGGGAACAAGGAATCCTGCGGCTTGTTCATCAGTGGGATCGTTGTGCTCAGGCCTATGGTGTATATTTTGAATAAAGTCTACATTTGTACCCACCGTGTCGTTTCGTACCTTTTCATTTGATCACCCCTTGTGTATTCTGAATGGAAAATGTACCGTAACTCTACCCATGGGCTGTAAACGTTTCCTGCACTCAGAGAGGTATAGTCAGATCAGTCAGTCAATGTTTGACTGAGGTGAATTCATGCCAGATTTTCATTTGCCGCTTATTGTTTAGATTATTTTTACCAACAAGACATTCCTTGACATGGTGACATTGGAATAGATCACCGAAACCTCATATCTGCTCACAAGATTCGCTCTACTTTAACACTAAGAACATTCAATGCTTACCTTTGATTTGTCAGACTTCTTGCTCACCCCTCATTCATATTTGTCTATAGTTACTGGGTCACCGCGAAACACGAAATCAGAAATTTGCTGCATTGGTAAGTAAACATTTCTCAAATTCTCCCTGCAATGATAGGAAGTGTGTTCGTACCTAGGGTAAAATGGTATCAGAGCTCATCACGAGGAATATTATTTTCATTGCTAAGATGCAATATTATTGGTTTAGCCGTCACCCAGGTATTTCACGTCGACTGAAATGCTCTGAGTTACCACGCGAGGTGATGTGCGTCTCAGTTGCGTCAGTTTATTCAGCGCGTGCAGTTCCGCAGCATGTCTCACTCTTGGCTAGACGCACGTGGCGCGTGCGTTTGTCGACCTTCTGTATGGAATATTGATGACGTGTCAAAAGACCTCCTGGCGCACAGCCACTGGGCATTCTGAGTCGGGTCACTGAGCTGGTAGCAAGTAACTGTTCGGAGGAGGGGAAGAGTTGTGTCACTGCACTGCACACAGGGGTATTTGACACCAAAAGTCGATCAAAATTATTACTACGTAATTTGGAGTTTTGTTTCACTTCTTTTGTGCATTAGAACTTATAACTGTGTAGTAGGAGTAATTATAAAGAACAGGTACTGTGTTCATACTCTTTATAAAATATTAAGCGAATATTTACAAAATACTTAAACAATAATCATACATGTACCATAAAATATCATTCTGACGAACCTTTCCATCCTTCTTCGTCGGAATCTTCACCTTATGGCTCGTTCTCTTCTTGAGTACTCGGGTCCCATTACAGTAATATTTTAATAGTTTCTGGATTGAATGATTTAGATATTTTGGGGGTTTTGTGCCTGATGAAGCTCAAATACGGATCCTAAGTTAATGAGAGCCTATTAATGACATCTGTGTTGCACTAAACCAAACTAAGTTTTCTGGAGAGTCTCTCCCTAAATCGTCGAAAATATTTGTTTCTAGCTTCTGGTGCTGCTTCTGACAGAGTGCCTATAGGCAAAAGTGCATACTCTATTATAAGTGGGCCCTCAATCAATACTTCTTGTATAGGTGATATTGGATGTCACGAGTACAGTTCAATGTACAGTACATCTTAAATTTTTCGTGGCAGTGGAGAATATTTTTATATATATATATCTATCTTGTATCCACTATATATCATTCACATAATAGTATAAAACCTGTCAATCATTGTTTTGTTAATACCTATTATTTCTGCTGACATCATTTGCTAAAATCGGTCAAATCCTCGAAAGATTTTCTAGGCCAACCCACATTGGTCGGATTGGATTTTATGGGTATTTAGATACATCTTTTGAACCAATCGTGTTATTTCTTTAAAACTGCACGCTCAGTTCTCTTAGCAGCCTGCCATTTTCTTTTAATTTCCAATTTAAGCCTTGAAAACTTTTGTTAGAACTGTTGCGTTTGTTCGACCGTGAATGTCGGTTGTTTTAAAATATTTTCCTAGACTAATTCCAACTTTTGCACGAAACCATTTCCTTTCTCATGTTTACTGATATCATAAATAACTTTCCGGGTCATTAGCTTGATACCAGAAGAGCCCATAACAAATAAAAAAAAAATATGAATTAATATGACGGAAAAAAGTTAGTTTGTTTCATTGCAAATAATCTAGAATGTTTTCGAATAAATAGACGTTTGGCACTTTTTGGCACCTAATTTTCAATGAAACACCAAGATAGTACACTAAACTAATACCATACAAGAAATCAGACTCGGGAAAGGTCCGGAAATATAACAAAATCACTGTTTAATACTTTTCGTAATAAAAAAATTAGTACAAAATGAGTCAGCTTACAAAAATGAACAGAAATAAAGTTTTGCGATACCTTTCGATGTATTTTACTATTATTTCAATTCTAGGTACCTGGCTGAACAATATCCATGATTAAAATCACCACGACTCACTTAACATCACTCACAAATTAAATTGGTACAACTTATAATTTTCTTGTATTTGCTTGGTAACAGTATGTACGTCTTGCAATGAGCTCAGAAGATGACTGTTCACGGGGTATGAAATGAAGCTTATCTAAAAATCATTGCTGATTGTTATTCTATAGACATTTGCCTCGAGTCGTGTAGATACGGGTTCTTGGAATTTGCTTAAAATTTTTTTGGACTTTTGATCGGCTTTTTGTGTCAAATACCCCTGTGTGCACTGTCAACATAGAAAGGAGTGTTTACCGAGTCGAGTAAAATCCACCCAGACCGAAATGGTGCTGAACTGTCATAACGAGACTAAAAAGATACACAGTACTTCAAATACATTCTCTAACGAATTGCTTCATCTATAGAAAGAAGGCGTTTCTTCTAGTAGTTAGTATTACATCATCTTCTAACTCATTTGACCATTTGGATTTTTTTTTAATTGCTTAACGTCTCTTAACGGTGAGGTATTTAGAGACGGGAAAGGATGGGGGCAAGGAATGGGAAGGAATTCGGCCATGGCCTTTTGAAGGAAGCATCCCGGCATTCACCTGGAGGGATTTTGGGAAACCATGGAAAACCCAAATCTGGATGCCCGGACGGGGATTCAAACCGCTGTCCTGGACCATTTGTAGTTTCAAGTGAAGCGATTTATTATCATACAGCTGTTTCAATATTCCTCTTACTATTTTTTTCCCCACAGACATCTTGCACACTGAACCCAATGCGAAATACCAGATTTCTAGATCTCTGAATGAGACTGCAAGAACAACTTGTGCATTAGCAGATAAATATACCTATGCCCTCTTGTTACTTTTATCTGGAAGATGTCAATGACTTTTTTATTTCATCAGTTTATTAGTTGATCTTTATGTGTCTGATTTCTTAAACTGTAGCTACCGGTGGGAACCGATCTTTGTTCTCGGGACATTTCTATTAGGATATACTGATGATTGGACAAATCGAAACCACTAGCGCATTAAAAAATTGTAAAATCTAAAATGAAGTAACCATAGATAATTGTTGAAACCAGCATTGGTCTTATAATGAGCAATCGTTGTGCCGATAATATTACAAGCTGATTTTTCAGCAATTCTGGTTATTCATTGGCATGCCACTCGATGTGGCATGGATTGAACTAACAGAAGGGAGTCATAACATGGGACCTGCAGAAATGGTATCTTGATATGCGCCCATAACTGCGTGGTTGCAGTGGGTACGGTATCCCGTGTACGAAGGCTACTCGTATGTTAATACAGTAATAATTTATGTAAAGTGTGCAACACGGGGTTCATGTCTGGCAATGTAATTGACGAAATTATGTAAAAAAAAAAAAGCTTTCCGCAGAGTTATGTATAACTGATTTCAAAAACACTCAGATGAAAGGTTTATTACGTGTACCTAAGAGAATGGTGTGTTGTGCATTATGACCTTTAACAGAAATACCAGGGATTGTCGACAAAGAAATATCCAGTTTCCAGGCTTTTTGTGGTGTTATAAATTTTTTGTTTCACAAATTATATTGTGTTACCTTTGTATAGGTACATTTTTTTGTATGCATTCGAATTTTTTAAATCATCAAGGGAAACCATATTCAAGAAGACGAAGTTAAAATGTGTGAATAGGGAGACAAACAAGTTCTTTAATTACGGTGCTACTGCGTTGGTCGGTTGACTTTGAACCTGAAAAACTTCAGCAAACTAATGTCACTGTTCTTCACATTTATATAAGCTTCCAGTCTGTGGCTCTATTTTTACCTGATTAATTATACCGCTGCTGTGCTTTGTTTACAATTTTAAACTTCTCATTCCTTTACTCCTTAATTGCACAACAACCTAACGAGCTGTAGAAAAATGTTCTCACGCCACTGTTATTACTGCGTATTATTTTTATTCAGCGTTTCCGCACTATGAAACGTCAAATTTTTTCACAAGAAGTTTCAACAGCCCTGTTATAAACGCATGTGAAGCTCGTTACTACCTTTACAAATGAGACGTGAGCGTCGACTTGTGAACAGTATGTCGCAACACGAAACTTTTAATTTGTCACACGAGAAAGATCTCATGTTTCGGGCATACGGGAAGAACCTCACACCTAACAGCTTCGTTTTATAGTCACGAACCTATATAGGTACAAAGCATCAGACTGCAATATGTGTTTTGTTATTTTTTAGTCAAACTGCAGTATATGTCTATCATTATCAAGTAACTCATGTAAAGGGTGGCACCGAGAAACACTTTTTGAAGTGATATGTAGTGTACTTTTATATTTTAGGTAAATTATTCAGTTACCTTTTAGTTCGTGCTTTATCAAGTTCATTGAAGTAAGTCGAAGTAAGTAAACTACATAAAACAGGCTTTACTGGAATTCACTATTTGAATTGTCAGCCCCGTAGTGAGCTATTTCAGAGGCTTGTTTCTCGTTAATCCGTAGGTCGGCGGAAGTACAAATGGCAGCACAACTTGGGCAGACCAGCAGGTGTTCTGTAGTTTGTGTTATTCCACAGTCGCAGTCTATATCATCTTCATGTATCAGACTCCAACTTGATAGGTTGATTTTTACTGGAGCAACACCTGTCCTAATACGGTAAACTATTCTCCTCACTTTCCAGTTTAGTGATGACCCGCTGTATCTAAGTAGTCCCAACGTCGTGGTACTCACAAACTATCTTCGTGATATCAGCCCGCCAGCATCATTTTAGTCAACGAAATAAAGATGGAATCAACGTTATTCTATAGTAGGTTGGGCCCGAAGCGGTACAAGCAACTATTGTTGAGAATGACGTCACCACAAGAGCAAACAGAACCAATCGATATGTTACCGCTCAAGTGTAGAAATCAGTTATTCTGCAGATTATCTGGGCAATACGCAGATTAACTAGGGTGATCTACCAAAAATTGTTTCATTTATCAAATTACGTAGGTAATCTGAAAGTTACCTATATAATTTGAACATTACCTACTAGGCACTCGTTATAGTGAAAATAGGATCCTTGCTGTAACAACAGCAACGTTTCTGTATGCTTAAATTAACGTAATGTTATTTACTTTTTTGTCGATGACTAAAGTACCAAGTAAACACAAACAAACACTCAATAAATTAGTTAATAGAATCAATCATCAATCAATTAAAAAAATTTTAATATAAAGAATCAAACGGTTTAAAATATTGTTACGATTAAGAAAATGAATTTGCAAAACATATGACAAATTTATGCTTTTTTAATTAGTGCAATATAAAGACTGGTCACACTTTAGGCGCGTTCCCACGATCCCTTGTAACGAAGGGGAGACGGGACGGGACCTCATTAGCTGAAGTGTAGGGACGACCGCGGGCCGCAGGTTAGTCCTAGCTTACCTCGCCGCCACCTCCGCACCACGTTGCCTAGTGTCGTTTGGCACAGAGCACTTTACAGCAACAGAAGGGGTGCGCACCGCTGCTGCAAACCGATGGCAACACGCCTGTGATGTTTACCGACTCAGAGTGGGTAGCTGCGTCTCGTCTCCGCTAGCAGAGGCGGCCCTGTTCCCATGGCGTGTTGTTGAGTATTCGTCCCGTCCCGTCCCGTCTCGCCTTCATTACAAGGGATCGTGGGAATGCGCCTTTTGAATTACCTAGCAATTGGGTTTTGCGACAAACGCACCTATTTATGATACATTTAGATTTTCAGTCACATTTTCTGAAAACCTGCCTAATACCATGGGTTTGTTTTGATCCTTTGTGACGTAAAGATATTTCTACAGCATTCACATCTTCTTTCGTTAAAAATCTCTCTTTGCAAACACTGAATTCACATTTTGCGTATAACTGTTTTAAGCTATCCGTTTTAGTATCAAGTTTATAAAATCCATCCTCTGTTTTATTACGAACTACAGATAAAATCGCTCTGTATGCCTTGGGTACTTTAATTTTCAATGTGACACCTTCATCGACTTTTATTAGAAACTGCAAACATTTTCTTTTAAGTACTTGATAGAAAGATTCACATACCTCTATTTTTTTGTAGCGTATGATGTGAGCAACTGACGAGATTAACTCTTCAGTGCTAAGGACGCCTTTTAAGATTTCAATTTCGCATTCCCGTACCGTAAATAGAGTTTTATGACATTCACTGGCATACTTAAGAAATATTTTATCTTAAAGTGTTTTAGCAACATTCTTTTAATATATATATTTTTTTGACAGCTCATGATGTCCCTCCCATTAAAACATCATTTCTGTTCTGCTTGTCATGTTTCTTTCCTATTCGTAAGTGTTCTTCAGCATATTTGTAATTTCTCTCTGTACCAAGATATTTCTATTATTCTTGAGAGCTCTTTGTTTCCTGGCAGTTGTTCACGATTCCTTTTGCAGATACTTGTTCATGATCTTCAAAGTTAAATATTTAGCTTCCAGTTTTTTTTTATTATTTGCTTCAAGATCCACTACCTTTGTTTTTATATATTTTGATGCACTCAGTAGCTTAAATGATAAAAGATTAGGGTTGGGTGTCACTTCAGGTTAGACTGTGGGTGAATAGTAGTGTGCTTTTACATGAAATATACTGGCTATGAGGTCTGGATAAATATTAGTGGAAGGTTTAGAAGCAGCATCTGTAAGGCAAGATAGAATCGTAATAGTTGATTAGCAAATGACGATTGGCATCAGAGAGTAGGAAAGTTTTAATTTGTAGGAGGAGAGTGGAAGACTAGATCAAAATTACTTAGGTAATGAGCGATATAGGTACCCCAGATTATGAAGGAATTTAAGATAAAAATACGTATGAATTGTAAGTAGGTATTTTTTTTTAGGATACACAGGGGTAAGAGAGGTATTAAAAGGCGTTTCAGGAATATTAACACTGAGCTCAGAACCTGTTTTAAGTACTTTTTGGAACATAAACTCAGTAATTCTATTTGCATTCCGCTGATATGCTGAAATAGCTTTTCCCGTAGCATTTTTTCTAGTTGTATTTTTTTTTTTTTTTTTTGGAAATGATGGCATGTGATTCCAAAACCGTCCATTTTTTTCTGCTGGAAGATGCACAACCAGCGACAATATATTCCAGTATTTTAATACAGTTTAACGATGTTTTAATCAAAATGACATTACCAATATGCCTCGCGTTCATATACTTGAACGCTCCATAACGACACTTACTGGAATATATTGTCGCTGGTTGTGCATCTTTCAGCAGAAAAAAATGGACGGTTTTGGAATCACATGCCATCATTTCAAAAAAAAAAAAAAAAAAAAAAAAAAAAAAAAAAAAAAAAAAAAAAAAAAAAAAAATTACAACTAGAAAAAATGCTACGGGAAAAGCTATTTCAGCATATCAGCGGAATGCAAATAGAATTACTGAGTTTATGTTCCAAAAAGTACTTAAAACAGGTTCTGAGGTTTCTTGGTTGCTTTTAAATTTTCGCTTCTCTCGAAAACCAATTGTGTGTTTATTTGTTCAGCGTGTTTACATTTAGACCAATGCCACCTACCACGAAAGTTTTGACTATGAAAATAGAATGCATCAGTTTAGAAGAATGCAATGCTAAGAATACCTAAAGAGCAAAATCGATTACTGGCCTGCCTCGGTAGCGTAGGGGCTAGCGTGCTAGCTCCGCGTGCCTAAGGTCGCCGGTTCGAATCCGGCCGCGTGCATGGATGTTAAGTGTTGTGTGTCTGTGTGAATGTCCTGTCCGTCCTGTGGTGTCTATGCTTAAGAATGATAAAAAACGTACTGGAGAAATTAATTCACATGAAGAGATATCGTAAACACATTGAGCTGGCTGAATGGCTTAGTCGCCGAAAGCCATTTAAAAAAAAAAAAAATCGATTGCTGATATTTCAGTTGAGAAGCGATATGCATTATCGTCTGACGATCGAGCCACACTTATCCTATTATTTTAAGAATGCAATGTTCTGGTAAGCCTTGTGGTGATGGGTTCCATTCGTTTTAAATTATGTTCTGGTAGAATTCACGATGATTGAATTGGCTGCAAGTAATAATACTTTCTTACTTTTAAAATCTATATAAATAAAAATGAATCGCCAAATGTGTTGCTAAGCGCAAAACTCGAGAACGGCTCGACCAATTCGGTTTTTTTTCCATCTTTTTGTTAATCCACAATGGAGAGAGAAAAAACGTAAAAATTTGCGAGGAAAATAGTAAAATTCAACAATTTTCCCATACAAACCAGTCAATCAAAACAAAACAAAGGCACGTTAGGATTATCTCTGGAATGCCTTCAAGTTGATTAGACTGTATGGATATTAGTCTATGCCTGCCCAAAATAAAGGTCGAAGGAAAAAACCGGTTAGCGTGTCATCAACGAAAATAACATTACTGCCATTCAATCAAAACAAAATATAGGCGCTTTATGATTATCTTTGGAATTTCAAAATAATCGATCATCTCAAGAAATGTTTTCAAAACGACCCATTGGCATTGGTAATGACAAAATCCTTGTAGACGATTTGACTGGCTGCAATACATTTCCTGTCAATTTTTTGGTTGAACGAACGAGCATGTTACAGAGACAAAAACACGGATGTAAAAGAAATAAATTTCAAACTTCAAAATGAAATTGCCGGTGAATTAAGGTCATACAAATCAGTTGATTGCGCAACTAACCAAGATGATGTCGTCAACTATCCACAAGAATTTTTGAGCTCACTGGATTTGCCAGGATTGCTTCCTCATAATCTTCAATTAAAAGTAGGATCGGTGGTCATAATGTTGAGAAATATCAACCAACCGCGTCTTTGTAATGGCTCACGGCTAGCAGTGAAAACATTATTGAACAATGTGATAGAAGCAATCATTCCAAAGGGAAAATATAAGGCAGAAGATGTGTTGATACTAAGGATTGCAATCCCGCAGTGTTTTTAATCCTGCGGGATCCGCGCGGGATTTGCGCCAATCGCGCGGGATCCTTGCGGGATTGGTACAAACAGTTTTTTAACGCTTATATTTAAAACATAGTTACTTAAAACGTTAATAAATTAAATAATAATTAAATCAATAAATAATTTTTAATGTTAAATGATAAAAATTAACAGTTAACCATACTTTGATTGGCAAAACGACATTAAAACTTTTTAGCGTGTCTTATGTTCGAGGTTTTACATTTTTGTTTTTTAATCTAAACCAATTTTTAAATAAATAACAAAAATTGATAATATTGAGTCTTATTATGTGGGTTACAATACATCACATAAGTTTAAAAATATGTTTTGCTTAATGGCCAAGTTACCAGAGATTTTTTTTTTCTTTCTTTTAAAAATTCTAAATAAACGTTCTATAACACCGAGAAAAGCATTCCACTTCACACAGTGAAGTGAATATACTCTGTAAAGTGTAGACTTGGCTCAGAACAAGATCTCATAACTTTTTGTCACTGCACAAGCACGAGACTTGGCCTTTTTTTTGGCGTGATTCATTATTATATCTCCTGATTCCTTGATTGATATTACAATTGATTCAATGTTATTAAAAGAAACTACTCACCAACAAATAAACTGTCAAGTATTTCAGATTTACTTATGTGGCGTAATGACGTTTTTAGAGTGGAAATTATTATTTTTTAGTAAGGAAGGAGATTTTCTCGGCGAATGATTGCAGTGAAGTCCTCATAGGTTGTATCTCCGGATTACATTACAAACACACGAAATTACACACGTGAGGAGGACGGCGGAGGCAGCCGTCGAAGTATGGTGTTCCTACAACACAATTCGTCGATACACTAGTGAAAATTTAATTATAACTTTTTTTTACCTTTAGTCCAAATAATAACAAGGAGAAGAGGGATTAATCGAATGCCTGAGCGGCACATGTAAGCAGGTGGTTTTCGTCAAAGAAACGCATTGAGGCAGCGGCCAAAATAACAATAAGTCAAAGGATATACAATTTCCTTTTGATAACTGTTAAATAAATAGGTACGCGATCGTTAAACTTACGATAACATTAGTTTAATATCAACGAATAATAAAATTTTCAGCCGCAAATTAGGAAATTGTCACAATTACTTTATCTGCAAATACAGAAAATAGGTATAATGAAGCCGTGAATAAAAAGCTGTAACCGTTTAGTTCAGATAACGTGTGCGACACTTAAAAAATAATTATGTAGTTAGAAAATCGTACTAAATACGCACCATAACTCAAATTACAGAAATGTGTACTCGAAACAAACGTAAGTTTTGATGAATACATAAAAGTGTATTAATATATGTACGAATGACGAAGGTTGACAAAAACAAACGCTTGTTCATATGAGTCAAATGCCAACTGGAAGGGTACATGCAAACAGTGGAAAATATCCGACAGAGACCGAGTGGGGCAGCGAGTCACGCAGATTGAAACGCGTTTCCGCCGGATTTTGTGGATTGCGGATCCGCTTAATTTTGTGCGGGATCCGCCAGACTGTCTAATGATGCGGGATCCCGCGGGATTGCGGGATCCCGCTTCGCTGGATTGCACTCCCTTGTTGATACCTCGCATCCCAATGGTACCAGCTGACGTACCATTTGAATTCAAACGACTGCAATTTCCAGTGCGGCTTGCTTTCGCTATGACCATAAATAAATCCCATGGTCAGTCGTTGAGTGTTTGCGGCGTTAATCTTGAAAACCCAAGCTTCTCTAATAGACAGTTGTATGTTGCCTGCTGGCGCGTTGGAAAACCATAAGCTTTATTTGTTTACGCGCTAGGAAGCCAAACAAAAAATATCGTGTACCATGAAGCATTACAATAAAAATATCATCACGTTATAACTAACGTCCTGCAGTACACGAAATAGAAAATTTATTTTTGTAAGTAATCGTTGTTTATTATTGAGACATTAAATCATTAAATAAAGTGATCCCTCCGAAATATGTTTTAATTATTTATTTTTTCTATTGGACTACGATATAACAATAACTTTTGACAGAAAGAAGTCTGCCGAGGCAGCTAGTATATAAAATATTTTGTAATAGTGTGATGAATCTCGCAGGCCGGAAAAATGTTCAAGGCGGGCCGCCGGTTGGCAACCTCTGCCCTAGAAGAAGTTGTCACGCGTTCTTACGGCAGCGGGCAGAAAACGTATGTTGAATTCTAAAGAAAAAAATCACTCTTTAACGCCTTAGATTCATTTATATAACTGGCAGTAAAATTTTCGACTGCGCGAAGAAAATTCTGTTTTGTTGAGCGCGATACACGAAAAACAATTGAACAGATTTTCGTATTGTTTCACACATTGTGCATACCACGGTCCCAGGGCTAAAATGAGGTACATTTTACTTTGTAATGGGATCGAGAAGCTGAGAAATAATTAGAAGAATTACACGTCTGCTTCTTTCGACGAAAATTATTCACGAATAAGCTGCTAGGCGGATTTTGATGGGCTTAGATTATTGTACAGTATATGATACTAAGAGTAAAACAGGGGAATCGAAAAGCTGAGAAATTAAGATAAAAATGTCTGCAAATTAGTATACACAAAAGGTAGGCTATTTCTCGTAGTAAGAATGTCAACAGGGATACAAACAATGGAATCGTATTCACCGTTTAAAACATTTCTGAGTGTTGTGACTGTTTTGGATTCTTCACTGCAT
Source organism: Vandiemenella viatica (assembly GCA_031002005.1). Lineage (NCBI taxonomy): Eukaryota > Metazoa > Arthropoda > Insecta > Orthoptera > Morabidae > Vandiemenella > Vandiemenella viatica. Next base: position 131,326,393 of record JARYHS010008074.1, read on the forward strand.
TTTTGGCATTCTTCACTCTGTGTTGACTGATAATTAGCGGGTCACACAGTCTATGTATGTAATTTCTCAAAACCCTTACAAGAATTATTGTATCTGAGAGCATCCTTAAGTATTAATACTCGACGGTAATTTGTTTGCAAAATATTCAGAGCGTGACAAATAATTTAACATTGAAGATATTGAATATGCACAGTACCGAAAAAATATAATCCAAAGTATTTTACATATTATGGTAAACTACGCTTCTGTGTTACTTTTGATCAACGCATCTATAGTAAGTACCCTATATAGAAAAGTTTCATACTGAGGTTTCAAGTCAAGAATGATTATAATAAGTCTTAATGCTGATTGTTGTCAATATAAATTATTTTTAAGAAATTAATGCAAGAAAAGTTAATACAATAAAGAAATATTAGCAAAGTATAGAAAAACAAATCAATAATACTGTATCTATACGTGTGGAGATGAGGGCAAGGAATAATTTTGTATAAATTGAGCCTTTGATCCAACATTTCATTTCGTTATGGCTTTACGCGTCATCGAAGTCGAGGTCATTAAAAGCGGGAAAGCACAGGAGGGAAGCTACGAGAAGGAATTCGGCCATGGTCTTGTGAAGGTACCATCCCGGCATTCACTTAGAGTGACTTCGAAAAAACCATCGAAACCTGAAATCTTTTTGGTCGGACGGGGATTCAAACCTGTGTCCTCCCGAATGCGCTGCCAGTGTGATACAGCCCACCCACCACGCTTGGTTCGATGCAACAGGCAAAACGCAAGGCAGGCGCTCTACTTAAATTTCTAAAAAGCATGCAATGAATGTGTTACTTCAGAGTTTTTACGCGTCATCATCGTCGAAATCATTAGTGCTGGGTGACTACAAAAGGAAGGGAAATTGGCCATGAACATTTATAAACCATACCCGCATTCCTTAATGGTTTGCTCTAGAAACTAATCGTTCAAAAGGTAAAAAACAAAAAATGCAAGTACCGGTGATTGATATAATTTTTTAATTATAGTTAAATATTTGAAAGAAAGCAGATAATTTAAGTTACTGAACAAAAATATAGTTCATAGAAAATTTCATCAAGAAAACGATTTTTACTCAAATTATACTTCATCCTGCGTTTAGGATTCCTGCATCTTTGCAAGCCTCCTCAAAGCTGCTTCGGAAGTGATTTGAAAATCATGGACCTTGTAAGTCGAGCATAGATTCCAGAATAAATTCCTCCATGTATGTACAAGGGGTGATCATATGAAAAAGTACGAAACCATGTAAAAACGTAACAGTTAAATATTTGCATATTTCGCCATGGGAGAACGTAGCGAGACATCTCGGGATGCGATTGGAGTCTCTGACTGGGATCGGAGCATGCGCGGGTGCCCGCATGCGCAGTAGAGAGCAGAGGCTCTTATCAATAGCGGGGTCCAAATGATGCGGCAGTCCGTATGAGGACAGGATGGCGTACAGGTGGGGGATGTGTACTGTGAGACACTCCGAAGCTTATGCAGGTCCATCAAGAACAAAAGACCGGGGCTGCTCACGGAGGGTGTGGTTCTGCTCCATGATAACGCGCGTCCACACTTCTCCAGAGTCACACACATTTAACTGGCCAAGTTCAAGTGGGAGACGTTGGACCATCCGCCCTACAGTCCGGACATGTCGCCCTGCGATTTCCATGTGTTTCGTCCACAGAAGAAACACCTGAAAGGGAAGCGCTTCAACTCGGACGATGTACTCAAGGACGCTGTGAAGGACTGGGTCTCGTCACGGCCATAAGAATTCTGGGAACAAGGAATCCTGCGGCTTGCTCATCAGTGGAATCGGTTGTCCTCAGGCCAATGGTGTATATTTTGAATAAAGTCTACATTTGTATCCACCGTGTCGTTTCGTACCTTTTCATTTGATCACCCGTTGTATAATTGGTACATGTCGCCATCACCGGAGTGGAATTACCTTAAGGTTGTTAAATGATGATCAGGCAGACAGCTGAATGCCTGGAGCCTTTTTTCCTTTTCTGGCTTTTTGAAATATCGTAGTCTCAAGGCAAGTGCCACCTAAAGTTTTCCTAAAGGAGATGAAACACTTTATTGGATGAGTAGAAAGCACTACGATTTTCCTTTACTGCTACATTTACTTTTAGTTTTACGCCCCGTCGACGTCGAAGTCATTAGAGGTGGTATGGGACTGGGGACAAGGAACGGGAAGGAATTCCACCATGACCGTTTGAAGGAAGCATCCCGGCATTCGCCTGAAGTGATATGGGGAAAACCCAAATACGGATGCCGGGACCCGGATTCGAATCGGCGTCCTCCCGAATGCGAGGCCAGAGCGTTAACCGCTCGCCCACCACGTTCGGTAAATAAATGAACTGATCTGCTCTTACGCCATTTAGGAATCCAAATGTAAATGCTCTCTTAAATTTTTTCAAGAGCCAAGGACTTGAACGCAATGTAGAGCGTAACAAGAGTCTTTACTTCTTCAAACACCACGACATAGCGTAACCAACTTTATTTGTTTGTGCTACTTTTATTCACGCAGTAGGTAAGATGTGAATGGGTAGTTAAAAGCAGATGAAAGACATTCAAACCGCTTCAATCGGTTATGTTCTATGTGCTCTTATTTGTTTCTAGAGCTTTCTGATGTAGGTTGTACACCAAATGAAAATTTCAGCTGCGTTTCTGAAACAAACCTTCAAGGAATGGCTAGTTAATTTCTTCATTTAAGTACTTTTAAACGTTGGCGAAAGATCGTTGAGATTTAGAAATCTGGATTAATTATTGTCCATCACTATCCAACAAAGATAGAAGCTTTCAATCAATTATTCTGTGAGATGTGTATGTCATAAAAAAAACTGCCTGCAAGATTTAGCAACGATGGGCAAAACGCCGTACCTACTACATCCTAATGGCGGAGTCATAAACTTTGACCCAAATTTCTTGATTATCCGTCGTCTCGACAGTCACCTGGAGGAATTTCGGAGAACCATGGAAAACCGAAATCTAGATGGCCCAACGCGGATTCGAATCAATGTACTCCCGAATACGAGGTCAGAATGTTACCGCTCACCCACCACGCTCGGTGTTGATTCGTTAAAGATCCTTCCAAAATCTGAAGTAAGTACCACAGAGACTCCGTACATCTTCGCAAAGTGTCTGGTATTTTCAGGTTATATTACGGTTAATCTTCATTTTAATGGCGTTTAGTCTTTGCGGTCATGAAACTAGCCACATTTGGAATTCCTATTTGCTCAACAATTGTAAATTACATTTCCAGACCGGTATTACGGATGTGCATGTTAAGGCCAGCACAGAAATAACACAACACTTAACTAAAAGCATGTTATCTCGCGGTCGGATTTGAACCGGAGACCCTGCCCTTACACTACCGGAGCTTACTAGTCGCTCAGAGAAAGCGGTGTTGGTACGCTAGGTGCCTACATTACTTATGTATAATATGGATATATATTTTTGGTGGTTTGGGTACAGTTTTAGTCATGTTAAGAGAATTCGTAGAGAAACAGCAAAGCATACGACGCTACTGACCTCATTCTAATGCTAAATAGATTATGGTGTTCCAATCGAACTTATATTTATTGACGAAAGAACATTATTCATTCTGGTAATTATTAAGTTTTACCATTGACGGATAGACGTTTCAATGCAGTCTGTAGTGTTTTGCCGCCTGAAATGCTAACTAAACTGATACCTTCTTCACCTCCACGGTGCATATATTAATCAAAGTATCAGGTGGGACACTTAATTTTTGATACTGAATTCAATTTAAACTTTTCTGCTGACTATTTTATAATTCAAAATTTTCTTGTTTATGTACTGTTCTTAAAATCAAATCTGTCGTCAATCCATTATTTAATAATAGTTATGATGTACGATAACTGGCATTCTGCTATAAAGTAACCTCTACACGCACTTGTTGTTCTTATCACCTGAATTTAATATCCACATTTTTGCTTTTTTTTTTTAATTAATGCGCTGTTTGCTGATTTTCGAAGGTGTAACAAAATCATAAGTCGTAAAATGATGTAAAATTTCAAATAATTTTTGGTCCGTCTGAACGTTTACTCCTTGTACGACTATGTTTCCTTTCTGATAACTATTGCCTCAATGTACGACGCCGTGATAAAACTTTTCACAGTTGGACTATTCTTTCTGTATTTCTGAAAAAAAAATGAATTCCTAAACTTTACGAAAATCAATACTTGGTAAAAGAATCAGACAAATCAGAAATATTCAAAAGGATACGCGGAGATTGTTTCACCGTTTTTCAAAGCAAAACCTACTACGAAAGTAAAACAGGTCATCCAGGCTTGTAAAGAAATGTGAAGTTGTGTTAAGACTTTAGTAAATGTGTTCTTCCGTCGCTTTGATGACCATCTCAGCCTCCTAACTACGTTTTAAAACCATGTTCAGTTTAATGTTTGTTGTCCAGTGTGTCACATATCTAGGACGCAAGAGGTAACTTCCTTGAAATTTGAGTTTCTAATTCGAAAAAAGCTTCAAATCATCTATGCAATTATATTTCAAGTGAGATTAACACTCAGAATTTACGCTAAAGGAAAGATCCCAAGTTCGATGCGAGAATCGAATGCATGTTCGCCCGTACAGTATGCACATATACTGAGCGTAACAAAGACGCAGTTCCGGATGTGAGTAGTAAGCACAATGCGGTCAGCTCCGTTTCGTGTGCCGGACGCTGACTCGTGTTGACGTCGTGTGTCGTAATTAACGGTCGGCAGGCGGACAGACACTGCGAACTACTGTGCGGGCAGGCATCGCGGAGAGAGTGGACGACCGGGAGAAACCGCGCCTAGCCACGTGACCCGACTGCGTGTGCGTGAGACAACGTACGCAACGCTACCAACCTGTCGCAGGAGACAGCAGACACGAAGACAAGTAGCTTCGTAACGTGGTATCGCTACGATACCAAGCCTGTCAAATTAATAACAGGATTAGACAACGTTCACACGGGGTCTGAGGGTTCATATAGGCGAGCAATAAACTTGCGACACTTATTACGCGAGTTAATCTCACTGTTCATGTAAACACGTGTGTGAGAAAACAGTGGACGCTTTTCAGTTGTTGCTCTAGATGTTTCAGACACCAAGCATTACTGCAAAGTAAACAGTCAGTTCGCTTCTCTCAGAGAGAACATTGCAGTTTCCAACGTGACTCAATTTTTTCAAACACTTTCAGAGAGAAAATTTCAGAAGAAAAACCCATTGGATAAAGGTGAAGTATTTGCTTTAACTTCAGAATGGGAAGCAGAAATTAAAACAATAAAAAACAAAATGTTCTACAGACATTGGCTGCTAAATTTAACACCACCGCTAATGAAGTAAGGAGAAAAAGAAATGCTTTAGTGGTGGAGATGACACTTACTAAAATACACGTGAATTTTTCGACGCAGTAACGTTTATATCCAGCAGCCATTCAGACCCTTTAACTACTGGTAAGCTTAAAGAAAAGACACAACTGAAATAATTATACTTTTTACTTTTTTCTTCAAATAACAACAGTTTGAAACTGAATTTGAATGAACGTATGTTGTCACGATACTTCTCCTTGTGGTGAAATGAAGAAATCTTAAATTCCTCATTGATTTTTACGTTTTCTGATATCTCAAATTTTTCTACTTACTCCTCCCCCCCTCCCCACTCCCCCCCCCTCCCCCTCGCAAAAAAAACATTGTCACAAAAGCCTTTCACTTTTCGTAATAAACTTCCGTATATTAGAGTCATTTTTTAATCTTGGCACTGCTAATCCCAGTTAGTACTCAAAATCCTCTGCCATGAAGCTGCCGAATATCCTGTAACCTCAATTCAGATAACAACAAGTGATGAACAAAACTGCTGGCGCCTTCATTACATCATTTCTTTTGTAAAATTCTTCCATTTCCTTCTCTTTTTTTGCTTCGGAAAAAGTAATAAAACGCTTAAAAAAAAAAATTCTTGTCGACACGTTTCACTACCTGGTGTTTGTTTACAATTGTTGTAGCTCCTACACCAGTGTGCCGTTTAAACACGTCTTTAATTTTTTTTCTGTGAGTAGAAACAACATTTCTCTAAGAAGAAAGTGCCCGTCAATAAATTGCGTCAGTTATTACCTCGGTGTAAGCAGATAAGCAAGTTGATTCTGAAATAAGTGTCTCCAATTTATTGCTCGTGAATATGCAGCTTAACAGAATAAATATTTTGTACTGTATACGAAGTTGATGGTGTACTAGAGATTCTCTGTCTCGAAGTCAAATTATTGTTGTAAACCTGAATCCTAAACAGCCGAGATAATCAGCAGAAATATTGTTCCGATTATAAGCACCATATGAGATAATTATGGAACAAACTTTTCGTACTTTTAAAAAGCAGAGACATACTGTGTAGTAGCCTTCAGCATGTCATTGAAATTTACGGATTGCCCATGTAGAAAGAAGGAGTAATGACATAATCTTTCTCCTGATGCCGTACAGTGCCTATCTAAAAGTGATAAAGACCAGCGGAAAAATATTTTGAAGAGCACAAACATATAGATTACTGAATCGGAAACTTGCCACACTTTTCGAAATTAATTCGCACTCCCTTGTGAATATACTTTCACGTGCAAAGCCAATCAGTTTCTGTTACATTGTTCGACTTACGACTTTACACCTCGTCGAAGTCATTAGAGGCGGGATGGGAGTTGGGACAAGGAACGGAATTCGGTCATAGCAATTTTTTTTTTTTTTTTTTTTTTTTTTTTTGAAGCAAGCAGCCCGGCATTCACCTGGAGTGATAAGGGGAAATAATGCAAACCAAAATCTGGATTCCCAACGGGAATTCAAACCGCCGTCTTCCCGAATGCGAGGCCAGAACGTTAACCGTTCACCCACTACGCTCGGTACACATTGTTCGAGCAGCAGAGCCAAACATTAAAGTTACAGACACGTCATAAAGAGAAACTTGGCCCAGATGAGCAACGTTCCTGGTCCATTAGTTCTTACAAGTATGGTCGTTATTTCATGCCAGGATTTGACTGCAATTACATTCGCGTAGAATGAACGAATAGTTAAGAAAAGAGGAAAGTAACTTTTCGGTGCTTAACGGCTTTACTGCTCTCCAACGACGTGATTATGGTGTTGGTAGAAGATATTGGACAAGGAACCGGATGAAAATTGACGTGATTATTGAGAAGAAACCATTATGCTATTTTTCTGAAGTGATTCCTGGAAACTATTAACCAATCTCAATATCAATGGCCGGAGCAGAGGATAAAGCCAGCCGTACTCTCGGATGCACCATCGTTTAACTGTATACCTGATTTACCTGGTAGGATTATGGGGATATATAATGTGATGTCACAGAGGTTAAGGCCAGTGTGCAGGTACTCGAAGTCAACATTTCTGTCATCGTGTTGTCGTATTTCTTATAAGCAGTTGCTTGATTATTCATTAAGAAATATGCCGTGTTGTATTTACGATGTAATTCTCTTTATATCATTATCTTTATATTACGTATCATAGTATGACTTTTTATGCGACTAAACCAAATAATTAATCTTTTAGTTGTTTTTCTCCATAACATAAATCACACTTTTATTATTTAAGTACATCGTTTTCAATACATTATCGGACTTCTTCAATATGCAAGCTCTCCTTAGCCGCTGCTCTAAGCAATCTCTTAGTATCCGTGTATCTTCTCGTTGCTATGGAAACCTCCTCAAAAGAGTATTAACCGGCCCGTGACATGGAGCTCCTACTTCAAGGATGTTATTATACTATCGGTTATGCTACAGTGTACAGTAATTGGATAAAAGGAACGTGGTTCCACACCCGGTAAGGATTTCTTCATGTAAGCCTTTGATTCGAGATATGGACCCTATGATCTTATTTCAAGTCCAGTCATATAGATTCCGTTTTTTATTGGTTATCTGAAATTAGTTCAGCCGAATGGTGTGCTGGTTCCCTCGAATGATCATGATCGAGTATCTTCCCGTTCGATGCACCCAGTCTTCCTCCAGCTACTTGTTGAGCGCAGTTTCCAATTTCGAACGAGGTAATTTCCAAAATTATCGGTGTAGTACAGGGTTTCTCAAACTCCACGTACCCCTACAAAATTTTTCAGAACTGACGATCCCTGTTAAAAAACATGGTTTTTATTCTTTTAAAGATAACGTATCTGAGTAGTACAGTCACAAAGAGCAATATGTGATTAATTAATGTGATGGATAGTCTTGTTTCTTGTAGCAAGTTGTGTCGATTTTAGGATCAATTTTGCTAATTTTCAATATAAATTCACCAACGTGCGTGTTGCTTGCTCGATTCAGCTAGTCAGCCGCCATAACGTAAATCCTGTCGCGAACCCCATACGATCAACTGGTGAACCCCTAGGGGTCAGCGTACCCTAATTTGAAAAACCCTGGTATGTATAGCGTATCCAGTCTCTCTTTGATTCCGGGCCACGACGGCTAGAAGCTCTAACTGCAGATCGTGGCAGCTTCACACCGTACTGAATTCTCACGGGCAATGAGCAAGCACAAGTCTGTAATTCTAATTATTTCTGTTGTATTATGTCCCTAATCCGCGGGATAAATTTCATTGTTATCATCTTTCACCTTCTCTGTGCTGCAATTTTGACACATGATAGCGTTTGTCGACGACAAACATGCTATCATTTTGAAACCCAGTATAACAGAAAATTATACAACGTTCTTACTCATTTTTTTTTTTTTTAAATCTGCTTCCTTGTGGTTTTATGCATCGTTGACGACGCTTCCATTACGTACAGAAGTTATAGTACCGAAAATCAGTAACAATAGAATCAATAACGAAATCCATCCAACGTTTGTTCGATCTGGTGCTTACAATGCAGGGTGTGTGACTGGGGCGAACGATCAGAAATACTAATTTAATTCTTCGCTGAGATTGTTAGAAGTTCTTATCGTCTCATTCCCTTCTGAATTTTTCTGTTTATCACGAATGCAAGAACGCTTTCTTGGTTCAGATTCTACTCAAAACTGTAAGTAATCTTTACGGCTCAGCTCAGCAGAAGCAAATCGCGAAGCTGAAAGAAACTATGACTAACGGTAATCTGAAATTGTCCAAGCATATGCGTGACGTAAATAGGGAATCCACGGAAAAACAATTCTTATTTCCTCGAAGGCCGGGAGGGAGGGTGAGAACTTCAGCGTGTGTGTCCTGCGGTCAGTCGGCCTTCGAGTATTTCTTTTGAGTGCCTGCGTGTGATGCGATTTTATTTCTCTGTTTTGTTTGTAATGTTCCGTTTCGTGATGTTCCGTGTTTATAAAAATGTATGATAGTGAGCCCTGTCTATAAGAATTGAAGTACAAGGAATACCACGACAGAAAAAACGAGAAGTTGTCTACGCTAAGTTGTCATAAATATTGAAGGAGAATGAACCAAATGCAAAAAAAAAAAAAAAAATCAGTAGTAAAAAAAATCAGCAACATTAAACCATCAGGAAATGAATCTTTGCGATGTGCTAAAGAACATTAAAAAATCGGCTGCAAGAAGATCACTTTGACGTTCTTTGCAAAACCGTTGCCATAAAATTACGTGGCCTTTCGACCAATCAAACGCTAATAGCAGAAAAAATAATTAATGACACCCTGTTTCAAGTCGAAATGGGCTGTTTAGGAATGTCTTACAGTGAGCAACGGTTACCTACTTCTGGCCTGTAATATTCTGCAGGCAGCAGTTCTGGGTTTTTTTATCCAGGAACCTCATCAAATAGTCTCAGCCCACAACCTTTTCAAGCAACACCCGAAAGATCATTATAAACCACCAGCAGATTTTGAAAAATTACCTCAAAACAACGACACAGCAGCAATTGTTATATCAAATTGTAATGCAAATGATGTCATGTGATTTGAATTTGAGTTTACATCACATGATCAACTATATTAATGACAACATGATTTTAATTTAGTTTTTATGTCATTTAAACTTAATTTTATGTTGTTAATGTATTTACGAATGTGAATAAATCAATTATATTAAATAATATCAGTGTGTCAAAGAGAAATCGTCATATAATCTTTGCCAAGAACTTTATAAATGGCCTCGCATGTTCCTGGAATTATGTAGCCAAGGGCTTGAGGAGAAATTATTGTTGAAGACTTGAGATCTTCATAGCTTCTTCCTGTTGCCAAAAACCACAGCGTAGCGGTAAGTCTTTCGTGGTGCGAAATTGATTCCCGCATAACGGTATCTTTATTTGTAATAAATGGAGTGACTAACGATAACAGATTTAAATAGGTTTCTTCGTCCATCCTCAAATAATTATGAAAATATTTGTGAAAATACTTCAATTCCGAAAGAAGATTTGTGTGACAATATTTTCCTCTTTTTAGTAGCCACTCTTTGCACCATACACTTCTTCTAATGCGCTGTTTTGCGCGAGTTTTAGCGCTACTTGACGAGATTATCAAACTAACAGTAGCCAACGCATGCACATCAACGGATGCTGCCATCGTGAAGCCAACTCTGATACTGAGAAACCCTTGAGGATTTTAACGCTCCGTGTGTGTGCAGGGCCACTTCGATGAAATCCCTGCTGTCCGGCTCCCGGGCTGTTTCCCTGCGGCCCGGCCTACAAGTGTGTGGCTACCTTTACTGCTGCGTCAATGGAATTGCTCCAGTATATCTTATTGTGCATGGGGAAGGTTTTCGACGGAGACAACTGGATAGGGGAATCATATGCATGGAATCTGTGACTTAGTGACTCTCTATCGAATGGGTGAATATGCAATTAAGTATTTTTCAACACAGCGAAATTAAAGCCACATGTGTTTAGGCCTTGTTTACTATTTATGTAAGGGGATTGTAAATAATTGATGCTTGACTGGCTGACATTTTTAGGGGTCCAGATTTATTCACAGTACTTTCACGTAGTTAATTCTTACCATCTGTTGTTATGCCAGGGGATTTGTTCTGTTCTTGTGGAGAAAGTGTAAACTTTCCCAGTTGCCAGGATTATTGCCTAATGAAACTGAGACGTGACTTTCGAAGGTAAAGCTTTATTTGTGTAGTTTGACTATAAGTGCAAAATAACTTATTGAATTATTGTTTATCTTATATATTGAATTGAAACAGATAAATTAAATTATTTATGTCTATTAAGAGGAAAGATATAGTGAGATAATTTTTTTTATAGGAAGAAACGGATTAATTCTTGTCCTGCTACATTAATTTTTATGCAACTATTTCTTGGTTATAGATGGAACGAAACTCATTTATCAGTTCAGCAGAACTAGCAGAAATTTTTGATGGAAACGAATCAACTTCAATTAAATTATAGAATCTATGCAATTACATATTATATTGATAACAAACAGTATATTAATGAAATGTCTTACGGACAGGAAAATCATTTGCACTGAACGCATAACTCTCTCAGGATCATTTAAGTGATGGATGGAAGGTTGTTGGTAAGAAGTCGTTTGTTATTCTACAGTTACTTTGAGTGGATATGATTATATTCCCCGAAAATACCAACTGTAAATAAAATATCTTCGTAGAAATTATTTGAATTAATCTCGACATTAGTTTAATGTGACAACTTGGATGCACTTATCAACTATCCGAGATACTGTGGGAAAAAAATGTTTTAAATCATTTTACCTGCTACATTTTCCAGAAGGTACCAGAATGGTTATTACAGTGCTGTGCATGCTACTATGTGAACACTCATTCGATGTGTAATCGGTCAACTGTTGGCTAAGCTCGGAGCACGGCGTGCGCCTGACAGACACGCAACCGGTGTCGCAACAGGTGGCAGGAATAACTCGGTGACCATCTGGTGAATGTAAAGTGGCTTCTGCATCTCACTGCGAAACCAAAGGGTACTCTGCGTGCTGTCGACGAGTGTCTCAGCTTTGGCAATATCTGCAAGTGGTGGGACTGGCAGAACCTAAGCAGGGATTCTTCAGCATTTCAATAAAGCTTTAGCAGCTCAATAATCTTACTTATATTCTGTTAAATACAGGGGTTTTGCATTATTTCCTGTAGGACCCACGCACTGCAGTGTAGTATTACTAATGAAAGTCTTATATTTTTTGTCCGAGACTGTTCTTTCACATCCCCAAGACTGTTTTCATAAGGGATCAAAGTGAACATATGTATCTAATTTGTGAGTCTTTATTTTCTTATTCCCTAACTTTCCAGTAGCTTTAAGAGTTGTGTGTTATTAATTACAGAGGCCTACATTCCAACCTTCGAGAGGGCAGTTACTGTACCCGAATGAGGTGGAGACACTTTTTTCGGTAACTAACAGAAAATCTTCTGTAATACCTACATTAATATTTATTTTAGGTAATTTTGTCTATAATTTTCGAAATGATTAAATTATGAACTGTTATTAAGGGGATCATCATAACAAGTGTTATGCCCCAACGCTGGTTTTCACTTGGCTGGTCCCCATGCTCTGCTGTTTTCTGCTCTTCTCTTTATGTCTAAGTAGTATCCGTTTCCTTCGATGTAACCTGTGATCTTGTGCCAATTTCTTCCTCTAACTCTCCTTCCACAAACTAGTAAATTAACGGCATCACTAAGCAAGAAAATCTTCTTTATTCCTCTTATGATTTGCAATAGTTTCCTCCTCTCACCAACCCTATCCAGCGCTTCAACATTACTCCCTTTTTCCATCCAGCTTATCCTCTCCATTATCCTTCACATCCACAACTCAAACGCTTCTAACCGTTTTTCATCGTGCCGCCTCAGTGTCCACGCCTCTGCCCCATAAAGTGCCAAATTCCGTACGAAACATTTGCCAGGTCATTTCTTCAGTGCTTTTTCTACTTCACCAGTTAATAATCACATCTTCCTACCAAACGCTTCCTTCGCTACAGCAATGCGAGTTTTCACCTCTTGGTAGCATTTAAAGGGATAAATGGAATAATTTAAATATGTGAACTAAATAAGGTTTATACATAATAAATTGGTATCCAAACAGAGGAACTGATGTAAATCAACTGTATTTATTAGACTAATTATTATGGACGCAAGGACAAACTCGAAGAAACCAGCAATAATACCATAAATGTTTGAAATGTGTTCTGGGATGACTCAGTTAAAATCAAAAACCATTATTTTTTAATTTTGTGATTTTGAAAACAATATGATAAAAAGAAATCTAAAGGGTTCTTATAAAGTTCAACAGCTACAACTGTATTTTGTAATTCACAGAAAGCTGTGAGTGGCAAAGGGTGCTTTACACCAAAACTGATCTCTATTTTGAGAATACCAATCTTGAGCGGCTCGAGGGAAGAAGGAATTCAGATAGGCGTCAGGGCAGCATCTTACTTCCTAACAATACATCCCAGGGACGTTAATGGGAGAAGTATTTCACTACATTCTTAAATAACAAAAGTTCTTCGCATGTTAATCAATTTATGCGAAAACTGCGTCGTCTGTCTACCAGAGAATCAATATCAATTCTGTGAAACTTTCGTAAGGACTGTGGAAACAGCCTCAAATCACGTCGATTTTCTCTGCGTATTATAGATACTATTAGTCGATTATTTGCAATACGGATTCTGTACAGCAGAACAACAGTCTGGATAAGGACGCACAGGAGTTTAATAGGATATTTCCTTTACATATACGTTATAATTCTTAAAATTCGATTTAGGTTTCGCTGACTAGAATTAACTTTTTCAATGAGAAATGTTGTACGCCGATCCCTTTCATGTAGCTTTGTGCCGTTACACCTCTTGTTTTATATTAGATTAGGTTCTCTGCCTGACACTGGTGTCGCCAGAGGCGATCCGTGCGGATATGATTTTTCACTTGTGCTGTGTCGCTCGTCGACCGTAGCTGCCATTTGTCAGTCACCCAAATGTCCCGGGACCGCTATCCTTCCGGTCCTGGCTGGTGTCAACTATTCGACTTGGCCCGCAAACACGGATGTGTACCCTCAGCTCAGGAGTGGTGCTCGGTGGCAAGGATGAAGCCGGGCTCGTAGCTTCGACACGCTTTCTTCCACGATTCCCTTTGCAACAAGGATATTACTTGGAATCCTCGTATATGTGCATTCGACTTCCATAGTTTAATATTTCGACTAACTACAGATAAACAAACAATGAGGTCTGATGGTCCCAGTAGCTGGAAACCACTATACCAGAAACTAAATTTGCAGGGCTGGTTACTAGGAAAGATTTTCGTCTTATCCAGTGCTCGACGCATCATAATTTCATATTCACCATTTGTTGTAATTCCTCTCTTTTGAATTTCCAGGCATTTTACGAGATCCACTCCTGTTGTTGTTGCCGTTCTTGGTCTCAGTGAATGGAACGTAAAAGTCGCCATAAGTCTGTAAACTATTTGTTCTGTGTGTTCGATGTTGATTTGTTTGCAGTGTTGTAAAAAAAACCTGTTTATTTTTCTGACTTGAAAAAAAAAAAAACATGAAAAAAAACTGTGAAAAAAACATGTTTTTTTTCTGGGACATGTTTTTTTTCATAACTACTAAATTTCATATTTTTAAGGCATTTATCGTTTAATATGACTGTTTTGGAGTTTATACTAAGTACTTATCTTAATTTTTAAATCTACTATGTTTTTCTGGTTCAGTAGAAAAAAAAATTGCAAAAATATTGGCAACATTGACTGAAGTATTCTTTTACGAACGGGGATTTCCCGAATAGGCTAGGTTACACGAGAAGGAATCCCCGTTGTTTGGATTGATACTCACTATTTGAACTAGTGCTGCCAGCCCTTCAAATTTATCTGTAGACCTAAGGATCTTTTCAAAAAATTAGGAATTTAAATTTATCAACGGTTTTTTTCCTCTTTTTATTACTTATTGTGCTTTCCTTATATTCGTATACTTGTTGAACTCGCAGCATATAGTGATACTGAGTCATTAAGTTGTCAGTTATTATGAATCATTTCCTTGCAACCGTTGGCATAAACCAACGATTGAAAAGAAATAAAGCTCCTATTTTGTATGATAATAGATTTAAATTCAAACTTAAAAGACCGTAATATGGAACTATCGGCGCAGTCTTTATGCACAGTGCGTACTTTGCTCACAATTTAAAATTGCAATCTCAAAATCTTTTGTGTACAATGCAACCAGTAAAAGAAAATGTAACTACTTTTGAAGTTATGGATCTAGAGGAGACAGAAGAAGAAACAGAAAATTCCGATTCCAACCGCACTAGTGTTGGTATTACTGATACTAGTGAATGTGGTACTGACCAAGAGGATGGATAAAAAATTATGTTACCTATATAGATACATTTATGAATCATTATGTAAGACATTACATAATTTGGTAAGATTTAAAACACACATGTAAAATGTAACTTCCTTAAATAAAACTATAATTTATCAAATATATTGTTTTCTGAAAAAAACAGGGTGCTAGGTTTTTTTCCATGTTTTTTTCACAAATCTGAAAAAAAACATTTTTTTTTCAATTTGCAACACTATTTGTTTGTAAAAAATAATTTCGGTGCGAAAATTTTGGACTGTTCCAATAATAACTAAAATGATTAAATTACATTAAATCACCTAAATTTGCTTATAAGGACGTCAGATGTAACAGGGCAAAAGTTTTCTTTCGTTGTGCCTTTACAAATTATCCTCGAGTTCCTTAGAGGCGCAAGATGGTTGTGGGAGCAGAAAAAAAATTTGCCATCGCCTTGTACGGGACCAGCCTGGGCCTGCCGAATGTCCCGTGCAATGACACGAGATCAACTTGTTGAATATCTGAATGTGTCAAAGAAGTTGTCGATACAATGTTTGAAATTCCGTTAACTTTCAGAGCAGTGACTAATAACACGGCAACGTTTATAGTGTATACTACGAATTGGCGGACCTTCTTGGTCAATGATCGACTTGTCAACTCACGCGCTTTTTTGACAGCCGTTTCATACAGGAGCTAGGAGTTGAAGGGAAAAAAGAAGCTTGCTAGCAGTTGTGCGAGATAGGCAGTACTGTGTGGACAAAAGAAACTGTTTTGTCCAGAAAACTGTAATGTTCTCAGTTACTGAACTGATGTTATTTAGCCGTCATGTAATTACCATTTCGAATTCACACATGCATATGAATACACAATTGATATTCCTGTCTCATTTGTGAAGCTGTTGTGAAGAATAACAACTGAAGACCATTCGGCAGAGCTGGGAAAGAAAAAAACAAAAACAAAAAACACCAGGATGTTATGAGAACCATTGCAGAGGATCTGTTTCCTTTCATTGCACTTGAGGGTCCTGGTAGATGATAAAAACGTGTTATCGTTGCAGTATTTTTGACGGAACAACTCTAGCAATTGCTTGAAGAGAAACATGGAAAATCGGAAACAAATTGGGGGTGGTATGATTCGAACCAGGATCTTCAAGACCCGTACGATACCGTTCAACAAACAACTGGTACCGTGTCCAATATGAAAACGTTTTAAATTTCATGACTACACTGACAGATAGAGAGCTGTTTCTTGACGAAAGAAACTTCGTAAAAGTAGTTGTTATTCCGTTTCAAAACCAGCATGCTCATAGCTTAAGCGGATCCAACATGCCAATTCATTCTGTTGATTACATCGCGAACATTGAAGACTTAAATGTGATTGTCAGACTGCTAAGACTGTAAGAACGACAGTAATAGAAAACCGCAGCCGTCATTCTGACCCAAGTTACGACGACTGACTATACCCTTTTGTTACGAGATGTGCGGTCAACCGCAGTTGGTTAAGTTGCTACAGCTGCCAACGAAATGTACCGTTCACCTCAACTGATAGCTACCGCCGCGGTACTTCCCTGAATTTCAAGTATTTACACGTCTCTGATGTTACACATGTTCAGGCAACCGTGCTATGTCACTGTTAAATCACTCGGTGGGACAAAACTCTAACCGCCGATACAAATAAGTCCTGTTGCAAATGCGCAACCGATCATGGATAGTTTACACGGTGAAGCTGTTGAGTTACAGATGCCTGTCTGTGGTAGTGTAGTATAATCTTTCCCCTTGATGACGACGGCAATTCGTCTCGGCATCTACTCGAAAAGACACTTGGAACATTGGCCCACCATACGGATCACGAACCCTTTGCAACTATCTCTCCTGGTCATGCTTCTCACAGATGACCCTCTATCTGTACCGAGCATATAACCAGAGAGTTCCCTTTCTCTCTTTTCTCCTCAAACAAACTTCATTACTTTTATTCTCTTTCCAATACTGTTCTCTTTATCAATTTCAATGTTAGTTACTATCAATCGAAGATCCACTAAATTTAATTGATTCACCAACTTCTTGTAATCAAATCAAAACACAAAAATCTTCATAAAGCACTTTTTCAAATAAACTGACAACACTCCATTCATACCAACCAAGGCTTCTGCCTGAGCGCCCTACAAGTCTATGACATGCTATTCACTTCTGAGTCCTCTTCCGATGACTAACCTTCGATAACTCCCCGAGGACTATACTGTACGGTAGCTAACTAGCGAGGCTCTCCCGCGATGCAACAACAATGGGTTCCCGAGCTCCAGAAACAATCCTTCATTATTACCACTTACGTTAATAAAATAGGAAAGTAAAAAATTATGATTATTTTTTAAAAAAAACATCAGCAATCATAATTAATAAGAATCGGGGTGGGCAGGTTACATGTGGCATATATGTCACACCTTGCTAATGTCCAACAATCCTGAGGAGTTGATGGGCCACTTACAATATTTTTAGTCCATGCTCAATGAGTTTGTTCGCCAAGGATACAAGTTCACTAATATTGAGTGGTCAAGTTACCATTCTGATTAATTTTGGGAACAATGAAGGAAAATGTTTTCTGGTGTGTGTTGCACATGGTCGTCATGCTCAGAAGAACAAACCTTTCCAATATACAAAGGCAAAAAGTAGTCTCAACACCTCGTTCTGATAGCTATTGAAGTGAGAGACAGCGTACAGCTAAACCGGTGCTGTATACAGGAAAGGATAGCACAAAGCAATAGAAGATGAGGACACGGAGAACTGAATACTATTGCAAGGACTCATATTTTTTATCTTCTTTGTGAGATACTATACCACAAGTTCCTTTCCTTACCGTTATTTCCAAACCATTTTTAATTCACGCAGTATCTTTCAACTTAATTTTCAACATCCTCCTATAAAACTACTTTTTAAATACTTACATTTCGAATTTGTTATTTGAATTTTTGAAAAACAAAAAAATATTGATTTCGTTCTCACTTCCAGGGGACAAAATGCAATGCTGAAGTAGTTTAAAACAAATCCATTTTTACTTCAGAACTGTTTCATTTAACTCGACTAACCAACCTATTACCGGCACCAATGAAAACAAAATGTTACTCACATTTCGGAACGAAATAGTGGTGCGAGACAACTTGTATGACAGACAGAGCCACCTCTGGGCCACTTGCTGCATGGTGATCACTCGGCCAGAAACTGTAACGTTTTTACGAAAAAGAACTGCTCTTTCTGCATACCACGTTTAGCCGTGATCGTCTAGAGGTTAGGACAACGCGTTGTGGCCGCAATAACACAAGTTCGAATCCTGGTCACGACAGGCGGCGAAAACTTTGTTTTCTGTAAATCATAACATTTTATTCGGTAGGGAAATGCCGGAGAGATTTCTTCACAAGGACTATGACTGCCTTTTTTTCAATTATTGTATCTTTATGCTGCCTATAATAGCCTCGCCGTCGGTGAATCATAAAGCAGTAATTTTGCAATATTGTGTGTGTTGGGCTAAAGATGTTTTTATTTGAAGCAGCGAAATTTTAGATTGTTGCTTCCCATTATAAATGATCTCGCATTATCTGTAGTGGGGTATGCAGTGTATTTCAAAAGGATTGTTCAGAACCCAGAAAGCCATATACCAAAAACGTAGAAGCGTCTCCATATAGGCAAAGTGCCACTGTAAGTACCGTGCAGAAAACTAAATATCTGCCGTTTATTATGCATCCAACATTGAAAAGACAGATAGGAAGAAGATCGCTTCCTGATTTTCTGAATATGTGATACATGTAACATTATAATTATTAATCTGTTTATCGGTATTTTCGCATTGAGTAGAACCAAGCGAATGGAGTGCTGAGATCTTGTAGGTTGGTTAACGACTTTGGACGATTATGGACTAACTTTATGATCCAGGAAACATACCTTTGCTACTAATCTAAATGAGTATTCACAAATATTTTCCAACTGACTCTGCTTCTGTATGTGATTATTTTGCCAAAACTCCGGTATGGTGGTGATGACTTGGAATTCTGTTTCAGATGCCGTCTCTATAGACCTCGCTGTTAAGAGACGTTAAGCAGTTAAAAAATAAATTTAAAAAAATGTTTCAGATGGGTAAGAATAAGGGCGAAAGGTCTCAGTTTTGCGATATTTTTATGCGTTTGAACTTTGAGAACTTTTTATAAGTATGCCCGCTCGTGAAGCCCTTTGGTTATAAGTACAAATAAAATTAGAGAGAGACAAAAAATAATAATACACAATAACAGAGAATACAAAGAAGCCGATGGTATATTCTTGTTCAATTGTAGTGTAGTAATTATAAGGGTATGAGTGTGATCAAAACTTGTTATAAATAATAATAGTTAAAAGAATACATACTGGAGCAGAAACTTTATTAAAACAAAATTAGCCACGCTGCTAGGTTAAAAAAACGTTGAGAAACCACGAGATCTCATCATTTAAATACATGAGGCAACAACAATTTTTACAACCTGGACTGTACATGTTAGGTGGATATTGCAATTGTATTAATTGCAAAGGGACAAATTTTTAGGGAATGCATGAGTAATGGAAATACATATGCAGAAGAATCAGACAAAATGAAAAAATAATCTATAAAACTCGATAGTTCCCACAGGATGTAAGACACTGACAGTTAAAAGAAAGTGACCCTTATTGGGGAACGTTGAACGTGATAACACATCTGGTAGCGAAGCCATTTAACAATAAGTGATCCAGGAGAGACTATCTGGTGTTCAGCTGCCATCGCCATCTCTCCGCCACTTCCTGCAGAAAAAAATCACTCAACCGTAAACAGTTACCTTTTTACGTGGAAGAACAGTTCTATGCTTGAACAAGCATTAGCCGTGATCGTTTATTGGTTATGATATTGCATTGTGGCCGCAATAACCAAGGTTCGAATCCAGGTCCCGGAAACGCAGCAATTTTTTGTTTTGTTTTTGAATGTGTTATTAGAGTAACATTCTTCAAGTTGTTTATCATTCCAGGGTGTTCAGGGATGGTGTTCATTTTCTTCTCGTTCATTGTCTTCAACCCCCCTCTGGCTGTAATTATCAATTGTTTTGTGAACCGGTTGGCTGTAGCTTGTGAGTTATGTAAGTAACATTGTAGCGATCAAAGAATTTTTTTTTAGGCTCGAAGATTCTTTCGGCGTTGAGAATTAATTCAGTCTTCTCTGTCGCCATCTTACGATCACCAAAGTATCGTGTGAAAACACCGTGGTCACTCAGCTAGTCACCGGAAAAGACTATATTAAAGATTTTTTTTCTCAGTAGCAGAATGAGATTGTTGATCAATGTCCACCACAAGGGATCTGTTTATTCGTATTAAGGTGTTCAGTGTAGCTGAAAATTAATCTTCAGAATGTAGGCATTAACATGCCAAAAACATAGCTGCTTTCCATTTAGTATGCACCGCGCAGGAAAACAAATATTTGCGGATTATTTTCCATTCAGGATTTAGCAGACGGATACCAAGATGATCGTTACTTGAAAACCTGCCTATACGGAGGTATGTAACATCACAATTATAAAACTGCATGTAGACGTTTCTCTCATGACTAAAACATAGTGCTGAGATTGTATTCTGATTATTGTGGACGTGGTTTATGGTATAAAATCATATATTTATCAATTAGCATGTTGCTACGTAACAACAAAGAGAAAGAACAATAAGTAATTCAAGATCATTCCTCGCTAAAAGCTTTTAAAATATTTAGCTATGCAAGATGGTTAGTGTGCTGAAATCTAAGAATTCTTTTACAAATGGATCAATTATGTGTCTACTCAGAGAATTTTGTGTCTGACATGTTTCGTTAAGTAGAAGAGTACAACATGCATGCGACTGAACTGCATAGAACGGTAAGGTTTTTTTTTTCGTAGATGCTTTCAGGAAAGTCGACGACATTAATTCTTTGTAATCTGATTGAATATTCGAATCTAACTTCGATTACGAGTGGTTTCAGATCTGTGACTGCTAAGTGGACATCTGAACTCATGTCAGTACTCTTCACAGACCGATTTAAGAAATATAAGTTTATTTCTCTTTTTTGAAATAAACTCAAACAACTTTTACGTTTTCTTTTCCTCAGTCGTTGAAATACTTTGGTGAATGTCTGAATTTTTTTCAGCATTAGAGAATTACGACTGTGAAGACTTGATAATGAACTAACATTGTTTTATTTCCGTACGTAGTTTATAATTGCTGTAGTGCTTCCAAATTTGTTTTTCTCGAGTGCCATTTCAAGGAAGAGCTCAACCAACCTTTATAGCTGCCTTTGCCACTGCGTTTTTGTTGTTATTGTTGTTTTTTCTTATTGCTTTACGCCTCGTCGATAGCTAAGGTCATTGGAGGCGGGATGGGACTGGGGACAAACAACGGGAAGGAATTCGGTCATGGACTTTTTGAAGGAAGCATCCCGGGATTCGCCTGGAGTGATTTGGGGAAACCATGGAAAACCCAAATCTGGATGCCCGGACTTGGATTCGAACCCGCGTCCTCCCCAATACGAGGCCATAACGTTAACCGCTCACCCACCACGCTCGGTCCGCTGTGTTAATCCCAGCCTAATGCTTAGCACAACCACAGCATTACAGAAAAATAATTCACACTCTCACACACTGGCATTCTTAAAACATATTTTGGTCATAATAATGTTGGGGTAATTATTTTTTCAATTATCTTAGCCAGAAGGTTACCGCGCGTACGCCTTGAAGCACCACTAGGGATACGCGTTCAATAATTGAGAACAACTGATCCAGAAACTTCATTTACAATGCCTGCATGGAGTTTAGATCATTTTGTTTAGCTGTCCATGTGTCAGATCAATAAGGTAGTATAGGAATTACCATAGGTTTATAAAATTTTATTTGGTTTCTCCTCTCTTTTGATTGTATAGTGATCTCATTGTTGCAGACTTCCAATGAAAAGCTGTTACTTACTAATATTATCATATGCGCATGATATATCTCAAGCTATAAAATTTTAAAAAAATTATTTTGCTCGATGTTATTGTTGTCACTGTAAATTTCTATTCTAATCATATTTTTATCCTTAAGTATCATTACCTTTGTTTTTAATTTTCATACTTGACAATTTTATTCCCCAGTAATTATATCTAACGGTCTTAAAGACCGTTGTCTCAGACTCTGCTATTTTAACTTGGCCATCTGCAAATAAAATGATTTTCATAAATTTTAATCGAGGTGTCCTAGAGGGCTCTGCTTTTCAATATTCGTTAATTTCATTTTGTTGAGAACTAGAGCAGAGAATTGAATTCTCTAAGCTACCCAGGTTTGTGACTTTCTGAGGCGGCTGGAAGGTCGAGTACTTGCTATCGATATACAACGCTGTGAAATCCTAGGTTCCTATTTCAAGTGTGTGTATATATACGTGTGTGTCAAGTGGAATTATAAAGAGTCTCAATCTTGTTAAACATTTTCTTTGTAATCGTGGGTTACTCAGCATATGGTTTTGATGATAGGATGATAGGGAAATCACTTGTTTTCTGGTATATTTTGTAATTTATTTAGGTTTAGTCTGTCAGATACTTTTTTATAGTCCACAAACGCTTCATGTGTTTCGGTAGTGAGTGTTAATCGCTTGTAAGCGGGTATTTTACTGTTACGTAAAAATATAAGAACCAAATCTGCATTAGTTATATTTAATACCAAACACTTCTAAAGACTCGGATCTATCAACTGCAGTTGTAGACAGGTGCATTAGTGAATTGAAAGTTATATACTAAACCACCGCTTGCTAGCGAGAAATAATATCCAATGAAGCTATACAATATAGTATAATTTAAAAAAAAAAAAAAGAGAAGTAGGGATAAGTTTGTCTTTAACAATAAATGGTTAGAAATAGGCTACCTGAAACCAAAAGGGCATACAGTTTTTATTGTCGATGTTTTCTGCGACAGAAACTATTTAAATAAAGTATTCAATTACTGTGAGTAACAATTGCTTTTTCCCCATTTGACAACTGAAGCCTTTCTGCCAGCTCAAGCGCGAATATTATTAAGTGCTTTTTTAGTTTCTACAGTTCATTGTTTCCACTAAGCATAGAAAACACAGGACTTACACGAGAATAACACATACAACACTGAAACAACCGTACCAATGCCCGGACTCGATCCAATATTCTATCCCATACATTACAGAGGCTGGACTGAAATTTGCTTATAGTTAATCATCAACATTCTGTGTTGATAAGTTTCTTTTAAGTCCAGATTAAGAAGAACTAGTAGATGTTTTCAGTGTATTAAACAAACAACAGACCCACCTTTGAAATCACGCTATACTTTCACCTGTTCTTTAAGAAAAAATTTCTGCTTTCTATGTTTTTGTATGTCGTTAGTATATTAAAAATGAAGTAATTTTAATTGTTGCTATTTTACTATGTTGGATGCTTAGTATGGCAAACATAATTTAAGTCATTTAGGTTTACCGCGTCAGAAAGAAACAAGGAAAAGTGGTCACTGATTACGAAAAGAGAAGGCATCAGCAGTGAATATAAATGGAGAATCCAGCGTAGAGAACAAGAAACTTTAAATTATAGCTTTACCTAGAAAGCACTCTATTATTGTGGCTTAGTGTGGTAACGAATCCAAATACGGTTTGTAGTGATGTTAAGTTTCGCCATATTAAATAGAACTCTGTCAAAAGAGTTCCCAGAGAACTGCTGATGTTCATAATAAGCAGCTCCGATTCTTATTTCAAAGAGAACAGTAAGAAACTGTCAGCCATTACCAGAGTTACCTTGTAGTTAGCGTCATTTCTGCGTTTGGATAGGTTTACTCCTCGAGAATATATCACGGTTTTAATTACCTGGTGTTTCGCAAAGCGAATCTGTTGCGTAAAATACAGGTCAAATTCGCGTTTCAGCCAGATCCGTAACTGGGATTTCATCTACCAGAGTCAGTTACAGGCTTGGCGCATCCGGGGAACCAAACTGGGAGGATTTAGCATAGTATAAAATGTTGAGAGCAAATTTGTAATTAATATCTTTTGTACGGATAGTAGTGAATGCTTTAATGACGAAACTACCTATGCAGAAGAAGAAAAAATTATCTTCTTCGTCAAAATGAACTTAATAATGGGCAAAATCTATTACTTACTATAGAAAATATCAGTTATGGACCATACTGACTATCGAAATCTTTGCAATGGGCCCTTTTCTCAAGCAGTTACCAACGATCGATTAGTTAATAATATTTCAATATTTAATTAAATTGCAATGGAGCGTACGCTCCGGTGGCAATTTCCCTAAACACCCATCTTCCCCCTTTTCTGCACCCACCTACATTTTACCTTTACAAATTTTAAAGCCCATTCCAAAATCATCTTGTGGAAATTCTAGTTCTGTCGAACAGGTTAACATATGCTGTCCTCTAGCAGGAGATTGATGTACTATAACAGGATGAGCTACTATGCTGTCACCTTGCGGCCAAACACTTCGAAACTTCTTTCGAGAAATTTAACGTTCGGTGATACTTTTTGTCGTTTAGGAGGGCGTGTCCTGTGCTTAGTCTGTTAATCAAGGTTATCTTTTTCCTGCTCAGATCTTTTGATTCATACCATGGCTTCTTTTCGATGCTGTTACCTGTTGCCCGATGTCATATTCCTTCTGAGCCTTTGTTGTTTTGCCAATTCTTTTGCATTCGTTCCTTTAACACTTCGCATCCATCCTGAAGGAAAGAATGGAAAAAAAATGGCAAAACAATAAAGGCTGAAAGGGAATATGACATCCGGCAATAAGTAATAATATCGAAAAGAAGCCATGGTATGAATCATAAGATCTGAGCAGGAAAAAGATAACCATGATTAACAGACTACGCACAGGACACGCCCTCCTAAAAGACAAAAAGTATGTTATGAAAATCGAGGAGTCACCGAATTGTCTCGAATGTGGTGCAGTGGAAGATATATACCACTACGTTCTCAGATGCAAACAATACAGTGAGATTAGAAAAGAGCTAACAGAAAAATTCATAAAAATTTCAGATATAATATCTCTGATGACTAACCTATCGTATCCAGGCATAAAAGTGGTCAATACAATGTACAAGTATGTCGCAAAAACAAAACGTTTAATATTCAGTTACAATAAAAATGAAATAAAAATTTTCCTATCAAGATTAGCACAAAGATTTTTTTTTAAAAAAAGTTCAGTGATACAGCACCAATATGCCCGAATGGAACACCACTATACAACGTTTGGAGAAGAACAACTGTCGATATTTGGCCATCAGTTGATATTAGGAACATTATTGTTGATATTTTTACATTATTTGCAAAAAAAGAGAATTTTTTCCCCTCATGTTTCAACTAAAGTATATTTTAAGTAATGTTAAATGAATATAGTTTGTTTGTCACTTTTCATGCCGTCGGAATGTTATACTTTCTTTAGTAAACATAAAGACAGGTAATAATTTACCAAACAAAACAGAAATCTTAAAATATTAATCCCGTATTGCGAAATGAATTTTATCAAACAAGAATAACTGTGAAGTTGTTAAAAACAATCAGCTGTCTAAATTCAGACTGAACGAGGCGTTCATGTGGAAGAAAATCTATTAATATTGAGGAATTATCGGAAAGACAACAGTAAGTTGTTCAGTGATATTGGAAACATTTATTTTGGAGCATTTATCACCTATGTTAATCCATGATACCTGTAGGCTATGCGAGTTTGTGCAGAAAAAAGTGTTTGCATCATGAAACGAACGTTTAGCTACCTTCTTATAAGCGACAAGCTTTGAAAGAATGTCGAAAACGCAAGCAGCATGTTTTTCCAGCATAGTTAACTTTTTGTACAAGCCAATCAGTGTAAGGGAATTAAGGTTTAGCAATGCTTTCAATTATAAATGGTTTCCAGTGCCCATTCTGACCATTCTTCAGCTGACAGATTCTATTTGGTGCATACAGTTTTCAATCAAATTCGGAATAATATGTAGGGAAAAAGAAACAGAAAACATTTGGGAAATTTTCTTCTAAGTAAGCCAGAAGTGTGGAATGCTTCCCCGGTTTAATAAGCCTTTTTTAAAGCAAAATCCGGGAAGAGGGAAGCTCTTCGTATATTGAAATTGATTAATTTAAAGATTTTATTCTTTCCAGATGAAACCTACCTAATCTACGGAGATAAGGATCAGGCAGTAGGTTGGTTGTGGCCTTTGAAAGGAACAATCCCAGCTTTCTCCTGGAGAGACTACGGTAAACCAAAGAAAACCGTGGTCGACATGGCCAGAGAGAAATTCAAATCATCATGTTCCTGAATACCAAGCAAGAGAGCTGATTCTAGAAAGCTATAAGTTACGAAAAAGATGTCTGTCCACAAACTGACTGTAATATTATATCGGTCGCTTAGGCTTTGTTTCTCTCTCAGAGGTTCACACACGCTCTTCGTCTATCTGTCACTGTTCTGTTAGTTTTCGAAATTTGATGACAAAATATGTTATTCATCCAGAAAAATTTTCCTATGTTCTTTCTAAAGTTACATGGCATTTCCTTGTCAAATTCTCCAAGAGCGGTCTGCTGTATTCTCGTGAAAACGTAACAAACAGACAGGAAGACAAAATTACTTTCGCTTTATATAAAATAGGTGTAGACTGGGCATATAGAGCGTAACGTTAACCTCATCAGTTCCAATGTTGTGACAATGTCTTGGGAAAAAATATAGAAATAACAAAATCTTCCATTATGTGGGCAAAACAATGTGCCGGGTATATTAATAGTTCAGTACCACTGAATCAGAAATGTATGTCGGATCTGGAATATGGGGCTAGCTACCAGATGGCGCTACAGACAGATGCAACGAACAGGATGCCAGCGCCACAGTGACTGCAGTCACAAGTACGGGGGGCTACTTAAAGGGCAGCGCACAGCACATGGGTCTCTCTTGAGTCAGACGGAAGTCGAGGAGTCGAGTTCCAAGTTGTCATCGGTAGTGTTCAGATGCGCGATGAGGAAAGTGCACGCCGCACTGTCACGCCAGGCGGGCCGAGTGCAGATGGACGGTCACTCAGTAAAGTAGCGTGATTTAGCTTGACATTTTATCTTTAGTGGTGTGTGGATTTAGTTAGTTTTATCTCTGAGTGTTTACTTTTGTAGAAAGTAGAGGTTAGTTGCAATTGGACGGTCACTCAATACAGTAGCGTGACTTAGCTTGACATTTTATCTTTACTGGTGTGTGGATTTAGTTAGTTTTATCTCCGAGTGTTTACTTTTGTGACAAGTAGAGGTTAGTTGCAGTTGGACGGTCACTCAGTAAAGTAGCGTGATTTAGCTTGACATTTTATCTTGAGTGGTGTGTGGATTTAGTTAGTTTTATCTCTAAGTGTTTACGTTTGTAGAAAGTAGTGGTTAGTTGCATTTTGACGGCCACTCAGTAAAGTAGCGTGATTTAGCTTGACATTCTGTCTTTTGTGGTGTGTGGATTTGCTTAGTGTTAACTCTGATTGTTTACTTTTTGTAAGAAGTACAGGTTATATTAGCAGTTTAACGTCGTTTCCTCAGTAGCTTATTTCTGTGTTACATTTTATCTCTAGTGGGGTGTAGATTTGATTAGTGTTCTCTCTGAGTTTTTGCAGTTTATCCAAAGTACAGATTAGTTCGAGTTTCTGTTAATTTTTCTTTTTTCGATTTTAAAAAGCAGTATGTCTAGGGACTGTGATTGCTGTGTGCAGACGCGAGCTGAGGTGGCGATCTGCGCGCTCAGCTTGCTGCTGTGTTAGCGAAAGTTACACAGCTAGAAGCTGCCGTAGAAGGTTGCAGCAGATGCGAAATTGGGCAACTCGATGCAGCCACGCCGCTCACTGATTCACCAATGTCGAGCATTGTACCTGCAACCCAGGCTGAAAAGCTGGAGGCTGTGCCTAGGTCACCTGACGGTGACTGGCATATGGCTACCAGACTTCGAAGCCGCACACGGGGGCAGTCGAATAGGCTTAAAGGCCAAGGCGGTGAACTTGTTCGACTGTCCAACCGGTATGACGTATTGTCGGAGGCTGATTCAGTCCCACAATTGTCATCCTGCGAGCTGACGGCCCCCCAGCCCGCTAGGTCTGGGCGATCGCAGAAGGGTATTCTGGAAGTTGGGAGCTCTAATATTAGGCGGTTTATAGAGCCCCTTAGGGAAATGGCGGATTACTCGGGGAAGAAATCCAATGTCCATTCGGTGTGTATTCCGGGTGGTCTGATCCGAGATGTGGAGCAGGCCATCCCGGATGCCATAGAATGTACGGGGTGTAGCCAACTGCAGATTGTGGCTCACGTCGGCACCAACGATGCTTG
>JARYHS010008074.1:131355910-131378045 GCA_031002005.1 Vandiemenella viatica
ATTTTTCAACGGTATCTCGAACAACTTCTCCAGGATATTCCAGGATGCATCAACTATCTCGACGACATAGTCGTCACGGGACCCTCCGCTGCCGAACACATGACCAACCTCCGCCTACTCTTCCTCCGCCTCCGTGCAGCAGGATTGAAATGCAACCTTTCCAAGTGTCAATTTTTTCAACAATCCATTTCCTACCTGGGTCACATCATCGCTCAGGAAGGCATTTCCCCAGCATTTTCCTATGTGGACGCTATTTCCAACTTACCTCGGCCTCAGGATCTACATCAGTTGAAATCTTTTTAGGGCAAGATTTCATACTACAGAAAATTTATACCCTCAGCAGCACAAGTGGCAGCACCCCTGTACCACCTCTGTCGCAAGAATGTCCCGTTCCGTTGGACCCCAGCTTGCGAGACCGCATTCCACACCCTTAAACAGCAGCTCAAGTCCGCAGCATGCCTCATGCCATACACTCCAAACCTCCCCTTGATACTTGCCACAGATGCATCCGATTACGGTGTGGGGGCAGTTCTGTCTCATAAATTACCAGATGGCACGGAACGCCCCGTAGCTTACATCTCCAAAGCCCTATCGGCTGCTCAGCTTAAATATTCTCAAATCGAGAAAGAGGCGCTAGCTATCGTTTTTGCCTGCTCCAAATTCTATTCCCTTTTATATGGGATTTCTTTTCATCTCATTACCGACCACAAGCCACTCCTATCACTATTTGATCCGTCCACACGTCTGCCTACCAAAACATCCCACCGCATCCAGCGTTGGGCACTATTCCTGTCCCAGTTCAGATATACCATGCATTTCCGTACCACCTCCAGGCATGCCAATGCAGACGCCTTATCCAGACTACCGCAGGGACCAGACCTTGCCTTCGACAAGTCGGAACTTCTGGTGTTCCAGATCGACGATGACACACAAGAAGCACTGAAGACATTTCCAGTCACGGCCTCAAAAGTCGCGGCAGCCACAGGGGAGGACCCCCCTCCTCCGTGTCATCCGACACCACATCCAACACGGGTGGCAAACACGTTCCCCTCCACGCCATCATCAAGACCTCAAGTTCTACTACTCCATCCGCCACCAGCTCTCAGTAGTAGAGGGAGTGCTCCTCCGCACAGAACCAAATTCCACCCCGAGGGTCGTCGTTCCGAGATCCCTACAACCGACAATCCTCCAAACTCTCCACCAGGACACTGGGGAATTGCCCGCACCAAATCCCTTGCCAGACGCCATGTATTCTGGATCGGCCTTACCACGGATGTCACGGAGATGGTGCGGCGCTGTACCATCTGTGCCCAACAACTGCCCCGCCCCCCTCAAAGTTCCTTTCCTGGCCGGCACCGTCCGGACCCTGGGAACGCATTCACCTCGACTTCGCTGGCCCATTCCTAGGCCACCAGTGGCTCCTAGTGACGGATGCCTTTTCCCACTTCCCATATGTCGTCCGTTGCTCCACAATCACCACAGAGGTCACCATTTCAGCCCTCACGAAGATCTTTTCCATCGAAGGATTACCATACGCTATCGTCACAGATAACGGACCGCAATTTCGAAGTCGGGAATTCCTATCCTTCTGTACCGCCAACAATATCCAACACCTCCTCACCCCGCCCTTCCACCCCCAATCTAACGGGGAGGCGGAACGGCTAGTCAGAACATTCAAAACCCAAATGACCAAATACACCACAAGTCACAAACTCGAAGAGGCATTGACACTCTTCCTCAGTTCCTATCGAACCACTCCAGTGGGGGCCAAAAGCCCGGCGGAATTTTGCATGGCCACCAATCTCGCACTCTCCTCCATCTCCTCTACCCCCGCCCAAAGTACAGGTACCTTCGGGCCCATTCCGTTTCACCCCGGGCTCCCTAGTCTGGGCCCGCGGGTTTGGCTCCCGGGCCGGTTGGCTTCCGGGGGTCATCCAGCGGCCCCGGGGCCGCCAACTGTTCGACGTCAGCCTGGATGGCCGGATAGTGCGACGCCATCGAAACCAACTACGTCCCCGCTACCCCACGGCACCGTCCTCTTCCACCACGGCACGGCCATCCACTTCTTCCTCTCCTTCCCTGCCACCTCCACCACTCCTGCCGTCTAACCGTTGCTCAGGGACAGTTACAGCGCCACCAACGACGCCACAACCTGTCGGTCGCTCCGACACCCTTCAGCCGCAGCCTCTCGACCACCTGCGGGGACCATCTTCAGCGCCCCCCGTACAGCCCCCGGCCATCGACGCCGACGAACCGATGCCGTTAGCTCCACAAGTACCTCCACCACAACCTGCACCACGACGCAGGTCGGCACGCATCGCCAGGGGAACAGCTCCGTACTCCCCTGGAGGTAGCCTTCATAGTCTGCTCCAGGGCGCCGCGGCAGACGACCTCGCAGACGTCGCAGACATCGCTTCCACCCCCCCCCCCCCGGGAGGGAGGTATGTTCAGTCTGCCAGTAAAGGCCCCCTGCCAGGCAGACCTCACACACAACGCGCCTGCACGCCGGGATACATATACGACTCCAAACAGGCGCAAAACAAACCAGGAAAACAAATAGAATCATCTAGAAGCTAAGTGGTACTATTTCTTACAGAGGTCGCCGTACTACCACACAACGGAATTCCTGCGCCAGGCCGCCTATATAAGCGTAGCCGGCCGCTCCAACGCCAGTTCCAGCCTGACCACTGAACCAGCGTCAACTACAGAAGACCACCGGAAGTTCGCGAGAAGTAGAGCCGTCACTCTACCCCGGATCAGGACCAGGCTGAAATTCTCGACGGTCTTCTGATAACTGTACCCACATTTGTTTATGGTTTACCTGTTGTATTGTGTACCGAGTAATAAACTTCAAGGAACCGTTAAGTGTAGTTCACTTCAAATACAAAATATTTACGTCAATATTTTTTACAATTTTTTGTAATAAAAATTTCCCAACATGTCATTTCTATTTAAAACGATGGAAAATTGAATTAATACTCCGCACAAAAATATGAGTGGAAATGATTACAAAAATTTAAATGTTTCAAGTAATATATATAAGTGAATAATTGTGCATGTTGTGTTATTCCTCTAAGCAACGCCTGACTTTTATCATTTATTCATACACGTACCACAAATTCCTTTTTCGTAGGTACCACCAAAGACTTAGAAAAATAGATTAATTTTTTTTTCGTAAAGTGTTCGGCATTAAATACGTAAAAACGACAAATTTTTCTATGAACCCATAAACTTCTTTGTGAATTCCTTTTTTGCTTTGAACCTGAATGAATAATTTCTGAGGATTAAAAAACTCCTTCGTGTATTAAGATTCATGGTATTTATATCCCTCAATACTCCGAAAATTTTAATACTTATTTAAATGCAGCATTTCCACGCTGGCTGTCACACGATACCACAGTTCAGTACTTCTGAAACGTACCCGCATGTCATTGGCACAGATATTGAATACATGAGGCTAATGTGACCATACACTGCAAAGAGAATATGAATGGTGCTATGACACTTGCGAATGCTACGTTGAAAATGGTTGGTAGTATGTGACGATATTGCTTCATTACTTCCTTTCTATATATGTCATAGTACATTCAGATAGGAGAACCATTTTAGCATATAGACTCGATTCCCAAATACGGATTATTTCTATTTTTATCACGCTTATATTAGATTCGCTGATCTATTGTATGTTGAAAATGTTGTAAACAATATTTCACCAACTAACGAGTATCCTATTGACTTGTAACTTTGCCTTCGTGACTACAGAATGTTCAGTAATTTAAAACGTTAGTTATTAATAATTAGTAAATGAATTAGTGAAAATTAAGTAAATTTTATTATTTCGTGCAACCGAAATGTTTAACATCGCGTGTTTCTGTCACTCTCGTTATAAAAGCGTGGTATTTTATGTTGTTGTTGTTGTTGTTTTTTTAAATATGTGTATTTGATACGTCTACTGGCACCAGACATTATTCGTTTCGGCACAGTAGCTCGAGCATTAAAACACTCATCTAATTGAGGCTAATCATCTAACAGTATTTTAGTATTAGTTGGTTTAGGATGAATGATACATTTTATTGACTAGCACCAGACATTATTCGTTTCGGCACAGTGGCTCGAGCCACTCTTGTAATTGAGGCTAATCATCTAACAGTAATTCAGTAATAGTTTTTTTAGGATTAATGATACATTGTATTGACATGTGTTAAAGTCCTCCGTTGTAGATTAATGATAGATATTTGTAAATTGTTTCTAACATACTTTCTCCTATAATAACAGGGATAATTTTGGATAAACTTGAATATTTCACAGAGCAACATATTTGTCAACTTATGCTGTTATATTTAACAATTTAGAGATCTTAGTTTACGAAAACAAATTACTGATTATGTCTATGAACTCACCTCACAATTTAAAAACATGAAGAAAAACTTGGTATTGATACAATCCACTCTATATAATATCAGTTACTAAGGAATATAGTAAAGATTTAAGTGTCTCCAAGTATTTATGCAGCTATCAACCAGATCAATCGTTT
The DNA here is from genome assembly GCA_031002005.1 of Vandiemenella viatica. Classification (NCBI taxonomy): domain Eukaryota; kingdom Metazoa; phylum Arthropoda; class Insecta; order Orthoptera; family Morabidae; genus Vandiemenella; species Vandiemenella viatica. Next base: position 131,360,445 of record JARYHS010008074.1, read on the forward strand.
TTATTTACACACATAACAATTTTTAGGCTGGTGACAGAACGCCTAAAGCCTACCTTAGTTAACAGGCTTTATCATCTTTCGGAAATTGCACCACCCAATATCCGAAGAGAAGTGGCTGTGAACAAGGACAGGATCAGATTAGAATGGGAAAGAGATCATCCATTGCACGGGCCTCCATCACCAGCCAATACACTCAAGTCCAAGAAAGCTCTCTGATAACATTAGGGGAACTATTTGCGTCATATGTAAAGGCAAAAGCATAGTTGTGGAAACCTAAGGTCCCCAACATTTTAGGATCATTCACAGTTGCGGAACGCCTGCTACATATTCATGCAGAAAGCTAGAATGTCTGGAAATCCTTGAATCGATTGCGGACAAGAGTGGACAGGTCCAAAGCTAACATAGAAAAATTGAGATTTAACTCTTTCAATTTTACAAGTGAATGTGGTGAGGATCAAACCGTGAAACATGTATTTAAGTGCTCTAGTGCCCATTTTCTTGCTACGAAGATGAACTGCATCAATAAACACAGATTGAACTTGATATTGAGAAGAACCGCTCGAAATGGGTGTAATGTGTTTAGTTTGCACGAGAATTTATTGTATACAATTATACTGTATATAATTACGAAAGCTTGTGCTGCTTAAGGAACTATATCAGTAACCTGCTTTACAAACAAGCCTGAATGCAGCAGCTTGCTGATATTTATTGACTGTTAAAACCAAACACTTTGATTAAATTTACAACCTTATGAACATACTGATTATTCTAATCAGATTAAAATCTGAGAGTTTAACCATTTCTCAGCGATAGTTAACACTGTTCCACAATCACTTGAAATTTCATGATAAGCGTAAAATGAAAATTCAATCTACACAGATTGCACCGTTCGTAGTTCATCAAGTATGGTTTATGTCAAAGTTTCGGTGGCAGATATAATTTGAACATAAATGCGTAAAAATTTTGTTTTCAATTTGTAACCTATTAGAAACTTCCATCAATGTAACCTGCAACTTATCTTTTATTATGAGATTTGGCATTGGCTTTAGTTTAATGCCCATCAATCCGTATTTGTCTGCTTACAAACGACAAAAACATAACATGAAGTGAAAATGTGTAACAACGTCATTATACTTAGGAACTAAGAAAATTGTTTTTCAGTTGTAAATGTACTGTGAAAGTATTACTAAACTGTTGAATTCTGTTATCCCAAATATTGTCGCTGTTGTGCTGCTTCACTCGTTTCAAATACTTGCAGCTGTAAGAATGCAGTCCCGCATATCACTACAGTTACTTTCGTTGCATATGGTTGCAGGGGCATGTCAAGTACACTTAATTGCAGCAACACATCAAGTAAATTTCCGTTTCTGGCAAAGATCTTTGTGCCCCTCTTCAGTGCAATAGCAATATCTTCCAGGAAGAAAACACATTCATTTGATGAACAACTCATTTAAAATTCAATCCTCATCTATATTAAATATCCATTCAAATGGTGATTTGTTAAAACCAGTTCACTACTGGCAACTAATGTGCTAACGGTACGTGAAGGAGGATGTATTTCATAACTTACAACTAATAAACGGTATTAATTACTGAGACCCATGTTCATCACCTTAACGATAGTAGTTTCCTTTTATGTTAAGATTTCATTATTTAAGCATTGTAACTAACAGGCTGTTCTTTTTATGTACCCGTTACGAAGAACGGAATTAAGAAGTCTGCGTCTCATTTCATTGAAAATGTGCAGAAATTGCGAGATTAGAAATGGTAAAGGCCGCTTAGACTGGTGTGAAGAAACCTTCAGCGATACCTATGCAACAGACAAGGGCGAATGGATCTTGGGACACTTTTAGGACGTTACTATTAGAAGGAAGATACTCGATTTTATTGCAACCAAGGAGGTCTCGTTCTTTGCGATTAAATTTCAAACTGCGTCTTTAAAATGGATATAAAACCTAATCCAATAGAGACATCGTAAACGCAAATAAAACTTTCATGTGAAATACGTTAGGTTTACCACACTTATTTAGCTTAAGAGTGAGGCAATCAACGCCAGCACCAAAGGACTGGACGATTCAGCAAGCCAGGCATAAACATACATATTGATGAGAAGAGCCATATCGTATAAGGCAGGACAAGCGGAGCGCGGAGCTTAGAAGGTCAAAGGTATCGTCGGACGAGATATTGTGGTTTTCTTTTTTCTGAATCGAATATTGGCGACTAAACGACCGATGATCTTCCTCTTAGCGTTCCAGTTTCTACGCGAGATCACCTTTAGTGACCTTCCAGAGCGAGGTCAGTCGCAACTCAAGTGTGTCAATGTCTTATGTGGTGCAAGGCTCAGTTCTGTCTCAGAATGATATTGTTTATAAGAAATATGTATTACTCGTGTTAATTTAGATTCTTATACGTAATCGTCGAGCGTGGTAGGCGATTGGTCAACGCTCTGGCTTCGTGTTCAGGTCTGGGCATCCTGATTTGAGTTTTCCATGGTTTCCCCTAATCACTCCAGGCGAATATAGGGATGTTTACTTCAAAAAGGCCATGGCCAAATTCCTTCCCGTTCCTTGTCCCCAGTCCCATCCCACCTCTAATTACCTCGACGTTGACGAGGCGTAAACCCATAAGTAAAAAAAAAAATATGTTATTTGAATTTATAGTAGTTGTCACGTGCTGGAGATGTGGGTTTGTACTTAAAAATGTGTTCTGGGGGTTACAAGCCGCGTAATTATTCTGTAAAAAATTGTAAATTAATAATAGTATGAATAAAATTCAAGAATCTTGTTAAAACAATAAATAAACTTCCTCCTTAAAAGAAAAATTTAGGTGTTATAAAAATGACAATTTTAAAACTGATATTAAAATGATATGGCAGTTACCTTGATTTCAGTGATAGAAATTAATAATCACATAGCCACCTGTCGAACTTCACTTCGTCTTATATTATACTAATCTTCTCTTATCTGCATACGTCTTCTCTCAATACTGTCAGTAACCTGACTCGCTTATTCCAGTTTATGTCGCTATCTATGGTTTATAGCTTCTACGACTAAATTTATCACTCATTGGTGGCTTAGAATATGCACCACAATGCTGGTGAGATTTTTTCATATATTTTTTCCCCATTTATTCTATCCAAAAAGCCATCGTTACATTCACTATCATTACATTTAGTATTCAACATTATTCTGCAGCACTATATCCGTAATGCCCCGAGTCATCGGATTTTGCCTGTACCCATTCCCACGTGTCAGTTCCATTAATTCTGTTCAAAATGTAATAATAAGAATTTCTTGTTAGGTTTTAGCCTTCTGTTCTGCAGATACCTAAGAAAAATGGTATTAATGGTTTTAACGTTTCCACTCTTTGTGATCAGTACCGTAAAGGCAGGGATATTATATTGAAGAAATAAATTATAGTTGTTTCTTGCAGTTCAGATTAACGTGGATTTGATGAAGAATATTTTTGCCATAAATTTCTATTTCATCGGTAGCTAAGTTTATGTCAAATAGAAGGAAGTGAGAGTCATATTTTTTCAATGAAATATAAATATATGCTTGTGTGCAGTATTGTTTTGTTTGTAGTACTTTTGAGTTAGAGGCAGAAATTGGGAACCATCAAATATTACGGAAAACTGTACTCATTATGATTAGTATACCAGTGGTAGGGTTTCTACTGAGCGCAGGAAGGCTTAGCAGCTTTTCATTTTGACGCAGACAATTGCTTAACAGCTATTCTAGATAAAGTAACATTGATATATGCAAATTTCATATTCAATGCTAGAGACCTCTAAGCCAAGGAAAACACCACTTTGTGATCAATGCTACGAATCATTGGTCATGAGACATGACCATCATATCAAGGCCGACATCCAAAATCATTGTTTTTACTGTTGCATCTTAAAAAAACGTTAATAACTATTTCAAATTATAAGCCTAGTGAATGAACTCGGGCCTGGCATTTGAGAGGTCACGGTATCAAATCCTCATTCGGCCACCAGATTTCAATTCTTCCATGGTTATCCGAATGGTTACTCCAGGCGAATGCCGGGAAGTTTCCACCAGAAAGGCCATGGCAGAATATCTTCCTGTGTCTTGCCTCTATTTGTATCCCGACTCTAATGATGTCTATGTGTCGTAACAAAGGAACCACATTTTACCGCATTGATAGCATGGAAAATTTCGGTCATAACTACGCCCATTTATATTTATTCATTCACTTCTAAAATTCTTCACGTTATCTTTACTGTCAAGTGAATTTGAAAACTTTGTACTTAACTTTTTAATCTGGATCATTATAATTAATAATAATAACTTCTTGAGATTAAACTCCCTGGCCTCATGTACCGGTCTTAATGATTTAGATTTTTATACGGCTACCCGCAGACACTTGGGTGAAAGCTGGGACGGTTACTAATCTCAGAATCCTATTCAGTTTCTTCCAGTTCTCATTGAAAAGCAGACTTCGAATCTTTCTGGAATACCAATTTCAATTCATTGTAATAATTAATGTTCACTATAAAATATCAAAAACTGCCCTGAACGTTTTTCTTTTGATTAGTATTTTCAGATTTTTTTTCACTTCTGGTAGTTGGTTATAAAAGTGATAAATGTCAAGAAATTAATTTCAGGTTTAACAGTGAATATTAATGGAGTTGCGTAACTTAAGTAGAAGCACTTGTATACTGGCTAGTGTCACCGCTCTGTGGTTTACGATGGACTGGTATCATTCTTCAGTTTCTTATGACCACGTGATTCGGGATTCCATCTTTTTAGGGATACCCCATAGTATCACCAAAGTAGCAAATTACCTGTGGACTATCACGGTTCACAGTTAAGTAGAGGAAGTAAATATTTTCTAGTTTGAACGCTGCAGTAAATGTTTATTTTTAACTGTCGCCTTTATTTACACTCGGGGTAACATAATAAAATTGGTTTCAGCTTTCTTGTGGTCTTTATTACACTGTGTACCCTGATAGAAAAAGTACGTTTGGGATCTCATCGATCTATTTAATTTTCCATAACTGAATATCTAAATTCACCATATTCACATTTTATTTAAAAAAGCGCTAGCATAAAGCTGACGTCGCATAATCCCTTACTTGTTCCATTGCTAGAAAAATACTAAAATATGGTTTATTCAGATTTTATTGGGGTGCTCAATATAATATGAATTAATTCTGACATCAGAGAAATACATTCAACAGTGAAGTTATTAAACAGCCAAAATTATTTTTTGTAACACCAATATTCATTTAAATTAATTAGGTGCCATCATAAGTACAAGTTGGTCAGATGAAATACATCGTAAGTTCAATATGAAAAATCGTCTAAAAGCAAAACTGAGGAAGGATTCTTTCTATGACTTTTATTAAATTTTCGTGTATGATATTCTCGGGACACAATTCTGAGTTATCTTGGTCATAAGAACTTAGAGAGCAACATAATTCGATAACGTGAGCCAACTAAGGACGTTACTAACTATTTGAGAAAAAATTCTTGCAGTGATTCTGATGAAGTATTGACGATGAAATAACTAGTTCTTGATGATTTCTCAGTTTCAGCATCGCCGTGTTTCAGCACGCGTGAATGTGTCAACAGAAAATTATTCTCTCACTAGCATCAATTTGATACGAAAATAACTGCAAAAAGTTTAGCTAAGCAGATGGACTGGGCTGTTGAAAATAGATCGTCAACTCAATTGAAAATGTAGTAGATAGCTGAACTCCTGAATGATGATAACATAGCAAATTGATTCAAAATATTGAAATTAAATGAGAATGGTCTTCTCTGTTAGACGTCTGGCAACATATAGAACAATCTTAGAATGCCTCCCGGTGCAGATAGGTTATACGAAAATTACAATATCCTAAATAGCAGAGAATTGTTAATAAGAGAAGTTCACTACAGTCTTCTCGCCCTCACACTTTCTTCTGCACATTACACTCAATTAGTGTGGAATAATTAGCTGCTGACAATCACCAAACAGCTCGCGACGACACAAGTATATTAATAGCATTGCCACAAATGGGATAACAGCGTGTTATAGACGAGAAAAGCCCAATCTCTTCTCGAAAACATGCCAGCTGAATGCTCAATTTGGTTTTAATTAAATGTAAATAATAATATATAACTTCCCCAAAATGGCAGGTATTGTTATTAATGTTACAGATGATAATCACTGTTCGGAAAGAAATATTACTTAATTTAATTTGCACAGTTACTTGAAATCAACTTTCAAACTTTCGCACTGCATTTTAAAAAGCTCCTAATACATTTCACATTCTCGCTATAGCTCCCATACAATGGATTCCAAACACCCGCCGCACATTATTGACAGATCAGGCGACCTACACTCAGCTGGCCAGAGATTCTTGCAATGCTAAATAACGATAATAAACTTATTCTACCCAAAGAATGTTCAAACTACGGCTAATGGTAACCTACAAAAATACAAATCAATTTAGAATATTAATAAAATTATTCACAACATTTACAATCAATAAAATAATAATAGAAATAATTAAAAAATAATAATAAAATTCTTGCAGCGGTTCTGATGTATTTATGACGATAACATAAAAACTTCCTGATGATTTCTCAGCTACAGCATTGCCGTCTTTCAACACACGCGAATATGCCCATAGCTAATTATAGTCTCACTAGCATCATAATGATTATGATAGTGGTGATGATCACGATTGTGATCACGATGGTGATTACGATGATAACGATGATCACGCCAGTCCGATTCGAAGATATACACGTGTTAGGTAAGCGATAACGCTCTGTATCCGCATATGGGATGATGCGGGTTCGAATACTCATTGGCCATCCAGATCATGATCGTGATGATTGTGATAATCATTAAGATCATGATGATGATCGTGATTATGATCATGTTCGTGATGATGATGATCAGGATTATGTTAAATATTGTATGGGTTCAATCAAATTTGTAAGAATGAGATACTTGTGAGACACTTCTGAGTTATTGTCATAAGAAGTTAGTGAGCCACACAATTCGTTATGTTAGTTAATTAATTGAGAATAAAATTCTTGCAGTTATTCTGATGTTGTTATGACGATAACATAAAGACACCTTCATGATTTCTCAACTTCAGCTTCGCCGTCATTCAGCACGAATGAATGTGCACTAGACAAGATATACTCTCACTAGCTTCATGATGATCGTAAAAATTATCACGATAATAATCGTGAAAATGATGGTGAAGCTGATCACAATGATGATCGTGAAGATTACCGGGAAGATGAACAGCGTGGTGGTAGTGTAAATGATTGCGATGAGGATCACAAAGATAATCGAGAAGATGATCGCCAAGTTGCTCCCAAAGATGATCGCGAAGATGATTGCAAAGATGCACGCGATGATGATGATAAAGAAGATCACAATGATGATCACGATGATGATTACGAAGATTATTAAGATAATGACCATTAAGATGATTCCAAAGGTGATCACTGTGATGATTGTTATAATAATCCTGATGATTACTATTAAGGTGATCACAATGATGATAATGATGATGATTACGAAGGTGATAATAAAGATGATCACAAAGACGATCGCGATGATGATTCCAAAGCTGATCATGAAGATGATCACAAAGATGATCACCATGATAATCATTACCATGATCACGGTAACGAGGAGAAGGAACACCAAGGATGGATAGGGATTTGGGGCTGGAATGTACCAAAATATTGTCCCCTTGTTTTTGTACTGCTGTTCTATTCACTCTGCCAGTTGTTCAATGCCTTGTATTTTATTTGTGGCACGTAGCCCGTGTATGGTAACCGTGTTTCGAGGTGCGACGCCTCTTCTAGCTGCTTCCTTTACCAACTCATCTACTTTTTCGTTATAGACAACCTCAACATGCGCCTTCATCCAGAGAAAATTGATTGCCTTGTTTCTAATAGAGCATTCAACAGCCTTTGCACTATATTTACTGTAAACTGGTTAGTTCTCTTGCCCCTTATTTGGTTTTAATAGAATTCAACACGATCTTAGAGTCTGATACGATTAACAACTTTCTCTCAGCTGGTGCTGAGCAGTTCTCGACTGCCTCTAAAATTGCTATTTCTTCTGCGGTGTATATAGATGTAGTTGATGGTAGTTTATACATTCCTTGTTACCTACAGCTGGGACAGAAAGACGCACATCCTACGTCGCTTCCTGGAACGGTTTTAGATTCATCCATATAGATATGAACAGTGTTACTCCAGTTTCCCGCAAATTACCTTTTTGCTAACAGATTGAGGTTTGAGTATTGCTTATCCCCAGGAGTCATTTAAAATACCGGTAGTTGAATTATACTAAAGCTGGAATGGTATTGGTATGGTGGAAATTGCTTTGTTGGAATTATTCTGTCTGTTAGTTCTTCCCACTCCTTGTAGCTATAATGGACCTCTGAGAGTCACAATCTTGTTATTCCAACAGCTCTTTATATTTAAATATAGTTGGGTGGTTCCGGTATGCTAGCCTCTCCACAATTAATTTACTCGACAGCCAGTTTCCTCTGAAGTGCGTAGGCATATCCCGGGTGGGAGTAGATCTCATGGCACCAAGACAGGTGCGAATACAGCTTTATTGTAGCTTGTCTAACTTGGACAGGATTCTGTAGCTTGCACTTCTGTACAGAATACATCCATAGTCCATTTTGGATCTAATTAGCGTTCTGTAGATAATAAAAAGCGTACTGGAATTTGCACACCACGAAACGCATATCAGAGATCGAATAATATTCTGAGCTTGATTATCAGAGTAGATTATTTGATCGATGTGCGGTATCCAACTGAGTTTGCCGTCCATCAATAATCCCAGGAATCGTACATTAGTTTTGTAGCCTAACAATTTTGGTGAAGTCCATTTGATTTCAGCCATTTATCTATTACTATCATGGTTGCGGATAGGTTACTTAAAGCAATCTACAATGAGACCGCCGAAGAGTATAGACAGATTTCGTCTGTATACTAAAGGATTCGGATGTTAGGACATATTACTATTTCCAGATCCCGTATATAAGGATATATAGTAGCGGACTGAGATAACCCATTAGTAAGTATTCTTGGTCCTATGATTTGGTCCCCATACCACACAAATACAGTTTTTTTCCAACAGGAATTTGCTTATGCCATATATAAAAATCTCTGGCAATCTCAGTCTACTTAATTTTTTAATATAATAGGAATTTATACATTCTCGTAATCTGAGTGGACATCTTAGTATCTCATTTTGAAACAGGCGAAGATGTCTTATTAATATATTTAGATTATCCAATGTTCCTCTCTCTTTACAAAAACCAAATTGAGCCTGAGGCATCAAATTATTAGCTTCCAGCCACCATTCGAAACGAATCTTAATAAGTTCCTCGAGGGTTTTCCTCATACACGACGATAGAGCAATTGGTCTATATCAGTGTTTCTCAAAGTGGGGTACCGGACCCCCTAGGGGTTCGCCAGTTGATCGAAGGGGTTTCGCGACAAGGTTTACGTAATGGCGGCTGGCTGTCACAAGCGTATAACACAAGCGTAATGGTTGGTTTTGTTTGTGTTTTTGTGGCTTTAGGACGATAGCGAGGTCATTAGCGCCCACGCTTAATGGTGAATATCGCGCATTGTAGTGAAGCTAAACAAAGGTTGTTAAGGGGGTTCGCCATTGCCTGGGAAATTTTATGGGGGTACATGGAGCTAAACGTTTGAGAAAATCTGGTCTATATGAAGAATAGTGTAAGAATTTTTATCAGATTTTAAAACTCGTAGTATTAACTGGGTTGTCCATTCTTCCATTGAGCAATTTCTTGTCCATATTTCGTTAAAAATGCTAAGAAGTAGATCCAATGATTTTGAACGAAAACTTTTAGCATTGCATAATGGATGTTGTCTATAACTGGGGGTGTATTCTTGGTTCTTGCGAGTACATTTTTTAATTCAAGCACGGTGAAGGGTGTCATGATTGGATGTGAAAAATCTTCAGCTTCACGACGTTTCCAAGGGGCGTAAAACAAGAGGATGGTGCTATTCTGTCAACGAAGTCGTCCAACCAGATTGGATCAGTGTCACAGAGGTTCTTTAACGATCTGACTTTCCTACAAACATCGGAAAGGCTGGAATCTTTATTCAGGCTGTTGCAATATTTTACCCATTCCTCCTTTTTTCGACGCCTTAAAAACTTTTTTGTGCGAGCATCCTCAAATTTAAATTCCAGGAATCGTTCCAAAGTCTGTTCTTTCTTATATCTACACAAGGCTAGCCTGCGTTTCGCGATCGCTTTCGAACACTCTGTATTCCACCAAAAGGCTTTAGGTTTTCCACAGAATCCAGGTATTTTACGGTGAGGGATTGACTTGACAGCAGTTTTATTGATTGCTGATATCAGAGCATCATATGTTTCCCTTACAGACAAATTATGATCCAGATTGTCTATTACCTCTGAAATAACAGAATCGTAAGTTGACCACGAGGCTTCCTGGATTTTCCATTGACTATTAGAATAGTATTTTTTTGGTAATCTTGTTTCAGTACCAACTTATGTGTATTAGGAAATGGTCTGAACCCAGTGAATATCTTTTAATCTCCCAATCATCTATTTGTGGAAATTTGAAGACGCTATTGATTCACTGCGGATGGGCGTCTCAAAGGAGCTGGGACCATCGTATGGGTGTCATCATTTAATATTATAAGAGAGAGATCTTCTATAGAATTCAACAGTGAGCGACCATCAGCATCAGAAATCTCGTTGCCCCACGCAGAATGATGTTAATTAAAATCTCCACAAACCAGAAAGGGGTAACAAAAAGAAGACCACAAATGATTCCAATAATTTTTACTGATTTTAATTTTTAGATGTTTATACAAAGATATTATAGAAAATGTAAGCATGTGGTTTTTTATCTCAGCACCTACTGCCTGAAGTTCTTTTACTTCCGAGTTTAACTGAATTTGCTGAAAACAGATATTTGCTCTTATCAGCAAAGCCATGCCTCCTTTGCCGTCATCTCTGTCGTTCCTTAATACTTTATACCCCCTGAAATGAATGGGAATATAAGGCTTGAACCATGTTTCACAAATTGCAGCTACAGATATGTACCATTCAGACAGTTCTTTTAGAAGGCATTCTCTGATAGCTATTGCAAACCGAGAATTCCACTGCAGAATTTTAATCGCCTTTGGATGAGGAGAGAATGTTAGATAACATTTTTCTAATTTAGTCAGGATCTGTGTTTTCATTTGATCGTGAGCTGCCCACGACAAACAGAATGAGACTAATAATCTTTTCTATAATGGAGTCCCCAATTTTATTTTTACAATTGTCTTCACTATTGGGCAATAGTTTTCCCTGAAAAACCACGAGGACCAATTTCATATCGGTAACCTAGGTATCTGTTGGATAAAGATAGTTGACTAATATTTGATGATTGTCACTGACCGTTAACTCCTTTCTCAATAGGTATCCAGCGTGAGAGTGTTTGATAAGTCCGCGAAATATTAACAAGAGTTTCTAAGGGTTTTACAGTTCTTGGAAAGCGACTGTGCTTATGTTCTATACTTCCGTCGACAGGCATATTTTCTTCAGACAGTAGATGGAATTCCGTTACACTTTTACCACAGATGGAGAAGGTGATTGTGTAGGATGACTGGAAGAAGTTTTAGATACAGAACTTGCATAACATCTTTTCTTCTATAGATCTTCAGCGTCTTTAAAGGAGATGTTATGTAAAGTAGCTTGTTCGCAGACCCTTCGTTTGAACAAATACTCTGGACAGGTCCGATCCGCAGCCACATGCTGACCTTTACAGTTTACACAAATTGTTTCATTGGACTGACACTGTTGAAGAGACTGAGAACCTCCACATCTACCGCAACGCTTACCGCTTCTACACTGTGTACTGATATGATCCAATCGATGGCATTTATAGCATTGTTTGACAGATGGAAGCGCTATCTTCACGTCTCATGTCGTATAAGTAACCACATTGTGGATCTTGTTGACATGTCTGTAGTTTCACAGTTGATGGTGAATTATCTCGAACCACCCACTTTGTTAGTATTTTAACATCAGTTACGTTAACTGAAGACTCAATATCAGCCATAATCTCTACTTCCTTTAAGCTCACGTTACTCCTCGAATGACACCCTGCTTTTTAACTAGAAACGTAGGAATTTAAGCTTCTAAATTTCTGGTCTTAAGAACAGCTGATTGAACTAACTTGTTAGCTACCGAAGGGCTGTCTACTTCAATTTTAATTCTATTCTTACCTGCAGAAGTGATGTTTAAAACATGACCTTTTGTTTCAGAGATATTGATATGTACAAACCTACCAATACTCATCGGGTCTAAACTACCTAGATTATGATCTCTACTCTCAACATAAACAAAATAAGGACCTGGATCAGATAGCTTGTAATGATTTGCTGGTCTTGGATGCTTACTCGTAGAAGGTGTTGGCTCTGTCTGTTTGGTCGACGCTTGACGAGGGCCTAAAATAACAGGAGAAAGGGTTGCAGACTCTGAAGCTTCCACGGTCTGGATGGCTTCATCTTCAACTACAAATCTTTTTTTCCTTGCTTCAAATGTAGTTTCACAAACCCGTTATCTAGTAATCTTGTGGCCTTGTCTACTTCCAATATATCGTCATCTGCAATGTCCATGACTGCCGGGTCATCGACAGGCTGATTTGCTGCGGCAAAGGCATCACCGGCTGCAAGAGTAACTTCTTGGTTATTCACTTATTCACTGTCTCATCACCCAGTGAATAGTCTGGGCTATCAACTCCTCCCAATATATTCCACTGGGCATAATGGAAAATGAATTTACGTCTATAAAAAAACTACCAAAAGCAGGAAGAAAGTTACAAAATGATTCACAAATATAAATATTTAATGTTAATGCTGCATGCTCACAGCACTTCGTTCACTATGCGAGGCAAACTGTACACAACCACAAGCAAAGTTCCCACGCGTGTTAATTGAGCAGTAACGCTCTGGCTTCGCATACGGGGTTTTGCAGGTTCGAATTCTCGTTCAGCTGTCAAGATGATGTTGATTGTGATGTTGGTGATGTTAGTGAGCGTAGTGATGATAGTGATCGTGGTGATAATAATCGTGATCATGATGATGATGACTGTAATTGTGATGTCGCTTTCCCGGTTCTCTTAGAAATCCGGGCAACACCTCTACAGTGGCTATAGCTAACCCTGGTATTGCCGAGTGGTGCTGGAACCTTCGGGTTAAACAATTTCAGAGCAGGAGAGGGCGGTTAGGCAGACTAAGTCCCACAATTGATAGTCTTAGGAGTTTATTGACAGCCTCCAGTCGCAACATTTATACAGACGAACAACTTGAGCTACCTTTAAGACCGAGAGATAGAAAACACAATAAGTCAGCTTACTTTGTGAGTGGTGAGGAGCCGCCAGCCAGCCAGCCAGTCCAGTGGAGTGCACCAATTTCGTGGGTCGAGCGATCTCTGTCTGTATCCCCCCCCCCCAGCGACGGCTTATATACATTACCACGCGCTGACTGGGAGATTATTATTATGATAACGATAATTGATGATGATCATGAACACGATCATGCTGATGGTGGTGGTGGCGATGATGATGACGATGATGATGTTGATCTATATATTGGCTCGATCAAATTTGTCAGCATGAGATACTTGGGACATTTCTGAGTTATATTGGTCATAAGAATTTAGGGAGGGGCAATATTCGTTAATGTGAGACAACGAAGAAATTACTAGTCATGATGGTTGCGGTGGCAGCGGTGGCGGTGGCTGCGATTGTGGTGGCGGCGGCGGCGGTGGTGATATGATTGGAGATGAGTGAGAATTGTTATTACTGGAGTGTATAAATTGCACGTCAGACCATTTCGAAGAAATTTCCCGAGCGTGTTAGGTGAGCAATAATTCTCTGGTTTCGGATACGGGTTCGAATCCTCGTTCCATCATCCAGAATTTAGCATTCCGTTTTTTCCAGAAATCATTCCAGGCGAACGTCGGGATGCCTCCTTCGAAAGGCCATGTTCTAATTCCTTCCCCTTGCTTGTACCTTGTCTTTTTCCGTTTCTAATAACCTCAACATCTATGAGGCGTAAAGCCATAAAAAACGATGAAATTCACTGTTACGTAGGGGAAACTTCACGTTTGTTGCACTATGGTCGTGTGTTAATTTAAATAGACACGCTGAAAACTTTTGAATGCAGTTTCTTAAGCGAATACTAGCGCATTGCTTTGCTCAAGGTCTCAGCCGCTGGGATCAAGTGTGTCCCTTCTCCATTAAGTGGTTTTAAAATTAATGGTCCTACCGCAGGGAATACTGTGATCTGGGCTTGATAAACATTTTGATTGGAGACAGAAATTCCTTCTATCTACTTAGCAAGTAGATATTTCCCGTATCAAATTTATACTTGCGAAAGTGTCTCAGTTTTAATAATAGGGTCGTAATGACCTGGTGAAAGTTTTTTTATTATTATTATTATCTGCTCATTTCGCCCTTAACATAGCCGCCTTAACTTATCAGTGTATAGGAGACCTTAGAGTGGAATCAGGACCACAGAAGTTTACTGGCGTACTTCAGATTACACATAAAACTGTGCTAGAGGTGCAGATGGGCTTAAGGGTCTATGAAAATCCCAGCTGAGTCCCTGGTATTTTATAGCTGAAGGAAACAGCCCAGATAGTTCACGATGCAGATACAGAAATCGAGAAGGGGCAGCTCCACCACATGACTACTCTGACAACTGGCAGTTTTATCTTCTTAAAATGAAAATAAACGTCAGTCAACAGTGTTAACACAAGAAAAATAATTAAGAAGTAACTACAAACTGAAACTCTACGTATGTTAAATCCAAAACATTAATCAGAAATATGGAATTAAAATGAACAATAAAATAAAATAAAATAAAATCATCTGGCAAAGCAGAAACAAAATTCAAAGTTCAGGGTTGATAGACATTGATATCTATTTTACAATATGCGCTGGTATATATGGAATGAAAGACTCAAGTTACTGGTAAAATATGAATAGAAAGAAATGCTGAAATCTGCAGCTATATATGTGATAAATACCTAATTTTTTCAGCTTGGTTTATAGTAGAAAGAAGAAAGCTTCGCAGTTTGCTCGACAATACTAGAAGGAAAGAACCAAAAATAACCACCACACTGTAATATTCAAATTGTTTATATAAGTTAAATAAAAACAGCTCTAACAAAAATTTAGAAATAATCGTCAGTACAGGTAAAGAAGCTATAAACCAAAATGTTTATACAAGTTAAACAAAAACAGCTCTAACAAAAATTTAGGAATAATCGTCAGTACAGGTAAAGCTATAACCCAAAATGTGGTAGAAACTTTTTAGGCGTTTTGAAAATAAAAATGTGGAGAATTTATAGTTCTTGGTCAGCTGGAAACAAGTTTCGCATAATTTAGGAAAAATTTTCGTAAATATTCAATAAATACCCACATTTCTTGTTGGAAACCTTTATAAACAAGCAGGCATTTATGCTCCTTGAGTTTGAGAAGCTCGGTTAAGAAACGGGAATCGGAAAAATTGGTCTAGATTCGTCGGATCACAAGGAGAGTAAATGGCAATTTTGTAAAGACTACCACTTTCGTCCTACGATTCGACACTCCAATGTTGCCAAAGTCCATTATAGCAGAATATGAATATCTGAATGTTCACCTGTAAATTCTAGTCATGATGAGGTGCTTTAAGTGGCAGTGGTTGGGTCATACGACGGCAAACTGCAACCTGTGGAAAAGATAACATTGAGAACCCATGAGCCTGGTAGTGAGTACACTCCCCACAGATGTGTATTGACTGTTTCGCTTCGCATCCAACCTAAAGCAAGGAGAATTAAGCTTATTTCGCAGAAAGCAAGACACAAAAAGTGAAAACCTATAAACGAATGTTTTATGAAGAAGCAAATAAATATGTTAAGGTGCTTGCCACGCACGTATTAGCTTCACTAAGATGGTTAAGACTCGCTTCATGGAAAAATTGTTACTGCTGAGACATTTGCTAGAGAACAGTACAATTACAATGTGCTTATTTCAATTCAAATCTGGTCTTGCAGTAGGCAGTAGATTCTGACCCTCATTGGAACGATCCCTTTCCCATATGGGTGTGCGTTGAGTTCAAATGTGAACAAGAAAGTGTAGACGCAAATAGAACACCAGCAAGGCTGGTTGGCAGCTTTTCCGTCGTTCACTATTTCTCCACTAGTATGACAACAAACAGATGGAGGTGAGTCTCTTCAAAGATGTC
The DNA here is from genome assembly GCA_031002005.1 of Vandiemenella viatica. Classification (NCBI taxonomy): domain Eukaryota; kingdom Metazoa; phylum Arthropoda; class Insecta; order Orthoptera; family Morabidae; genus Vandiemenella; species Vandiemenella viatica. Next base: position 131,376,731 of record JARYHS010008074.1, read on the forward strand.
ATTCACCAGGCAGCTGATGTTTCCATTCCGAGAAACACAGAAACGCTGCGAAAAACACTCGTCCCGTCCAGTGGTGGAATGATGAACGTCGTTAAGATATTGAGGGGGGAATACGAATGTTGTATTATATTACGCTGAACGCAAAAATTTACATCCTAGCAGCATTCAAAATTACAAGAGCTTAAGATGCTTCGTATGGTTAAGGAAAGCAAAAGGACGTCATCGAAAGTATGGTAGCCTGTCCGAGGTATGTCTGGTAGGTTTCCGACTAATGAAGCATCGCATCACTGATAGCAGAGTCCTTCGCTGCGACAATTTTCAATGTGGACCCATGGTTCAGGCATCGAGGAATTAATGCGTAGAGGAAAGGTTTATGCTTTGTTTCGTTAAACATGGAATTGTATAATAGCCCGTTTACCATGTGATAGCTGGATTCGTCTCTAGACTGCACCAAAGACACCGCTACAGGGCCAGTAGCTAGTAATGCCAGACTCAAGGCATCTCTGAGCTAAAGAGTATCTTTTAGATATTTTTTAATGATTTTTGGATCAATAATAGCTTCCCCAACTCGAAGAATGAAGCATCTCACATCCTTCTTATAAAAACCGGCAAGGACACAATGTTAGCAACTAGCTGTCGTAGCTTTGCCCATATCGAGCTATGTAGGGAAGACACTAAAACGTATGTTGAACCGTCATCTGGTTTGGTGCATTGAATCTCAGGATTGTGACCATTTTTAACAAACGTTTTCTCAGCGTTGTTTCTGGTACCGAGTTAGTTGCGAAGTGCCAGATATTTTTATCCAGGAAAAGTGTGTTCCTGGATGTTTAGTTTTAAGTGTGATTTTATTTTTTATTTTTGCAGTTGCTGTCAGTAACATTTACTCAATAATAAGGAATCTTATTTGATATTCCTTATTTGTAGACCACTTCAATATTTTTGCTTTTCATATAGCCTATATGTTACTGAGAGACAGAAACTCGTCTAACCATCAGAAACTTTTTAAGTTTAATTGCAACGAATCGTTTTCTGGGCCTGTTCTTTGGCAAGAGAATCAGCTGGCTTCCATATCTGCGAAATATCAAAGTCAAAGCTGTTACTAAATTCGAATGACACTTTTGATTTATTTAATTTCGAACCACATAACTCCATGAGTAATGTTATTTCAATTGCAGTAATTGATACTGTCATTGTGTTCATGCCTTCAAAAGCCTTATTTTTTTAAATAAAACTATATCAGTAAAAGACACTTATTATTAATGTTAAATATTTAAAATCCTAACTCCCAACAAAACTATTACATTTAATAATATAG
>JARYHS010008074.1:131379045-131404337 GCA_031002005.1 Vandiemenella viatica
TCTCTCGCCTGTGAATGAGACAAGTTTCCGCTCGGTTGATCTCGCTGCATGACACTGACTCACAGATGGCATTAGAGCTCTGGAATCCAGAACTGACGCTCGGTCGTACATTTTCTATCCTCAATTTATTTAATTATACTAATATCAGTATTTCTTTTACGCGCTATTACAGCCACATGTTTGTCTTTTATCTGTGCAATTTATGCTCGGACAGTTCTAATCAGTAGTTAGCATCGTAAGAATTTAGTCTTTGCCAGGCGTGTCATTGCAACGAAATCCTGACTGATGTGCCGGTGAATTCTGTTGTGAAAACACTGCCATCTTCTTTAGGTATAATTCCATCTGCACTGGCCAACAGACCGACAGCATCTAGCTCTTGACCAGTATAGTTTGATTCACACCTGAAGAAAACACTAGAGCTACTCGTCGAATCATTGTGTTTTTAGAAATGAATAGTGTGATACTCCTGTGAGGATTCATTGAAAACAGCGTTCTTGATGTCTTGATGTTTGATTAAATCCTGCATGTATTGACATTAAAATTACACTCCCTCTTTTTCCTACTTTATTGCTTTTCCGGCACGTCGCCATCGAGGTCATTAGCGCTGGGAGAAGATTAGCAGAGAAACTGGAAGAATTTTGAGCCTGATATTTCGAAGGAACTGTTTGGAGATTCACCTGGTGTGATTTCGGGAAACTATACAAAATCCAGTCGAAATGTCCACGCAAGGGCTCATACATACCTTTCCCCCAGTTCCAGGGCCCAACGTTAACCGCTCACGCAGCAGGCTCGGCTAAAGTTTCCTCCACAACCTCCCGTAGCAGAATAACGACAACCGTAGATCTGTAACGTGACCCAGAAGTTCAAATGACTGAGACAGATTGTAGAGGGTAACAATTACGGGGTATCCCGACTGTTACAAATGGACTATAAAAACAGTGGATTCATAGCGGTACTGAAAGAAGTTACGACCAAACAGAATGTGTTCTGGAGCAAAGTCAAGTAGCACCATTCTGAGTACGAGATGCTGTTGAATATTGGCATTTCTGCTCTTCCTTGTAATCTAGTAGTCGTTGTGGTCACTGTCGCTTTTTCAGTTATGCAATGAGCAGTTAAGCAAATCCTTCAACCTATAAAATGCCTTATATTTATATATATATAAAGCAGACGTATGTGTCACTATATTTCATTTTGCAGCCACAACAACCTAGTGCAGACCACCGGTGTTTGTGTGTGGTAGTGGCCTTTGTCTCCCATCGTTCACTATGGTCGTTAAATGTCGGTAGCTGTGAGCGTTTTGGAGATATGGTGGTTCGAAGTGTTCGACCTAGGTAATTGCGACCAAAGTGTTGCAAAAACAAATCTTTAGAATCTTCTGGAATGTATTAGAATGTTCTTGAATGTACTACCGAACGTGGTGGGTAATCTGTAACACTCTGGCTTCGCATTCGGAAGGATGCAGGTTCGAATCCTCGTCCGGCATCAAGGTTTGAGTTTTCCATGGTTTCCCCAAATCACTCCAAGCGAATGCCGGCATGATTCCTTCGAAATGTCATGGCCGAATTCCTTCCTGTTCCTTGTATCCAGTTCTTTCCCGTCTCTTATGAGCTCAACGAGTCGTAAAGCCATATATATATTAGAATGTACTAAAAATTTCTGAGTTTTCTTGAATAATGTTCTAGAGCATGACACATTTTTAAGCTTTTTCAGCTATTAAGTAATATAAATAATTTATATACAACATGTTTAACGTGTGAACCGATTTTGATGACACTTTCACTGACGGGATGATGACTTGGCAGGGGGTAACATAGACAACTTTATATCCTTGAAATATTTGTGGTTCCATGTGAAAACAAAAAACCTCCAAAATTCTTGACAAACTCGAAAGAAGTCGTGGGCACCAGCTAGTATTCTTATACAAACTCTTTCCTCTTACGTATTTAAAAAATTCTACAACTTTTAGTTGAAGTTATCTCATTTGGTTTCGCCAATATTACATGTTTATGAATTTCGCAATATTTTTAACATAAGTCTAGCCGATATAGAGAGATGGGTTCACCTTGCGGGGGTTGCAGGTTCGAGTCCAGTCATCAGCTTCTCTGGTTTTGATAAAGTGTTGTGGATGTCCTGTGTTGTCTTTTCACTCCTAATAATCAGTACAAGAAATTGGAATATAGTTGACATGGTAATAAGGAACACGGAGTTTGGCTGCGTGGTTATTAGATCGAATTCCTAGCTGAGTGGATTTTTTTTTTTTTTTTTTTTTTTTTTTTTTTTTTTTTTTTTTTTTTTTTAAGAAAAAAAAGGTCGGATCTGTAACTCCAAATACAGTTCTTTACTCCACTGTCAGGTGTAAAATTCCAAAGAATGTTGGATACTTCTAGAAATAGTTTTTGCCAACGTTTTAAGTAATTAGCATTGCAGGCAAAGTTTAACGCAGCGCTTCTTAACCTCTGGTCCAAGGATAAGGCAGGTGGTATGCAGGAGGAATTTTTAAAATTTAACATAAACTGTGTTAAAGATAGCATAACAATAAACAAATTACTAAAAGTTTTCAAACGTACTGCATAAGCATGAGTATAAGCTTCAAGGTCAAACTTTCTAAAAGCCTCAAGTATTTCAACGACCAGCAAAATCTGGTATATACAGGAAGTGGGGATGTGAATGCATTGTTACTATAATAGTCTATTCACTAAATACGTTTCCAGTCTGCATCAAAGAGAGCAGATTAAGTTACGACATTTTTGTGACCGCCTTATCATTGGTGCAGGTCTTAAGAGACTACAGTGAGAGCCGTAAATAGTTCGTATGGTTGGTTAATACATACACGAGTCAGTTCCGAGTTGGCATTCGCTGAGTGAGGATGTGCGATGAGGAAAGTGCTCGCCGCGCTGTCGCGCCAGGCGGGCCGAGTGCCCCACCGCACTCGGCTTTGCCGGCGGCAGTAGCGGCCACGTTGACGACCCGGCTAACGGAAACGGACTTGGCAACGGATATGAATAGGACGGCTACGCAAGATGGTACGACAACCTGGCAACCGAACTCGGATTCGAATATGGATACTACTGGGACCATTCACACAACGCAATCGACAACCGGGCCTGCCCACGGACTTGACTCCCGCGCAACTAAGCGATGCACCTCACCGCTCCTCGGTGGTAAAGCGAAGATGTCGAGGAGTGAGAAGAGAGCCAGCCATAGTAAACTCAGCATCCCTGTGTCGCAGCTCGCCACGACCAGCAAAGACAAGAAGGCGGGAAAGAAGAAAGTCATCGGTGCCTTCAGTTTCCCGGAACCATCCGCCACTTTCCCGTTTCGCGGTAAATCCACGAACAAGAACAGAAAAACAAGTTCAGCTGGGGACCAAACAGACGGTGCAGGGTTCACGGAGGCGCGTCGCACCTGTAAACCTCCGCCTACTCTAGACCCTGGCAGAATTGAACTCAGCAACCCATATGACGTGCTGATCCAGGAAGAACCAGAGCAGCATCATCAACAACAACAGCAGCAGCAACAAACACAGCCACAGCAGAAGCTCCAGCAGCAACAACAGCAGCTACGGCAGCAACACCAGCAGCCACAGCAGCAACACAGCAGCAACAGCAGCAACAACAGAAGCCGCAGCAGCAACAACAGCAGCCGCATCAGCAGCCGCAGCAACAACAACAGCAGCAGCAGAGCTCCAAACAGCAGATCCCGCCCATCGTGGTACAGTACCCCAACACATACAAGGAACTGTACCAGATGGTGAAAGGAACACTGAACGGGCGGCCTTTCCAAGCCAAGTCCGCCGGTGGAGATAAAGTCAAACTGACATTATCCAACACTGAAGATTACCTGGACGTCACCGCAGTGCTGCAGCGGAGGAAAATACCTTATTATACATTCCCGTCCGCGGCGGAAAAGTTACTGAAGATCGTCGTCCGTGGCATGCCCTCGAACATGCCACCGGAAGATATCAAGGAAGAATTAGAGGAGCTGGGACTCGACATAAGAACAGTAACACAACTAAAGAGACCTGGCGGCTCTGAAGTAATGCCTCTTTTCCTTGTGGTGCTTCCAGATCGGCCTCAAAACAGGAAAGTGTTTGAACTGGAAGTACTGATGTCCCTACGGATTAAAGTAGAAAAATTGAGGTCCTCCAATGGCCCAGTTCAATGTTATAATTGTCAGGCCCTGGGGCATGTTGCGAGACATTGCAACATGCCCCCAGTGTGCGTCAAGTGCGCAGGGGCGCACCTGTCCAACGCTTGCACCATGAGGAAGGGTGAAAACGCCCCGACATGCGCTAACTGCAAAGGCAGCCATGTCGCGAGCTATAAGGGGTGTCCAGCGTTCAAACGCGCCCGAGATAGACAACGGGGTGTCACCTCTACCCAGACAAACAAGGAGCAGAAGAAGACGAACGCAGAGAAGAAGGCGGAAGAAACACCTGCCCAGGAATCATCAGCTACCAACCAACACAGGCGCCAACGAGAAGATAAGAATAACGCCCAGAACCCACCTCAGAAGAATGGCAAAGGCCAGCAAAAAGGAAGCAAGAAGAGTGAGGCACAAATGCCAATCGACCACTCGGAAATCACCTCCTTTGCTGAAGCCGTCACTGGTCAAAGTCAACCCAAGGGAAACAAAAAACCTGCAGCCAACAAGAGCAGCCATCCCAAACCTGGCCAACAATGCCAAAATTGTAACCACAACAGAAATTCTTCTGATTCTGCGAATGGAGGGACGATGGACCAAATGCTAACAATAGTAGGCAACCTTTTCAACATGGTGACAACGCTTCTCACTAAATTCGACCAACTAGCCGCGGACATAGCAACCGCAGTTAAGACGGCCCTAACAACCGACAACCCTGGCAACCTTTCTCCCCACAATGGCTAGAACGCATATACAAGGACTAACCATGTGCATTTGGAATGCTGACGGCATCCACTCACAAATTGGTGAGTTCAGACAATTTCTACGAGACGAGGATATAGACATATGCCTCGTGTCTGAGACACATCTCAAACATGGCCTCAGAGCCACAGTGGCCAACTACTGCTGCTACCGGCAAGATCGACCAACAGCCGGAGGCGGTGTTGCAATTTACATCAAACACGGCATCCCTCATCATGAGCTGCTTTCGCCCCAGACAGAGCAGCTGGAAACAAAGGCTATCGAGGTGCAAACCAGTAGCGGGCCAGTCACGGTGGTCTCTGCCTACAGACCACCGAGCAGAAGACTAATCGAAGATGACTTCACCCAAATATTAAACTTTCGAGGCAAACTCCTCATAGGGGGAGACTTAAATTCTAAACACACTGACTGGAACTCCAGAGTGACCAACACTGCAGGGCAGCAACTACACAGAATTGCACGTCGGCACAACCTACTAGTCTGGGGACCAGAGCAGCCTACACATCATCCTTGGAATGGTGGTAGACCGGACGTCCTGGACATCGTTATGACACGAGGAATCACTGGTTACGTCTCCACCACCACGATGAACAGGCTATCCTCAGACCACTCGCCGGTCATAATTGAAATCGACCTCGGCCCCTGGAGACCAGCCACTATAAATCATCCCAATTACAAATCAACCAACTGGGACAGCTTCCGAGCAGATGTAGCGGAATCCATGATAAGACTGCGACCTATTGACGCCATGAACCTTGAGTCAGCCATCAAACAGGTCACAAAAACCATCTTAGACACTGCAAACAGAGCCACGCCTCCAGCGGTCGACAGAAGTCAATCGCGCCAACTACCTCCACACCTATTGGCGCAGATCCGACACAAAAACAGAGTTGCCAGAGAATGGCACCTAACCAGACGTCCCGACACCAGACGCCTACTCAATCGGCTGCAGCGAGAGCTGAAGGCGGCGATCCAAGATCACCGCAACAGAGAATGGTCCGCACGCTTAGCCACCCTCCAAATTAGTGACGGTACCTTATGGAAAGAAACAAGGCGTTTCACCAAGAGGAAAACAAAAATACCACCGCTGCACGGTGAAAGGGGCATAGTGTTTAGCGACCAGGACAAAGCAAATGCACTGGCAGATCATTTTGAGCGGCAATTCAGATCCGCTCAGGACTATGATGAGGATGAAATTGCGGACATCCGTCGTCGACTGACCAGATTCCTCTCAGTTGATGATGAAGACTACACCATAGACGAAATAACACCTGAAGAAGTTCGCAGCATTATAAACCGGCTTCATCCTAGGAAGGCTCCTGGGATCGACAATATTAGTAACCAACTATTGAAAAATCTTCCCCAACAAGTCGTCGACCACATCACTGATATATTCAACATTATCATAAGCAGCCAGCTCTTCCCTCGCTGTTGGAAACGGGCCACGGTGGTTGCAGTACCAAAGCCGGGGAAAAACACCCTCTTCCCCCAAAATTATCGACCAATCTGTTTGCTTTCGTCAATTAGTAAGGTACTAGAACGACTTGTACTCAAGAGACTGGAGGCCCACATTAACAGGGAGCATATAATCCCTGATTATCAATTTGGATTCCAAAGGGGTCACTCTGCAACACAGCAAATCATGAGAATCGTCGAGCGTGCGACCGCGGCCTATAACCACAGAGGTTATTGCCCGCTAGTTCTTCTGGACGTGGCCCGTGCGTTCGATTCAGTTTGGCACAGTGGGCTGTTATTCAAGCTTTACACACAGGGCATCCCCGGCCCTCTGGTAAAGCTCATCAAAAGCTACATTTCTGGGAGATCCTTCCAAGTACGAGTCGGCAGCGGCATCTCATCTCGTAGACCCATCAACGCCGGTGTACCACAGGGGTCGGTACTCGGCCCAGTGTTATACAACCTATACACTGCCGACATACCAGCCCCTGCCACAGTTCGCACAGCCCTCTACGCCGACGACACGGCATTCTTCACCGCACACAGGTGCAAGGTCGCAGCAATTAGGAGGCTCCAGGAGGTCCTTCAACAAACAGAAGCTTGGGCCAGGAGATGGAGGATCTTGCTTAACACCGCCAAGACGCAGGCAATATTATTCACGAGACGCCTGGGGAAGCGTGATCGGGAGAGAAACCATACACCAAACCTGCACCTCAACGGGGAAGATATCGTATGGTCACCTACAGTTAAATACCTCGGCGTAGTCCTTGACTCTCGCCTGACGTGGCAAAGACACACGCAAGAGGTAAGAAGGAAAGTGGCAACTAGGCTTCAAGAACTCTACCCCCTGCTGAACAGGGACAGTGCCTTGTCAGCCAGCACCGGCGTCAACATCTATTGCAGTCTCGTACGCCCAATCCTTGAGTATGCATGCCCAGTGTGGGGGTATGCTTCCAAGACTAGCATCAAACGGCTGCAAATAATGCAAAACCGCGCACTTCGGCGTGCACTACATGTGCCATGCCGGTTCCCTACAGCCCCCTTGCATGAAGCCGCAGGGATACCATTACTCTCGGAGCGAATCCTCAAAGTAACAAGAACATTCTACAGAGCCGCCAGAAAATCACTGAATCCCATCATAGCCAATTTGGGACAGTACTCGACCACGTTTGACAAGCACAAAAGGCCCCTGTCAATAGTGACAGACAATTAAAATATCTCAGAGCGAAAACAAAGACACACCAACAGTAATGATACGCATCTTGTAACATTGAAGGAAATGTCAAAAGACAAAAACTTCACCAAAACTGCAAAATAAAGTAATTTTGCAGAAAATGCTCGGGTGTGTGTGTGTAATACATACACATAGGTAAAAAAAAATACTCGCTATCAGTTAGTGATCCATTTTACTATTTGGAAAAGTTGGACAAATGTTGATTTAGAACATTTTAATTTCTAGTGGAGTATTGAGTCAATGATAGTTTATTTCTGGATATTTTACAGAATATGGTCGGAGACTTTCTCATTCCCAAATTTGAAAAATTTTGAAGTTTCTCTGACACATTTTTGATATCATTGAAACTACAACTAAAGATCAAAAAATGAAATAATTTGGACGTAATTCACTTTATTTAATAAACTGAAAAAAAACGGCTTCAAACATAACCGTATCGGTATTACAGTTGTCTTAGTTGTTTTCGAACCTCTCTGTGTGACTTAAATCATGTTGCATCTATTCATGAGCTGAGTTACTCTTCACTTCATTACGTTTAATAGCATTTAGTGACATTGGTGATCTGCTATTAAGGTGTAGTAGTCTGCTTATGTATGTCGCATCCTTACTCTGTGTAAATTTTTGCCTGTTTGTGAGGTATTAATTTAACTATTGGATATATTATTTTGATACGAAAATTGTAGTCCATCTTAGCATTTGCGTATATGATTGGGGAACAAGCTGCAAAAACTAGTGAGCTGGAGCTAGGGAACACCGTACCCTTGGTTTCTAGCTAAGCCCGTTGTAACAGACCTTGTCAAAGTGTGGCAGTGCATTAACACGCCCGACCGAAATGATGGTTCATTCGGCAATCACAGGGATTCATAATTGGTCCGAGGAATTTAGAATCAGCTTGGTTTTCCTAGCTAGCGCACTAAATCATAATACATTTTACTTCAATGTTTGTTTGGTCCCTCCGTAGTAGGCATCTTGGTCTTCTTGCAAATGTACGACGGCCAGTTCCTTTTTCCTGGTGTCGAAATATTTTTATGTGAGTAAGTGAACATGAGATATGGAAATGTGTGTAACCCGCTGCCAGCCCATTTAGGCCCATCTTGCAGAAACACTCTAATGGCCTTCCAGTTTACAGTTTCTACCTGCGAGATCCATCACTACTGCTTTATGATTGACTGCTACGTTCTGTGGAAAGAAGCAGTTGACAGGGATTGTACACTGCAACCTAACTCATCTTACCTTAGCCTACGTGTGTAATAGTACAAAATATAAAGGTGCACGGGACTTAATACACTTTTAGATAATAGTATATTATGTAATTGCTGTTTTTGTTGCCCATTCTGTTGACTTAGATGACGGGGCACAGCGATGTTTTCCGGCGCTGACAAGGGTTTGACTGGTTCTAGACTTGTTGGTGGATCTCCAGATCGAGAGCCAAAGTTGTAGATTATATCCGATATCTCTGCACAGGGCGTATGGGGTGAGGGTACTGTTGATGTTGATTCGTCCATCGGGTCGGAAATCGTTGAGTCGTGATGTCTTTCGGAAGAGTAGGCCTGAATGGGCTCTCACGGGATTTCATCATCTCCCTTATTTCATCTCTCATACAATCACATGCACTCTTACAATAACACGAACGCTGTCACATTGGAGAAGGCAATAGGAAATCCCCCAAGCTTCCCGGGATGTTCCCATAGAGGGGTAAACACTTCCCACAATAACCAGCTACACTCGGATAAGGGTACGGGACCCAAAGAAAAGGAAGAACTTTTGTATCAGAGTAAGGCACTAAGCTAAGGAAACGTTATATTGTTCCCCCGTTTCATGTTCGGCAATATTGTTCCCGAGTCACAATTTTAAACATATGATACTAAGCAATGAATCTAAATTCAATAGGTGTTTGCTTTCAGGGATAATCTGTGCATGACAGTAAAACACTTTGTACTCTTTAGATGTATTTATTTATTCAGATCTACTTGCCCCACAACTGTTTTGGGTTATAAAATACTATTTCAAATTGTAGCTATTATTTTTTCTTTACTTTTATGGCAGACAGCGTTATAATATCACTATGATTCAAAATAAACAACTAAAAAAAAAGCCAGATGCCGTAACCAGGATTCGAACCTGGGTTATTGCGGCCACAACGCAATGTACTAACCACTATACGATCACGGCTAAGCACTAGCCGCAGTGGCCTTTCCTCTCGCCTCTAAATGAAAGCTGTTTCCACTCTGCTGGTCTTCCTGCAGTTCACTGACAGGAAGATGGCGTTAGTGGTCTGAAGAGAATGCAGCCGGTTGCAGCTGCTTCTTAGTTACGTTCCTCAATTTAACTTAAATTTTATTTAAGGAATAATTATATTAATAGAGAGTAACACATACGGATTTGTTCAGACCTCTATTCCACTGTGTTACTTTTTTGGAGACAGAATTACTAATTTTCTTTTATGGACATAATAAATCACCGACAAAGATTTTAAAAATAAGAAAAAAAAGAGGAAGTTAATACATTAATAAAATAGGAGTAAAACTACCATTGTAGCCTGATCTCTGAAAGATGCTAAGTTGAAATGCTTGCCATCTGAGGCAGCAATTGTTGTGGTTCTAATGAACGGGACAACTGATTGTGTAACTGAAAATGAATCATAGTGCTGCGGCTTTTCCCTATATGCGCTGTGTATGATTGCCAAGTACCATTAGATTGGGGAGATGATTGAGTGACAAGAGATACACATGTCGCGTGGTTGGCTGAGCAAGGTGGGGGATACACCTTCCTCGGCTTATTTTCGGCTGCGGTTGCTGTCGGCATCTGTAAACATTTGGCTAGAGAGAGAGATAGCTGCGGTTATGTGGGTAACTCCTTTGGGTTGGGTACTAAGAGTTACAGTTAAGTTTTTTTTACTGTAGAAAGCAGAACAAGGTCGATAGACTTCCAAGCTTCTCATATCAGAGATACTCCAATAGTGAGAAATGGTAAATCATTCGACTTTAAATTGTGGGAGTGCCCTTTTAGAGACAGTGGTGGGTGGAATATTTTCTTTCTGATTCTCACAGTCGTCTGAAAAATTAACTTTTTTAAATAACTTGTTGGGAAATACAAATTTCCCTGCTTTTGTTGATGGTATGTAACGAATTTAATGACAACACCAGAAACAAAAAAAAAATCTTATTGTTACGTCCCTCGCAAGTCATGTTCAGCTTAATGACTGAAGAGTTTGCGATAATGAGACGCAGGGCACGATTAAGAGAGGAGTACAATTATTTAAATAATTGAACGTTTTCATTGTCTTCGTTACTTTAAACGCTACCAAGATTACTGCAAGTAAACCCTAATTTACTACTTCTATGTTTGATAAACAAAAGTCATGTAAATAGTATGGGGTATAGGTTTCAGTTTTTAGTGTTTACTACACATTTTAAAACTATTATTTACACTTCTATATGCTGATTCTAATTTGAAGTTACCGTTTTATATACAGTATTCTATAGTGATATATGTATTGATGTCTCTCACTGATTTTGTTCTAATGCGAGTTGAACGTTTATTAACAGAGCTTTGCTTAAGGCTTTACGCCTCGTCGACGCCAAAACCATTAGAGTCGGCAAAGGACTGGGGACAAGGAACGGGATGGAATTTGGTCATGGCATTTTGAAAGAACCTCCCCTGCATTCGCCTGTAGTGTTTTCCGGAAGCAATGCAAAATCAAAATCTGGATCGCTGGAAGGGAATTAGAACCTGGTTCCTGCCGGAAAAAAAACTGGATCAGTTTGTTCTGTTTCCTTCCAAGAAATAACAAATACATTAAATAGTTTATTGCATTTTTAATTTTAAAACATCTTTATTGCTCTCTGAGTACTCAAACGAGTGATTGCACAATAAATACAGATTTTTATTTTATTTTAACCAAGCTGTACAATTTCTTTCAGTTGCGCTAGTTGTAGAGAGCTTCTTGAAAAAATGTCAACCATATTTTTCTTTCTTTTCGACACAGTCAAAGTTTCGCTTTATTTTCAGGGATTGATTTAACGTTCCCCTTTAACAAATCACACTGCATCATAAAAAAGCTTTTTATTCTTAAACAAATTAATTTAAAACATCTCTCATGATTTATAATTCATGAGGAATAACACTCCATCTTAATCCAAACTTGATGTCAAATTTACTGCACTGTTTCATTCAGTAAGAAATATTTAAAACTAATGTTGTTACAAATTTTAAAAAAGTTGGAAGAAAAATTAAAAGGCACTAGGTTATAATGAGGAACTTCTGATGTTTGAAATCCGTATTCCAGGTTAATAAAAGGTGATTAATAAAACAGAAGATGAAGCTTAATAATATGAAGAGATTTGAAAGAGATCGATCAAAGTATATAACTACCTTCAGCGTTGTTAAAACTGAAAAGCATTTGGAGAAAATGCATGTGATTAAATTGAAGAAATGCTTTAAAACTCATATTAGTTCCTGGATAAGTAATTTCTTTGAAATCATTAAAATGTTTAACAGCCATTTTGTTAGGAAACGGCCAATTAAACCTTATCTTATTTATCAAGGAGATGATGGAGAACTATTCTTTTAACACTTCTATGTTTGAAATCAAACCATTAATAACGACAGAAACAGGCGTAAAACAGAACAACCATTAGCTTGCTAATATTAGTATAGCTGACCCTTATTACAGGAATTGTTTTACCACATATCCCATTAGTCATTTTACCAATGTCAAAGCGGAATTAGTTGCCTACAAGATCCTGCAGAAGAGAAATAATGATGCTACTCAAAGAAATCATACCAAATCATACCAGGAATAAGGAAGACAACATACTATAGCTACGTGTAGAATCAAAATAACCAGTGAAGATCTATACCAAGATAAAGAGAACACTTAAAAATCAAAAAGTTTCCAAGCAATTCGACTAGCATTTTTAAAAAGGCTTCTAAGTCGACAGATGATTTTTGGAACATCACCACCGAATTTAAGTTCTAGAAGGAGAGTGAAAATGTTGGTTTGCTAGTGACGGAAGCCCCTCTTCACGCGTAGTATGACGAGAAGCTGATATCGGTAAGAATTGCGCTGTTGCTCTGGGGAAGAGCGTAGTCCTTGGCCAGCTGGTCCAAGATACCACCTCCGTTACCAGCGTGCCTCACCTGGGGGGCTGGCCTTTGAGGCGGTGATGGAGGCGGGCTGTGGTACACGGGTGCTGGAGCCGCCCCAGAAATCTGCAACAGAGATACCGTAAGTTGACAACAAAACCGCACACATTTTATGGGAACACACATTTTTGCCTTTAATGAACAGATTGGTTCGTGATGATGGAAAAGGATACTCTATGTGTATGTATTTTAAATAAAAACAACTTTCATAGTTATATGCAGGGAGAGGGTAACAATGACTAACGGAACGATGTATCGTAGCTTCTTGGTTGTAAGGGACCGTGCACAAACTACGTGGCTCGGTCCAGGGGGGGGGAGGAGTTAGCTGGAAGCTATGCTGGACTACGTGGGGGGGAGGGGGGGGGTAGAAACAGGCCACGTAGCTTTCTTTTCATAACATTTTTACAGTTAAAATGAGGAACTGAACTCACAACAGCATGTGAAATATTTATTTCCCTCAGTTAATTATCTCCGTATGCAATTTACAATAGTCTGACAAGAGAAAACAGTACAAAATGTCTTCTGGAATCAAAATTAAAAAAGCTACGTGCTACCGTGGGGGGGGGGGGGGGTTGAGGCAAAAGCCACGTAGGACTACGTGGGGGGGGGGGGGGGAGGTTTTACAGGAGCCCAAAATGGAGCTACGTGGTTTATGCACGGTCCCTAATGCTGGAATGATAGACAGAAGACATTGGGTTCGTTTCCCTATCACCCATCGATATCTCCAGTTAGACATTACATGGATACAAAATTCTACTTACTTTTTAGCGGGTTTATCGCTTCTTCAATGACATTGCTAATGTCAACGTTTTGGCACCCAACCTGGGGCTTTCCTCAGACCTTTTTCTGGATGATTTATCTCCTGCTAATGGCTGGTTACACCACCTCGTCGTTCTCCTGCACTATAGTTGGACTTTTCCGGAAATAGACTACCCCAATTTGGGTACCAAAACGTTAGCAGTAACATCATTGAAGAAGTGCTAAACTAGCAAAAAAGTAAGTGGAATTTTACAAATATGACGCCTGTTGAAAGTATAAAATTTTATTTGTATGAATTCCAAAAAAAAAAAAAAAAATATGAAAAAATAAAAGATTTTCCTAAATGAAAAGAAAAATTCTGGGATAATCATGACAAAAAAATTCTCAATTTTCATGTCGCATAGCGGTTATGTGTCAATTAAATGACTAAAAAAATTGTCTTTGGAATAGTAGCAGTTGTGATATATCTGATCGAAAAGACGATGAATATCAAGTGATATAAGTTCTAGAAAAACTAAAATTAAACCCTTTTTGTCAGTAAAACAACCTGAACATTTTTGCAATAGAAATAAATAAGGGATTCGGCGGAAGGAGGGAGAAGAAAATGTGGTCTTTAGGCAATCGATTGTTTCTCTCAGATAACAAATGAAATGTTTAAGTGATTGAAAGACTGTTATGATCATATAAAGAAAAAAAAGTTGAATTGCTTTGCCGGTCGTTAATAATTAAGTGATGAAGCTTAATCTTGATCTGAGGCAGATAAATTGGTGATAGAGAAGAAAAATACTATTAGCAGGGCTAAGAAAGTTACTTGCTGGATGAAGGGATTGCTAAGAGGTGTGAAACTAACTTTAAGAGTTAATATAGGAATCGCAACGTCTAAAAAGAACAGAAATGAAAAAACAGTGCCACGGGTTAGTTTTGTCAGTTAAATTACCGTAGATCAGTCAGTGAATGATACGATAAAGTAGTTGAGTTGGAATTCACTGGCAGATAGTAGATGGGCGACAAGAGTCTTGGATTTGCATAATGCGTTCATACTGGCTATGTGCCCTGGCTGTATATTGGTAGAAGAATTAGGAGTAGTTCGTACAAAGAAAGATAAGGCACTTAATTTCCAGGAGAAGGGTATGAGAAAATTTTTGTTTGTAAATAAAGGAGTCAGGGTTTGGAATAAATTACCGAGGCATACAATAAACAACTGAACTCAAACATGGAAATTTAGATTAAAAACTCATGATTTGTATATGTAGGTGCATAGGGAAATTATTGCCGGAACAAATGTTCCACCGCATTTAAATAATTAAACATTATGAAACAGTTGATTTCAGGTAGGGGCCAAACGTACCTGTGGGCGTGGTGGCCTGGGCTGGTTGGAGTAGACGACTCCTCCAGCAGGTACAGCTCCTGGTATTTGTGCCCGGGGAGGTGCCGGGCCTAGGCTGAGGCCGCTGCTGCTGCTACCACCGGAAGGCCTGCTGGGGCCACTCTGGAAACGGGGGTGAGGCTGAGAAGGTTCTTCGTATACCTGCAACGCCAATGTACGTCTGGATTTCAATACAATTATAGACTGCTTGACCATCATCATTCACACATCAAAGGCAGAATCTTGACCTGTTGGATCTGGGGAGATATTGGGAATTCAAAATCTCTCCAACGCATGCCCTGATAATGATCAGTAGTAAACATATAAGCTTGTGCTGTGCTGGTCCCCAATTTTACCCTTAAAGACGAACGTTTTACAAAACTAATAATACAAACAATGACAAATCTTACATTGTTTGGATGCATATGGCGACATTTACTTGCTTTCCTTAGAGTAGTTCGCCCTCAACACTTCAGCCGGGGACAGACAGATAAATTTTAACCAAAACATGATCATCGTCGCACTGCAGAATATTCTTGACCTAAAGTGGCTACTCTGACGCAGCATGGTTGAAAAATAGATAAATCATGAAATTTCCTGTAGTAAGAATATGAACTGACACTTGAAGTTCTAAGAAGCATATGGTATGGATGTATTCTCTTTAAAACTAACATCAGGCTGTTGTAAGTCCCTAGAGTAGAAGTCTGCGATCCTGGAGAATTCTTGTTAATTTTTAGAAAAAAATTTTGATGCTGGATTGAATGGTAATTTAACTTGTCTTACAATCGCACTTAGACTAATGAACCATATTCTCTTTTTCAGTGTGGATTTAAAAAAAAAATTAAAAAAATACTGGATTACTTCCCTCATAGTCTGTAACATCTATTCCATTCTTTTCGAATCCTTCTATTCTATTATCCTGTTACTTCCCCAGTAACTGTTTCGTTACATCGTTGTTCCTCCGTATTTTCTTTCGTTGTGCAATTGCGAAACCCTGTTCACCCTCAACTGACTGTTCAAGGTCATGTTTTCCTTGTCCCGACTCCCACCTCATTTCCCTTCCAGTTGCTTAACCTTTAAAGTAGACCGCTGTGTTCATGCACGCAAGAGTCAAACTTATCAGAGGGCGCTCTCCCACCCCTTTCCATGTAGTGGTAAGGGCTGCAGAGTGGGATAGAGCAGAGTGACCTTGAAGCGCCTCTGTTTACTGAAAGCGCTAGAATTGTGTATTGCACCCTTTCCTCCCCTCCCTCCAAAAACCCATTGAATTTAAATTCCTTTTTTTACTTTGGTGAAATCAAGAACACTTATGCACTATTTAATAAAAGCATATCTAAACTTTGGCCCTTAATGTCAAAAAAAAATGTCTACCTTTTATGTACTTACGCACCTATTTTTGCCATACGGTGCTTATGATATAATACATAGTAAAATTAACAATAACTATTACTGCGCAATTCTAATTTTTTTTAAATCCTAACGGTTTAAGGTCCGTAATAACAATAATAAAGCGTCATTGATAGAAAAAGTATTGTTTCTACTTGTTATCACCCAAAGGAAGCGTGCCCAAACTACGTGGTTCGGTCCAGGGGGAAGGGGCTGGCTGGAAGGTTACGCTGAGCTACATGGGGGAAAAGGGGGGGGGGTTTCCGAGCCAGGTCACGTAGCTTTCCTTTCATAACTTTTTTACAGTTAAAATTAAGAACAGAACACACCACAGCATGTGAATATTTATTTCCTTCATTAATTATTTCCGTATGTAATTTACAATAGTCTGACAAGAGAAAACAGTACAAAATGTCTTCTAGAATCAAAAGGGAAAAAAGCTATGTGCTACGTGCGGGGGGGGAGGGGGGAGGGAAGGTGGTAGACAAAAGCCACGCAGGGCTACGTGGGGAGGAAGGGGGTTCACAGGAGGCCAAAATGGAGCTACGTGGTTTATGGACGCTCCCTAACCTACGGGAGTATTGTTCTACCTGTAATTCTCAATTTCCTGAACATCCCAGGTCCACTCATCCTGCTATCTAATGGGTACCGTGGTGGAAATTACCCGAACAGGTAAAGAATGGCGGGGACGTCACACTGATCAGTCACATACTGTAGCTTCTAGTGCCGAAAAGGTTGTAACGGGAATCCGGAGCACTACCTCCACGAATCCTGCGGGAAGCGGCAGTAGACGTAGGAATCTCATAAGGTTTACCTTTAGCTTAACAAAATATTTGTGTTATTACGCTGCTTCTATGGTGATGTGGTTCTTATTACTGCATGGAAATTGTTAATTCTAACACATGGTGGTATTCATTTATAGTGACGGAATGTTGTTAATTTTCTAGGAACATTATAATATAGATGGCTGGTTCAAATAGGGTAGCATGATTTTAAATCGTGCCTATAATAGTTTTCTAATTCCAGTCTGAGTGTCCTCAGACTTCTGATCCCATTTCCAGACGCCACTGTACCTGTTCGTAGGACTGCGGCTGGCGGACGGGTGCTGGCCTTGGTGGTGGTGGGGGCGGTGGCGGCGGAGCTGTCCTGACGGGGGCAGGCTGGGGGCGTGGCTGGGGGCGGGCAGCGGGTCTGGGTGGCGGTGGCTGCTCGTAGTACTGACCGTCGTCATACTCTTCTGGCTGGGCCTGCGACAGAGCTGACAGGCGACCTCCAGGGCCTGACGGCTGCTGGCGACGAGTAGTCTCGTCCACCAAAGTCGGAGGAGCCACTGTGATACCTTCGCCGGACGGCTGGAAGCCGTACCTGCAAAACCAGTAAGACGTCTTCAGTGGTGAACCTACAGTTAATTTGCGTTCCTACCTACTCCTGGTTGATTTCAAATTTAGGCCAAAATATGAAGAAGTTGGAAGATTTCTATGAGACATCTGGTCACAACAGAAGCATAACTTATCTCCGCCACTAGGAGTATCAGTTATCGTCAATAGTGCACTACTCAAAGATTCAAAATCAAAACTCGTCATACACTGTATAATTGTTGGTTGCCTGTCTGCAAGCTGTTACTGGGAAATGACCTCGTATTTATGGTGCTGTTCAGAGAGAGGAGGCGAACATATCTCTCCATATGAATTAATTACTCACAGTATATTGTGTATAATAGATAGGTCCGGGAATTTGCCAAAATATACCAACTATGGCAGCAATTATTAATCTTAGCTCTATTACAAACCAATTCTTATGCAAGCACACATCAGTATATTCAATGTATTCCCAAAAAGTATATTTAATTTAGGAGCCAAGGTAGCATCCTAAATGACATATTTATATATCCTGTTTGCTCATGGGTGGGTCGCTAAGGGTATGGTAACATTTTATCTACGAAACAAGACCACCTTCCGCTACCATCTTTAACACGATACTTGTACACATGATTGGTGGAACCTAACTCCCCTTAGGTTGACAAATATAAAATTATTTTTCGTCTTACTACCTTCCATATGGTACTCTATTTTTAACAGAAAGGGGAAAAAGTCGTAGGGAGGGATAAAATTATTTTTTGATATGATTCTGGAATTAAATTTATTGATAATAGTTAATAATATACACACAGTAAAAACAGCAACCACATGGATGAAGGAAGTAGAGAAAGACCTGAAGTATGCAGGTATTGCTAAGGGAGACGTCACAGATCGAAAGATTTTCAATAAGAAGGTGAATTCATGGGAAGTTATTTCAGAGACGAAAAAGGGAAAGTCAAAACGCATCTGGACTGCGAAAAAAGAAAATCGTCAGTGAAAGTATGAAAAAATAATGGTCCGACAAGAAGAACATACCAAAGAGGAATTGAACGCATCCAGTCAGGATTATTTATCGCTCTCCATTATGGGGACAAACTAAAATATCAATAATAATAATAATATAACTTCCATCGTTGAGCATGACAGAAAACAGCTAGTTGTGTACTCTCGTAACATCGAAAATTCGTACTATCAATAAAATGGAGGAAAAAAAATTTTGCTGCAAGAGGGTACTAAATGCCCCCCGTCTTCATTTGAACTACTGTGTGGAAGTCGCTCACCTGTTGGCACCGTACTCGACGACTCGCACTTTGCCGTTGTCGTCGACGTATCCGTATTTGCCCATCACCTCGCCGGTCGTCAGCTTCGTCTCGATCTTGAACGATCCGTCGCCGCCTTCGTAGCCGTATGTGTACGAGCCGTCCTCATTGTGCCTGCCAACATATCATTGCACGATAAATTGTAAAACCCAAATGCATAAGCTTGGCCATCAGTCATAGCGCAGACATTTTGAACTACTATATGTAAGTGTAGAACAACAATCTCTAGAGAATTTTTTGGTAATTATTGAGAACATAAATTATTTTTATGAATTTATCTACTAAGTAATACAGTTAGATGTTGGACAGATTTGTGTTCATCATTTATATTATCATCCATTGTTCTGAGCGGGCTGGTGGCTCAGTGGTTAACGCATCTGACTGAAGAACGGAAGGTCCCAGGTTCTAATCCCTGTCTCGGCGGCGATTTTCATGGGCACTTAACCAGGCCTTCACCTCTGGCACAGCTTGTTGTGTAATGTGAAGAACGCCAGAATGCTTCCGTGGTTCGGATTACACGTTAAACTGTAGGTCCCCTGTACTCGGCAGGATTTCCGGGTTAGGTTAAGGCGGCTAAGACAGGGACGGAATGCGCAGCCAATGTCATTACGACCACATGAAATTATTTTTATTATCTATTGTTCTGACTCTCTACGTATGATCTAATACAAAATTAAAAGCGTGTTTAGACATTATAAGAAGTACATATATTTTCTAACTATCCTGTACATCTTAAAATATGAACGACAATACTTCTTCATAATGTATCACATCAGCTATTGTACTCGTCAATTCCTCTAAAAGAGTGTAAACCCGCATTTCCTTCTCGTAACGATACAAGAACAAAAACTATTTCTTAACAGTGATTGAATGGAAGTGCACTAGTTGCACATGTTGCAACGAAAACATTCCGTAAATTCTTAAAGGTAATTTACCATTGATTTCGTGCCCATCGCTCCTTGTTATTGGCATCCATCTTCGCAGAGATGCTGTGTTAGCGGCCTACGCACCAGGGAGAGCAGCGTGTTCAATATATGATCCTGGGCCTTTTGTCTTGAGATTCTTGTACATTGTTTAATTTAATTTAATTGCTATGGGGCTCTTGCTCCGGGTGAAATTTCGCTACACACCCCTTTTTTTCCCCTCCCCTTTTCCCACATACTTTTCCCTCTATTAATTTCGACTTTAAATTATTTAACGTGTTCGAAAAATTAATAATCATTTCTCTACGTAATTTATTCCAATCCCTTACACTCCCTTACTTGCGAAAGAAAATATTTCCACTCTCTTATGCCCGAAAGTGAGTACCAATTTGTGGCATGGTCATCTTTTCCTTTCCATGCACCTTTCCTAATTCTTCCACCAATATCTATCCACGCGTCATCACCAATACACGCCTTGAACACTCCCATTCTCTTCACCATCCTTCTGTCTTCCAGTGAATCCCATTCCAGCTCCCTTATTATTTCACTTACTGACTGTGTTCTGCGGTAATTTCCAGATACAAGTTTATTAGCCCTTCTTTGCACACCATCCAACTGTATTTGATACCGATCGCTACTGTGAGGATCTTTCCAATATAAATAATACATTAGATAGTTTTTTTAATTTTATTTTAAATATGAGGTTACAGTGCACTACCGACTTATTTCCGTTAAGTTACGCACTTTATGAGACAATCTTTTTTGGTCCATGGTTTAGAACGTTTTATGATGTATGAAAAAAGTTCTCTCAAAACTATCTTTTAAATCTGTCACAAATTTCTGATGGTTCCTCGTTTATAAGGTTTCATGTAGCAGTACAATTTTTTCACTTCTTTGTATTTAAACACTAAATGCAAACTATAGCTTAAGTTTTAAAAATCCTCTAATTACTTCATTTAGTAATTATTCTTGAAACCATTGTGAAGAATATGTTGCACTGGTGCTAAGATACTGTTTTGGAATGGATTGTTTCGTGAAACTAAGAGAGTAGATAATTGACTTATTTTAAGGAAGTAACCTGGCATTAGCCCGGGTTATATGAAACTTCCAAAAATTTAGCCAAGGATAGAGGGCGAATTCAATGGAAATTCGTTTAACGTACTGAGTCAAAATAAATGATCTGTTGAGGAAACTCACCTGTTGATCTGCTTGAGGATGGCCACCGGCGTGGGCCTGGGAGCGTTGGCTGAGCTGGAGAAAGATGTCTTGGAGG
This sequence comes from Vandiemenella viatica, assembly GCA_031002005.1. Taxonomy (NCBI): domain Eukaryota; kingdom Metazoa; phylum Arthropoda; class Insecta; order Orthoptera; family Morabidae; genus Vandiemenella; species Vandiemenella viatica. The sequence goes on from JARYHS010008074.1 coordinate 131,400,172, forward strand.
GGGCAGGAGGCGCAGGTCTGTTGAAGGACGAGCGCTGGGGTGGTCTGCTGGGAGGAGCGGGCTCGTAGTCCTGATAGTCTCCGTCCAGGTAGTTTCCATTGTACTGCTGCGCTAGCGAGCAGCTCGCCAGCAACAGCACCTGAACACAACAACAGACACTCACACCAGATTCTGCACATGGGGGACAATGGTCATTAACCAACCAAACTTTTAATATCAATAAAGAACATTATTTCTAAAAGTTGTTTTTTTTTGTGACGAGGCATCTTTCACCCTTCATACCTAACAAAAATTGATAAATGAGGTATCATTTTTTAAGTTTTTTTCTCTGGTAACATCATAAATTAGGAAATAATTTTGTGAAATGCAACATGCAAATGGCAAAATTATTAAAAGTCAATGTCAAGCGTATGCGATAGTTCAACGTGAAGCTTTTAATCTTCGTTGGCGTCTATAAGGAATTATCACATACCGCCAGGGCCGGCGTTATGGAGGGGTAAGCGAAGCAAATATACCCCGGGCCCGCCGGCAGGAGGGGGGCCCGATGACCTGCCGGAGGGGCCCACAGCCTAAGAATCTGCCCATTGTCGAAGTCGTCAATGTAGCCTGAATTTGGCGATGAATTTGCGACGGGCCCCATCCGGTTACGTCACTGCTAAGAACGCTTACCCAGGGCCCGAGAATAATAGCGCCGGCCCTGCATACCACTAGATAGCAACACCATATATATGGAAATTTTCACACGGGCAATGATTGCATTAGTGCTAGATAACTTTGTTGACAAATAAATAAATTGTTGCTACAAAATGAGATAGTGCAGAGTCAACCTGCTAGGCTTTGATGGCGTAGATAACTAGTGATCATATTAGCTAGTTAGCAGAATGACATATCACAGAGATATGGATAAACTGCGTATATTTTCCAGAGTTATGAACTTTTCGGAAAATTTTTAGCCTTTTTCAGTTGACAAATAAACAATTGCGTCAATTGAACCAGTTAATCTTTCATCCTACTACAAACCACCGACCTCACTATTCACCGTAAATCTTTCGGAAAGTTTTCACATGGGCCTCATAGGTTGTGTCCATTAATTACGTGGGAGGAGGGGGGAGGTGTGGGAGGATCTGGTGAAATCTCACAACGGGGCAAGGGGGGGTGGGTCGACGGAAATCTCACGTGAGGTTCTGTAATTCTTGGAGGCCAGTAGAGCTAAAAAAAAGTCTACAAATGACGTTGATATCGACATTAGGGGTTTTGGGTATAAGGTCCATAAATGACGCGGAAACCAACCTTAGGATGGGTATAATAGCCCTCGCAAGTAGGAGAGAAAAAGAAAAGAAAAAAAGGTCTCAATAATCTTCGAGGTCGATTAACAGGGAGGGGGGGGGGGGGGGGGAGGAGACCAAGCGTGGTGGGTGAACGGTTAACTTTCTGGCCTCGCATTCAGGAGGAAGCGGGTTCGAATCCCCATCCGGGCATCCAGATTTGGGTTTTCCATGGTTTTCCCAAATCACTTCAGGCCAGGCGAATCCCGGGATGCTTCCTTCAAAAAGGCCATGGCCGAATTCCTTCCCGTTCCTTGTCCCCAGTCCCATCCCGCCTCTATTGACCTTAACCGTCGACGAGGCGTAAAAAAAAAAAAAAAAAAAAAAAAAACAGGAGGGGGGGGGGGGGTCAAAATCTAACCTCATCTAAGGGGGGGTCCTACCAGATCTCACCAAATCATACCAGAGAGGGGGGGGGGGGGAGAATACGAAATTCTAAAAAAAACACATCATGTAATTAATGCCCCTTAGTACGATACAATATCATGAATTGATATTCGTCGCTAAGGAAATGTAAATTTCTTATACTGACCATTATCGTAGGCACAATAAGTGGTATTTCAAATGCGTTTGCAAATACCTCAACCATTCTGACAGAGATTGTGCTTAGTAAAGTAGGTCAAAGCTGGAATCCACTGCTAAAAACTGTATTTTAGAGATAGAATATGTATTAACTACTGTAAAGCTGCTGGTAGCCTTACAGTAAAGAGTGTTTAATTACTATAAGTGTAAATGATGTTTACAGCTCTGCTGCAACTCTCCATAAGCTTTCGTAAAACTGAGCATAAAAATACAGAATCGCGGAGAATTACTCTTCTTCATTACGAACTTCTAAAAAAACCACTCATATAATTCAGTTTTTGAAATTCTGCTGATCATTTTTACTTCAGTATTTTTTGTAATCCATCTCGGCGTTGCTGTTAGGAGCTCTTATTATTTATGAACGTGCACTAAATGTGCTTTGACATCAATAAAAGTACTCCCATGGCATTTATCTCTACTGGTTTATGTAACCAGGATTAAATCGAAGTTTGGATGGTCATAGGTGAGATCTACCGGTAAATCACTTGTCATTCCCTGTAAGGAAGTTTTGTTGCTGTCACTCTGAATACGGTGTCTGATAAATTATCCAGTAGCCTTCCTCGCCATATAAGCAATGGAGCTGGCAGCAAAATTAATGACACCTCTAACCTGGTGGAACCTTGAATGTTTTGGTGAATAATATTTTTTAATGTGTGGTTGCGATGTATGAAATAAAAGGTAGCAGCAAAACAATTTTTAAAACTAGCAAGAAGTGATTTATTTAATATTTTTGTCTTTTTCAAATTTCAAACAGAAGTTGTATCTTGTTTGATAATCAGTTTTAAATATGATTTACATATACTCTGAACATTTATTTCACTGTTTGTGGGATATGAATAAGAGTCATTGCTTGGGCGTCTGCAACTGTGTGAGAAGTTGGTTGTCACTGGGATATTACTGTGTACAGAACTGCGTGAATAGGGCGATACAGAATGAACCTTACGGTATCAAACACCGTGTTGTCAGAAGTTAGTTGATTATTCGGGAAATGATGTTGTGTATTCTCTTTGTTGTTCGTTTCGGGAGTCAACTATGGGAAATTTGAGAGATTTTTCTTACAAAACTACTCTTCTGCCGACGGCTGTAAGGGATGGAAGTTTTGTAGGGTAACACAGAATGCCAGATATCACTTTCTGTAATCACAGTCGTTAATTTCATATCGAACTGAAGAAAGAGATCTGGAAGATAGTCCAATCCGCTGGACAAAATGAGTACTTTTGAGTCATACAGCGGACAGCACAGAAAATAGGGACAGAAAGAAAACCAGAAAAAGGAACGATGTTGAGAAGTCAACGAAGTAAGTTATAATGATTCTGACAGCTTCGGAAAAAAACGAAAAATTGTATCTTTCATCTGAAGATGGCAATTGAGAAGTCAGTATCTTCAAAACCGATTTTTCGTCTCAGAATCACACATGTTCTAAATAGAATATGTTTCATTCTTACACTATGGGTATCCATCCAAAGATATAATGTCGTTAGTAAGTCTCCAGTTACCTACCGTTAATAGCTAAAAATTCTACTCTAAATTTGCATCCGTAATTGAACATAGCACGTACAGACCAAAGCTTGATACCTCTGGTAGTTTAACTACGGAAATAGTAACGGCAATTTTAATGTGATCTTCACGTGTATCCAGTCGAAAAGTGTCATATAAACACAATGTTTCGGCAGGTACAGAAAGCTTCAGGTGTTGTTATCTTGAAGTCACTGCTTAGACTGGCTTAGTAGAAGACCTTAATTAACGACAAATTAATTTCTTCTGCTAATCCAGTCTAGGCGGTAACTCCAAGCTAACAATACCTAAAGCTATCCGCACCTCATGTAAGCACCAGCGCCAATTGTCGAAACGTTGTTTTTATATGATACTACACGGCTGGACATCAGTACATTCGAATCAGTACGTCGGGAAAGTCTGCTCTCACACAACGGCAATTTTGTTTTCGATTGTTAATATAATGTTAGTTTCATGAAACCGGAAATTTAGTTGTAGGCTGCCCAGAGATATTTTCGAAAAATTAATGATAACATTAGCGAACAATTCGGTTTTCGTTAATAACACATTTTTACAGCATTAAAATCTTAATTACTTGTAGAGGTCCACTATGTCTACTAACTGAAAGTATTTTTAAGCCAATCACCTTGGATTGGTAGCTGCATTCAATTTTTTTTTTTTTTTTTTTTTTTTTTTCCGGAGATGGAAAATGAAAAGAGAACTGTTAAAAATCCTGAGCAATTCAGGATTCCACCGAAGGAAATT
>JARYHS010008074.1:131405337-131429070 GCA_031002005.1 Vandiemenella viatica
GCTTTCCTTAGAGTAGTTCGTCCTCAACACTTCAGCCGGGGACAGACAGATAAATTTTAACCAAAACATGATCATCGTCGCACTGCAGAATATTCTTGACCCAAAGTGTCTACTCTGACGCAGCATGGTTGAAAAATAGATAAATCGTGAATTTTCCTGTAGTAAGCATATGAACTGACACTTGAAGTTCTAAGAAGCATATGGTATGGATGTATTCTCTTTAAAACTAACATCAGGCTGCTGTAAGTCCCTAGAGTAGAAGTCTGCGATCCTGGAGAATTCTTGTTAATTTTTAGAAAAAAAAATTGATGCTGGATTTGATGGTAATTTAACTCGTCTTACAGTCGCACTTAGACTAATGAACCATATTCTCTTTTTCAGTGTGGATTTAAAAAAAAAAAATACTGGATTACTTCCTTCCATTCTTTTCGAATCCTTCTATTCTATTACCCTGTTACTTCCCCATTAACTGTTTCGTTACAACGTTGTTCCTCCGTATTTTCTTTCGTTGTGCAATTGCGAAACCCTGTTCACCCTCAACTGACTGTTCAAGGTCATGTTTTCCTTGTCCCGGCTCCCACCTCATTTCCCTTCCAGTTGCTTAACCTTTAAAGTAGAACGCTGTGTCCATGCACGCGAGAGTCAAACTTATCATAGGGCGCTCTCTCTCCCCCCCCCCCTTTCCATGTAGTGGTAAGGGCTGCAGAGTGGGATAGAGCAGAGTGACCTTGAAGCGCCTCTGTTTACTGAAAGCGCTAGAATTGTGTATTGCACCCTTTCCTACCCTCCCTCCAAAAACGCATTGTATTTAAATTCCTTTTTTTACTTTGGTGAAATCAAGAACACTTATGCACTATTTAATAAAAGCATATCTAAACTTTGGCCCTTAATGTCAAAAAAATTAAATTTTCTACCTTTTATGTACTTACGCACCTACTTTTGCCATACTGTGCTTATGATATAATACATAGTAAAATTAACAATAACTATTACTGCGCAATTCTATTTTTTTTAAATCCTAACGGTTTAAGGTCCGTAATAACAATAATAAAGCGTCATTGATAGAAAAAGCATTGTTTCTACTTGTTATCACCCTAAGGAAGCGTGCCCAAACTACGTGGTTCGGTCCAGGGGGAAGGGGCTGGCTGGAAGGTTACGCTGAGCTACATGGGGGAAAGGGGGTGGGGTTTCCAAGCCAGGCCACGTAGCTTTCCTTTCATAACATTTTTCACAGTTAAAATTAGGAACAGAACACACCATAGCATGTGAATATTTATTTCCCTCAGTTAATTATTTCCGTATGTAATTTACAATAGTCTGACAAGAGAAAACAGTACAAAATGTCTTCTAGAATCAAAGGGAAAAAAGCTACGTGCTACGTGCGGGGGTGGGAGGGGGGAGGGGTGGTAGCAAAAGCCACGCAGGGCTACGTGGGGACGAAGGGGGGTTCACAGGAGGCCAAAATGGAGCTACGTGATTTATGGACGCTCCCTAACCTACGGGAGTATTGTTCTACCTGTAATTCTCAATTTCCGGAACATCCCAGGTCCACTCATCCTGCTATCTAATGTGTACCCCGATGGAAATTACCCGAAAAGGTAAAGAATGGCGGGGACGTCACACTGACCAGTCACATACTGTAGCTTCTAGTGCTGAAAAGGTTGTAACGGGAATCCGGAGCACTACCTCCACGAATCCTGCGGGAAGCGGCCGTAGCCGTAGGAATCTCATAAGGTTTACCTTTAGCTTTACAAAATATTTGTGTTATTACGCTGCTTCTATGGTGATGTGGTTCTTATTACTGCATGGAAATTGTCAATTCTAACACATGGTGCTATTCATTCATAGTGACGGAATGTTGTTAATTTTCTAGGAACATTATTATGTAGATGGCTGGTACTAATAGGGTAGCATGATTTTAAATCGTGCCTATAATAGTTTTCTAATTCCAGTCTGAGTGTCCTCAGACTTCTGATCCCATTTCCAGTCGCCACTGTACCTGTTCGTAGGACTGCGGCTGGCGGACGGGTGCTGGCCTTGGTGGTGGTGGGGGTGGTGGCGGCGGAGCTGTCCTGACGGGGGCTGGCTGGGGGCGTGGCTGGGGGCGGGCAGCGGGTCTGGGTGGTGGTGGCTGCTCGTAGTACTGACCGTCGTCATACTCTTCTGGCTGGGCCTGCGACAGTGCTGACAGGCGACCTCCAGGGCCTGACGGCTGCTGGCGACGAGTAGTCTCGTCCACCAAAGTCGGAGGAGCCACTGTGATACCTTCGCCGGACGGCTGGAAGCCGTACCTGCAAAACCAGTAACACGTCTTCAGTGGTGAACCTACAGTTAATTTGCGTTCCTACCTTCTCCTGGTTGATTTAAAACTTAGGCCAAAATATGAAGAAGTTGGAAGATTTCTCAGAGACATTTCGTCACAACGAAAGCAGTGCTTATCTCCGCCACCAGAAGCATCAGATATCGTCAATAGTGAACTACTTAGATTCAAAACTCGTCATACGCTGTATAATTGTTGGCTGCCTGTCTGCAAGCTGTTACAGGGAAATGACCTCGTATGTATGGTGCTGTCCAGAGAGAGGAGGCGAACATTTCTCTCCTTCTGAATTAATTACTCACAGTATATTATGTTTAATAGATAGGTCCGGGAATTTGCTAAAATATATTAACTGTGGCAGCAACATAAAAAAAAAATATTCGTTGAGAAATTAATTCTTTTGGTGTTTTAGTACCTTACTACTGTGGTCTCGTTTACGTGTGACGAAGATAGACCTAAAGATTTACAGCAATGAAATGGGCAGCACCTTATTAAACTTAGCTGTCAGGCCCCATACTAACCAATTCTTATACAAGCACGCATCAATATATTCAATGTATTCCCAAAAAATATCTTTAATTTAAGAGCCAAGGTAGCATTCTAAGTGTCATCTTTATATCTCCTGCTTGCCCATGGGTGGGTCGCTCCTAAGTGTATGGTAACATTTTATCTACGAAAACAAGACCATCTCCGGCTACCATCTTCTAGCACGATACTTGCACACAGTGCTGCCATTTCTCCGGATTTATCCGTAGATCTACGGATTTTTATAAAAAGTTAGGATTTTCGGATTTTGTTAAAATATCTACGGATTTTTGATATTTTAATATTTGTTGATTTTTCCATATATTGGTGTCTTGTTAAACTTTGAGCGTATAGTGTTAATGCATTAGAGAATTATTGTCAATTATTGTTAATCGTTTCCTTGCAACCGCTCGTGTGAACCAACGATTGAAATAAATCTCATATTTCGTTTTATTATAGATTTTATAGATGTTAAAAGACCATAATACAGAACTATCGGCGCACTCTCTCTTTATGCACGGTGACACGCTCGTTGGCACTGCTTACAAAGCAGTTTCTTCCGAGAAGGCTTGACCAATATCCGAGAGTCAATGTGTTCAAAGTAATTAACATTTCCTGTTACAGAAGATATGCTAAATTTAATGTCAACAAAGAAAATAGATAATGTATATTCACCCCTCCCCCCCCCCCCAAAAAAAAAAAAAAAATAGGCACAGCAGCGATGAAAGTGACGCTGTATAAAACCTGTTCAGAGATACTTCTTACTTTCAATGTAGAATATTATTTTGTATTTCTAATTTTAAAGACCTGGAAATAAAAAGTATTATTAATTTTGACTCTCTCTTCAACAATTATTGTTTTAGTCTTTTTGTTAGCGAGTCTCCGGATTTTTTAACCCATTTTAACGGCCATCTACGGATATTCAAAGCCAAGAGACTGGCAGCACTGCTTGCACACCTAAATGGTGGAACATTTCTTCCCTTAGGTTGACGAATGTAAAATTATTATTTGTCTTACTACCTTTAATACGGTAATCTATTTTTAACAGAAAGGGAGAAAAAGTCGGAGGGAGGGATAAAATTATTTTTATACGATTCTGGAATGAAATTTAGTTATAACAATTAATAACATAGCTTCCATAATTAATCTCGACAGAAAACAGCTAGTTGTGTATTCTTGTAACATCGACAATCCGTACTACCGTATCAGTAAAATGGAGGAAATGAAATTCTGCTGCAAGAGGGCAGTAAATGCCCCGTCTTCATTTGCACTACTGTGTGGAAGTCGCTCACCTGTTGGCGCCATACTCGACGACTCGCACTTTGCCGTTGTCGTCGACGTATCCGTATTTGCCCATCACCTCGCCGGTAGTCAGCTTCGTCTCGATCTTGAACGATCCGTCGCCTCCTTCGTAGCCGTATGTGTACGAGCCGTCCTCATTATGCCTGCCAACATAATCGTTGCATAATAAATTGTAAAACCCAAGTTCATAAGCTTGGCCATCAGTCATAGCGGAGACATTTTGAACTACTATATGTATGTATGGGACAAAAATCTCTAGAGAATTTTTTGGTAATTATTGAGAACATTAATTATTTTTATGAATTTATCTACTAAGTAATACAGTTAGATGTTGGACAGGTTTGTGTTCATCATTTATATTATCATCCATTGTTCTGAGCGGGCTGGTGGCTCAGTGGTTAACGCATCTGACTGAAGAACGGAAGGTCCCAGGTTCTAATCCCTGTCTTGTCGGTGATTTTCATGGGCACTTAACCCGGCCTTCACCTCTGGCACAGCTTGTTGTGTAATGTGAAGTACGCCAGAATGCTTCCGTGATTCGGATTACACGTTTAACTGTAGGTCCCCTGTTCTCGGCAGGATTGCCGGGTTAGGTTAAGGCGGCTAAGACAGGGACGGAATGCGCAGCCAATGTCATTACGACCACATGAAATTATTTTTATTATCTATTGTTCTGACTCTCTACGTATGATCTAATACAAAATTAAAAGCGTGTTTAGACATTATAAGAAGTACATATATTTTCTAACTATCCTGTACATCTTAAAATATGAACGACAATACTTCTTCATAATGTATCACATCAGCTATTGTACTCGTCAATTCCTCTAAAAGAGTGTAAACCCGCATTTCCTTCTCGTAACGATACAAGAACAAAAAACTATTTCTTAACAGTGATTGAATGGAAGTGCACTAGTTGCACATGTTGCAACGAAAACATTCCGTAAATTCTTAAAGGTAATTTACCATTGATTTCGTGCCCATCGCTCCTTGTTATTGGCATCCATCTTCGCAGAGATGCTGTGTTAGCGGCCTACGCACCAGGGAGAGCAGCGTGTTCAATATATGATCCTGGGCCTTTTGTCTTGAGATTCTTGTACATTGTTTAATTTAATTTAATTGCTATGGGGCTCTTGCTCCGGGTGAAATTTCGCTACACACCCCTTTTTTCCCCTCCCCTTTTCCCACATACTTTTCCCTCTATTAATTTCGACTTTAAATTATTTAACGTGTTCGAAAAATTAATAATCATTTCTCTACGAAATTTATTCCAATCCCTTACACTCCCTTACTTGCGAAAGAAAATATTTCCACTCTCTTATGCCCGAAAGTGAGTACCAATTTGTGGCATGGTCATCTTTTCCTTTCCATGCACCTTTCCTAATTCTTCCACCAATATCTATCCACGCGTCATCACCAATACACGCCTTGAACACTCCCATTCTCTTCACCATCCTTCTGTCTTCCAGTGAATCCCATTCCAGCTCCCTTATTATTTCACTTACTGACTGTGTTCTGCGGTAATTTCCAGATACAAGTTTATTAGCCCTTCTTTGCACACCATCCAACTGTATTTGATACCGATCGCTACTGTGAGGATCTTTCCAATATAAATAATACATTAGATAGTTTTTTTTATTTTATTTTAAATATGAGGTTACAGTGCACTACCGACTTATTTCCGTTAAGTTACGCACTTTATGAGACAATCTTTTTTGGTCCATGGTTTAGAACGTTTTATGATGTATGAAAAAAGTTCTCTCAAAACTATCTTTTAAATCTGTCACAAATTTCTGATGGTTCCTCGTTTATAAGGTTTCATGTAGCAGTACAATTTTTTCACTTCTTTGTATTTAAACACTAAATGCAAACTATAGCTTAAGTTTTAAAAATCCTCTAATTACTTCATTTAGTAATTATTCTTGAAACCATTGTGAAGAATATGTTGCACTGGTGCTAAGATACTGTTTTGGAATGGATTGTTTCGTGAAACTAAGAGAGTAGATAATTGACTTATTTTAAGGAAGTAACCTGGCATTAGCCCGGGTTATATGAAACTTCCAAAAATTTAGCCAAGGATAGAGGGCGAATTCAATGGAAATTCGTTTAACGTACTGAGTCAAAATAAATGATCTGTTGAGGAAACTCACCTGTTGATCTGCTTGAGGATGGCCACCGGCGTGGGCCTGGGAGCGTTGGCTGAGCTGGAGAAAGATGTCTTGGAGGGGGCGGGAGGCGCAGGTCTGTTGAAGGACGAGCGCTGCGGGGGTCTGCTGGGAGGAGCAGGCTCGTAGTCCTGATAGTCTCCGTCCAGGTAGTTTCCATTGTACTGCTGCGCTAGCGAGCAGCTCGCCAGCAACAGCACCTGAACACAACAACAGACACTCACACCAGATTCTGCACATGGGGGACAATGGTCATTAACCAACCAAACTTTTAATATCAATAAAGAACATTATTTCTAAAAGTTGTTTTTTTTGTGACGAGGCATCTTTCACCCTTCATACCTAACAAAAATTGATAAATGAGGTATCATTTTTTAAGTTTTTTTCTCTGGTAACATCATAAATTAGGAAAATAATTTTGTGAAATGCAACATGCAAATGGCAAAATTATTAAAAGTCAATGTCAAGCGTATGCGATAGTTCAACGTGAAGCTTTTAATCTTCGTTGGCGTCTATAAGGAATTATCACATACCGCCAGGGCCGGCGTTATGGAGGGGTAAGCGAAGCAAATATACCCCGGGCCCGCCGGCAGGAGGGGGGCCCGATGACCTGCCGGAGGGGCCCACAGCCTAAGAATCTGCCCATTGTCGAAGTCGTCAATGTAGCCTGAATTTGGCGATGAATTTGCGACGGGCCCCATCCGGTTACGTCACTGCTAAGAACGCTTACCCAGGGCCCGAGAATAATAGCGCCGGCCCTGCATACCACTAGATAGCAACACCATATATATGGAAATTTTCACACGGGCAATGATTGCATTAGTGCTAGATAACTTTGTTGACAAATAAATAAATTGTTGCTACAAAATGAGATAGTGCAGAGTCAACCTGCTAGGCTTTGATGGCGTAGATAACTAGTGATCATATTAGCTAGTTAGCAGAATGACATATCACAGAGATATGGATAAACTGCGTTATGAACTTTTCGGAAAATTTTTAGCCTTTTTCAGTTGACAAATAAACAATTGCGTCAATTGAACCAGTTAATCTTTCATCCTACTACAAACCACCGACCTCACTATTCACCGTAAATCTTTCGGAAAGTTTTCACATGGGCCTCATAGGTTGTGTCCATTAATTACGTGGGAGGAGGGGGGAGGTGTGGGAGGATCTGGTGAAATCTCACAACGGGGCAAGGGGGGGTGGGTCGACGGAAATCTCACGTGAGGTTCTGTAATTCTTGGAGGCCAGTAGAGCTAAAAAAAAGTCTACAAATGACGTTGATATCGACATTAGGGGTTTTGGGTATAAGGTCCATAAATGACGCGGAAACCAACCTTAGGATGGGTATAATAGCCCTCGCAAGTAGGAGAGAAAAAAGAAAAGAAAAAAGGTCTCAATAATCTTCGAGGTCGATTAACAGGGAGGGGGGGGGGGGAGGAGACCAAGCGTGGTGGGTGAACGGTTAACTTTCTGGCCTCGCATTCAGGAGGAAGCGGGTTCGAATCCCCATGAGGGCATCCAGATTTGGGTTTTCCATGGTTTTCCCAAATCACTTCAGGCCAGGCGAATCCCGGGATGCTTCCTTCAAAAAGGCCATGGCCGAATTCCTTCCCGTTCCTTGTCCCCAGTCCCATCCCGCCTCTATTGACCTTAACCGTCGACGAGGCGTAAAAAAAAAAAAAAAAAAAAAAAAAAACAGGAGGAGGGGGGGTCAAAATCTAACCTCATCTAAGGGGGGGTCCTACCAGATCTCACCAAATCATACCAGAGAGGGGGGGGGGGAGAATACGAAATTCTAAAAAAACACATCATGTAATTAATGCCCCTTAGTACGATACAATATCATGAATTGATATTCGTCGCTAAGGAAATGTAAATTTCTTATACTGACCATTATCGTAGGCACAATAAGTGGTATTTCAAATGCGTTTGCAAATACCTCAACCATTCTGACAGAGATTGTGCTTAGTAAAGTAGGTCAAAGCTGGAATCCACTGCTAAAAACTGTATTTTAGAGATAGAATATGTATTAACTACTGTAAAGCTGCTGGTAGCCTTACAGTAAAGAGTGTTTAATTACTATAAGTGTAAATGATGTTTACAGCTCTGCTGCAACTCTCCATAAGCTTTCGTAAAACTGAGCATAAAAATACAGAATCGCGCAGAATTACTCTTCTTCATTACGAACTTCTAAAAAAAACCACTCATATAATTCAGTTTTTGAAATTCTGCTGATCATTTTTACTTCAGTATTTTTTGTAATCCATCTCGGCGTTGCTGTTAGGAGCTCTTATTATTTATGAACGTGCACTAAATGTGCTTTGACATCAATAAAAGTACTCCCATGGCATTTATCTCTACTGGTTTATGTAACCAGGATTAATCGAAGTTTGGATGGTCATAGGTGAGATCTACCGGTAAATCACTTGTCATTCCCTGTAAGGAAGTTTTGTTGCTGTCACTCTGAATACGGTGTCTGATAAATTATCCAGTAGCCTTCCTCGCCATATAAGCAATGGAGCTGGCAGCAAAATTAATGACACCTCTAACCTGGTGGAACCTTGAATGTTTTGGTGAATAATATTTTTTAATGTGTGGTTGCGATGTATGAAATAAAAGGTAGCAGCAAAACAATTTTTAAAACTAGCAAGAAGTGATTTATTTAATATTTTTGTCTTTTTCAAATTTCAAACAGAAGTTGTATCTTGTTTGATAATCAGTTTTAAATATGATTTACATATACTCTGAACATTTATTTCACTGTTTGTGGGATATGAATAAGAGTCATTGCTTGGGCGTCTGCAACTGTGTGAGAAGTTGGTTGTCACTGGGATATTACTGTGTACAGAACTGCGTGAATAGGGCGATACAGAATGAACCTTACGGTATCAAACACCGTGTTGTCAGAAGTTAGTTGATTATGCGGGAAATGATGTTGTGTATTCTCTTTGTTGTTCGTTTCGGGAGTCAACTATGGGAAATTTGAGAGATTTTTCTTACAAAACTACTCTTCTGCCGACGGCTGTAAGGGATGGAAGTTTTGTAGGGTAACACAGAATGCCAGATATCACTTTCTGTAATCACAGTCGTTAATTTCATATCGAACTGAAGAAAGAGATCTGGAAGATAGTCCAATCCGCTGGACAAAATGAGTACTTTTGAGTCATACAGCGGACAGCACAGAAAATAGGGACAGAAAGAAAACCAGAAAAAGGAACGATGTTGAGAAGTCAACGAAGTAAGTTATAATGATTCTGACAGCTTCGGAAAAAAACGAAAAATTGTATCTTTCATCTGAAGATGGCAATTGAGAAGTCAGTATCTTCAAAACCGATTTTTCGTCTCAGAATCACACATGTTCTAAATAGAATATGTTTCATTCTTACACTATGGGTATCCATCCAAAAATATAATGTCGTTAGTAAGTCTTCAGTTACCTACCGTTAATAGCTAAAAATTCTACTCTAAATTTGCATCCGTAATTGAACATAGCACGTACAGACCAAGCTTGATACCTCTGGTAGTTTAACTACGGAAATAGTAACGGCAATTTTAATGTGATCTTCACGTGTATCCAGTCGAAAAGTGTCATATAAACACAATGTTTCGGCAGGTACAGAAAGCTTCAGGTGTTGTTATCTTGAAGTCACTGCTTAGACTGGCTTAGTAGAAGACCTTAATTAACGACAAATTAATTTCTTCTGCTAATCCAGTCTAGGCGGTAACTCCAAGCTAACAATACCTAAAGCTATCCGCACCTCATGTAAGCACCAGCGCCAATTGTCGAAACGTTGTTTTTATATGATACTACACGGCTGGACATCAGTACATTCGAATCAGTACGTCGGGAAAGTCTGCTCTCACACAACGGCAATTTTGTTTTCGATTGTTAATATAATGTTAGTTTCATGAAACCGGAAATTTAGTTGTAGGCTGCCCAGAGATATTTTCGAAAAATTAATGATAACATTAGCGAACAATTCGGTTTTCGTTAATAACACATTTTTACAGCATTAAAATCTTAATTACTTGTAGAGGTCCACTATGTCTACTAACTGAAAGTATTTTTAAGCCAATCACCTTGGATTGGTAGCTGCATTCAATTTTTTTTTTTTTTTTTTTTTCCGGAGATGGAAAATGAAAAGAGAACTGTTAAAAATCCTGAGCAATTCAGGATTCCACCGAAGGAAATTTCAATGCACATCCGGTATTATTTTCATTAATCCACCAAGCACGCTTCAACCAGTGGTATTATTACTGCAGAAGCCAAGAAGTAACTGTTGTTGCGTCTTTTAAAACGTCTGTCAGCAGCCAAGTTGTCGTCTGCTGGTACCGATAATGGTAATTAGTGTCCGGCAGTGGCGGCGTCGATCTAACGGGAGTACCGGTTCCCGAGGCGGCCTTGAGACCGCTTGTGACCGCCGCAAGAAACACAGCCAAGGACTGGCTTCACTCTCGTTGCCACCCGATAGCTGGTTGACGTACAGAGCCAACCGTGCACAACAGGCGGCACAATGCCCTCGTAATACACTGTGCACAGAGGGAGATGATGCTTGCCCAACAGGCATTGTTACAACAAGTTTGACAACCCCTTTTTTTTATTGGGGCATTACGCTTTGTCAACGACGAGGTCATTAGGGCAGTGGAAAAAAATTATCGATGACGAACGGGAATGAAATTGTCCTAGACCTTCACGGCTGATGTCAGAAACCATGGAAAACGGTAAACTGGATGACCATATCTGGAATCGAAATAGATAACCTCACATACCTCTTGCCCGATGTTAAATAACTCAGGAGCGATTTGCTTGTTGCATCCACTTACGACACCGACCAACGATGCAAAATTGGTAAATCACTCACGTGACACCAAATAAAAGCATACTAAACCCAAATTTCAGTAACTAAGAATTTGTCATGAACGATAACCTCCCCCTCCCCCTCCCGTCTTTCCTGATAATTTTTCAAGCCAGAACCTTCATCGTTAATTCTAATTACCTCAGTGAAGGATCCTTTAGACTCTTAACCATTACCTGGTTTATTTCACTATCGTTGGTGATTTTAAAAGATAGAAAAATTGAAAAGTAAATAAAAGCTACAGAATGTATGTTTAAAGTTCAAGAATTTACTTATCCAACAATACCGCCCAATCTTACTCTGCGTTGACACTATTTTCATTAATTGGATTTCTTATGAGAGGATTAATGCCATTTTTAAACCTTTCATAACTGTTTCTACTGGTACATTTTATTATTATTATTTTAAGATTCAGAAATAAATCAGTGACCACATCATTGATGAATTTTAGACAATCTGGACAACCGGACAGTTCATCATTCTGGTTTCATACAAGATTGCAACTTTCACGCAAACTTTGAATCTTGCTTTTCTCACGAGTTTGAATTTCACTTGAAAACAATGCAAAATAAGAACGGATTGGAGGCGCGTAACATGCGGAAAAAAATCGGTAAAATCCTCTGAAGATGTCTACCGGAAATCACAGATGGCATCTGTTGTAAAGTTATTTAGTTTTTTATTTCAGGTTTTCAAAAATTTCGGAACGAAACATAGGTAAGGCCGGATTTTTTCGATTAAAAGAAAGTTTGATAAGAGCACGCTTTTATGACTTTGACACAAATGAATTGGAAGGTCAAAATGAAAAACTAGAAGAAAGAAAATTCCAGAAGATCCCGTCACCTTCATTTGTAATTTGCTTTGTAGTGTAAATATGTTGCTAAAATTCGTTAATACTTTGTTACGACTGAAAAGAAAATTACAGTTTATGAGAGTCAGGAAATAGTTATTTCATGTTTCTGCCAGGGCCTAGCAGGAAGGAAAAGAAAAAAATCTGGAACTGTATAGCACTGACTATTTGCTATTTACGATAGTCATAAAATATTCTAGTACCATGCCACTGTTAACATTCTGAAAATATGTGCAACATAATTTGTATTTAGCAAGCAAACGCATGAAAACAACGAAGTATTTTGGCGTAGGTTCGTTAACTACCTCGTATTGGTACCGAACGCAAATGTTCAGCTTTCCGAGGAAAATAAACCGTGACTGGCCTGCTCGTTGGCGCGTGCTATGTGGGACGAAATTAATGTCTGTCGTGACTCCAGAGATATCATTTCACTTTTACCTTTGAAGAGAAAGAAAGTTTAAAATGTTATCTGGACATCGAATGCAAATTATTGCTTTTTGAATTCAACGCAAATTCGTCACGGTATGCTATAAACATTTTGTAATACTGATTTTAATACTATGTATACGTGAAAATTAATGGCACTATTATAATTGGCTGTCGAACATTAAAAAGAGATAAGTAATCAAATTAACTGGAGTGAACTGAAGAGAAATTGTTTGGTGTATAAGGTAAAATTAAGACTATCTACCGGTGGATATCACTTGGAAGTAAATTACCACACA
The DNA here is from genome assembly GCA_031002005.1 of Vandiemenella viatica. Lineage (NCBI taxonomy): Eukaryota > Metazoa > Arthropoda > Insecta > Orthoptera > Morabidae > Vandiemenella > Vandiemenella viatica. The sequence goes on from JARYHS010008074.1 coordinate 131,418,078, forward strand.
TTCCGATTAAAGTTTTAGATTCGAAATCTTGTTTTTAATTAAATAATACTCTCATGAATTTTACAGGGACCTGGTAGGAGATCATGGGAAATAATTTTTTACCTACTGATTAATAAATATATCAGTTATCCTTTTTGAATTATTTATTTTTTTTTTCAAGAAAGTAATAGTTACAGGAAATTCGTTCCTTCACAATAGGATCAGAAATATAGAAGTACAATAACGTAACTAATAATATTGTAACTCAGTAATCGTGAAAATACTTCGTTTTTCAATGGCGAAAAATCCGAGAAGAGGTTAAAGGGTATTTTCAACTAAAAACTAGAATATTATGTAATTTTTTCACCTCTTATTTTCATTTCTTAGTTCAACCAAAAGAGGGTTGAGATATTTTAATGACTCACGTGATAGACCAAATGCCTCACGGAATAATACTACATTAACCCACAACTGCAATATTCTGAAGCTCCAAACAGAACACCTACGTTGTATTTATAACGGTATTAAACTTGCAGATACTAAAAACATTTCTGAAATATATAGGTTTATGTATTTGTAATAACGTCAAGCACTGAAACTCCAACGGATGAGGATGGCAGGTGGGGAAAGTAACAACAAGGCAGGAGAGAAGGATGTAGGGAGTGAGAGGGTAAAGATTAGTTGTCGAGATAAAATAAATAGAATTTTTACCCATCTAATGTCGTTCTTTGTAACCCAGGATGTGATTTAAGAAGATGACAAAGATTTCTGTTGCAGGATCAAGGCTAGATTAAACGGACTTCCTACAAAGTTCCAGATAACGACATGTGGTACTACATTTTTTTCTTAAATTCTTCGAGTGTAATTTCCGCAACCACGTATTTTTACTCTTTACAAACTTTAATTATTAATTCTTCAACCATTTTTTGGAAACTATATATCACTTACCTTGATACTTTATTCCAATCTCTGACTCCCTTACACACAAAACAAAATTTTTCCCTCTTTCTTATGCCTGAAACCGATTGTCAGGTTTTGTAATGCTAATATTTTCTCTTCCATTCACTACAAACAATTCTTCCACCAATGTCTGCTGAAGCCTCATCACCTCTCCCAGCACTCTGTCATCCTCCCACCTTCCCATTCCAGCTTCTTTATCATGCCAATTACTGATTCTGTTCTGCGGTAATTTCCCACGAAAATGTAGCTGCCGTCTTTTGGACACCCTCCTACTCCTGTATTTGATACCCAAAATGTTGGTCAAACGTAATCCAATCAATGGTCTGACCGAACTCTTGTAACCCAATTCCCTCACTTCTCTGGTGATTCCCCTGATCACCCTCATATTGTTAAACCACATTTCCCACCAGCTTCCCATTGTGTCCACCCAACTGAGATTATCTGATTATTGTGTCGTTCTATGAATGTTATGATGTAAGCGTACACTAATCGCTAACGGTCACCCTCATAAAGGTTCAGGAAGGAACCGAGTTGACGACGGTGGGCTCTGGTTCCGAGTGGTGTATAATGACAGTGGTTGGTACGTGAGGTCGGCTGGTGGTGACCTTTGTCGGGAGTGCCCGTCCAGTCTCAAGGTGGCCGCTGGCTGGCCTCCGCCTGGGCGTGGCTGATCCCGGATCACCAGCCACGCTGGAAATGCCGCAGCCATTGTGCCACAACAGTATGGTCACTTGCGAAACTCTATCACAGCTTTTCTGGAGAATTTTAACGGTCTATTCTTAGTCCATCGGTTCATCAGTTCAAATGCCACGGATCATTGAACAATGGGCAGTTAGACGGTGGGATTCTGGCCAGAAAGGTCCTGGCTTCGACTCCAACCAGTATACAATCTTGTAGACATATCTTGCTGCTTTGCCACCTCTTACAATAGCTCAAGCTTCACACTTTCCATTTTTGTTGACCTTCCACTAATTAATTTGTGAATTACTTACTACGTTGATCAGATTTCAGTTAAATGACATTTTTTTTCTTGCCAAACGGTTGAATGTAATCTACTTATTCATCTTCACTTTCTTTCTGGCGCGGTTAACTTTCTGCCCTCGCATTCGGGAGGGCGCCTGTTCGAATCCCCGTTCGGGCATCCAGATTTGGGTTTTCCATGGTTTCCACAAATCACTCCAGGCGAATGCCGGGGTGCTTCCTTCAAAAGGTCATGGCTGAATTCCTTCCCGTTCCTCGTCGCCAGTCCCATCCGGTCTCTAATGACCTCGTCGTCGACGAGGCGTAAAACCATAAGTAAAACAAATCTTTCTAATAACACTCTGGATTTTCCACGATAAACCAAATAATGACATCTTGTAATATATGTATATATACTAAGGTGAAGAGACCAAAAACATTGCTGCATTCCGATAAATAAATATGATAAAAGACAGAAAGCCCTTATCATGGAGCTCTTTTCTTGAGTGATCAAAATTTATCTCGCGTATCTACAGTATCGATTCTATATTGCACTATAAAAAACCATGGGATAGTTGCAATAAAAGGGATTGCGAAGCAACAGTAATTAAGACAGAACAAGTAGAAAAGGAGTTGTCGATGACGTCCTTTTCTGCAAATCAAAATTTCACTTAATTTGTCCTTCATCGTTATATGAGAGAAAACATGCAGGTTCTGTTCTAAAAGAACGAATTCTACTTTAGGTATGCGGAGTGTTCATGCACGTGGCGATCGTTTCATTAGAGCAACGTGAGATTGGAAGAATCAGGTTAAGGTAACGATCGATCCAGTTGCTGGATGCTGCCAGATGTGTCGTAACTGGTGTTGGCAGACCGCACAGTTTCGAGATGCTAGTGGGGCAGACTTCTCGGTTTCGGCTGCGGTAATACGAAACGCCCCACTTACCACGCATCGCGGACCATTGCGGGCACGCGTGCAGGAGTGGCTACTTCAAACACCCAACTCGCGACTTTCACTGATGCCCAGTGTTACCACGATACCGTGTCCAAGAACAATGCCTTACGCCAGGAGCTAACAGCCGCGTTAGTGTTTCCATAAGAAGTTTAAAATGGTTATGTATCTGCCTCATTTCCCAGCCAGTATCAACAAAATTTTGTATGTTATGGGAGTCGAACATCAACCACGGAGAAGATTGGGAACATCGAATGAATTTGGCCTTGACATTTTAAAGCAACCATCCCGCCATTAGTGATTTCGGGAAATCATGGGAAACCGAAATGTTAATAGTTGGACTGGGATTCGAACCCGTGTCTTTCGTAATGTAAGAAGCGAACGTTGTTTTAACTGAATTCTTGATGATTCATACTGGAACAGTGGTGTAATGAAGTACGTTTAAAATTCCTACAATTTTATTAAATCAAATAAAGAAATTTTTGTATCAGGACCTATTCAAGAGCAATTATTAATTTAGTTCCTATTGCTATATTATGCTGTTATGATCCCGAAGTCGAGGAAGTAAGAACGTTCCGTCAATTAACAGATTACGATACTGCTGCAGATTCTACCAGTATCCTAAGCAGCAATGGAAAAATTGGTTTCACTGATCACGATTCAAACTTTTGTTGATATAATTCCTATGACAGTTTTTATGTCCAATCTCCTTAATCGAAACAATCTGAAATATTTTCCTCGTTTCTTTGTGTTAATTTGTCACGAATTATATCGAGAACCTGGTATCTTGATTGATGGAAAGCTTAAAAATTTCATCTGCTGGTCATACACAAATTTTTGTATATTTCGGAGCCCCTTACAATTATTAAAAAACAAGTTTAAAAAAAATTAGGTCTGAAGACATCGAATACTGATATGCTAAATTTTTAAAGTACGAAAGAAAAGGTATGTTGTTCTCTGGTGCTAAATAATTATGAGAACAGTAGTGGAATTTAATCGCATTATTCTAAATGCAATAGCTCATCTTTTCATTTTACTTTCATCAATAATTAATTCTTTCATTCACTCCTAACCCAACTGAATAGGGTCAAAAGCGCATAAAAACTTAAGTTTTATCTGGTGATTATTTTGATATTATGCAAAAGGTTTCATCCATGGTTTACTGAAAGAAGCCATCGTAATATTGATCCAAACTAACGCAGAAAAACTATAAGTACTGTTTTTACAAGATTTTATTTTAAATGCAGATACATTTAAAGAATCATGTTTTGTTACTACCTTCCTCCCAAGAAGAGGCTGGATGCAAAATTTCGTAAAAATAAAAGGTACTATTGTTAACAGCAAATAAGTATTAAAGGATACTTTTTTAAGATTCAATCTGTCATTAAAATGCAATTATATCAGTGTAAAAAAATAGTTACATTGCAGTTGAAACAGATGATAGCTTTATCCTAAATGGAGTATTATTAAGAGTGGTGCTAATAATTATAAATAGCTAAATTCGAGTTTTCAGAATATTGAAAGATGAGTCATTCCAAATAGTTTGACCGAGTGATTGAATGTGATCCAGTATTATTTTTTCCCACACTGAGGAAGGCAATACAACCTGTAACTACCAGCGAAAAATAGCCTCTCTTGAATCTCTTCAGTTCAGTGATTTATTTCTGAAATGACTTTAACCAAAAACAATGAAGAGATCAGAGTAAATTATTAACATTTAAAATTGTTTGTCATTAATTATTAATTGGCAAAATCACCGAGATTCATTTTACTGTACAAATGATCCGCATTCATGTTTTAAAGACGGATTGAAACTTAAAAAGTATCCTTTAATACCTATTTGATGTTAACCATATACAGCATTTTAATTTCTTCGCCTTGTTTGGCAGGAAGACTACTTACCAGAGCTATTGTCCTCATGTTTGCACCAGCGACTCGATCGTGTGATTGCTGGCGCTAGGTGGTAACTCGTCAAAGAACTACTGGGCCGGTTTCCGCGGCCTCCAGCCAGTTTTATATGAGGCTCGGCGCCGGGGGAAAAGCAAAATGCCAACCAGATTGAGGGGGAGTGGGGAGAAGCGCAGAGGACACGTATGTTGGTATGTTCACGGGTCAGGCAAGGCCCAAAGTATTGGGGGGGGGGGGGAGAAGGCAGGGCAAGGACTGACTCGAGGTATGTCCCAAGTGGAGAACTGGGAGGAGCACCACTTTCACGTAACGTATCCGCAAATGGAAACTACTTCCGCTCTGAGACATCGATAAGGATTATTAAAATCGTCAAACGTTATCACGTGATTTCGTATCAAATTTCCGCATAGAACTGCTGTTATCACCAATGTAGACTGCAGTAACTGTCTTTACTGACAATGAAATCGAATCCCTACAGTGGACTTAATGAGAAATTGCATTTGACTTTAGTTTTCCTTCTATAATTGACATAACTTCTGTATCTACATAATCGTCTAAAATTCTTCCACTATCCTCAATAGGATTTTGCACTCTTCCTGGCAAAGTCTTTAGCAGTCTAGTGATCCAAATAATGGGCAACTAATTGCATATGCATTTGCCGACATATCCGTTACTCATTTCTGTATATCTTTGATTCATGTGTATCCCTGTGCTCACCTAAATATTGGCCAGGAGAACGTGGATTCGAATCTCAATCCGGCCATAGATTTCGGTTTTCCATTAATTTACGAAATCGCTACAGACAAATGCTGGTATTGGTTCAGTTTTTCCCATTTATTGTCCCCATTTCTTCATAGCCTTTAATGATCTTGACATTGACGAGGCGGTAAACCATGAGAGAAAAATTTGGTAACAATTTTTTCCACCCGAAATTCACAGTAATAACTAAAACTAATTTCATCTCCGATTATTTTAGTTCTTCTGCTTTCTTTACTCGTTATTTTGATACCAAACTATTTCAAATTATAAGAGTCCAAGCAACACCAATTCGTTGAATCTCTTTTACTAACTTTCTAGGTGCATTATGGAAGTTCTCACCAGCGTCTACAGTGGATGCAGGAAGTTTATAACTTTTTCGAGTCATCATCAGACAATACAGTAGTTATTTAAGTCTCTGTTAATGTAAATCCAATCCTTACCTAGTGCATCCAACCGTTATCTCATCATTACTCTTAAACCAAACAAATTAAATATATCAGATATTCATTTAATAAATTATTAGAATTTTCGTCGTTTATGTCACTAATACAGTAGTAATTCTTTTTGATGCAACTTCTTGTGTTATGATGATACGGCTATACCTCGCTTTTAGTGATTACTTTGATGGTAACGAGCAGTAATTTTCGAAAATCAAACATAAGCTGTCGGCTAAGAAAGTAAAGGAAATGAAGTTTGAAAATTTAGATTAATTTTTTAAATATTCCGACTTGTGAAGCGAAATATGCATTTTCTTAAAAGCTGCCGTCAATTGCTAACATGGTTATTGGAAATTACAATTTTTTATTAGAATTTCAAGATTTCAATTTCACTCACCCTGGTACGTTACATTTAAATCAAGGAATGATATGAACTTTTTGCCTACGTTCCTTTTTAAAAAAACATTATTACGAAATTTACTGTTAATCAAAGTAAGTTTCTCTTTGTAATTTTTCCAGCATCAGTTGCACAGTTTCATCAGTTATTATTATTTATAGCTGCTAAAACTTTTTACTGTGTTGGCACACGAAGTAGCGTTTAATCTGTGTACCAGTATGGCTTTGTTACTGGGGGTATCTTTCGATCAATTAATTTTGTTTACCATTTTTGTTCAAAGAACAGTACACAACAGTTTCTTACATTTCATAGGCCTACATAAAAATGCTGCTACCGATGCAGAATATTTAAATATTTTTATTCTTAGAAAAATGAAGGAAATTTTCAACATATCAAACGTTGATCAGGATTTCAGCTGTGTAGATTTCTATTTTTCTTACATTCAGAGTACTGTAAAAATATTTAATGTATTTGCATCATCACATTAATTTACACATGCAGGAGTAGCGGGTAAAAGTTTCTAATTAATGTAATAAAACCGGAATATCAAATAGCTTCTTAGATAATTAGCAAAAAATAGAAATGATGTGCCATGATAACATCAGAATCACTGCTCTAAGACTATGTGCTAAATAAAAGAACCGTCGTTGCCTTGCAACATGAGTAGTAGATTTCCGTTGACAGAATTTAATTTTACCTTCGCCATCGTTGATTATTACAGTATTTGTAGACCCATTTTTCAGTGAGAACCTGTTTATGTTAATATAGATAATAAACACATTTACTGATTTTCTCCAGATAAAATCATGTTGCATGGTTGTTTTTTTTACAAATTTTTCCTCGTTTGTTCGTTCTTCCTTTCTCTTTTGTTACCTTCATAATTATTTCTCCATTTAAATTTTATTTTAGTACAATTTGTGTTATTCCATGTGTTTTTGTTCCACTAATTAATTATCTGCCTATTACGGTTGTCCAGTTGAGGTTTTCAGAAAATTCTAATGTTACGAGCACTATGTGTTACTTTTATTGGTCTTATTCTTAACCCTTTAATTTGAAATAAACGTTAGCAGCAGGTACTACTATTATGGAAGATGTCGCATATTCACTAGGACTTCTCCAGAATGACTAAGTGTGGGGTAAGAATTTAGAAGTTTTCTACAAACTAAAGCAAATAACTTTATTATGGGTCACATATGGCAGTTTTATTCGTACCATTTCAGGAAACAGCAACGATTGATAGTTGTTAGTCAACCCATTCATGTTCATTCTGTATGTGAGAAAGGTCCACTCTGTGCCTGCAGTATAGTCACCTTGGTTTCAAACCGTTACCTGAAGGCTGCGTATGTCCGTTGCAGCATTGGCCATGTAACACAGGAGCTGCGCTAATTTTGGTCGTTACTTTCCCTGTGGCCAGGTAGTCTTCAAATCAGTGATCCCGTTCAAATAATGATTAACTTAACGATCTGTTGGGCTTCAACGAAATGGCCATGACATTTAAAGCAGCGGCTTCTGGGTGCTTCTGGTTTTAGTCCAACATTAATACCGACAACTCAATTGAACACACCTTGAAAATGTCACAGCAGTAGTGCAACCTGTACCTTCCTTGAAAGTTTTTTACATTACTGAATAGTGGTTACTGAGTATCTAAGTGAGCTTCCAACTCAGGTTATTCATATTTCAGTTTTCCTTGGTTTCCTGTAATCACTTCAAATAAATGTTGGGATGGTTTCTTCGAGAAAGCCATAAATGATTTCCTTTCCATTCCTTGCTAACAATCTATTTGTGACTTTAAAAGCCTCGAATTTTACGGCCCTTAAAACCTTAGCCAAAAGAAATGTCTTTCATTGATCGCAGTTGCTTTACAGCTCCTGGATAGTGACTCACTAAATGAATTAGTTTCTTGATTTACACAATCATTTCAGAAAGACCTTAAATAATTCACTGCATATTTAAATTTCAGTTAATAAAGTTCAATCACGAAAATATAAACATCTATTTTATATGAAATTTAAAATGTTGCTTACAGAAAAAAAGCATTTGTTGTGCTACAATTTTCTTTGTTGTTAGTACTGCTTGTATCATTCAGTTAAAAGAATAATAAGAGGAATAAATACATATTCTTTTAAAACATGGTTGTAGTTTTTTTTTAAGCTTTCTAGTTATTGGTTAAGCCGCCAGGGCGCACCGCCAAAGGTCAAATATCTTACTAGACTCCACTAATAGGTGTGTTATCATCTATTGATATTGCTTCGTAGGGAGATGCATAAGTCCTCATTCGTGGCTGCACAGCTGCCGATAATGCTGCAAAGGTGGAAGATAGCGGTGAGGAGTGGTTACTAGTTTGTGTGAGAAACGTTTCGAAAATTTAAACAATCGCTGTAAGTGATTTTGAATAAAGGTTCAATGATTGAGACCTAAATAAAAAATGTCATTCTCTCTTCATATGAACAACTAACCGACCGGAAGAGTTTTCGGACCTAGTCATGGTGGACATTCAGTCATAACGCCTCCTCGTTAACCCAGGTGACGTTAGCACCAACTGCTTAACCCAGTGAACTTAAGCAGTGCGCCGATTGCTTTAACATCAACTCTAGCAGATGGGTCACCGTTTCACAACTGAAGCCTCTGACTGATGCAATGGAGGCTCTTGACATGGTCTCAATCCACTCTAGAAGAACAACATTAACACGAGGCGCCGTGTCTCAACGTAAAGAGAGAGAGAAAATCTGTTCAGTTCAGTTATTAACAGCGGATTACAGCAGAAGTAATTCCAATAAAATAAGCATGATAAACTAGCAGGTAGACCAACTAGAGGCAAAACTAAACAGAACGAATAATTAGTTTTCTTTTGAAAAAAAAAATATATATGAAAAAACACATACAAAACAAAACAAAAACACAAAGCAAAATTTACAGTTAATACCTCTTTCAGAGCTAACAAATAAATAAAGACACCATGAGATGCGGCCAAAGGCTCTGCTAAGATGTTATTCTTTTTCCTGTTCTGGCCTCGCATTCGGGAGGACGGCGGTTCGAATCCCCGTCCGGGCATCCAGATTTGGGTTTTCCATGGTTTCCCCAAATCACTCCAGGTGAATGCCGGGATGCTTCCTTCAGAAGGCCATTTCCGAATTCCTTACCATTCCTTGCCCCCCCATCCTTTCCCGTCTCTAAAGACCTAGTTGTTATAGGAGACGTTTAGCAGTTAAAAAAAAAATCCTGTTTCACTTTGCATCTCACTAAGCATTGTCGGCTGATTCGTAATGTCACTTAAATAAAAAGAGGATATTAAACGTCTCGAGGGATTTAATTTTTAGCTTAAAAATCCACTATTGTGTGAAAATTCGTATTCTTCCTCCACAAACATTTTTTCTATACAATTGTACAATAGGGTACTTGACACTAAAAAGAAAACAATGCTAGAGCAGGTTGTAACAATATCCAAAATCACCTTTTTTCGTTCAATAAGAGTTAAAAATATTATTTAAAAAAATATATACAAAAGAAAGCTATCGATGTGATGCGAAACGCCACTTAGAGGACGTCACGTCACGTCTGTTAGAGAAAGTTTAGTTCCTGTGTGTTAATTATCTTTTGAAATTCTGTGCGTCGTATATTTACGGGTTTAGATCAGGTTATAAATCGATTAAACAAGTTATATTTGAAACGGAACAGTGCAACAGTGATTTCGGCTCAGTAGAATTTCGAAACGTTCATGTAAATAATTATATGAATTCTGTTACTAATGTTACGATGAAACATTAGAATATATATTATTTTACAGATTTGTATGTTAGAGAAACGTTTTACTTAGTAAAATCTGTAGATTGTGATTTTTATATTTTGAACCAAGTAATATTTTTTAATATTTCATTGTACATTTGTTAATACAATTGTGTTGTTGTGCAGATGCCTGTGTGGTTATTAAGTGTTAATGTAATTACTATTTAAGAACTCATTGTATGATTTCTTCAAGTTTTACATTCAATCGACGTTATATTTCGTACATTAGCGTTCTGAATGAAAAATTATAAAGTTTTCCTTTTTGGTTTAGTGGTTTTACATGTTGGTGTTTCAATAGAAATAAACTTCCTTCAAATGTACAAAAAAGATCGCAAACTATCGTATAATTCTGGGCAAACTGTTTTTTGGCAATCGTTGAAGCTTGTGAAGCTTAAACGACTAGTAGAACTCGTCTGCTGTATATATACTTTTCTTGTTCAATTGAACATTCTTCAATCGCCATATTTCAGTTTTTTTAACATACATGGTTGCTCTGTACTTTTAGTAATTTTTTTTCTATCTAGTTCATGCTTAAATAATGTGGGAATACAATCTGAAATCATTATTAGTTTCCATATAATTTTACATATCGTTTTGCAACTGTGCCAATAAAAAAATTTGCACATTTTTCAAAGAACGACGTTTTAACTTCCGATATCTTAATTTATCTATCGATAAAAATTTACGTGTATCAGGACAAGATACTGAGGTAAATAACTTTTTAAATAGTATAAAATATAATGCTGAATTTTTACATAAATTATCTGGGTCGGTCGTGAAGTCTTTATTCACTTTTTCCCATATTTGTGAAGAATGTGAAAAAACAATTCGTTTGTTTTAAAATACGTGTTTATACACT